>JAZKJV010011585.1:0-613692 GCA_037367405.1 Ottelia alismoides | reverse complement strand
TGGAGGAGCTTAGAGATGCAGCTTTCTCAAGCAGCCTACATTATAAGGAGAGAGTCAAGGAGTGGCATGATTCTCATATCAGCCACAAGCATTTTGAGATTGGACAGAGAGTATGGCTGTTTGATGCGAGGCTTAGATTATTTCCAGGGAAGCTACAGAGCAAATGGAAAGGACCTTATCTGGTTCGGAAGGTACACGACAACGGTAGCATCGACATATCTGAGTTGTCTTCTGAGAGTACCTTCCGAGTGAACGGCCAGCGGCTCAAGCCATTTCTAGATCATGAGCCGCAGGTCGTGGATCTTGCCCCTATTCATTTTGCGTGAGATGTGGTCTTTGACTCACATCTAATGCATCTCACGCCTGAGCTTTACTGATCCTGTTGTATATAGATCCAGATGTCCATATCAGCACATTCTTTAGTCCCACATTCCTTTCTCCATCTTGTGATTATGCTATACTTAGGGTGCACTTTACCTTAAGTATAGGGGGGATGTGAGACATTTTGGGTATTTCTTTTGTGTCTGTCTACCCCTGTTTAGCTGCCTATACTTAGGGATATCTTACCCTAAGTATAGGGGGGGTAGACCCTGTACATTCTCCACTCGGTTTTCCCTTTTGTGTACAGCCTGCTATACTTAGGATTATTTGATCCTAAGTATAGGGGGAAGAACCGAGTCCCTCTTGATTTTTTTTCATCTCCTTTTGTATAGCCTTTCTTTTCACTTCCCTATACATAGCACGAATTATGTCTTCTTCATCGCTCTTGACTCTGAGGACATCGTTCGAGCTAAGTATAGGGGGGTGTGTATATATTTCATATATACTTTAGCCATAACTCGTACTTTGTGTGAGTGTGTTAATAAAATGGCTAAAAAACCACAAAAAAATTAAAAATTTTTCATGTACATAATCTTCTTTTATTTGCAACATACATAGCTAGTGTACAAATTATTTTTGTAAAAATGATTTCAAAAATCTTTTGTGTGTAAAATTTGTAAATATTTTTGTATCAAAACTATGTATATAGTACAAAATTTTTCCAAAATGTTTGAAATTCAAAGTTTGCAAAAATCTTGTGTAAATGTGTGTAAAATTTCTTTTTGCAAAACTTGCACTTCATGCATCATCACTCATGATTTCAAAACATTTTTCAAAATTTTGCATGGTTGTAAAATTTGTGTAATAAGCATCTTTTTGTACATATGTATATAGTTTTTCTGGATGATAGTTGATATTTAAACTAGCCTGGAATCAAATTGAGAAATGGAGCTTGATTAAGATCTTAATCCACCTAATTCTAAGAGGAACCTTCAGGGCTTAGGTTTAAGGCTTTTCAGGTCCATGGTGACTTATTCTTTGAGTCCATTAGGCTATGATCACATGTCATCTCAATGAGCCTAAGTAGAGCACTTAACAACAACACATGACTCATATAGATTATGGCTTTACTTGGACACCGCACTATGCACCGAGCTCTCTACGGATGAGGTGGTGAGGAGGCAGTCTTCCTTGGCTTGGGGTAGCATATGAGGGTAGTACTTCTAGGCGGGAACCTCTCTTCTTCATTTAGTGAAGGAAGTGCGTCTCAACTTGGTCTAGTTGCCATGAGGTCTAACGACGGGAGTTGTGGGTTGCAATAAAGCTTCAAAAGAGGGATAGTCTACTGGCTCAAGAGGAAAAACTCCTTGTATATATGCTGCACATGTACATGTTGTATAGATGCACTCGAAAAAAAAAATGCAAAAAGAAAAGAACTCCAAAAAAGTGGTGGGTCTGAGAGAAAATGATAATCCCACCGGAGTATGTATATAAGTGCAATAAGCAAAGCTTGGTTTCATGATCCACCTGTTGTAGCTTGCAGCAGGGAGACTTGGCTACACTGGTCAGGCTCCCAAGGGTACTTGGCTACACTGGCCTTGACCCATTCTCTTCTTCCCCCTCTTCTTGAGCCGGTTGTACTTGAACTTAGAAGGGAATACCCCGCTCCTCGAGGAAAGAGTGGCCAGATTGAGGTCATAGAGTTACCTTGTTGGGGAGGGTTGTCAAGTTGCCATTTCTGAGGTGGAGAGCTTAGACCTCACTTTCACAGGACAAGAAAAGATTTATGGTCTTAAGGGTTTGTGATTGATGACTTGTTCTGATCCGGAGCATTGAGGAGTCTTGGTTATAGAGTAGTGGAACTTAGAGGCTGTTAGGTTTTAAGCTTAAGTCTGAATAAGGGTTCCGACACATTAATAATCCCAAAGATCTGATCGAGCTCCATATTTCAATTTTAATGAAGGAAAGTTTAATAATTCAATCTTGATCCATGTACATCCTCTTTTTCTTTTTCTTTTTCTTTCTTTTTCACTTCTTTTTCAAATAAGTGTTTGCTAAGGGACTAGCAAAGTATAGTATAGGGGGGGTGATGAATACCCATTCATCACTCTTTATTCTTATATTTTAGCTACAAAAACTTATGCAAATGCATGTAGATATGTGCAAATAGGATTATTTAGCAAAAGCATGCATCTTTGTAAAAATAGATAATTAGCATGTTTTTGTGCAAAAATAAAAGAATAAAGAGTAAAAAGAAAAAGAGGAAATATTTAGAATAAATATTGAGCAACCTAACCCAAGGGAGGGCTCAGCTTGGGCCTGACCGCATAAAAGCCAAGTAGAGGGAGATAGGGGCTCACATATGTATATATTTGTAAATAAATAAAACTATATATTTTCCTCACCCAAAAATATGTTGTAAATATTTGTATATATTTTGTAAAAAGCTATTAAAAACAAAATAAAAATTAAAATCAAAAATCCAAAAATATCTTTTTACCATGTACATATACCACCTTCCTTAGCTATTTCACCTTGTAAATAAATTTATTTATTTCTAAAACTTTTTGTAAATATTCTAGATTATATTTTGTAAATAAAATAAATAAAAAGAAACAAAACAAAAATCAAATAAAAATTACAAAATTAAAAATACAAAAACATCTTGTACACATACCTATGTATAGACCTATAATGTACATACCTTATTCTTATTTCCAAAAATTAATTAAAAATCACCAAAAAAATAGAAAAAAATAAAAGAAAAATATTTCATGTTTTAAGTTTTTCTTAATTCGGCCATTTTCTGCCTTAAAATAAATAAACAAAAAAATCAAATACGTGGCAGCTCCTGAATGGTCCACGGGGGATTGTTGACCCCGGTCAACTCCCCCGCGAACTCTTTCCTTTTGGGGAGACCCGCGCCCGACCCGACTTCGCCGATTTCTCCACGCGTCTCCAACCTGTCGCCTCCGCAAATCCGTGCCCGGATCCTTCGCCAATCATCCGACATCCTCGCCAGATCCTTCGCCGAAGGATCCACGCCTTCCATAGCCGTCTCCACCCAACCCTAATCGGCCCTGTCTCCATATATATCTCGACCTCCGCCGCCTCCGCGCCTTATCTTTGGACCTTCCCCTTCTTCCCAGTGAACTCCAGAGGCACCGTGAGAGTGACAGCAAGCGATCGCCCCTGTTGCAGCGAGGCGAGGAGGTGAAACCACTGATCCGGCGTGTGTCGCCGCCGTTGCTCCGCCACTAGCGTGAGCACCGAGCCTCGGGCCGAGACGACCCTTGAGCTAAGACCAGGAGCACCCCCTGCTCTTCCCCAGTCTCTCCGACCACCCAGGTAGATCTCTTAGGCAGTAGATTAGCGTAGCTTTCGATTTTTAGCTTACTGGTAGCGTAGCTCCGCCGCCGTCGCCAGCCACCTCCGATCTCCCATCTGCCATTCCGACCCGACCATCATCTTCACCAGACTTCTCCGCATCTTCTTCACCCATTCACCCAACCCAGATCGCACAGGATCTGGGAATCGAGCTCCTCCGCCGACCACCTTCGCCGGAGCTCTCCATTCCGACGCACCATGCACCTCACCACGCCTAACAGGGTCGAGGCACTTTGCCCTCGACCCGCGAGTTTGCTGGGATACTTGCAGGTCTATCCAAGCCCATCTGAGGGCTTGGACCACTTGGACCAGCTGCTCCACCTCCGCCGACCTCACCGGACCTCCCAGAGGATCGGTTGGGCCATCGGAGGGCTCCATTAGACGCGGAGGGATCGCAGCTTCCTTCTCCAACCTTCAGCGAGCGTCCACGAGGAGACCAGCGCCGTCACGAGTCCGGCGAAGTTCGCCGGAGCCCTGTTCGTCCATCACTCTCCTCCGCCGTCCGATTGACCCCCGAGCTCCAGATCCAATCACGTACGTCCATTCGAGGAGCAGCTTCAACCGTCAGATCCATCCGAGGGTCAATCTCCACCGTCGATCCAGCGCAGCTCAGCCTCGTTGTCCGTCCACCGTTCGATCTGCAACGTGGCAGCACCTGGACCGTCGGATCACAGTCGAGGACCGGAGACCTGGGCGCCACCCCCTTCTCAGCCGTCCATCTATCCACGTGGCGCTCATCCATCGGTTCGACTTAATAAAAGGGGTAAATTACCTTAGGCCCCCTTGTAGTTTTTGTGTTACATTTCAGTCCTGTAAATATTTTGAGTATTTTGTTTACGTTGGGTTATTTGCACATTAGACCTCGAGCTTTTCAGTATTTGCATTTATGCCCCTGTTTGTGTGAGACACGTGCATCGACACGTGATATTTTGGGTTATTTGCGACTTAAGCCCTGTAGTTCTGGATGTTATCGGATTGAATAAAAAGTTTTCTTTATTTGCATTTATGCCCCTGTGCGTGATTTAATTCCCCATGTGCGTTTTATTTTGGGTATTTTGCAGATAAGCCCCTGGACTTTTGGTACTTGTTACCAATAAGCCCTCGGACTTATTTTTCTTACATTTAGGTCCCTGAGTGCCCCAGGCACGCGCCACGCGCGTGATTTCTTGGGTATTTTGCACCAGGACCCCAGAACTTTTGGGTATTTGCACTTAGGTCCCTGTGCACTGTGCCCCTCCTTTATTTTTGATTAAAATATCAAATCACCTCCAAATTCGATGAAAATTTGACACATGGCTCCTGCCATGGTGTAGAATTTTTATGAATTTTTGAGGACATTTTTGATTTCATTTGCCTATTTTTAAAAATTTCAAAAATCCTATTTTTGCTACTGTTTAACTTGAAAAATCACAAAAAAATATAAAATCACCCCCAAAAATTCTAAAAATTTTAGTTACTATTGTTTGTGTGTTGTTTGATTTTCTAGCCAATTTTGGCTATTTTCATTGCGTAAAAACCCTAAAAACTTAAAAACCCTTAAAAACCCATAAAAATTATAATAAATAATCTAAAAATCCAAAAGCAATAATTCTGGTGCCCAAATTTTCCTTATTTTATTTAGAATATAGGAAAATTACCTCCAGAGCCTTTTGTGATCCTTAGATATTTTATTTAAGGGTTTTGGTTCTGGCTGGACAGTACCATGTCTTTCTCTCACTTTTTGATTTTTAGAAAATAAAATATACCAAAGAAAATTACCAAAAATTCACCAAAAACACTTAAAAATTTAAAAAACATAAAAACCTTTTTTCTTGAATTTTTGCTTTATTTTTGGTGTGTGAAATAAATTGTAGAAGTGTGTTGATATTTACTTTCTTTTATTTTCTTCACATATTAAAAATTCAAAAAAATATAAAAAATCATTAAAAATCACTAAAAATATATTCTCTGTGTTTTATTTCATTTTGACTACTTCGTAGGCCTTTGGCCAATCCGTGCTCCTTGTGTTCGACCCTGGGTGCTATACCAGGTTAATCTCATAGCGAGACCGCTCTCTTTTGTGCTTGATTAGTTTTACATGTCCTGAGTGGTTGATTTTTCTTGATTGACTTAGTCTGAGTGATTGAGGTCGCAACGACCTATTTTTCTACACCTTTACCTTAGTCATTCGGGCGTGTGGGCACATGATGGCTCTTGGTACGAGGGTTTCCATGCAAAACTGTTCAAGTGCTTCTTCCAGCCCAGGGACCTATATGTGAATCATCAAAAACTCCGGGTTGCGTCGTGTAATTTTTCCAACAACCACGTGCCAAGTGCGTGACTTAGCTGGCTCTAGACCTGCTTGGAACGGGATATGAAAAGCAAAATTTTAGGGGGGGTTGTCGCAAAATTTCTGAAGATAATATCCCGCTTTGCACGTGCTTTGCACGTGCTTTGCGCATGCGATGCTTAAACGGTGGGGCGATCAGGATGGCCTTCTACCAACACGTGACTCGCTCCGCTGTCGACACGAGGCGCACGGATATTCGTCAGATCGAAGCTGATCCGAGGGCTCTGCTCGGATGCTTCTGCTGCGTGGAAGGTTTACATCCTTTGGATTAGATTGGATGCAAGGGTTACTGTAGGTTCTGAACAAAAGAGTTTCAGATCTGCTTCAGATCTGCTTGCGTGACAATAGTGCTTCGATGGAACTTTGTGGGCGGCAGACTTGCTCTAGATGATCAACGATGGCACAGGTACTACTGTGGTGACATGAGGCTCGAGGACAATCCAGATCTGCGAGAGGCAGTGAACGAAGCTCGATGTTCAGTCTACTCCTTGGATGTGCAGTGCAAGCTACGAATTTTCAGATGAGCACTTCGTTCTTTGCAGACAGTAGTTGTTCTTCCTAGGCACGACAGTGTGGATCGAAGGACATTGAGATCACAAGGTGTCTCGATGTTGTGTGTGATTAATCACAATAAAATGACGTAGAAGAAATATGAAGTTTATCTCGTATTCAACCCCAAATCAAGCGAGACTTCGGGCTTTTGAACAATTTCCCGATGATGTTCTGATCGATGATAGGATGCTTCAGATCGAATTTATAGCTGTGGCGGTTGATCGAGTAAAGGCGATGATGCTCGAGTACAGATGCTCGAATTGGAGAATCTCAAAGTTTTGATGGCAGTATTCTGTTTGATGTATTCTAAATCAGGTCTCACGGATAATATTTGTTCAACTCTGAGAATCGTTGTGAATATTCAGATTCTAATGTGAATGCTTCATGATTGATCTTCAGGTTGAGAAATCCTAACGTCCTACAAACGAAGTTCTAACTCAAGCACAAGGCTCGGTCCAAAACCAAAAGAGAACGGTGAGCGTGGGTTCCGTCGATGTGAGGAAATGGAACCAGACTTCGATCGTCTTGCACCATCAGAGGTGGTCAGGACTAGGAGATAGAAGGAGCAATGATAGAGATTGATAATGGAAATGGATGTGAATCGAGAATGGAATGGATCAGGTAAAGCAGAATAGTTGATCTTAGAGGATAACAAAGGATATTGAGAAGAGAAGAGGGGGAAAACAGTAGGAATAAGAAATCAAAAGAGGGATCTAACCTGGAAAAGCGATGGAGGTGGAAAGGAATTTCACATGTGGAGGAGCTCCGAGGATCTCCCTGTCATTGCCTCAACCGCGACGGAAGGAGGCTACTCGTGCGATGGAACGAGGGGCTGCAACACCGGCTGCGATGGATCTTGCTGGAGCCTCGACCTCTCTCAACCTCTCTTGCGGACGGGAATGCTCTACTGTCACCAGAGCTCACCGGAGAAATGGGAGAGAAGGAAACAAAATGGTAGATCATTTGGTGACAAGGGGGTCTGCGTGTATATATAGAGGAGGATAGGTCCGGTCACCGAGGGCGGTGATGGGAAGCGAGATTGTTGGGTAAACGGTCGGCCAACAACCAGTTGTTGGATGGTTGGAGATGGTTGGCGGTGAGAAGGGGAGAGGTGGAGGAGATGGGTAGCGTCTGAGAAGAAGGAAAGGGGGTGTGGGGAAGAAGGAAAGGGAGGAGAGAGAGAAGAAATAAAAATTAATTAATTAAATTAATTAAGTAATGAATATAGCTAATAATAGCTTAAATTAATAAGTAATTCAAATAAATTAATTAATATATATTTAAATAGATAACTAAATAATTAATTAAATATTTAATTAAAAAAATAATTTATTTAATAATTAAGTAGTTACTTAAATAATAAATAAATAAATAAATAAATAAATTTTACTTTACTTTAATTAAATAATAAAGGATTAATAAAGTATATAAATATATAACTTAATAATAATAAGTTACAGTTCATTGTACAGTATACTAATACGGTCACGAAGCCTACATTTTTCATACTAAATCTGATTTTAGCGAAATCAGTGTCATTTTGTAGATAATTAAATATTATGAATTCTAAAACCGAGTTTGCCCAATTCGGAGTCTATATGGCCCAGTTATGAGGAGCGGAAAATTTATTTTTATTGATATTTTGACTTACTTTTATTTTTATTTTTATATATATTTTTAAAAAAGAAATTAAGTTAACCGAATTTACGATTAATTAATTAAAATCCAAGAAGTTTCTACATATAATACATATATACAACGAGGATCAAACGCCAAAACTCCCCCGTTCTATTCGAATATTTTTTTTGATATTTTTAATAAATAGTATTAAGTCTAAAACAAAGTCTAAAAGTGAGTTTGGTCTGTTTGGAGTTTTTTATAAATCATTATGAATCTCGAAAGTCGGCTTTTGTGGCCTTTTCAATTCATTATGATATTTTATTTTTTTGTTGAATTATTTTTCTAATATTTTTATAAAATAATTTATATTTTTGGGATCATCTTTTGTAAAAGAAGTGTTTTGGTTTGAGATGATGTAAGTGATAAATAAAATAGGTGAAATATTTACAATGTGAAAAATATGTTTAATTATATTTTTGGTCTTGATTTTCTTGATATTTTCATAGGTTAGGATCCTTATCTCCCCCTGCTTATTTATTTTATCGAACACGTCAATATTGACCTGGTCTCGGGGTTAGGATTAGTCTGTACATAATAATGTCCATCCTTCTTTTTTTATTTTCCCTTTTCTCTTTATTCTTTTATTTTGGATAAAATAAGTGTTAAATATATAATATTAGTATCTGTGGTTAGAATGATAATTAGTTGGAATTAGTGGATATTTACATGTAATTTACTAAGGATTTTAGCCAAAATAAAAGAATAAAGGCGATAAATCATGGATTCATCATTCCACTATACTTACCTTTGCTAGTCCCTTAGCAAACACTTATTTTATAACTAAGTGCAAGCAAAAAGAAAAAGAAAAAGAAAAAGGAAAATAAAAGAATTTAGACCATGCTTGTTTCTTTAAATCGAATCTCACTTCACCTAAAATCTAGAACTTGGATTAGGCCTTTGGATTGTTAGTGCGCCGGGACTTTAGTAGAATTAGGATTTAAGCCTCGACAACCCTCAAGTTCCATAAATCCTTATCTAAGTTCACCTTAACAGCCAGCTCAGTTCCACCTATTCATCACACAAACTTTTCAGCATTAAAAGCAATTTGTACTATGTGTGAAAGGTTTTAGCTCTTCTCGCTTTAGAGAAGCGGAGAAATTGCCCATCCCAGTAATACACTCCCATTGGACCCTCATCTAGCTACTCGATCCTCGAGGAGGGAGGTATTTCCTCATAAGATCAGGTCATGCTGTGTCCACAATCGATTAGAGGAAGAAGATAGAAGAATAAGAAGAGAACTAGAGTATGATCAATGTAATCACATCTCCTGTGAAGCCTGGCCAGTTTATCCAAGTCTCCACTAAGACATGCAAGCTTTTTGAAGCTCAGACCATTGTGGTCATTTTGGTATTTGGTGTATTCGACTTCTTTTTGATAGAGATGATTTTTGTACTGCATAGGTCTTTTTATGCCTCGACAGATATAGCATCTTTTCATTCCGTCTATTTTTTGGAGTCTTAGAAAAATTGTGCCAGCAGATCCTTCCCTCATATGAAGCTTTATTTCAACCCCAATCTCTCCCGTCTTTAGACATCAGTGCCACTAGACAAGGATGAAAATGCACCACCGAAATGGATTGCCCTTCATAGCCCCGTGCAAGTCGAGCTAAGTGTAGAGTGCATGAGATCAAAATTGGTTCAAATGGAGAAGAGTTAAACGGATGATACCAGGTGTCCTACTTAGGCACCTTCAAGTTGAATTCCGAACATGATCTCACAGAACCCAAAGATTTAAGTCTAAAAGACCTGAAGAGTCTCAATTCCAGTTTCCAATAAAGTCCCTTTAGAATTAAGTGGACTAAGGCCTGAACCAAACTCCATCTTTCGGACTTAGATCCATTCAGTTCAAGAATCAGATTTGTTCTGAAAAATGTTAATGAATGCAACAATTTTTTATGAAGTAGATTTTTCAGATTAAACTTTTTAGGTACAATTTTAAAGAATTTTGCAAATTATTATTAAATTTTAAAACTTTTCAATTTTAGGGTCCTTTTGAAAGAGTTAGTGGACTAATTCAATTTAAACAAATTTTACATGAATTTTGTATATTTTACAAAGGATTTTATACATATTTTTATATACACACTTATACGACTTTTATGCAAGATTTTTACAAGATTTTTATTTACAACTTTTTAAGGATTTTATCAGAGTATTTTACAACATCTTTTTGATACAAATTTTAAGATGTTTTTAATAAGTCATATTTACAATTTTCTTGCGGTTTTTAAAATCTAAAATATACACCCGTACTTTTAGAGAGCCATATTATTAAAAATACTATAAAGTATGAGTTATGACTTCTAAAGTATATGTATAGCATATATATATACGACACCCTCCTATACTTAGCATGAACTATGTCCTCATAGTGACCAAAGAAGCAGTAAAGGAAGACATAACTCGAGCTAAGTATAGATCATTGAAAAGAATTCTATACTATAATGACTCAAAAGAATAACGAATAAATGAACAGAAGTTGATCATCCCCTCTATACTTAGGATCAAGTAATCCTAAGGATAGTAGACTCAGAACCGAAGATGATCGAGGTGAAGAGAATGTACATACTCAACAGCTCGGCTTGTCCCCCCTATACTTACGTTAAAATATCCCTAAGTATAGAGAAGAAGATCAAAAGGTGATGGACAAGTGAGAGAGCAGACGATACAAAAATCGAACACGATCAAAAGAGGACATGAGCGATATTACCGTCCCTCCCATATTTAGGGTAAAGTGCACCCTAAGTATAAGCAACAACAGGGGTAATAGAACGGAATGATATGGACAAAAACAACAGACTACACCCCCTTATACTTTGGATAAAGTAAATCTTAAGTATAACAAAATTCTAGATAAATCCTAAGGGTATAAGACAAACGGAAGAAGGAAAGAATAAAATCGAAAAGTATATACAAAATGATTTGGAAAATCAGGTATGAGATGCATAATGTGAGAGTGAAGAGATCAACTCATACAAAATAGATAGGGACAACTTCAATGGTCGGCGGTTCATGATCGAGAAAAGATTTCAACCGCTGACCATTATCTCGAAAGGTGGAATCAGATGACAACTCAGATATATCGTTGCTACCATTGTCGTACACCTTTCGCACAAGATATGGGCCTTTCCATTTGCTCTAAAATTTCCCTAGGAATACCTTTAGCCTTGCATCAAATAGCCTTACTTTCTGATTCGACTCAAACTGCTTGTGGCTGATAGGTGCATCATGCCAGTCTTTCATCCATTCTTTGTAATGTAGGATACTCGTCAAGGCTTCAACTCATTATTCCTCCAGGGTTGCCAGTTTAGTCTGTCTTTGATCTCTCGCATCATCTAGGCCAAAGATTACTTCTTTCACTGCCCACAAAGATCAGTGCTTGATTTCAACAGATAAGTGGCATGGCTTGCCATAAACGAGTTGAAAGATAGATGTACCAAATGGAATTTTGAAGGATATTCTATAGGCCCAAAGAACCGAGTCCAAAAGCTGTAACCAATCCTTTCGGTCTGGGCGAACAATCTTCTGCAAGATCGTCTTGATCTCCCTATTAGAGACCTCGGCTAGACCATTCGTTTGAGGATGATATGGAGTAGAAACCCGATGATCTATGCCGAACTCATTAACAAGTGCTCTTACCCTGTCGTTGATGAAGTGGCTACCCCCATCTGATATCAGAACTCGAGGGACCCCAAACCATGTAATGATATGCTTTCTCAAGAACTTACAAACTGTGTTTGCATCAACGTCTCGGGAAGGAATAGCCTCTACCCAACGAGTCACATAATCCACTGCTAGAAGAATATACTCGAAACCTTAAACACTTCACAGAAGTGAATCGACTGCATTGGCATCATTTCTATATGTCCACAAGTGCCCATTTTCTGACAGTCAGTACATCTCTTTACGAATGCATGAGCATCCGTGATGAATCTGTGATTCATTGCCTTTATTCTTTCATTGGTTAAAATCCTTGGTAAAATACATGTAAATAACTTATCCCATTTAATTAATATTCTAACCACAATTATTAATATTATATATTTAACACTTATTGATAAAGATAAAAAGAAAAGAAAAATAAAAGAAAAAGAAGGCTGTAAATATGAAATATATACAGATTGATCCTAACCCCGAGACCAGGTCAATATTGACCGGATCGACAAAAGCAATAAGTACGGGGAGATAAGGATCATAATTTATAAAAATATCAAGAAAATCCAGACCACAAACATAATTTACCCATTTTCACATTATAAGTACTTCACCTATTTTATTTATCATCAAAACCACTTCAAATCAAAACACTCCTTTTACAAAACGTTGTTTACAAAAATATATATTATTTTATAAAAGTATTAGAAATTATTTCGATATAAAAATAAAATAACCGTAATGAACTGTAAAAGCCGCAAAAACCAACTTCTAAGGTTCATATCTAGTTATAGAAAACTCCAAACTGACCAAACTCATTTTAAAAGCAGTTTTGTACATAGTATTATTTATTAAAATTATCAGAAAAATATTCGGATAAAACCAGTTAGTTTCGGCTTTTAGGACCCGTTGTACATATGTACTATATGTAGAAACTTCCCGGATTTTTAATTAAATAACCGTAAAACCGATTAACTTAATTTTTTTCCTAAAATCTTATAAAATTGTATAGAAAAATATAAAAATATAATTAAGTCAAAATACCAATAAAACCCAAAGCCTCGAAGCCACTATTTTTTTCTTTCGGACCTCATAACTCGGCTGTATGAACTCCGAATTAAGCAAACTCTATCCCAAAAATTATATTGTTCAATTATATACAAAATGACACTAGTTTCGTTAAAATCAGAGTTAATGCGAAAATGTGATTTTTGGGTTCGTATTAGTATATTGTACAATGCACCTCAGTTTATATTATTTAATATAGGTTAATATATATAATGAATTAAAATTACTTCATTATTTAATTATAAATTTATTAATTTCATAATAAATTTATTGATTTATTTATAGTTTGTCCTCTACATTTTTATCCATTTAAATTAATTTATAATTTCTCTTTAATGTGTATATTACATCTCCCTCTTTTGTCTTCTTCTGCTTTGTCTTTTTCTCCAATCCCCTTTCTCTACCACGTGGCAATTTTTGATTGGTCCTCTATTTCTTTTTCTCTCTCTTTTTCTTCCCTTCTTCCTCTTTTCTTCTCCGTGAGTCTTCTTCCCCAAGCACCCAATACCTCCCTCCTTCTACCACCGTCAACCTCCCCAACGGCCGGCTATTGCCCGACCGTTTCTCCTAACCACCCCGTTTCCGGTCACCACCTCCGGTGACGACATCCTCCGCCGCCTATAAATAGGAAGCCCCTCCCTTCAGGACACCCATCTGCCATTTGCGTCCACCTTCGGTCGAGTTCCGAGTGAGAGAGAGTTCCAAAGGGTGACAGCCTTCTTCTCCTCCGCATTCGTCGAGCGAGATCTGGTGAAGGTCGTAGACGTGATCTTTCGCCGGAGTGGAAGCTTTGCTCTTCTACGCGGTCCAGCCACCGGTGTCGCTGCACCGTCGAGGCAGTCATCTGGAGCTCGCCCGGGCTCAATTCACAGGCAACAACGCCATCTGAAAAACACCTCAATCTACTACTCTAAAAGTAGAATCGTGTCGCTGAATCGATTGGGTGAATTTTTGCAGAAAATATTAATTTTTGGTTAATCTTTTAATTTTTATTTATGCTCCTAAACTTAAGTGTATAGAGGTTAAGTACGGGAGTGTCGAACTCAGGGAGACAAACTGTTGAATCAATAAATCCGAGGGTCTTTGCGAAATGTTGAAATTGCAGGGGCCACCATGCAACTATCCAAAACTACACGTGCTCCTCATGTGCTCAGTCAGCTGCCAGGCCCTTCTCGTAGTTATTGGAACCTCTGAGGGCTTTGGTGCAAATTTCACTGAAAAGCACTTTGTCTTCACGCGTAGCAAACTTTACCCGAACCTGTATGCAATTTAGAAAACAATGCAAGGGTCCCACGTGCAATTTTCATAGTAAAATAATAATGCACTTGCTGCTTAAAGCGGTGGGGGTTTTGCTATCCCATGAGGTGAGGCTACGGTCGACGCGTGTTGAATTCGGGATTCGATTGCGTCCGTCAAATCGAAGTTCGGGTGGAAGGCTTCCTTCAGCGGTGTAGCAACGATCTTCGAAGCATCTCTCGGCGAACACGAATGTTGCAATGACCTTCGTTCAACAGTTGATTCAAGCGGTGGAGCTGCAAGTTTAATGCTTCTGATGCATTGTGCTCAAGTATTTGCTCTGTTATGAGATGTTTGAATTTGCATGTTTACGATGGCTACAGTTTCTATTGCTGATTAGGCTTTAATTTCATATGTTCTATGGCATTGATTTCAACCTCCAAATCAGATGATGATCCTGATGGTATGGCTTCAATTTGGCTTTTGATTATACTTTTAGAGCAGTAGATTGGAGTGTTTTTTAGATGGCGCCGTTGCCGGGGAGGCAACGCTAGGGTAGCCATAGACCTAGGTTTAGGGTTTCTCTTTACGTTGTTTATTTTCTAACCTTGCGGCCTTTTGTTTCTGAGTTGTGCAGCACATATTGAACTGCATATTTGAGAATCGCAAAGCTGCAGAAATTTCTTTTTGTAATTTCTTATAAAAAATATAAAAAATTCAAGGGCACTTGCCCATTTCTTTGTTTTTGTAGAAAGGGGCCTCGTAAAGGCATCTCGACTTGTACTTCTTCTCGGGGTCTATTTCACTAGGGTTGTACTCATGGGGGAGCAGGTGATGAATACCCATTCATCACTCTTTATTCTTTTATTTTAGCTACAAAACCTATGCAAAACACCATGTATATTTGTGTAAATAGCATAAATTATCATCATGCATGCATTGTGTAAATTACAATAATTAGCATGTTTTTGTGCATAAATAAAAGAATAAAGAAATAAAAGAAAAAGAGGGAGATATTTAGAATAAATATTGAGCGACTAATCCCAAGGGAGGGCTCAACATGGGCCTAACCGCAAAAGAATCCAAGTAGAGGGATATAGGGTCAATCATGTGTCCATATACCTATGTATATAAATAAAATTATTTTCCTCTAAAAATAAAAATGTGTTTTTGTTACATATTCATAAAAACAAAATTAAAATAAAAATGGGAAAAACAAAATAAAAATAAAAATAAATCAAATCTCTCTCATCAGTGTATATAGACCATGTACATAGAATAACATAACTATTTATTTTCTCCTTGTAAATAAATAATTAAAATCCACCAAAAAATATTTTTTTCTTTTTTATTGACTTTGACTACTTCGTAGGCCGCGAGGCCAATTCGTGCTCCCTGAGACCGACCCTGGGTGCTATACCAGGTTAATCCTTTAGCAAGGACCGCTTTTCTTGATTTTATTGTTTTATCTCTGATTTTGGTGGCCTGATATAATTTTTCTTGATTGGCCGATTACCGTGAGATCCGGGTCGCAACGACCCTTGTCGACCTTTACCTGGATTTTGTGGAATTTTGAATATTTGGCTCATCAGAATGGCACCGTTGCTGGGGAGCACAGCTTAGTAGTTGTTTTTGTTTGGTTTTATTTTTTGCGATTTTCCGCAGCTTTTCTTTCGTCCACGGCTTTTCGCGGCCTTTTGTTTTTCATTTATTTTCAGTTTTGTTTATTTTGTTTTATTTTGTCTTTGTTTGTCTTGTATTTATTTCTATTTTCCTGCATATATCTTACTTTATTTTATTTGTCGTGTTTATTTTTATCTTGGTTTGATACTTTGGTTCTTGTTTCTTGCGAGGGCTCGAGGACCGAGGCAGATTCTTTGGAAGCCAACGCAACCGCGGGAGTCGGAGGCGGCTTCTTTCTCTACGAAGCCGTAGGAGAGCGCGAGGAGGAGAAGCCGAAGTTCGGGAGCCACGGAATAGCCACAGAGTTTAGATAGTTTTAGATTAGATTTATATTCAGCAAATTTTATATTCTTGTAATAATACAGGACCAGACTCAGAGACTTGGACACTTGGTAGACTATCGGGGTCTGTTTCACCGAGCACCGGTGTGCTCGGGGGACCTCACCGAGTTTTTCACGACTTTTCGCGGTTTTGACCGTTTATTTATTGCCTTATTGATTTACGCGGTTTTCAGCCCTAGCTTAGGATTTTTACTGATTGCGAATAATTAGGGTCCACACACCTAATAATTTGCCTGTACCTATTAGATCGTAATTGGACCAAAATAAAAATTAATAAAAAAGGCTACTTGATTACTTGAGGGGTCCCGAGCCGCTAGAGGTCGTATACAGCGCTGGCAGGACCTGTTATGGCGGGCACCGATCGTCATCCGAGACCGGACACCGACCCCTCCTGTCGTCCATTTAGCCATATGTTCTTTCGAGTAGAACTGCTTTGCTTAGGACCAGTTTTCCGCTTGCATCATAAAGGTAGTTTATATTCAGTCTTTTATTTATGTGTAGATCACTCTGCATGTAGACTACTGGAGTCAGGTACGCATCTCTTACTCTGCATGCATCATTGATTCCCGTGTATCGGCTTTTTCGTCTTCTCCCCCCATTTTTGGACTTAAAATAACCAGGAGAACCGAAAAATTCATTAAGCGTTATTTGCTTTGAAAAATATCTAAAAAACAAAAACCATAAAATTGGGACTGCTAAACAAACTTGACCCTAAAAGACACCTCACCTGAAAAATTTGTCTTGGGGAGAGAAACTCCCTCATTGTCTGGTTTGTATGCGCGAGAGAGTGACCCGCACCCTAGGCTAGAGCCACATCTGAACCCTCTTCAGACTACTGCTTCTGGGCTAGTCGTTCTCCAGTGAGGATCGCTCCGGTCTCTGGTAAAGAGGGCCGCGATATCCTTAACAGAGCGAGTCGATTGGGTAGCCGGTAAACGGTCCGCGGCTTGTACTGGCTGGGAAAGATCTTGTTCGGGATCGGGACAGTCTCCTGGGGGAGTCAGATTCCCAACAGGTCACGTAAACGCTCTGCTATCCTGGCATGATCACCTAATAAAATTGACAAGATAATTGAACGAACTCTTACGGTCTTCAGCTCGTGTTGAGTAGGTGAACTCGGGGTTTTGTTTGCTCATCTTGTCTGTCTTCCAGATCCCATCCGCCCGACTCGCCAGATCAAGATGATGGGCAGGAGGTCCCTTAGGCAGTCTCTAGCTGCACCACTTTTCAGCACTCCATCCCGTTCATCTAGGTTGGTTCGCGAGAGCCAAGACCCGCTCTCCGAACCCAAGTTCAATTCTACCCTGTTCCCCCTTGACCACCCTTCTTTCATACCTGAGATGGCAGTGCCAAATGAGAGACAACAGTCAGATTTATCGGCACCTGAGTTTGGGTCTTTTGCCTTTGTAGAGACCATGACCGGCAGCAGCGATGACCTCACCGGAGGTCCCTGACCAGAGTTGACATATGTCCCGGACCAGGGTGCGATCAACACCACCCTGATTGCCTCCCTCGAGATGATGCAACAACAACTTAGGGATTAGGGCGTGTTTATGATTGAGATGAGGAGAGAGATGGAGCAGATGAGAGCCGACCGCGACCAGCGCGGGCCCGGAGACGGACCACGGAGACCCGACGAGCCGATAGCAGCAGCTGCAGCAGTCGTAGCCACAGCCGCAGCAGCAGCACCAGATCAGCCGAGACCGATGCGGGAGTTGCACAACCCCGGATCGACACTGATGCACCGGTGGGTAGTATTACCAGCAATCGTGGGGGACTTCAAGTTCCCCCCGAACACACTTCAGCTCCTACCCCGTTTCCATGGGCTCTCCACTGAGGAGCCCCATCTACATCTCCAGGAGTTTCTGATGATCTGCAGCACCGTCCACGATCAATAGGTGGACGAGGACACCATCCAGATGATCGCCTTCTCCTTTTCACTGGCAGATAGAGCAGCCACATGACTGAAGCATTTGGGGAAGTTTGTATACACCTGGGAGCAGCTCCGCACCGAGTACTTGAGCAAGTACTATCCACTCGAGAGAAGAACACAACGAGGGCCTTGATTAGCAACTTCTCCATGCTCCCCAATGAGCAGTTTCACGAGGCATGGGAGAGGTTCAGAGAACTGACTCACAGATGCCCGCACCACGACATCTCGAAGCCGAACCTAGTTCAGAGCTTCTTCTGCGGGCTGACACCAGATCTGCAGGGCCTGGTGAATGCTTCGTGTGGCGGTTCCTACTTTGCCAAGGATGAGGATCAGGTCTGGGCCATCTACGAGGAGATGGTCGAGAACTATACAGTGATGTCCCAGACCCGACTCTACACTCAGGGACGCCCCCAGCCCCAGTCCGTGCAGTTTCAGAGGATAGCACGGGTCGATACCAGTCCTTCTACTTCGTCCATGGCAGCCACACAGTCTGAGTCTACAACCGCAGACATGGGGATCATCAGCGAGAAGCTGGACCGGATCGAGTTGATCGAGAAGAAGCAGTGCCAGGGTATTACACAGATGGATCAGATGGCACAGCCGCTGAGTGACCTGAAGACACAGATCATGTGTCTCCAGGAGGCACAGATGGCTTCTCAGCCCCGTCTTCAAGCACGAGGAGATCCGAGCAGCAGTGACAGCTCGTCCCAGCGCTCCAGTCAGCCTAGACAGGTTCACCTTGTACAGGTGGAGCCGTACCAGCAGCCACAACCATACTACCAGTCACCACCATCCCCAGACACTCAGATGGTGGTCTACCGGCCGGATCAGCCCCTGGCAGTACTCCCACCACCCCCTACGAGCCGGAGCCGTTGATGGATGTCAACGGGATTTGGTACGACCGACCCCAGCCCGGTATCCGACGAGACCATCTCGGATTCCGTTGGTCAGCCGGAGGTGCCAGTTCCCAGCAACAGTCTCCAGTTCAGGGTGGCCAGTACGGCCATCAGCGAGAGCACCAGCAGCCCCAGCCCCCAGTACAACAGCAGCAACACTCATCCCAGCCACGTCACCAGCAGTATGGTCCTCATCCCTATCAGCAGGGACAGTCTTGGAGGCGAGAGCAGCCTCAACAGTATCATCCCCAGCAGTACCCCTCTCACCTGCACCAGCCACAACAGCAACCTCACCACCAGTGAGGCCACCCATCAGGTTCTCATGGGCTGACCTATGAGAACCATGCCTTGGATGACCTAGCCCGCCACGTGATAGAGCAGTATGCTACCTTCAGACGGGAGATGGTTGAGTTCCGCCAGGAGATGCGGGAGATAGTGAGAGGGAAGGCCGCCATCCCTGCCCAGAGTGAGCCGGACCCGAATAATCTGAAGAGGAAGTCTGAGCAGGTAGATTTCACAGAGCTTGCCACTCCTAGTGATTCCTTTGGTGATATGTCTGCATATCTGTTTGATACTGATTTTG
Organism: Ottelia alismoides; assembly: GCA_037367405.1. Taxonomy (NCBI): domain Eukaryota; kingdom Viridiplantae; phylum Streptophyta; class Magnoliopsida; order Alismatales; family Hydrocharitaceae; genus Ottelia; species Ottelia alismoides. Next base: position 594,030 of record JAZKJV010011585.1, on the reverse strand, counting down.
TTACACTTAGGAGCGATAGGATGCCAGCAGGTGGCGCCTCGTCTGAGCGACGATCCCATGCCACTTCTAAGGCGCCAAGCAAGGAGGAGCGTGAAACTGATGCCGCGAGAGATGATGATAGTGGTGCTGACACCACCAGAGATGTTGATCCAGCCGACGGTACTGAGGCCGTCGCTTCACCAGTTGGAGGAGGTGGTACTGACGCCACCACAGTTGCCGAGGCAGAGCGCAGTACTGATGCCGCGAGTCGACATGCCGAGGGTGATACTGAGGCCACCATTCCCAGTTCTGCTAGTCCTGTAGTCTTTCCATCTGTACATGTATCTCAGGACTTTTCTGGAAATAAAGGAAAGGGTTTATTTTATTCTGATTCACCTATGGTGATTGATGATGTATGTGTGGATTCTATCGGACTTGAGCAGCCTAGACCCTCTCCTAGTCCTTCATTTGAGAAGGACCCTGTAGTCCCCTTTCCTAGAGCACTCCAATTGGGTAAGAAGTAGAAAAAAGAAAATCAGAAAAAGAATCAACAAGTAGAGTTCAGCCAGCAGATGATCGACATATTCCATATTCAGCTGACTCTCCAGGAGGCCTTGGAGCACATCCCTCTACTCCAGAGATCACTCAGAGACAGGACCACAGTTAGGAGGAAGAGGAGGAACCATCAGTCTGAGATCCATATGCTTACTTGTGCCACGTGTTTCACGATTCAGAACCGTCTGCCGGCCAAGAGGCCAGATTCAGGAGCCCCGTATGTCATATGCCACATCCATGAACAGAGGTTCGACCGCACTCTATTAGACAACAATTCTTCGATCAACCTACTTCCGGCAACCCTTCTCGACCGCTTCGAGTTGGGCACTCTACGACAGAGCAGGACAGTCCTTCAGTTTGTTGATCGATTTGTCAAGAGGCCGAAGGGGTTGCTGAAGGACGTTGTCGTCACGATTTAGGGCCTGAAATTCCCCGTGGACTTCGTTGTGTTGGACATGGAGATCCCTGAGTCTGTGACCGATACCCCCATCATTTTAGGATGCCCGTTCTTAGCCACAGCCAAGGCGGTGACCGACCATGATAGCAGGAAGGTATACTTTCGCGTCGAGGGCGAGAGTGTACAAATAGAGACGGTCGAGGACATCAGAGCCAGAGATTCAGATTGCTTAGAGCTGACCACAGATTCAGAGCTGATGACAGAGGCAGAGCGAGACATCCACCAGGACTATGATTTTGTGATTACGGATGACGAGGCAGTTTGAGCAGATCCAGTCTCACAGACCATCCTCTTACCTTCAGAGTTCGCTGATGCAGAGACGCCAACAGAGGAGAGCTTGGAGAGCGCACTCCTGGTCCAGGATACCTTTCAGGCAGTAGAGCCGGTTCTCGACAGCGAGATAGATTTCTATGAGTATGATACAGATCCCTCGGAGTCAGATGTTGATTGGGCATAGTTCGATGATTTTCTACCATGTCTGACTTCCACCGAGCCTGCAACTAGAGAGGAGGTTGATGCCATGCATAGGAGAGACAATCTAGCAGAGAAGCCTTCTCCAGATACTGATTGTGAGCGAGAGTTTCTGTTCTCCCATACAGATCTGGCAGCATTCACGCAGACCTTTCAGAGCCAGATTCGCCAGCACCTACTTGTCCAGAGATGAAGCCACTTCCTACGTCGCTGAAGTATAGGTTCCTTGCGGGAGAGCATGAGATGTACCCAGTCATTATCTCCACCGATTTGACTGGAGAGCAGGAATCCCGTCTGATGGGGGTTCTTGGAAAGAACCGCAAGGTGATAGGATGGAGTGTAGCTGATCTCTAGGGTATAAGTCCGGCCCTGTGCTCCCACCATATCTATCTCGAGGAGGAGGCAAAGCCATCGCGTGAGTTCCAGCGGCGACTGAACCCGAATCTGTGAGAGGTTGTCATGAAGGATATCTCGAAATGGTGGAGCGCCGATTTTATCTACCCCATCTCCGACTCCAAGTGGGTCAGTCCGTTGCATGTGGTACCCAAGAAGACGGGCATCACTACAGTTGTCAGCGAGTCTGGAGAGGAGATCGCTACCCGGGTACCCACTTCTTGGCGGGTCTGCGTAGATTACAGATGACTCAACCAGGCCACCACGAAGGATCATCTCCCCCTACCCTTTATTGATCAGATCATTGAGAGACTGGCAGGGAAGATCCATTACTGCTTCTTGGATGGGTACTCCGGCTACAATCAGGTGGCCATCGTGCCCGAGGACCAGGACAAGACCATCTTCACCTGTCCCTTCGGGGCATATGCTTTTAGACGCATACCATTTGGGTTGTGCAACGCCCCTGCGACATTTCAGAGATGCATGTTGTCTATCTTTTCGGACATGGTGGGGGAGTGCTTGGAGGTCTTCATGGATGACTTCTCGGTTTACGGCGGCGGATTCGACTCCTGTCTTGACTGCCTAGATCGAGTCCTTCAGCGATGCATTGAGGTTCACCTTGTGTTGTCTTGGGAGAAGAGTCACTTCATGGTGACTCAAGGGACGGTGCTTGGCCATATCATCTCCAACAGGGGCATGGAGGTTGATCCGGCCAAGGTAAATGTCATTAGAAAACTCGCGCCACCGTCCAACTTGCAGCAGTTACGGTCTTTTCTGGGGCACGTCAGTTTCTACCGATGCTTCATTCATGATTTCAGTAGGATTGCCCGACCGTTGACTGATCTGCTGATGAAAGACACCGAGTTCCTTATCGATGACAAGTGTCTATCATCGTTTGAGACTCTCAAGAGATGTGTTGTAGAGGCTTCTGTTCTCCAGCCGCCTGATTGGTCTCTCCCATTCGAGATCATGACGGACGCCTCCGAATTTGCCGTAGGGGTCGTGCTGGGACAGAGGAGGGATGGAGTCCCATTTGCCATTCACTACGCTAGCCGTACATTGGATGCCGCGCAACAGAACTATACTATCACTGAGAAGGAGATGCTAGCCGTAGTTTTTGCCCTAGATAAGTTCAGATCTTACATCATTGGATCTAGAGTAACCATCTATATTGATCATAAGGCCATCAGGTACCTCATGGCAAAGAAGGATGCCAAAGCCAAATTGACCAGATGGATCCTTCTACTCTAGGAGTTTGATATTGAGATTAAGGATAAGCCTGGAGTCAAGAATATGGTGGCGGATCATCTCTCCTGATTGGAGTATCTTGAGGATTCTGAGCAGACTGAGCCTATATGTGAGACCTTCCCAGACGAGGCGATCCTTACTATCGTCTCTCTCCCATGGTATGCCGATATTGTGAACTATCTTGTCGCCAAGAAAGTTCCACAAGATTGGCCCAGGCAGAAACTTGAGACCTTCCTCACGAAGGCCAAGTTTTACCATTGGGAGGATCCCGTCCTTTACCATGAGGGAGGGGATAGTGTCTAGCGTAGGTGCATTCCTCAGGAGGAGCACCATAGCGTCCTCACTTACTGCCACAAGCTTGAGGCAGGGGGACATCACTCTAAGAGGAGAACGACACAGAAAGTGCTCCAATCCAACCTATGGTGGCCTACCCTCTTCAAGGACTCTGATGAGTTTGTGAAGAGGTGTACTGACTGTCAGAGGATGGGCACTTGTGGACAGCGTGATATGATGTCGATGCATCCCATTCATTCCTATGAGGTTTTTGACGCATGGGGCATCGATTTCATGGGTCCATTCCCTAGGAGTCAGGGATTTGAGTACATTCTGTTGGTCGTTGATTATGTTAGTCGTTGGGTTGAGGCGATCCCCGCCCGAACCGCAGGTGCTAGGACTGTTTGCCGATTTTTGAGGAAGCATATCATTTCACGGTTCGGGGTACCTCGAGTGTTGATATCTGACGGGGGTCTCATTTCGTCAACGACAAGGTAAAGGCCCTTGCTAGCGAGTTCAGCATAGACCATCGAGTTGCCACTCCATACCACCCTCAGACGAATGGTCTTGCCTGAAGTGTCGAATAGGGAGATCAAGACTATATTGCAGAAAGTCGTCCGCCCTGACCGAAAGGATTGGTCACAGCTTTTGGACTCGATCTTGTTGGCATATAGGACGTCTTTCAAGACTCTTTTGGGCACGTCTCCCTTTTTCCTCGTTTATGGCAAGCCGTGCCATTTACCTATTGAGCTGAGACATAGGTCACTTTGGGCTGTCACTGATATACTTTTGGATCCAGAGAGTGTAGGAGATCAGAGGAGGGCAGAGTTAGTAGCCTTGGAGGAGCTTCGTGATACCGCCTTTTCAAACAGCCTACATTATAAGGAGAGAGTGAGGGAGTGGCATGATTCTCATATCAGCCACAAGCATTTTGAGCCTGGACAGAGAGTATGGCTGTTTGATGCTAGGTTTCGTCTATTTCCAGGGAAGCTACAGAGCAAATGGAAGGGACCGTATTTGGTGAGAAAGGTACATGACAATGGGAGTATCGACATATCTGAGTTGTCTTCTGAGAGCACCTTTCGTGTGAACGGCCAGCGGCTCAAGCCATATCTGGATCATGAGCCGCGGGTCGTTGATGTTGCCCCGATTCACTTTGCGTGAGATGTGGTCTCTTGACTCACATCTTTTGCATCTCACACCTGATTATCACTGTTCTTCCGACTTGTATAGATCCAGATGTCCATATCACTCTATTCTTTAGTCCCACATCCCTTTTCTCATCTTATGATTGTGCTATACTTAGGGTGTACTTTACCCTAAGTATAGGGGGGATGTAGGATTCTCAGGTATTCTCTTGATTCATTTCTACCTCTGTTTTGCTGCCTATATTTAGGGATATTTTACCCTAAGTATAGGGGGGGTAGACCCTGTACATTCTCACTCGGATTTTCCTTTGTGTACAGCCTGCTATACTTAGGATTATTTGATCCTAAGTATAGGGGGAAATGCCGAGACCCTCTTGGATTTCTATTCTTTCATTCGTTTTTGTATATAGCCTTCCTTTTCACTTCCCTATACTAAGCACGAGTTATGCCTTCTTCATCGCTCTTGACTCTGAGGACATCGTTCGAGCTAAGTATAGGGGGGTGTGTGTATATTTCATATATACTTTAGCCATAACTCGTACTTTGTGTGAGTGTGTTAATAAATAAAAATGGCTAAAACCCAAAAATCCATAAAAATTAAAAAAATTTTCCTTGTAAATAAACATTCTTTTATTGCACATACATAGCTAGTGTACAAATTATTTTTGTAAAAATGTTTGTAAAAACTTTTTGTGTAAATAGTGTGTAAATATTTTCATATCAAAATTATGTATATAGTAGAAAATTTTTCCAAAATGTTTTGAAAATCAAAAATTTGCAAAAACCTTGTGTAAATTTGTGTAAATATTCTGCAAAACTTGCATTCATACATACATCCATGGTTTCAAAACATTTTTCAAAAATTTTGCACGTGTGCAAATAGTTTGTAAAGAGCATCTTTGTAAATATTTGTATAGTTTTTCTTGGATTATAGTTGACATTTAAACTAGCTTGGAATTAAATTGGAAAATGGAGCTTGGTTAAGATCTTAATCCACTTAATTATAAGAGGAACCTTATAGGGCTTAGGGTTGAGACTTTTCAGGTCCATGGTGACTTAATTCTTTGAGTCCACTAGGCTATGATCATATGTCATCTCAATGAGCCTAAGTAGAGCACTTAACAACACACACATGACTCATATAGACAATGGCTTGACTTGGACCCGCACTTTACACCGAGCTCTCTACGGATGAGGTGGTGAGGAGGCAGTCTTCCTTGACTTGGGGTAGCATATGAGGGTAGTACTTCTAGGCAGAACCTCTCTTCTTCTTATAGTGAAGGAAGTGCGTCTCAACTTGGTCTGGTTGCCATGAGGTCTAACGACGGGAGTTGTGGGTTGCAATAATGCTTCAAAAGAGGGATAGTCTACCTGCTAAAGAGGAAAAACTCCTTATGTATATATGCTGCACCTTGTAAATATGTTGTACAGATGCACATCAAAAAAATGCAAAAAGAAAATAACTCCAAAAAAGTGGTGGGTCTGAGAGAAAATGATAATCCCACCGGAGTGTATATAGTGCAATAAGCAAATCTTGAGACTCATGTTCCATCTTATGTAGCTTGCAGTAGGGAGACTTAGCTACACTGGTTGAGCTCCCAAGGATACATGGCTACACTAGCCATGGTCCATCACCACAGCTTTTCCGCTCGCGTTTTCTTGATAGTTTTCCGCGGTTTTTCCGAATTAGGTGCTTGTTAGGATTCTTACGGTTTTCCCCTTCTCCGAGTACCGTAGCCTAGATGCTTGGTTATGATACACCTAGGTGATTGTATCTAGGACCATACCCGAAAACAAAAATATGTTATACGATTTTATTTGAAAACATCCAAAAAAGTGAAAACCGAAAATTAAAACAGGGACTGATAACTTTTATCGGACTTTAAAACAAAATGTAAGGAATCACTTGTCTTGGGGAGAGCAACCCCCGAACTTGCATCAGAGGTACAATCTCCAGACTTTGCGAGTGAGAGATGACACATAAGATAGAGCCAGAGTTTGGGCTTCTATCGAAGTACTACTTAATTCATACTTTTACTCACCTTATCTTCAATGGGTGCTCTCGGGTAGCCGGAAATGATCCGAGGTCACTTTGCAGAGTGGGAGGTTTAGAGGACACTACGTAAGGGTCCGTCCTCAAGTAACACAGGTAGCTGGAAATGGTCCGTACTTGCTCCCATATTGGCTGAGACTAGGTGATTTCTGGTGAGAACTCAGGACAGTAAGACATCAAAGCTTCGGGCACCTATCCGATCTCGTTAAATCTGTGAGAAGACTGTTTGCCAAACAACCGTAAAATCGAAAAGATAAATGATCGAACTTTTACGGTCATCACCAGGGTTGCGTTGTTGAACTCGGGGTTTGTCTTGTGTTTGATTGCGGTGTGAGTCCAATCTTCAAGATCTGATCAATTAAAATCTATCAAGATGATGGGAAGGCGATCGCTCTAGTCGACTCTGACCGATCCACTTTCTTGCGGACCTACCCATTCATCGAGATCGGTTCGGGATGACTCTCATCCCCAACCGAAATCCAAACGAGTAGCTACTTCCAGGCATGACTCTCACCCTGGAAGCCCGTCGTCAATTTCTTCTCTTCTCCTTCTCTACCATCATCACCTCCAGAAAATCATCTGCAGTTACAAATCGATCTGGCAGATCCTGACTTAGACTCTTTCTCCTTTCCAGAAGACATGACTGGCAAAGGACCGCAGAGCACCTCTGTTGTCATTGATCAGGCCGCGATCAACAGTGGTCTACTTGCTTCCTCAGAGACAATGCAAAATCAGATAAAGGAGCATGGTAGAATTATGAATGATGTCAGAGCCGAGTTGACTCAGTTGCAAGCTCAACGCAATCATCTTGAAGCTGATCAACCAGGACCTGAGGATCAGGAATAGCAAGATGGAGCAGAGAGACCGTCACACGATCAGAATTGTACGATGTAGCAGCTCTACAACCCTGGAGCTACTACAACCCATCGGTGGATTCGTCTCCCTGTCATTCACGGGAATTTTGAGTTCCACCCTCAGACGATCCAGATGCTGCCAAGTTCCATGGGCTATCCACTGAGGAGCCGCACTTGCACCTTCAGGAGTTTGAGCTGATCTGTAGCACAATGCATGATGCGCATTTCAACGAGGACACGATCAAATTGATTGTGTTTCCTTTCTCCCTTGTTGATCGAGCAGCCTACTGGCTGAAACACCTAGGGAGATACGTTTCGACATGAAGGAGCTGAGAACCGCGTATCTGAATAAATATTACCCTCTCGATCGAACTAATGCTGCTCGAGCCATGATTAGCAACTTCACCATGATCGGGAGTGAACAGTTCCATGAAGCATGGGACAGATTCAGAGAGCTCATTGATCGGTGTCCCCATCACGAACTTTCCAAGCCGACTCTTGTACAAAGTTTCTTTAGTGAGTTGACACTAGAATTACAAGGACTGGGGAATGTAGCATGTGGTGGATCATATTTTTCGATCACGAGGATCGAGTCTGGGCTATTTATGAGAAAATGGCAAAGAACTACACTACGATGTCTCAGACTCGAGTGTACAATCAGACGAAGCCACCAACCTATCACCAGCATTCCCGAGTGTCAGAAATAGAAGGGAATCCATCTTCTACTGTTTCGAGTGGTACGAACTCTGATTTTGTTTTGTTTTCATTTATTATTTTTAAAAATTCAAAAAACTTAAAAAGCGTCACTGTTTGTTTTAGAAAATCAACTAAAAATATTAAAAAGCCTTGAAAAATTCTGAAAAAAATTCTTGATAGCTTCTTTTGTGTTGTTTGAAATTCTATCTAATTTTCACCTTATTTCCATTTATAAAAACCATAAAAATTTAAAAAGAGTAAAAATCTGAGAAAAATCAGCAAAAATTCATTAAAAAATAAAAAAAATGTGTTTTCATTTGTTGTAGTTAGGTTTTGTTTTATAGTTTCTCATAAAAATACGTTGGGATTTTATAGGCACTTTAAGTAATTTTAATCTGCCTTTAGATCCCAGTTGTACATTGCTTGTTGTTTTTGATTTTATTTCATTTTTTAGAAAATTAAGTAAAAGTCAGAAAAACCCCATAAAATCAACAAAAACATTTGAATATTTTAAAAACACAAAAATATTTTTGTTTGATTTTTTGAGTATTTTTGGTGCTTGAAATAATTATTTGAAGTTGCTTTTTGGCTCTCTTTTATTCTTTTTCTCTATTTTAAAAAACATAAAGAAATTTGAAAAATATAAAAAACCACCACTTTTTTTCTTTTATTGGATTCCCGACTACTTCGTAGCTTCTGCATTACGTGCTCCTTGTGTTCGACCCTGGCAGCTATACAAGGTAAAATAAATTAGCGAGACCACTTACTTGGTTTGAGTGTTTGATTTCTTTCATGGTGGTCTGATTTTCTTGTTGAGATTTAGTTCGAGTGGTTGAGGTCGCAACTACCCTTGATACCATTAGTCCAGTCACTCGGGCTGCTCATCAACAATCCTCCAACTCATATGAAGATAAGTGAGTCTATATACTCCACCAATATATGGAAAAGTTTAATAAAGATATGCACTTGGGAGAATATTCTAGAAAAGAGAGAGGTGGAGAAAATATATAGATATTTCTCCACCTCCCATCAAAATATCTAGATATTTCTACTTAAAGAATAAACATGGAAGAGGAGTCTAGATCCCTCTTCCAAAATATCTCCACCCTATTGGTTGGCATATAAATACCACCCAAGAGGTCCTCATTTCACAAACAACAACAAGAAGATGTTCTCTACCAACACAAGAGTCTCTCAAGTGTCCTCCTCCTTCCAAGTGTTGTAAGTCCCTCTTCTTTTATTGTAAGCATTGTAAGTCCTCTTCTTGTAAAGTTCAAGACTTGTATGCAAGTTCAAGTTTTAATGAAAAGAAGTTCTTGAGTTCACATTTAACTTGAGCATTGATCCATATTCTCTCCCTTTAATTTGCTTCTTATCCACCACCAATCTTCTGCTGCTCCAACACATCTAGGTCCCTATGTGTTGTATGTGTTGTTTTTAATCAAATAATTACTAAATCAATTCCAAAAATTCTATAAAAATTATAGTTAGCTCTTTCTAATACGTAATATTTATGGTAATTTTTGTGAATTAATTTAGTTTTATTTGATATTTTCTAAAAATAAAAAACCACAAAAAAGCCATGTCTGTTTTATTAAATACATAAAAATTATAAAAAAATCTTTAAAATTACAAAAATAGTGGTTGCTTGTTTTTGTATGCTTTAATTCAAGTACCTTTTTCTCCTTAAAAATCATTGCAAAACCCTAAAAATCACAAAAAGACTCAAAAACTTATAAGAATCATTAAAAATTCTAGAAAAATAAAAAATGGATTTTAGTTGCTATAGTTAGATATTTTTATTTGCTTTTTCATAAAAAATCATCACCAGGACATCAAGATATTTTTACTATTTTAAACTTTCCTTTTAATCTAGGCTGTACATTGTTTCACAGTTTGATCTTTTTTAATTTTTATAAAATCAAATAAAAATTGAAAAATCCCATAAAATCATCAAAAACATTTGAATATTTGAAAATTAAAAATATTTTTATTTCTTATTTTTGAACAAAATAAAAATTGTGAATGCCTACTTGTGTGGTTGATTGCTTTATTTCTTTCGCTTGCCTTCTCTTAATTAAAAATATAAAAAAATTGCAAATTAAAAACCAAAAAAATATGCTTTTATTTATCTGAATTCCGATTACTTTGTACATTTCCATACTCCTTGAGTTCCACCCTGGTCGCTATACCAGGTTAAATAAATAGCAGAGACCGCTGATATTATATTGTGTGATTTGATTGATTTTTGAGTGGTTTCTATTTTTCTTGTTGATTGCGCTTCGCGATTTGGGTCGCAACGACCTCTCGAGATTTATCTCATACCTTAACCCGAGTCCGAGACGAGTCATCACCATGGCAAAATACATGCACATGTAAATAAAATCCAACTTTCTTCAAGGTTTGTCCCTGAATTTTGTTTATTGTCATTCCGTAACAAACTCTAACAGGAAATTGCTTGTGTTGTAATACAAATGGCCACTTAGTCTCTTTAACTTAGAAATTAATTCTAGGAATATACACTTTTGTTAATCTATTATCAACATTAATAATTATACCTTCTTATTAGTAACCTTGTACCATTACATAATCCATTACTTTGATCAATATTTTGTGATAACATTATTGGTGCACCAACTTTCAATTTCAAAATATGATTTGGAACACCATTAAAAATCAATGAGTTAAGAAATTCTACAGGATAAAGCAAGTCTGCGCCATAAGGTTCTCCTCTGTTGGTACTAACGACAACATGTATTCATTAATTTGATTAACAACAACATTTGTTGGTGTAATAATACAATGTTCACTCAAATATTTAACATTGTGAAAGTTATGAGCAAATATTCATATATAGTTAAAAAAAATTCTTCTATACTTGTTTGTGAAGAATCTGCAGCTATATCTTCTAGAATTTTTATCCAAGTTGCATCTTCTTCACACTCATGATTCTTAATTGTAGGTAGAAAACCATTTCCTATATCAAGAAGCCATTGTTCAAAATTAATTGTGGACGATCTTAGAGAATCGTCTAAACATCCATCATTTAATAGCCGCATATTTTTGATAACTTGAATACTATGCAACTTTCCCATAAATTGGATTTGCTGATAGCAGAATTTACGATGTCCTTCTTCCATTATTAACTACTGGTAGTATTTGTTTGAAATCACCACCTAAGAGAACAGTCATTCCTCCAAAAGGTTGTTCATTCTCATAAACAATATTTGGTGTCATAATATCTATAAATGTTCGATGTAATGCTTCAAAAAAATACCTATGATTCATTGAAGCTTCATCCCAAATAATAAGCTTTGTCTTTTGTATTAGTTTAGCTAAGTCAGTACCTTTCTTTATCTGGCAAGTAGATGATGAATCCGTGACTCATCACCTTTATTCTTTCATTTTGGCTAAAATCCTTGGTAAAATACATGTAAATATACATTAATTCCAACTAATTATCATTCTAACCACAACTATTAATATTATATAATTAACATTTATTTTACTCAAAATAGAAGAATAAAAATAAAAAGAAAAATAAAAGAAAAGAAAGCTGTAAATATGTAATACTTACAGACTGATCCTAACCCTGAGACCAGGTCAATATTGACCGGGTCGACAAAATAAATAAGTAGGGGGAGATAAGGATCCTAATCTATAAAAATCAAGAAAAACAAGACAAAAAATATAATTTACCCATTTTTCATATTATAAATACTTCACCTATTTTATTAATCATTAAGACAATCTCAAACTAACACACTTATTTTGTAAAAGTTGTTCATAAAAATATATATTATTTTATAAAAATATCAGAAAAATATTCCCTCACAAAAATATTTCACGACAATGAACCGTAAAAGCTGACTTCCAAGGTTCATAACTATTTATAGAAAATTCCAAACGGACCAAACTCACTTTTTAAATCCCTTTATACTTAGTATTATTTATTAGAAATATCAAAAAAATTAGCGAGTTTTGGCGTTTGGGACCCGTTGTATATATGTAAATATGTAGAATCTTCCAGAATTTTTAGTTAATTAACAGTAAATCCAATTTACTTCATTTCTTTTCCTAAAATCTTCTAAAATTGTATAGAAAAATATAAAAATATAACTAAGTTAAAATACCAATAAAAATGAAGTCTCGAAGCCGCTACCTAAATTTTCTAGACCTCATAACTCAGTCGTATGAACTCCGAATTGAACAATCTCAGTTTTGAAATTCATATTATTAAATTATCTACAAAATGATATTAGTTTCGCTGAGTGGAGTTAATCCGAAAAATACGATTTCGGATCTGCAGTGGTATATTGTATAATGTACCGTAATATATTATTATTTTATATAGGTTAATTTATAAATATATACTTTATTTATATTTAAATTAAATAAAAATCTTAATTTAATTAATTATTAATATATATTTTATTTTTTAAATTATTCATTATTTATTTAATTATATACTTCATTTTTATTTAATCACTTAATTATCATTTAATTATTTACTTAACTATTTAATTATTTTTTAATATAATCAATTATTAATTTAACTAGATTTAACTTATTTTAATTACTTTAACTTATTTTTTACTTCTCTCTCTCTCTCCTCTCTTTCCCTCTCTCTATCTAATGTTACCAATCCTATCTTCTTCGATCTCCCGTAACCCATCTCCTTCCTCCACCCATCTTCTTCCACCATCCTCCTCCGTTCCTCAAACCGCCAATGACCTAACGATCGGTCATTGGCCGACCATTTTCCAATGACCTCTGTTCTCTTCACCGCCCGTCAGTGACTATACCCCTGTCGTATATATATATATATATATATATATATATATATATATATATATATATATATATATATATATATATATCCTTTGATTTCCCCAAAACCATGCATCCGCCATTTGCATCTATCTCACTCCAAAGCTCCGAGTGAGAAGTCGAGGTCCGACGATAGAGTTCCCCTTACGCACGTTGAGCGAGAGAGGTCAAGACCCGGGCATGATCCAACGCATCGCAGCTTTTGTGTGCCGCTTCAGCCCCCGTGTTCACCGCACGTCGAGGCTGAGATCTGATGGAGTTCCTCTGTGAGCTTCCATTTTCATAGGCGAAACCCTTCGGCACTTCCAGGTTACGATTCTATTCCTTAGTCTTCATCTTCATCCTTTGTTCTCTGAATCCTTCTCATCTCAATCCATCCTATTCTCATTTCCTCGATTGTTTCTCCTTTCAAATCCGATCATTCACCTCACCTTATGGGCCTGGTTGGTTGCAGGGTTGGGCAAGGTTGGCCCAACCCTGGTTACTATTCACAAGGGGTACTTCCTCCTCACAGATTACTATTCACCCAGCCCAACCCAGCCCAACCCAACCCTGCCCAACCCTGCAACCAAACAGGGCCTATGATTCTCATTCATTTTCATTTTTATCCTACGCATTCTAACCCCTCCGACCACATACGACGGTCGGAAATTTCGGAGCTGATCCTCCATCGCCAATAGCTCTTGTCATTCACCATATCCATGTTGTTCTAGACCAAGCTGTTGAGCTCGAGTAATCTGAAATATTTGCAGATCACTTAGACATTCACCTTGATTGTTAAGCAACTGTTGCCGGAAGAGACGAACATTGAGTTATCATCAACCATTCTGAAATCATAAAATGAGAAGCTTCATAAAAAAAGCTCTACAACCAATCGAGGTACTGCTCTTTAGATCCCAACACTTTTTGAGGAGAACCATCAGGAAGAAGTAGCATCTGTAGAGCCAAGTTAAAGAGAGACCCTTGAGATTCAATCTGAGCACATGATCACCATTTGAGGGTGCGTTATTTCGCTGTTCTCCCAAGTACCATTGTGAACATCTGCAGCTCACGAAGAACATCACCGCCTTATTTGGGATCGACTCTGCCAGTGGAAAGACACCTGCGAATCCAACTACCTGACCAACGATTGTTGCCCGATTTACTTCGATGTTTTCATGTCGCGCGCGAATTAACATCCACCGATTGGAGTAGAAATTTGGGGAAGAACAAATCAGTTACTCTAGACATTATTATCTCTGTTCGATCACATTCGATCGGATACACGTCAGTGCGTCACAAGTCACCTCTACATCCCTGAATCAACATCAGCATTGATCGATCAAACATCGATGATCTAGCGCGACCACCAATGCACCGCTCAGGCATGGTCACGTGCAAGACGTGTGCGAGATTCAATCACATCCAGTAAGGCTTGAGGCATGTGGTTAAGCACGTCTATTCGCAAAAGTTTTGCAAGTAGTACCCGGGAATTTCATGTATGTCATACAAGTCCAGGATGCCTGAAGTCGTCACGTGAGCAGCACATGGTTTATGGTTTAATTGCGTAAAAAACCCTAACACTTTGAGCATTTATGCAAAGTCCTTCGAGCTGAGCAGGCACGTGCCCAAGCACGTGGATACTGGGAGTTTTGTAGATCAACCCCCTGAATTTCCTTCATTTATGCACACGTTCTTTTTTTTTCAAATTCTTACAATCGTACCCTTGTATATGTATATAAACAATATACATATTAACTACATATTGAATAAAAAAATACAAAAAAATAAAAATACAACAAAAATGCGTATAAATACCTATAATACCTTATATACATTATTAAATAAAGTTTTTTTTAAAAATATATAAAAAACTTTTAGCATTAAATAAATCGTTAAAAATATAAAAACATATAACAACTTCAAAAATCATAAAAAATCAAGGATTAAAAATCAATAAAAAATACAAAAGTCATTTAAACTTGTAAAAATCATAACTAAATGAATAAAATTCCTCTAAAAACGCACAATATATCATTTTGAAGGTAATTTCATCTACTTTCTAATAAAAATGAAATAAAAATATTTTCACGTTGCTTTGGATTTTAAAAATAAAAAATACGAATCTATTTTCAATACTTATATTGTTTTCAATATTAAAAATACGACAAAATCTATAAAAGACTCCTTAAAAATTTACAAAATAGTAAAAAAATTATAACATAAAAATTATTAAATAAAAATCGAATAAAAAATTACAAAACATTTTATAAAATAATAAAAATTTACAAAACACTTCAAAATTACAAAAAACAATATAAAATCCATTAAAAATTAGATAAAAATCTAAAAAATCTTTAAAATAAAATAAAAAGGGAAGCCGTTTACCCAGTTTCTATAGTTTAACTATAGTTTATTAACAGTTTGCCTGCTGACTTCGACACTCCCATGCTTAACCGCTATACACTTAAGTTTAGGAGTATAAATAAAAAAGGAAGATTAACTCAAAATTAATCTTTTTCTGTAAAAAATTCACCCGATAGATTCAGCGACACTATTCTTCTTTAGAGTAGTAGATTGGCGATTTTTCAAATGATGCCGTTGTTGGAGAGGCAGCGCTGGGGGTAGCTGTAGTCCTAGGTTAAGGGTTTTCTCTTTTCGTAATTTTATTTTCTAACCTCACGACTTTCTGTTTCTGATTTGTGCATCACAGGTTGAGTAGCGCGAGACAGAACCACAAAGTCGATTTTTTTGTAATTTCTTGTAGTAAAAAAATTTTGTTCGTAGAAAGGGGTCCCTTCAAGGTATCCCGACTTGTACCTCTCTTCTTCTCGTGGTTTGTTTCACCAGGGCTGTACTCCTGGGGAAACAGGACACCCTCCGTGGCTTTTTCGCTCGTGATTTCTCTCGACGATTTTTCTGTGGCGTTTTGAGAAGGTGCTTGTTAGGATTTCTCAGTTTTTCCCTTCTCTGTGCAATCGTATATTAGATGTTTGCTTAGGTTACGACACCTATGTGCTTGTATCTAGGACCAAACCAAAAAAGAAAAAAATACGATAGACGATTTCTCTGAAAATATCCAAAAAGTGAAAACTGGAAAATTAAAACAGTGACTGTTAATTTCTATCTGACTTTAAAATAAACGTAAGGACTCCAATTGTCTTGGGGAGAGCAACCCCGGAAATTACATCACATGTACACTCTCCAGACTTCGTGAGTGAGAGACAACCCATAAGATAGAGCCAATGTCTGGGCTTTTGTCGAAGTACTACTTAGTTCATGCTTTTAATCACCGTATCTTCAGTGTGTATGCTCGGGTAGCCAAAAATGGTCCAGGTGTACATAGCAGAGTGGGAGGTTTAGAGGATACTATGTAAGGCTCCGTCCTCAAGTAACACGGGTAGTCGGAAATGGTCTGTACGTACTCCCATACTGGCTGAGACTAAGTGATTTCTGATGAGAACTCAGGATAGTATGTCGTAGAAGTTTCGAGCACCTATCTGATCTCGCTAATCTGTGAGAAGATTTGTTTGCCAAATAGCACTAAAATTGAATACGATCATTACCAGAGTTGCATTGGTGAATTCGGGGTTTGCTTTGCGTTTGATTACGGTGTGAGTCCAATCTTTTAATATTTTGATCAACTAAATTCATAAAAATGATGGGAAGGTGGTCGCTTCGGTCAACTCTGATTGATCCACTCTCTCGCAAACCTACCCATTCATCCAGATCGGTTCCAGATGTCTCTCATTCCAAACTGAAATCCACTCGAGTTTCTACTTCCAGGCGTGACTCTAACCCTAGAAGCTTGTCGTCGATTTCTTCTCCTTCTCATTCTCTACCATCATCACCTCTAGCTACAGAAGACCATCAGCATTTACATATTGATTTGGTAAAGCCTGAAGTAGATTCTTTCTCCTTTCCAGAAGACATGGCTGACAAAAAACCGCAGACCACTTCAGTCGTCATAGATCAGGTTGCGATCAACAACAGTCTGCTTGCTTCCATTGAGATGATGCAGGATCAAATTAGGGAGCAAGGTAGACTAATGAACGATGTTAGAGCGGAGCTGACTCAGCTACGAGCCCAACACAACACTCCGAATGCTGAAAACCCAAGAGCTGATTCCAAGACCTGAGGATAAGGAGCAACCAAATGGAGTAGAGAGACCACCACTAAATCCGAACTGCATAATACAACAGCTCTAAAACCCTGGAGCTACTACGAATCACCGAGGATCCATCTCCCTGTCATTCACGGGAACTTCGAATTCCGTGCTCAGACAATCCAGCTGCTGCCCAAGTTTCACGGGTTTTCTACTGAGGAACTGCATCTGCACCTTCAGACGTTCGAGCTAATATGCAGTACAGTGCATAATGCGCATGTGAACGAGGATACAATCAAATTGATCGCTTTTCCTTTCTCCATCGTTGATCGAGCAGCCTACTGGCTGAAACACCTAGGGATATATGTTTTGACATGGGAGGAGATGAGAACCGCATATCTGAACAAGTATTACCCTCTCGATTGAACGAATGCTGCTAGAGTTATGATTAGTAACTTTACCATGATCGGGAATGAACAGTTCCACGAGGCATGTGATCATATTAGAGAGATCATAGATCAGTGTCCCCATCATGAAATTTCCAAGCCAACTCTAGTACAGAGTTTCTTCAGTGGGATGACACCAGAGTTACAGGGAATGATGAACACAGCTTGTGGTGGATCTTATTTTTCAATGCACGAAGATCGAGTGTGGGCCATTTATGAGAAAATGGAAGAGAAGTGCACCACAATGTCCCAGACTCGGGTCTACAACCAGATAAAGCGACCTACTTATCACCATCATTCCCGAGTGGCACAAATTGAAGGGAATCCATCTTCTGCTATTTTGATTCCTCTCGAGTCCCCATTAGCTGATATGGGGATCATTTGTCAAAAGTTGGATCAAATGGAAATAATCGAGAAAAATTACTAGAACTTAGACAAGCTCGATAAGATTGACGAGCTTGAGAGATGCTTGAGTGATCTAAAGACACATATTATGTGCCTTCAAGAAATACAAGAAGACTCCAACCGATCTTTGAGATCACATGCTGATTCAGGAAGTCGAGACTAAGGTATACTTCCTAGGCCTCCAGTACAACACATTTACCATGTGCATTCTGAACCAACTCATCAACCCTCGACATACCCGCAACTTTAGCAAGTACAATCATCTAACACTCAGATGGTGGTGTATTAGAGCGATAAACCCTAGGCATCCATGCCCCCAGCGTACTCTGAGATTCCTGAACCATTGACTGAGGTCAATGGGATTTGGTACAACCAGATGCAGCAACCAAGGATCCATCGTGATCACCCTAGTTTTCATTGGTCTACAGGAGGTACCTCTTCCCAGCGGCAACCACATGCACCAATGGGGCAGACCAGAGAGCAACAGCATCATTCAGGTCCATGGCAATACCAATAACCTCAGTGAAGGCAGAGAACATACCAGACTCAGTATCAGCAACATTATCCTCCACAACAGCAGCCAGCTCCGCAGCAGCCTCAATATCACTGAGGCGACTCATCCGGGTATCATGGGCCTTTCCATGACAACCTAGCTTTAGAGTATCTCGTCAACCTGATAATTGACCAGCAGACATCTTTTAGGAGAGAAATGGATGAGTGTAAAATCCATGTCACGGATCTGGTCAAAGGGAAGTCTACCTTACCTGCACAGATAGAGCCGAATATGGATAATTTGAAGTGGAAATCAGAGCAGATAGATTTGACCGAGCCCACTCTCCAATCACAAGTATTTTCCTATGACTATCTTTACTGTGATGACGTTGATTTCATTTCACTTGGGAGCAGTAGGATGCCAATAGGGGGAGACTCTACTAGGGTCAAGGAAGATAACCTGGATAACACAAGCGAGCCTATATAAGACATTGATGGCGGTACTGAAGCCTCACCCTTTGACGATGGAGATGGTGGTGCTGAAGCCACCAAGTCTGAAGAACAGCCATAGCGGAACGCTGATACAACTGCTGAACCGTTCTTTGTATATAGCGATGATGAGAGAAAATCCCAAAGAAATGTACAAAAGAGAAGAATTTGAAAAGGAAATAAAAAATTGTTTATCAATATCTTTCTCTTTCAGATGATTCGCAGAAAGCAAGTCCCAGTTTTACAAAAACATTTCTTTCTACTTCTTCTGATCCTCCGATTGTACAGACTAACTAGGAGGATGTACATATTCCTTTTCCCAAAGCACTTTGCTTAGGAAAAGGCAATAAAAAGAAAACAATAAAAAAGATTCAAATGAATGATCTGACGAAAGAGATGCTCGATAAGTTTACAATCCAACTCACTCTTTTAGAAGCCTTGGCAACCATCCCTCTTCTGCAGAAAGGTCTAAAAGAACTAACCACAGTCTGTTGAAAGAAGAGGAAGCACAATCACTATTCTGAGATCCATGTATTGACCAAGGAAACATGCCATGCTATTCAAAATCGTCTCCCAGTCCAGAGATCAGATTCGGGAGCACCGTATGTCAGATGCGAGATTCTCGATCAGACTTTTGATCGGACTCTATTATATAGCGGATCTTCGATTACTCTCCTTCCTTTGTCCCTACTCGACAAGTTCGAGTTCGGGCCTCTTCAATCAAGTCGAACGGTCTTGCAGATTGCTGATAGATTGGTAAAGAGGCCTAAGGGTCTAATCGAAGACGTTATCGTCACCAATCAGGTTTTGCAATTCCACGTGGACTTTGTCGTGTTGGACATGGCGGTAGAATGCATGACCGATACCCCAATCATACTAGGACGACCTTTTCTGGCGACAGCGAAGGACGTTTTCGACTATGATACCGGGAAGGTGTACTTTCGCATCCAGGGTGAAAGTATACATATAGAGACGATCCAAGACCAGATTTCTAGATCAGCTGAATCAGAGCGAGCATCTGATGATGAACCCGACAGTCATTAGGATTGTGACTTAGTACAAACTGATGATGAGACCGTCTGGGCTGAACCTAGCACCCAATCTTTCATTACACCTTCAGTCGAAGCTGAGATTCAGATATCCGAAGATGATAGATTGGAGAGCGTAATCCTAGAGCCTAAAAGTGAGAAGCTTGAGGGAAACGAGTCTAATGCCTTTTCAGATCATTCATATATACTTTATCCCTCTGAGTCATAAGTAAAATATCAAGACTGTCTATCACCCGCCGATCATTTAGATTCCGAAGATGCTGATTGGCAATGCTTTGCTGAATTTCTATCACTTTAAACTCCATCATCAGAGCCTACAACCAGTTTGGAGATCGAATCAAATCGGAATATCCAACAATCTCCAGTTCTTTCTGAGTCAGAGCAGACAAAGCTCATGCATATCGATCTAGCAACCTATACCCAGGTTCTAATCAAACTCTCTCTTCCTATTTCTTCTCCCCTTGAGCTTAAATCGTTGCCTCAGAGCATGAAATATCGATTTCTTGCGAGCGAATCTAAAATGTTTCCGGTCATCATCTCTTCCAATCTGAACGAAGATCAGGAATCCCATCTGATGACGATTCTTGAAAAGAACTGCAAGGCGATCGGGTGGTCAGTAGCTGATCTCCATGGGATTAGCCCGGCTCTATGCTCCCACCACATCTTTCTCAAGGATGACGCCAAGCCATGTCGTGAGTTTCAGTGCATGCTGAACCTGAATCTTCGAGAGGTGGTTATGAAGGAAATATCCAAGTGGTGGAGCGCTGATTTTATCTATCCCATCTCTAACTCAAAAAGGGTAAGTCCTTTGCATGTGGTACACAAGATGACATGTATAACTATAGTGATGAATGAGGACGAAGAGGAGATCGCTACCCGAGTACCGACTTCTTTGCGTGTCTGTGTGGATTACAGACGTTTGAATCAGGCGACCAAGAAGGATCACTTAACACTACCATTCATTGATCAGATCATCGAACAGTTAGCTGGGAAGAGCCATTATTGTTTTCTTGATGGGTACTCGGGATATAATCAAGTGGCTATTGCTCCAGAAGACCAAGAAAAGATGACATTCACATGTCCGTTCGGAACGTATGCTTTCAAACAGATGCCTTTTGGACTATGTAATGCTCCGGCTACATTCCAGAGAGTATGATTTCGTTATTCGCGGACATGGTGGGAGATATCTTGGAGGTCTTCATGGATGATTTCTCGATCTACGACAATGATTTTGGATCCCTACCTTTCTAGTCTAGACCACGTGCTTTAGAGGTGCATGGAGGTTAACCTCGTACTTTCTTGGGAGAAGAGTCATTTTATGATGACTCAGGAGACGGTCCTTGGTCACATCATCTCCAACCGGGGCATGGAGGTGAACCCGACCAAGGTGGATATCATTAAGAAACTCAATCCACCATACAATCTGAAGCAGCTATGATTTTTCTTAGGGCATGTCGGTTTCTACCAACGTTTCATACGAGACTTTAGTAAAATTGCTCGACCGTTGTCTGATCTTCTCGTGAAAGACACCGAGTTTATCATCGATGATAAGTGTCTTTCGTCTTTTGAAAATCTCAATAATATGGTTGTAGAGGATCCTATCCTTCAGCCACCCGATTGGTCTCTTCCATTCGAGATCATGACAGATGCCTCCGATTTTGCTGTTGGGGCTGTGTTAGGACAAAGGAGGGATGGGATTACATTTGCCATACACTATGCTATCAAAACTTTGGATTCCGCGCAACAGAATTACATGGTTACAGAGAAAGAAATGCTAGCCGTAGTATTTGCCTTAGATAAATTCAGGTCCCATATTATAGGATCAAAGGTCACAATTTTCACCGATCATACTGCCATCCGATATCTAATGGACAAGAAAAATTCGAAGCCGCATCTGACCAGATGGATCCTTCTACTCCAGGAGTTTGGCATTGAAATCAAGGATAAGCCTAGAGTCGAGATTGTGGTGGCGGATCACCCCTCCCGATTAGAAACACCCGAGACTTCTGAATTTGATACACCAATCACCGAGACCTTCCCCGATGAGGTGATTCTTGTTGTTGTCTCGCTGCCTTGGTATGCTAACATTGTGAACTTTCTTGTTGCTAAGAAAGTCCCACAAGGTTGGCCCAGATAGAGACTTGAGACTTTCCTCACGAAAGCCAACTCTTACCATTGGGAGGATCCGGTCCTTTATCATGAAGGAGCGGATTTCGTCTGGCGTCGGTGCATTCCTCAGGAGGAATACCAGAGTGTCCTCATATATTGTCATCGATTAGAAGCTGGAGGACATCATTTAGGGAAGAGGACAACACATAAGGTGCTCCAATCCGACCTTTGGTGGCCTATTGATGACGGACCCAAGCAACTCAGGTTAAGTACAATCTAAGGTCGTTGCGACCCGAATCGCAAGGCACGATCAATCAAGAAAAATCAGACCACCAATAAAATCAATCAAGTATGAAAAAAAGAGAAGCAGTCTTGCTATTTATTTAACCTGGTATAACCACCAGGGTCGAACACAAGGAGCACGGGATGGTCCTATAAGTAGTTGAGAAATTAAAAATAAAAAGACAAATTTTTGATGGTTTTTAATTTGCAATTTTTTATATTTTTTAATTAAGAAAATGAATAAAGAAAATGAGAGGAATCATAATACAACAATTTTTATTAAGGTAAAAAATGCTCAAAAATTTAAAAATAAAAATATTTTTATATTTTTAAAAATGCAAATGTTTTTGGGTATTTTGAAGAATTTTTCAGATTTTTATATAATTTTCTAAAAATAAAAAAGAAAGAATACAAAAAAAGTGTACAACCAAGGGAAAAAGGCAACTTAAAAATATTTAAATTGCCCAAAATTTCTTGGGTGCAATTTTTTGTCAAAATAAAAAACAAAATCTAACTATACACTTTAAAACTTTTTTTTTATTTTTATGGAATTTTTAATGATTTTTATAAGTTTTTTAGTCTTTTGTAATTTTTAGGTGTTTTATAAAAGATAATGAAACACGAAAGCTACAGAAATTAAAAAAAAGCAAAGCACACACTAAAATTTTTTTATAGTTTTTTTAAAGTGATTTATATATTTTTTATATATTTTTTAAATTAGACAGACATAATTTTTAGGTTTTTGAATGTTTAAAAATGATAAATAAACTTAAAATGCGTCACAAAAATTATCAAAAATATTACACAATAGTAAGAGCTACTGGTAATTTTTTGGGAATTTTTGGAGTAGTTTTGATATTTATTTAATTAAAAACCAAACACACATGTTATAGGGCTTAAATGCAATTATTTTAAGTTTTTATATTGAACTATAACAAGCACAAAACGTCTAGGGAGGTTTTTGTAAATTTTCCAACTAATTCCAACACATGCGTAAATTCAACGTTCACAGGGGCATACGTGCAATTTAAGAAAACATTCATTCAAACATTAATATAGATAATGTTCAGGGCTAATAATGCAAAAACACCACTGTTCACGTGACAACACACATGCCTCCAAATAGGGAGGACTAAATAGCAAATACCAGAAACTATAGGGACTGGAATGCAAATAAGTTCAACTACAACTTTTATTTTACAGACTAAAACATAAACATAAATAAATGCATGGTAAAAGGGAAATATACCCTCGCAGCACGTGAGGCACGCGTGGGAGCCACGTGGCGGCTGCTGGTGTGGGCGTGGACGTGCGGCTCTGATCGCAACAGGTGTCAGATCCGACGCTCTAGAACGGTCGGGGATGTGGGGCTCAGGTGGACGTTAGATCTGACATCCAATGATCTGACAGCTGCAGCAGCGGACGGCTCAGATGCGAACTGGTGAGGTAGACCGATCCAATGGCGCGGAGCACATATGGAAGAACAACGTCTAGCGAACTTCACCGGAGCCCAGGAGATGATCCTCAGCCCCGATGACTGATCGGGAGGTGCTGGCGTGATCGTGGGATGGTTCTGCATCGACTGGGCGGGTCTGATGGAGGCTTCACCGATCAGATGAGCGTGACGACGATCGAGGCCTGTAGCGACTCCGACGAAACTCAGATGGGTGAAGTTGGGGGCCCTCGGCGCGTGCAACTACCTACAAAGGGTAGCTGGGACTCGGAGCGATGCTCCGGTCCAGGTTATTGGGACTCAAAGCCAAAGAAGCGATGGGAGGCGGGAGTCGATCTCCGGCGAAGGCGATAGAGGAGACCTAAATCCTAATCTCGGCCTGATGGACGAGGGTTAGGGTGATCAGGTTGCGAAGAGAGATGGGGGGTAAGCGTGTGGTTCAATCAGAGCGGATTGAAGTGGGTAACGAAGCTCCGACCAGTTGGTCGGAGCTGACGAATGTACGTCGGTGATGAAAGTGAAGATCTGATCGAATGGACAAAGGCAAAGGATAAAAGGGTTACCTGAAGGTATAGGAATGTTCCTGAGCTCCAAGCGAGGGTGGTCGATGGGGTAATGGCCTCGACCTCGATGCAGAAGTCGGGGGATGCTACTCGTGCCGGAGGTCCGGCCACGAAGGGGGAGCTTCGGATTTGCTGCACCAAATCGACCGCCAAGCGGCGCTTCGAACAACTGTCACTCAACTGGAGGGGGCTAGGGTAGGAAATGGGAGCGAGGCACGAGCTGCCGTCCTGGGGGAGTAGAAGAGAGTCTTTGTAGCATTCCTAGGAGGCTGGAAGAAACGGGCGAGAGCACACGAACCGAGGAAGACCCACACCATCTTAGGGATCCGCGAGGGTCTTGGATCCACGGGGAAGGTGCGGGCGAGGAATCGAAGTGAGGGTACGCATGATCTGCTTGACAAAATTTGGAGAAGAAGGTCCAGTGAATCAGTCGGGTCGGGTCAAGCCCTGGAAGAGGGGGTTGACCCGAGTCAACAATCCTGCGTGGACCAATCAGAAGCGGCGGGGGGAAAGGACAAAAGCTGCTACATGACAAAATAGCAAGGAAAATAAAAGGTAAATAGATAAAAAATAATGAATGAATTTAAATTAAAAAATAAATAAAATAATATTTTTAAATTATTTTTCAAGGTTTTGTTCTGTGATTTTTATTTATTTTTTTGAAAAATAAATTAGTATATATAGTATAAAGTATTATATACAGGTATATCATACCTATGTATTTTGTACATTTATTTTATTTGTTATTTTAGAAAAATACTCCAATTTATATTTTATTTATGCACAACATATTTTTTGCAGTATAAAATATTTTTTGTTTTATCTGTATTATTTTTTTACAGGTATATAATAAATAGAGAAGGAAATATATATACATGTATTATGTACAAAGGAGAGAGACTTTTATTTTATTTTTATTTTATTTTTCTGATTTTTATTTTATATTTAGAAATACATATAAGGAGATAAAACATATTTTTATTTTTATTTTGGCAAAAATAATTATTTATTTACACCCATGGTATATACAATATAGAGTAGGCCCTATCTCTCTCTACTTGTTTATTTGGCGATCATTCCAATGCATGGCCTTCTCTTGGGGTTCGGGTCACTCTGTATTTATTCTAAATACCTCCTTCTTTTTTCTTTTCCTTTATTCTTTTATTTTTACACAAATACACGCTAATTATGTAATATTAACATATGCATGCATATTGCTAACTTATTATATCTACATCTATTTACATGATGCTTTGCCAAGATAAATAGCTAAAATAAAAGAATAAAGAGTGTTGATCAGGGATTCATCACCCCCTATACTTTACCTTTGCTAGTCCCTTAGCAAACACTTATTTAAAAAAGAAGTGAAAAGAGAAAGAAAAGAAAAAGAAGGAGAATCAAGGTTGATTAATAAACTTGTCTTCATTAAATTGGAGTATGGAGCTCAGTCAGACCTTTGGATTATTAGTTTGTCGGAACCTTATTTGGACCTAGGTTTAAAACTCAACAACCTCTAAGTTCCACCAATGTATGGTCAAGACTCCTCAATAATACAGATCAGAACAAGTCTACATACACAAACTCTAATGACCATGAATCTTTTCTTGTACTGTGTAAGTGATATGTAGCTCCCCACCTCAAAAATGGCAAAGTAACAACCCCCCTCAATAAGGTAACTCTAATGCCCTAGTCTGGCATCTCTTTCCTCGAGGAGCAGGGTATTCCCTTCTAAGTTCAAGTACAACCGCCTCAAGAAGAGGGGGAAGAAGAGAATGGGACATGATCAGTGTAGTCATGTATCCTTGGGAGCCCAACCAGTGTGGCTAAGTCTCCCTGTTGCAAGCTTCATGAGATGAGAATGGGTAACATAAGCTTTGCTTTATTTGGATATATACACTTTGGTGGGTATTTCATTTTCTATCAAACCCACCATTTTTTGGAGTTTTTTTTGATGTGCATATGTATAACATATCTACATGGTGCATCATTTATACATAAGGACTTTTTCCTCTTGAGCCAGTAGACTATCCCTCTTTTGAAGCATTATTTCAACCCACAACTCCTGTCCTTATACCTCAACACCGCTAGACCTAGTTGAGACGTACTTCCTTCACTAAAAGAAGACAAGAGGTTCCGCCTAGAAGTACTACCCTCGTATGCTACCCAAAGCCAAAGGAAACAACCTCCTTACCACCTCATCCATAGAGAGCTATGTGGAAGGTGCTGGTGCAAGCAAAGCCATTGTCTGTAAGAGTTATATGTGCATTGTTAAATATTCTACTTAGGCTCATTAAGATGACATGTGATCATAGCCTAGTGGACTCAAAGAATTAAGTCACTAATGGACCTGAAAAGTCTTAACCCTAAGTCTTATAAGGTTCCTCTTATAATTAAGTGGATTAAGGTCTTAACCAAGTTCCATTTTCCAATTTAATTGTAGGATAGTTTAAGTGTCCATCTATGATTCAGAAAGCTGTACAAGTATATACAAAAATCTTTTTATGCAAATTTTTGAAAATGTGAATTTTTTTTAAAATGTTTGAATGTATGCATGAATGTAGAACATTTGCAAATTCTTTACAAATATTTACACAAGGGTTTTTGCAAACTTTTGTTTTTCAAACATTTTACAAAAATATTGAACTATATACATAATTTTGATACCAAAATATTTACAACATTTTACAAACAAAATATTTTTATAAACATTTGTACAAAAATAAATTTTATAAATAGCTATGTATGTGCAAGAAAGAATTTTATGTACAAGATTTTTTTTAAAATTTTATGGTTTTTAGATAAAAGATTTTAGCCATTTTATTTATTAACACACTCACACAAGGTACAAGTTATGGCTAAAATATATATGTAATATATACGACACCCCCCGTACTTAGCTCGAACGATGTCCTCAGAGTGGATCAAGAGCAATGAAGAAGACACAACTCATGCTTAGTATAGGGAAGTGAAAAGGAAGACTACAATAACGAATCAAATAATAGAAAGAAGAGGGCTCGGTGTTTCCCCCTATACTTAAGATCAAGCAATCCTAAGTATAGCAAACTGCACATGAAGGGAAAATCGAGTGATAGAATGTATAAGGTCTACCTCCCCTATACTTAGGGTGAAATATCCCTAAGTATAGGCAACAAAACAGAGGTAGAAAGAATCAAAAGAATAATCAAGAGTCTGACACCCCCCATACTTAGGGTAAAGTGCACCCTAACTATAGTATAATCACAAGATGCAGATGGGGTGTTGGAATAAAGAATGAGATGATATGGACATCTGGATCTATATAAGACGGAAGACAGTGATAATCAGGTATGAGATGCAACTAATGTGAGTCAAAGACCACATCTCATGCAAAGTGAATCAGGGCAACGTCAACGACCAGCGACTCATGATCTAGATATGGTTTGAGCTGCTAACCACTAACACGAAAGGTAGACTCAGATGACATCACAGATATGTCAATACTCCCATTATCATGTACCTTTCGGACCAGGTATGGTTGATGAATCTGTGATTCATCACTCTAAAAGTTAAAAATAGAGCCTTGTTCTCGAGTAAATAGAGGCATATTTTCCTGTATAATGCAAAAATAGCATTCATACATGCATTCATAATATATGCATTTTAGCACTCCATTTGCATTAAATAAGAAGCCAAAATCACTTGTAAAATATTCACCTCTTAAAAATAACATCCCCCTTATAATATGTACACCTGAGTTAATAATATAAGGAAGAAAATCAGGAATCTCCTTTGTAAAATATCCAATAAAGCCCCAGACCTCTTGGACCATAAAATGCCCATAGCTCCCTTATACAAACTCCAAAATAGGTCTACTCACCTTCAGAGTAATACACATTAAAAGACCTTTAAAATGAGACTAATTTCATCCAATTTGGAGCTCATATGAAAAAGTTGGGTTTTTGGGCCTCTATGTACACTATGTATACTATATTTATATATATTTGTATTTTTGTATCATAGTTGACCTCATCTCCGTCTTTGATCAACATGAAACTTGTAGATCTCATCAAGATCTACAACTTTCATGTTTTGAGCTTTTCCAAATTCGGCCTCCTTCTCTCTCTACACTCATTTCTATTCTCAACCAATCACAGCTGGCCACGTGGCGCCCTCTGGTTGTGCCATGCAGTCCGCTCCCCTTGCCCTAGCCGCCCGCGCCCACAACCGTTGGATCTCCATCCAGATCCAACGGCTGCGCCCCCTCCACGTATGCCTTGTATTTCCACCGTTTGATCATCTCCAGGCCCTCATCTCAACCGCCTGTTCGCGCCTCTTCCACAGCACGCCACGTGGTGCATTATGCGCCATCAGATCACGCCTTCAGCCCTTCGATCTGCACCGTCCACTAGCGCTCTAATTCCAACCATTCGATCTAAGCCATAATCGCATCTCAGCCGCCCGCTCGCGTGTCGCCCCCATCGCACCACGTGTTGGCCTCCTGACCCTTAGATCGCGTCGCCTTGACTTGATCTCAGCCGCCCGCTCGCGCTTCGCCCAGCTCACTCCACGTGGCGCCATCACAGCCTCAGATCGCCTCACCCTTGATCTAATCCTAGACGCTCCTTAGCGCTTTGATCTGGGCCGTTGGATCACAAGATCCAACGGCCAGGGCTTTGTCTCCTACCTCTGGCGCCCCTCTCTCCCACGATCTCAGCCGTGCGCGACACGCTGCCCCTTCCTATTCTTGGCCGCACACCAGCCACCTTCTTCGACCACCATCACCTCCACGTTCATCGCCACTTGTCCCTCATCTTTGCCAGCCACCTCACTACCCACATCGACCACCGGAGACGCTCCACGAACTCCATGAACTTCGCCCCATCACCAGCCCTACTGAGACCTTCACCCTTTAAATACTCGAGCACCGGCCAACTTCAGCCCTATCCGCCACCCCCTCGAGCTCAGCTTGACCGATTGGTGACAACAATCGTACGAATCTTCGAGCGAAGACCGGTTTTCTCTCCGACGAGATCTGCAGCGTCTCCGCTGTGTCGCAGCCACCCCCCGCGTAGCTGCTTGATCTCAGGGCCTTACTGCCCCTTCGAGCGACGACCTGGAACTCGACTTCGAGCTCCAAACCCCAGGTAATCCCCTCCATCTCCTTCTGATCTTTTCTTGATTTTTCTTTTCATTTTCTCCCATTTAATTCCACCTCCACCGTGATCTTCTCGCCCCGCATCCACTTCTCCGAGCTCCACGACAGAGCTCTGATCTTCGTGGTATATTTAAAGCCCTCTGACGACTCATTCCAACTCCCATCGACTCTAGCTCTGCCACCTGGGCGGAGCACCATCGTCGGACCATCTTCCCCTCGCCTTAGGCCTCGCCACTCGCATCTCACTTCTTCACGCACCACCACGAGCTTCGGCTGTACTTCTAACACCTGCAGGTACCCATCTCGATCATTGGACGGAAGCTCACCGGAGCTCCTGTCGAGCTTCATCGCCAGCGAGCTCCGACGCCCCTCCATCGCTCCTGAAGCTACCTAGACCATCGCCGCACCGCCGCACATCTACTGGGATATCTCCGAGCCCCCGGAGAGCTTCACCGGCGCTAGGAGGATCGGGCGGAGCAGCCACCCCTTCACCGGAGACCCGCCAAATCCTCCGTTGGTGGCGGAGGACCGTTGAGGGAGACGCTCCAGCCACCGTTCGATCATCTGGTCGAATGGTCCCTAGCCGTTCACGTTGCTACTCGACCGGAGCAACACATCGCTGTTGGATCTTTCTTTGATCCTACGGTCAGCTTTCAGCCACATCGCCCCTTCCTCGATTCTCAGGAGCCGTTGGATCCTCTCACGATCTGACGGTCTCTGATCACGCCATGCGTCAGCCCCGACAGCCTTTGGATTGATCTTGATCCAAAGGTCCGCAGCTAGCCACGTCGACGAAGTCCGAGCCTCTTCCCCGACCCTAGGCTCGAACCACCCGAGGCTACGCCGATCCTTACTCCAGACCTCCAGAAGCCCCGAGCCAAGACCCGAGCCGCCGACTCCACCTGAACCTAGGCGCCCCACATGAGGGACACGTGCGCCTGGGTAAATTGCACAGAAGCCCCTGGAACTTTAAGAAATTACAAATTGGTCCCTGTGAAGCAGCCCCACGTGAGGAGCACGTGTAGCCGTGGAGAAATTGCATTCCACCCCCAGCAATATAGGTAATTGCATTTAAGTCCTTGTCAGCATGTTTATTTTTATGTAATTTTTATTTCCTGTATTGCAATTACACCCCTGCCTTTGCACACATCCCTAGGTATCATTTTGCGTCATTTTGAAATTCCAAAATTGCATGTTGTAGCTTAGCTTGTCCTCTATCTGTTGTGACAATTGTCCTATTTTTTTAATAGCAGTTGAATTTTTAATTAATTAATTGGTTGATTTTTGTGATATTTTGCCCAATTGGACCTTTTAATTGATAATTAATTCTCTATAACTCCAAAAATTCCCAAAAAATTGTAGTAGCTCTAGGATAGTTAACTTAACATGGCACGAAAATTTCATCCCATTTACACACATATCGAGGCCTATGTAAATTAATTGGTGATTTCTCTCTTTAATTTTAATAGATCCATTTCACACTAAAATCAAGGTCTGTCAATTTTCCTAGATTCCTCATCATCAAATCTATCTAGGATAATTTTTGTTCCTGAAAAAATGTGATTTGATTTTTATTAAAATTTAATTAGTGAAAATCACCCTGCATTCATTTTAAATTCACAGTAAATTTATTTATTGTCAAAAAATTCCAAAAAAATTAGGGTAGTTCAATTTCATCATATTTAATCATCTGGCCAATTTTCATAATTTTTGGACTTCATTTGATACCTTAACTGATTTAACTTTAAATTGGCTTGATTTTTGCATGTGTCTGCATAGAAAATAGAAAAAGATAAAAAAATAATATTCCTCGAAAATCACATACTTGGATTTTGCTAAGATTCATCTAAGGAGACAGTTGCCTCCCTGAGTTCGACCTTGGACTTCACCAAGTAAAAAAATCTACCGCTTGAAATTAACTCAAATCTAATTAAAAGTGGTTTTTGATATTCCCTCTCGTATCCGACTGCAACGAACACTTTAAATTAATTTGGACATTAATCTGACCGAATTAACATAGGGTGCAGGACGTTTGATCAAAATGGCACCGTTGCCGGGGAGGCACGGCTTAGGTTAATTTTTAGTGAAATTCTAAGTGATTGATTTTCTTTCCCCGATTAGTCTGACCCCCAGTTATCTTGTAATTATTTTCTCTCTCTTTTATTTCTTTGCATTTTTCCTGTGTCACTCTCTGACCTCAATTTGTTTTTGTGCGAGGAATGCGAGGAGTCGAAGATGCTTTGAAGATCTAGCATTTAAATTTATTGAGTGAATAGAGAGGCTTTGTAATTTTCATTTATTTCTTTCTTTTTCGCATCATTTCCAGCGGTTCCTGTTTGGGTTCTCGCGCGTGTAAACATAGTGAAACTGTGTCCCCGTGTGCTGTATGGGTGAATGTAAATTAGCTTGCACTAGCGGCTCCCCGAGCCAATCTAGGAATTACTTGTGCTTGTAACTTTTAGGACCACACAAATCATTTAAAAGACGCACTTAGACCGCATGACTTAGCCAAATCAAACTGTTCTTCCATCGCTAATAGAACTGCTTGTCTAGAAGCGGCTTTTATCGCTTGCATTTGCATTTAGAGTAAAAATATTTCAATTCTGTTTTGCATCCTGCATAAAAAAAGCGAAGGGATCACTGTAAGTCTCCTGAACTCAGCATATGCATCATTATTTTTATTTTGCATCGGCTTTTCTCGATTTCCCCCTCTGATTTTTCACATTTAAATTAAAAAGGAAATTGGGACTGGACGATAGGCGTGCTGTGTGGTTGGATTAATTTAGTGAGAACCTAACTTAAAACCGGGACTGCTAAACACTGTTGACCAAAAAAATCAATAAAATTGGAAAAATTGTTTGTGGGAGATTAATCCCCGACCTTGTTTTCAGGCTGAGTGAGGGTACTTGAGTGTGTGTGAACATCTTAAGGCAGAGCCCAAATCCCCGCCTTCCATATCACGTTCCGACCAATCCTAGCAAATATCACAAGTCGTAATCTTTAAGGTTTACTGACTAGTACCAAGTAGCCTCCGCTTGTCTCAAGTAGATAGGGGCGAAATTGCGGTACTTTGCGACAAGCTGCCAGTAACCCCCCGGGGTGAAGTTCCAGCCTTATCAGCCTCCGCCTGCTTGCAGGTAGATAGGGGTGTGGTCTTTGAATCCATCGACTTGGGATAGGAGCGAAGAAAGGAAGGACTGGCGGTATCTTAGGCGACAGGTTAAACAGGGAAGACGCATCCGGCTCTGAGCCGACTTCCCTATAGGTCGCGTAATCCTTGCTATCTTGCTTGAAAATCACACT
This sequence comes from Ottelia alismoides, assembly GCA_037367405.1. Classification (NCBI taxonomy): domain Eukaryota; kingdom Viridiplantae; phylum Streptophyta; class Magnoliopsida; order Alismatales; family Hydrocharitaceae; genus Ottelia; species Ottelia alismoides. Next base: position 561,264 of record JAZKJV010011585.1, on the reverse strand, counting down.
TAAAATATACAAGATTAATTGGACTCGATTTCGTGTCCTTCACTGTGTTGAGTGTGAAACCAGGGTTGTGGATTGATTTGTTTGCTTCAGGTAGGAGTAAAATCCTATCTTCTTCTCGCCAAATCAAGAAGAGTGACTGGGGGGATTTCGATTCTTTATTCACCGATCTCTCTATGAGCCCCCCACGAAACTCCTCTTCATCGACCCAAGCGCACCTTGGACCACCCAGGACTCATGACCCTCTTGAGTCCTGGTTCCCTCATACTCAGGGTGGTTACTCTCAAACCAACCCTTTCCTCTCCTTCGAGCTTACCGAGGAAGACCATCGCCTCGGTAATCCCTTCCTTGATTTGTCCTCTGACACCGATCTTAATTCATACCCAGGACTAGAGGACAAGATGCCGCCGAAGCAGCCATCACCGGATGAGGATCAATTACGACGGATCCTTAATCGCCTTGCTGAAGCTGAACAAAGAAATGCAGATCTCACAGCCAGGATGGGACAAATCATAGTAGCAAGAGGTATCGACCGACCAATGGTCGATGCCTACAACCCGACGGAGAACGAGATACAGAATTGGTTGGTACCAGCGGTTCCTTCCGAAGCATTTGAGCTGAAGCCCCACTTCCTTAGTCTGCTACCGATGTTCAACGGAAATACCAATGAAGAGCCATATACCTTCCTCCGTGACTTCGAGCTGGTTTGCAACAATCTTAGCCATCCCAATGTTGGCCAAGATTATATTAGACTGAAGGCCACCCCATTTGCCTTAGGAGATAAGGCAGCACATTGGCTGAAGAACCTAGGGGTGATTTGTACAACCTGGATGCAGTTCAAGGACCTCTTTCTGAAAAAATTCTACCCTCTCAGTAGAACTAACCAAATGAGAACGAAGATCGCCAGCTTCTTTCAAGGACCCAGTGAACCTTTCCATGATGCATGGGATAGGTTCAATGACTTGGTACAGAAATGCCCCTGCCACAGCATTTCTAAGGCGATCCTAGTACAGACCTTGTTCTGTGGTCTAACCCCGGAGATGCAAAGGTTAGTCAGTGCCGCCTGTGGAGTAAGCTATCTGAACAAGAACGAGCACGCCGTATGGAAGATCCTGGAGCAGATGGCGGAAACCAACAGGTCGCAGGCCACCAGGGCCTATCAGTTGTCTTCTTCAATCCTATCTAACGAGACAACCCGAAGGACTGTAGCGGATCTGACCGAGGACCTCATCCCCAGCATGGGGATGATTGCTGACAAGCTAACCATGGTCGAGCAGATCCACAAGAGGGTCACTGACCTTGAGTCTCTCTCACGTCTACCAAAACAAGTAGAGGAACTTACTGAGAAGGTAGTCAAGATAAAGCTACCTGCCCCTTCTGCACCACCTGCACCTATACATCGAGTCCATCTTGTACAGGAACAGGCACCGGGGCCTCACAGTGGCTGGGTGGAGGATCAGACTTACACCCAGCAGGACCAACATGCACCCCCACAAGTGGAGACTGGATACGAGGAGCCTCCGCATGTGTTCGAGATCAACGGCCTGTGGTACAGCCGTGACCCCGTCAGTAGACAATCGGGGATGGGGAACGGTCAGCCTCACCGACCTTCCCTAGCTTACCAAGGAACCAACTCCGTCCCCGCACCACGCTTTCAGTCCAGGCCAGAACAAGGGTATCAGCCTCAGCAGCACCAGCAGCAGCAGCGCACATATCAGCAAGGCCCAACACCATCCCACCACCAGCAGCAGTACCGGCATGGCCATTAGGGCCAGTATAGAACCTCGTCCGCGAATCAGCCAGCCCAGCCCACCGAATTGGAGTCCCTTACCTTGGCGATTCAGACCCTGTCTGATAGGGTCCAACAGATGCAGAACGATTATCTGGATATGAGAACCGATATTAATCGTGTCTCTCGTACCCAGGACCAACAGATGGCGCCAAAGACCCCAATTCCCCCACAGGTTCAGGCCAACCCGAACAGCATAATCCATGGCCAGAACCGACCTCGTGATCAGGTATATTATTCAGATAATTATTTATCTGAACATGAGATCCTTTCGTACGATAATGTAAATCATATGTCCCTCAGGAGCGGAAGGACCGTGACCATACCTGATCGGGCATGGGCAACGAAGGAAGGAGCTGCCAAGTCTCTACCTGAGGAGAACTTGGAGGAAGAGGAGGAGCAACACCACCACCATCACCGGCAGAGGAAGAGGACGTCTGAGTCCTCGAAGCAGCATTCTCGCAGCAGCATAGAGTCCGACAGAACCGATGAGGAGCCCACACCTCCATCTGAGGAGGATCGTCCAACAGTCGCGGAAGAAGCATCACCGGTTTCGCTACAGCATTTTCTTTTCAGTCAGAGTCAGAGTCTGTCAAAGAGTCCGAGTCATGTAAAGAACTTAGTTCCTGATCTTAATGAGAATCTTCCAGTTTCCGAACATGAGTTGGAGTCAATAATCCCTTTCCCCCGATCTCTCAAGGGTGGAAAGAAGAAAACTAAAAAATCCAAAAAGATGACCCTGAGATGGCAGAGTTCTGCAACAAACACATCAAGGTCACAATCCCCTTTTACAAGTACGTGGAAATGACCCCTGCATTCCAAAAATACCTTAAGATGAGATGCACACCTACTAGGGTTAGCAGGAAGACCAAAAGCCGAGTTGAGAAACACGTCCTATCAGTAGCCACGACTTGTGCAATAAAGAACTCGTTTCCAAGGAAACGAAGAGACATGGGTGAACACTATGTAGTGAGTCATGTTGATGACATCGCGTTTGCACGCACTCTCCTTGACTATGGTTCCTCAATCAATCTGATCCCTACAGCCCTCTATGAGCGGCTTAATCTCAGACCTCTTAGGAAATCTAGAGCCCTTCTACAGTTTGCTGATAAATCAACCAAGAGGTCCCAAGGAGAATTGAGGAATATTGTGATTAAAGTCGAGGGGCAGGAATACATGGTGGACTTCACTGTCCTAGATATGGAAACCCCTCGTAATTGGAGAGACTCCTAGATCATCTTAGGCAGGCCCTTCCTCAGAACAGCAGGGGCCTTGTTTGATTATAAGATCGGGAAGATCCAGTTCCAAACTCCAGGCGGAGATGAGGAACTCGAGATGAAGCAGACAAGATGACAGAGACCGGATTCAGAATCCAGCACCGAGTACTCTTCTACCGAAGCAGACTGTGATCATGTAGACACAGTTGGGCCATGGAGACAGAGCCCTGCCAGCACCGACGAGTCCATCCCCTCCGGAGATGATCTAGTGCATGAGTCAGTTTGCGAGATCCTCAAGAACGAGTACAGCTCTGAACCTGCATCGCCCTACATCTTCAATGACTTAGAGGCCCATTTGGGCATGTAAGTCCTTACATCTTTAGGACAATCGGAAGATGAGGATGACGAGTCGGACGAGGCTTTTGCCGATTGCATGGAAACCTTTGACGATCCGACTCCAGAGCCGAACAACTTGGTGTCAGCTATCACAGAGAAAGATCCAACCACTTCCAACACCGAGCCAGATCAGATTGAGCCAGACTTCTTAGACGATCACACTATTCCTGAGCTCAAACCTTTACCCATAACTTTAAAATACGCCTTCCTTGCGGGCCAGGACAAGAAATTTCCGATCATCATCAGTTCACGATTGACCGAGGAGCAGGAATCTCGCTTGCTAGAGATCCTGGAGAAAAAATCGCAAGGCGATAGGCTGGAGCATTTTCGATCTCCACAGGATAAATCCCGCTCTGTGTTCGCACCATATCTACTTGGAGAACGAAGCCAAACCCTCTCGTAAATTCCAATGTCGTTTGAATCCAAATTTACGAGAGGTCGTGAAGAAGGAGATAGAAAAATGGTGCAACACGGGTTTCATTTACCCAATCTCCGACTCTAAGTGGGTGGCCCCAATCCATGTTGTCCCGAAAAAGTCGGGAATTCAGACGACCACCAACGAGGACGGAGAGGAGATCGTAACGCGAGTACCCACATCGTGGCGCGTCTATGTGGATTACAGACGCCTGAATGCCGCGACGAAGAAGGATCATTTCCCCCTGTCATTCATCGATCAGATTTTAGAGAGACTAGCAGGGAAAGAATTCTTCTGCTTCTTAGACAGGTTCTCGAGCTACAATCAAGTAGCCATAGCCAGAGGACCAGGAAAAGACCACATTGACATTCCCCTTTGGTACCTATGCTTTCAGGCGCATGACTTTTGGGTTATGCAATGCTCCAGGTACTTTCCAAAGGTGCATGATTGCTGTATTCGCCGAAATGGTCGGCGAATTCCTGGAAGTCTTCATGGATGACTTCTCGGTCCACGACGATTCCTTCGATTCTTGTCTTAGGAATCTGGACCGAGTCCTCAAAAGATGTTGTGAGGTTAATCCGGTGCTCTCCTGGGAGAAAATTCACTTCATGGTGACGGAGGGCATTGTGTTGGGGCATGTCATCTCCAAGAGAGGAATGGAGGTTGACCCTGCCAAGGTGGATGTGATCAGATGACTCCAGCCACCAACCAACGTCAAACAGTTGCGGTCGTTCCTCGGGCATGTCGGATTTTATCGAAGATTTATTAAGGATTTTTCTAAGATTGCCCGACCGTTAACTGAGCTTCTAGGCAAAGACATGGAGTTTATTGTTGATCACAAATGTCTTGAGGCCTTTAAGCTATTGCAAGGAATGATAATGGATGCACCTATCCTACATGCCCTAGATTGGTCTCTACCTTTTGAGATCATGACGGATGCCTCAGACTTTGCTGTGGGGGTTGTGTTAGGACAGAGAAGGGATGGCGTCCTGTTCACAATTCACTACGCAAGCAAAGTGCTTGACACCGCTCAGCGTAACTATACAGTTACGGAAAAGGAAATGCTTGCGGTAGTGTTTGCCTTGGACAAGTTCAGATCACACTTAATTGGATCCAAGGTAACTGTGTTCACTGACCACACGGCACTGCGATATTTGATGGAGAAGAAGGACGCAAAGGCGCGTCGTCTTTGGTGGATTTTACTTATCCAGGAGTTTGATTTGGACATCCGTGATAAACCTAGAAAGAAGATCGTAGTAGCTGATCATCTTTCTCGTCTCGAAGATCTTAATACTTCTGAGGATTCACCTATTCAAGACTCCTTCCCTGACGAGTCGATTTCTGTTGTCGACTCACTCCCATGGTACGCCAATATCGTGAATTATCTTGTCTCCAAGAAAGTTCCCGAAGATTGGCCCAAGAGCCAAATTGACCGACTGAAGTCGGACGCTAGACACTACCATTGGGAGGATCTGATCCTTTTCTTCAAAGGACCGGATTATGTCTGGAGACGGTGTATTCCTTAGGAGGAATACCAGAGTGTCCTTTCTTTCAGCCACAGCTTGGAGGCAGGAGGACACCACTCCGGGAAGAGGACCGCATGGAAGGTACTTCAGTGTGGCTTTTACTGGCCGACTCTGTTTCGCGACGCCACCGCCTTCGCGAAGTCGTGCCCGGTATGCCAGAGAATGGGAGGAACCGTTGGTTCCAAGGATGAGATGCCGATGCAGCCTGTCATCATTTGTGACGTCTTTGACGCCTGGGGCATCGATTTCATGGGCCCATTCCCTGTTAGCCATGGATTTGAGTACATGCTTCTTGCGGTAGATTATCTATCCAGATGGGTGGAGGCTATCCCGACCCGAGCCGCAGACAGCAGGACTGTCTATAAATTCATCAGAGAACACATAATCTCTAGGTCCGGGATCCCCAAAATGATGATATCTGGCGGGGGTAGCCACTTTGTGAATCGGGAGGTGAAGAAACCCCTGAAGGACTACGGCATCGAACACCGTGTCGCCAGCCCTTACCACCCACAGACCAATGGTATGGCTGAGGTGTCGAATCGGGAGGTGAAAACTATATTGCAAAATCTTGTCCGCCCGGACAGGAAGGACTGGTCTCAGATCTTGGATCAAGTCCTCTGGGCGTATCGGACAACTTACAAGACACCGTTAGGCACCTCCCCATTCCGAATGGTATTCAGAAAGCCGCGCCATTTGCCCGCAGAGTTAGCGCACAAATCAGAATGGGCAATTAAGAAGGTCAACTGGAACACACACCTTGGGCAGAAGCAGAGAGAATTGGATCTGAATGAGCTTGTGGAAGTCAGAAACCGTGCATATGACAACAGTTTGGTGTACAAGGACAAGGTGAAGCGTTGGCATGATAGATATATCAGACGAAAGACCTTTGTTCCTGGACAGAAGGTATGGTTGTTCAATGCTAGGCTGAAGATCTTCCAAGGTAAGTTGAAGTCCAAGTGGACAGGTCCATTTGTCGTCCACACGGTGCATGATAGTGGATGTGTCGAGATCTCAGATCTTGCAGTTGACGCACCGACATTCCTAGTGAATGGACAACTGTTGAAGCACTTCGTTGAATCCAATGAGCAGTTAGTCCATGTTGAGGAGATTGTATTCATGCGCGAGACTGATCCAGCAAATACACCTCGAGCCGCGTATGTGACCTTGCAGCAGTGAGCTCCAGCCATCCGCAGCATCTCGAAAGATTCAGACTGACTCATTTGTATATATCATCGTTCTTGTACATCCCCACCTCATCGAATCACTATCTTGGACTATACTTAGGATGACCAGATCCTAAGTATAGGGGGGATGAGTCACCTGAGTCAGTTCACTGTACATTCTACAGATCACATTGGTCCTCATACTCACTTCCGTCCTATACTTAGGCTGACCTGAGCCTAAGTATAGGGGGGACCGATGCCCGCATTGTATATTCATCCACTTCTCTTCTTGACCTCGTCCGCCCCACTTTTTGACTTTCTTCTACACTTAGGCTGCCAGAGCCTAAGTATAGGGGGGTCGGTCGATTTCTATACATTTTCCTTCTCTTTAGCTCTCCTACGCTTAGCACGAGCTATGTCTTTTTCCTCTCTCTTCGTGCTCTGAGGACATAGCACATGCTAAGTATAGGGGGGCGTGCATATATTACATATATACTTTACCCATATCTCATACTTTCGTGTATTTTCACGTACTCTTTGTATATATTTTGCAATAATTACGGGTGGGTAAAAATTGAAAAGAAAAAAATGTATATACTTGTAAACCTCTTGTAAATTGTTGTAAACTAGGAGGTATACCAAAAATTGAAAAAATGAAAAAAAATGATGAAAATGAAAAATAGGCTTCTTATTTACTCTTGCATATGATCTCTGCATCTGAAAAGAAAAGAAAAAGAGTCTTGCATTTACATTCATAGCATGACATCTCATCTCATCTGCATACTTTGCATATGCAAAGTGAAAAGCTAGTGGGTTCTGAACCAAGTTATGAGTAGATATTGAGGATGGACTTGATTTGACCTTAATCCACCTAATTTCAGAGGAACCTTATAGGAACTGGAGTTAAGATTTCTCAGGTCAAGTGACTTAATTCTTTGAGTCCGCAAGTCTATGTTCACATGTCATCTTGATTAGTCTAAGTAGAATATCTCGTGCATACGCAGGATTCTTTTAGATAATAACCTAACTTGGACAAGCACTATGCACGTAGCTCTTCATTGATGAGGTGGTGAGGAGGTAGAATCCTTTAGCTTGGAGTAGCTCACGAGTGGAAACACCCGTCCTCCTCTAGGGAGGGTAGTTCCTAGTCTGGTAGTGTTGAAGTCTAAGGACGGGATGCTGTGGGTTGCAATAATGCTTCAAAAGAGGGATAGTCTACTGGCTCAAGAGGAAAAACTCCTGATGTACATGCTGCACCTTGTATGAGTTTGAAATTTTTTTTGCAAAAACTCCAAAAAAACAGACAAGTCCAAGAGAAAATAAAATACCTGTCGGAGTCTGTATATTAGCAAAGAAATGCAGCTGGATGACTTGGCTACACTGGTCAGGCATCCCGGGATAGGTAGCTACACTGGCTACCGTCCATTCTTTTCTCTACCCCCTCCTCTTGAGTTGGTCGCACTTGAACTTAGAAGGGAATACCCCGCTCCTCGAGGAAAGAGTTACTGGACTGGGTTATTGAGTTACCTTGTTAGAGGAGGCTGGTTCCGAGTCATTTCTGATGTGGAGAGTTATATTTCACTTACACAGTACAAGTAAGAATCATAGTCATCAGAAATTTGCGTTTGAGGATTTGTTCTGAACTGACTGTTGAGGCGTCTTGAATAGAAGACTTGTGGAACTTGAAGTCTGTTAGGTCTTAAGTTCAGGTCCCAATAAGGTTCCGCCACACAATTAATCCAAAGGTCGAGTCAAGCTCCATTTTTAACTTTTGTTCATGACCTTGGTATGGAACCCAAAATCATTTCACTCTTGCATTTCATTTAGTTGCTCGGGGACGAGCAAGGTTTAAGTATAGGGGGTTGATGAATCTGTGATTCATCACTCTAAAAGTTAAAAATAGAGCATTGTTCCCGAGTAAATAGAGGCATATTTTCCTTTATAATGCACAAATAGCATTCATACATGCATTCATAATACATGCATTTTAGCACTCCATTTGCATTAAATAAGAAGCCAAAATCACTTGTAAAATATTCACCTCTTAAAAATAACATCTCCCATATAATATGTACACCCGAGTTAATAATATAGTGAAGAAAATCAGGAATCCCCTTTGTAAAATATCCAATAAAGCCCCAGACCTCTTGGACCATAAAATGCCCATAGCTCCCTTATACAAACTCCAAAATAGGTCTACTCACCTTCAGAGTAATATACATTAAAAGACCTTTAAAATGAGACTAATTTCATCCAATTTGGAGCTCATATGAAAAAGTTGGGTTTTTGGGCCTCTATGTGCACTATGTATACTATATTTGTATATATTTGTATTTTTGTATCATAGTTGACCTCATCTCCATCTTTGGTCAACATAAAACTTGTAGATCTCATCAAGATCTACAACTTTCATGTTTTGAGCTTTTCCAAATTCGGCCTCTTTCTCTTTCTACACTCATTTCTATTCTCAACCAATCACAGCCGGCCACGTGGCGCCCTCTGGTTGCGCCACGCGGCCCTCTCCCCTTGCCCTAGTCGCCCGCGCCCACCACCGTTGGATCTCCATCCAGATCCAACAGCTGCGCCTCCTCCACGTACGCCTTGTATTTCCACCGTTTGATCATCTCCAGGCCCTCATCTCAACCGCCCGTTCGCGCCTCTTCCACAGCATGCCACGTGGTGCATTATGCGCCATCAGATCACGCCTTCAGCCCTTCGATCTGCACCGTCCACTAGCGCTCTAATTCCAACCATTCGATCTAAGCACTAATCGCATCTCAACCGCCCGCTCGCGCATCGCCCCCATTGCGCCACGTGTTGGCCTCCTGACCCTTAGATCGCGTCACCTTGCAGCCGCCCGCTCGCGCTTCGCCCAGCTCACTCCACGTGGCGTCATCACGACCTTAGATTGCCTCACCCTTGATCTAATCCTAGACGCTCCTTAGCGCTTTGATCTGGGCCGTTGGATCACAAGATCCAACGGCCAGGGCTTCGTCTCCTACCTCTGGCGCCCCTCTCTCCCACGATCTCAGTCGTGCGCGACACGCTGCCTCTTCCTATTCTTGGTCGCACTCCAGCCACCTTCTTCGACCAACATCACCTCCACGTTCATTGCCACTCGTCCCTCATCTTCGCCAGCCACCTCACTACCCACGTCGACCACCGGAGACGCTCCACGAACTCCATGAACTTCGCCCCATCACCAGCCTTGCCGAGAGCTTCACCCTTTAAATACTCGAGCACCGGCCAACTTCAGCCCTATCCGCCAGCCCCGAGAGATCCCTCGAGCTCAGCTTGACCGATTGGTGACAACAATCGTACGAATCTTTGAGCGAAGACCGGTTTTCTCTCCAGCGAGATCCGCGGCGTCTCCGCCGTGTCGCAGCCACCCTCCGCGTAGCTGCTTGAGCTCAGGGCCTTATTGCCCCTTCGAGCGACGACCTGGAACTCGACTTCGAGCTCCAAACCCCAGGTAATCCCCTCCATCTCCTTCTGATCTTTTCTTGATTTTTCTTTTCATTTTCTCCCATTTAATTCCACCTCCACCGTGATCTTCTCGCCCCGCATCTACTTCTCCGAGCTCCACGACGGAGCTCTGATCTTCGCGGTATATTTAACGCCCTCTGACGACTCATTCCAACTCCCATCGACTCCAGCTCCGCCACCTGGGCGGAGCACCATTGCCGGACCATCTTCCCCTCGCCTTAGGCCTCACCACTCGCATCTCACTTCTCCACGCACCACCACGAGCTTCGGCTATACTTCTAACACCTGCAAGTACCCATCTCGATCATTGGACGGAAGCTCACCGGAGCTCCTGTCGAGCTTCATCGCCAGCGAGGTCCGACGCCCCTCCGTCGCTCCTGAAGCCACCTGGACCGTCGCCGCACCACCGCGCATCTACTGGGATATCTCCGAGCCCCCGGAGAGCTTCACCGGTGCTAGGAGGATCGGGCGGAGCAGCCACCCCTTCGCCGGAGACCCGCCAACTCCTCCGCAGGTGGCGGAGGACCGTTGAGGGAGACGCTCCAGCCACCGTTCGATCATCTAATCGGACGGTCCCTAGCCGTCCACGTCGCCACTCGACCGGAGCAGCACATCGCCGTTGGATCTTTCTTTGATCCTACGGTCAGCTTTCAACCACGTCGCCCCCTTCCTCGGTTCTCAGGCACCGTTGGATCCTCTCGCGATCTGACGGTCTCTGATCACGCCACGCGTCAGCCCCGACAGCCTTTGGATTGATCTTGATCCAAAGGTCCGCAGCCAGCCACGTCGACGAAGTCCGAGCCTCTTCCCCGACCCTAGGCTCGGACCACCCGAGGCTACGCCGATCCTTACTCCAGACCTCCAGAAGCCCCGAGCCAAGACCCGAGCCGCCGACTCCACCCGAACCTAGGCGCCCCACGTGAGGGACACGTGCGCCTGGGTAAATTGCACAGAAGCCCCTGGAACTTCAAGAAATTACAAATTGGTCCCTATAAAGCAGCCCCACGTGAGGAGCACGTGTAGCCGTGGAGAAATTGCATTCTACCCCCCAACATTATAGGTAATTGCATTTAAGTCGCTTTAGCATGTTTATTTTTATGTAATTTTTATTTCCTGCATTGCAATTACACCCCTGTCTTTGCATGCATCCCTAGGTGTCATTTTGCGTCATTTTAAAATTCCACAAATTGCATGTTGTATCTTAGCTTGTCCTCTATCTGTTGTGACACTTGTCCTATTTTTTGTGATAGCAGTTGAATTTTTAATTAATTAATTGGTTGATTTTTGTGATATTTTGCCCAATTGGACCTTTTAATTGATAATTGATTCTCTGTAACTCCAAAAATTCCCAAAAAAATCATAGTAGCTCTAAGATAGTTAATTTAACATGGCATAAAAATTTCATCCCATTTGCACACATATCGAGGCCTATGTAAGTTAATTGGTGATTTCCTCTCTTTAATTTTAATGGGTTCATTTCACACTAAAATCAAGGTCTGTCAATTTTCCTAAATTCCTCATCATCAAATCTATCTAGGATAATTTTTGTTCCTGAAAAAATGTAATTTGATATTTATTAACATTTAATTAGTGAAAATCAACCTGTATTCATTTTAAATTCACAGTAAATTCATTTATTGTCAAAAAATTCCAAAAAAATTAGGGTAGTTCAATTTCATCATATTTAATCATCTGGACAATTTTCATAATTTTTGGACTTCATTTGATACCTTAACTGATTTAACTTTAAATTGGCTTGATTTTTGCATGTGTCTGCATAGAAAATAGAAAAAGATAAAAATAATATTCCTCGAAAATCACATACTTGGATTTTGCTAAGATTCATCTAAGGAGACAGATGCCTCCCTGAGTTCGACCTTGGACTTCACCAAGTAAAAAAATCTGCCACTTGAAATTAACTCGAATCTAATTAAAAGTGGTTTTTGATATTCCCTCTCGTATCCGACTGCAACGAACACTTTAAATTAATTTGGACATTAATCTAACCGAACTAACATAGGGTGCGGGAGCCTTATCAATGGTCCCTTCCACTTGCTCTGCAACTTCCCTTGAAATAATCTAAGCCTGGCATCAAACAACCATACTCTCTGATCTGGCTCAAATTGCTTATGGCTGATGTGAGAATCATGCCATATCTTCACTCGTTCCTTATATTGTAGGCTGTTTGAAAAGGTTGTATCTCTAAGCTTCTCCAGGGCTGCCAATTCTGCCTTCCTTTGATCACCTATACACACTAGATCCAATAATATATCTGTGACAGCCCAAAGTGACCCTTGCCTAATCTCAACAGGTAAATGGCAGGGCTTGCCATAAACGAGACGAAAGGGAGATGTACCCAAAGGTGTCTTGAAGGAAGTCCGATATGCCCACAAGACAGAGTCCAAAAGCTGTGACCAATCCTTTCGGTCTGGGCGGACTACCTTATGCAATATCGTCTTGATCTCCCTGTTCGATACTTCAGCAAGACAATTGGTCTGAGGATGATAATGAGTGTCAACTCGATTGTCTATGCTGAATTCGCTAGCAAGAACCTTTACCTTGTCGTTGACGAAATGAGATATCCCGTCAGATATCAATACTCTAGGCACTCCGAACCGTGAAATGATATTCTTCCTCAAAAATTTGCAATGACCTCAACCCAATGACTCACATAATCCACGGCCAACAGAATGTACTCGAATCCCTGACTCTTAGGGAATGGACCCATGAAATCGATGCCCCACACAGAAGTGAATGGGTTGCATCTTCATCATATCACACTGTCCACAAGTGTCCATCCTCTGACAGTCAGTACAACTCTTTACGAATTCATCAGAATCCTTGAAGAGGGTAGGCCATCATAGGCTGGATTGGAGCACTTTCTATGCCGTTCTCCTCCCAGAATGATGTCCCCCTGCCTCAAGCTTTTGGCAATATGTGAGGATGCTATGGTGCTCCTCCTGAGGAATACACAGATGCCAGATGCTATCCCATCCTTCATGATAAAGGATGGGATCCTCCCAATGGTAGAACTTGGCGTTTGTAAGGAAAGTCTCAAGTCGCTGCCTGGGCCAACCTTGTGGAACTTTCTTGGCAACAAGATAGTTCACAATGTCGGTGTACCATGGGAGCGAGGCGATAACAAGGATCACCTCATATGAGAAGGTCTCAAAATTGGGACCAGTCTGCTCAGATTCCTCAAGATTCTCTAAATGGGAGAGATAATCCACCACCACATTCTTAACAGGTTTATCCTTAATCTCAATATCAAACTCCTGGAGTAGAAGGATCCATCTAGTCAGTCTTGCTTTGGCATCCTTCTTTGCCATGAGGTACCTGATGGCGGTATGATCGGTGAAGATAGTCACTTTGGATCCAATGACGTATGATCTGAACTTGTCTAAGGCAAAACCTACGGCTAGCATCTCTTTCTCAGTGATGGTGTAATTCCGTTGCGTGGCATCCAATGTACGACTAGCATAGTGAATGGCAAAAGGCACTCCATCCCTCCTCTGTCCCAGCACAGCCCCTTGATGAATCCTCATTCATCACTCTTTATTCTTTTATTTCAGCTAAATATCTTATCAAAGCATCATGTATATAGCTGTAGATACAATAATTAGCAATAAGCATGCCTTTGCTAATAATTAATAATTAGCATCTATTTGTGCAAAAATAAAAGAATAAAGAATAAAAGAAAAATAAGGAAATATTTAGAATAAATATTAAGTGACTTGAACCCAAGAGAGGGTCCGGTATGGGCCTGATTGCTAAATAAAATAAGTAGAGAGAGATAGGGCCACTCTACCTTATACAATTTATCATTTATGTATATAATTTATTTTTACAAAAATAAATAGTTGTTTTTATCCCTTTGTATATATTCCTAAAATCAAAACAAAAACTAGAAAAATAAAATAAAATAAAAATAAATTTCTCTCTCTACATCCTTGTACATAATACATGTATATATGTATCACTCTTTATTTATTTTATACTTGTAAATAAATAATAAAAATAAAATAAAAATTATTTTATGCACCAAATATTATGTGGTAAATAAATAAAATATAAAATTGGGGTATTTATGCAAAAAAAAGAAAATAAAAATAATTGTATAAAATACATAGGTATTTTATACCTGTATATAATATAATATAATACATATACCATAATTTGTTTTTTCATAAAATAAATAGAAATTACAAAAAATAGTTTACAAAATAATAAATATTTTTCATCTTGAACACTTTTTAATTAAAAATCATTTTCTATTTTTAATTTATTTTTCAATTCTTTTTGACCAGCTTTTTTTTATTGGTCCACCCCTCCCGGACTTGTGCGGATGTGGGTTTTTGCTATCATTTCTCCAAATTCTCTCGACCGGATCCCACACACTCCGGCTCCGATTCTCTGTCCGTGCCTCCCCAATGGATTAATGATCCTCGCGGATCCCTAGGGAGTCGCAGATCATTCTTGGTTCGCGTACCCTGACCCAATCTTCCAGCTGCCTAAGAATGTTCTATAAATTCTTTACTCGCCTCCCTAGGTCACGAGCTCACACCACACACTCCCTTGAGACCCTAGAATCCTTCGCCTTGGTGACAGCAATCGGAGGACACCCTTGGCCATCGGAGAGGAGTGTTGCAGCCGACGCTCAAGTCTCATGGCTGGAGCACCGCCGCGACGAGCGTCCCCCGCCTTCCGCAGTGAGGTCGAGGCAACGACCACTGCCGACAGCACCCCCTGGAGCTCAGGATTACACTAGGATCTTCAGGTATCTATCCCGTAGTCCTTAGCTCCCGTATCTGTTCGATCTTTAGTTCATCTTCCGCCACACCTCTGCCAGCTCCGACCACCCGGTCGGAGCCTTATCAATCACCCCAACCATTCCGATCGACACGCCCGCTCATCATCACCCTTCCTTATGCAACCTAGCCATCCGAATCTTGGCTCGGGTAGTCAAGATTTGGCACTAGGTCTCGACCCTTGCGTACGTCGGAGACCCCCTTCTTATTCACCGCCGCTTCCCTTTGCTTTTGGTCCAATAACCCTGACCGGAGCTTTGCTCCGAGTCTGAACTTTGCCTTGCAGGACTTTGCACGCATGGAGACACCCGATATCGCCTTAGTCCACCTTTGCCGGAGCTGGCCCATGTATCAACCACCGTCCCAGAGATCCGACCATCCCCGAGCCCATCTGATCCGTTCACTCGACACGGAGGGACCCCTCGAGTCATTTGCCGCCGCCCGATAGTTCATCAGAGTGACGGATCGTCGCCGGTGCTCTAGTGAACCTCGCCCAGGCGGAGTTCTTCCAGTGCCTCTCTCCTCTGTTGGATCGACTTCTTCGCCCAGATGCCATCACAACCATTCAGGGCCTGCAGATGCCAGGCCGTTAGATGTCAGATTTAACGACCTCCGTACCGTACACGTAGATGACACCTGAGGACCGTTGGATCTGACAGCTGCCAGCACCAGAGCCGCACACCTTCGCCATTTTAGAGCACGCCACCTGTCCGCCCCACGCGCAGCACACGCGCTGCATGGGTAAATTGCTCAGCCCACCTTGCATTTATTTTCTTTTATCATTTAGTCTGTAAAATAAAAGTATACAGTGAGACTTTTTACATCCTTGCCTTATAGTTTTTCAGATTCACACTTTAGTCCTTCCTGTGTGGTATCACGTGCTTCGTCACGTGTATGTGTAGGTTAATTGCATTTATTGTCCTGGACTTATTCTCTGTTATGTTTTGAAGTTATAGTTTCATTATTTGCTGTTATACCCCTGTACGTACTGATTTGGGACATGTGCTAAAATTCGTGGAAAATTGCAGATAGGATCCTGTAGTTTGTATGCGTGTTATTTAATGGTCCAGAAACATGTTTTCTTTGCAGATTAGTCCCTGTATGCCATGTATTTGATTTTTAATTCAATAAATAACAAATATTGTCCAAAATTCACGAAATGTTGACACATGGCTCATGCCATGGTGTAGGAATTTCTATGAAATTTTTGTTTTATTTTGTTTTCATTGATTATTTTTAAAAATTCAAAAATCACAAAAATTATTTCTGTTTGTTTTAAAAAATCACAAAAATTATTTCTATTTGTTTTAAAAAATTAATAAAAATATTAAAAACCTTTGAAAAATTCTAAAAAAATTCGTATTTGCTTGTTTTAAGTTGTTTTTATTTCAGTCCAATTTTTATTGCATTTCCATTTATAAAAACCATAAAAATTGATAAAGACTAAAAACCTTAGAAAAATTATTAAAAATTCATAAAAATTCATAAAATTGTGTTTTCTTCTTTTGAGTTAGATTTTTACTTGTAGTTTCACAAAAACTGTCTCTTGAATTTTATAGGCATTTTAAGCAATTTTAACTTTCCTTCAGATTCAAGCTGTACACTTCTTGTATTTTTTGGTCTTTTTGATTTTTAGAAAATTAATTAAAAATAAAAAATCTAAGAAAATTAAAAAACATTTGAATATTTTAAAAACCTAAAAGTATTTTTATTTGAAAAATTTGAGTGTTTTTTAGGCTTAAAATAATTGTTTGATTGTGAGTTTTTGAGTTCTTTTAGCCTTTTTCTTAATATTAAAAATCACAAAAAATTTGAAAAATATAAATTCCTTCAATTTCTTTTATTTTCTTGGATTCCCGATTACTTATTAGCGTTAGCATCACGTGCTCCTTGTGTTCGACCCTGGTAGCTATACCAGGTAAAATAAATTAGCGAGACCGCTCTCTTGATTTGATTACTTGAACTTGTATTTTGGTGGTCTTACTTTTTCTTGATTGAGTCCGATCTGAGTGGTTGAGGTCGCAATGACCTTTGATAACATTTTTACCTTAGTCGCTCGTGTCGCTCATCAGAATAGCATCGTTGCCGGGGAGCACGGCTTAGTAGTCGGTTTTCCCTTTTTTCGACTTTCTTTTTCTTTTTTATTTTCTTTTCTTTGATTTATTTTATTTTTTTGTTTTTGTTTTATTTCTTTTTATTCTATTTTATTTATTTTTATTTTTGCATTTATTTTCATTTTATTTTATTTTATTTTCCATTTTATAATAACTGTGGACTGACATGATTTTTGTTCTGACTTTCTTACGAGGGCCCGGCGAGGGAGGGCGGCTATCTTCAGAGAACCGAGGCACCCAAGCGACTTGGAGGCGGCTTGTTTCTGCATCAAGCCACATGAGAGCATAGGAGAGGAGGCGCAGAAGTTCGGGAGCCGTAGCTGTAGTGTAGTTTAGACTTAGGTTTAGTTATGCTATTATTATTGTAATAACACGGGACATACTCTTTGGACTCAGACTTGGTGGGTATCTTGGGGTCTGTTTCGCCGAGCACCGGTGTGCTCGGGGGGACCTCACCGTGATTTTTGTCGGTTTTGATTTTGATTTTTGACCGCTTTTCTTTTATTTTGATTCCCAAAGTTTTTTGCCATTAGACTTAGGATTTTTGCTTGCTTTGTGACGTAATTACTTAAGGCCCAACCCTAATTGATTTCCTGTTCCTATAGATCATAATTGGACCTTATTAATTAACTCACCAATAAAAAGTTAACCTGGTCACCTGAGGGGTCACGTGCCGCTAGAGGCCGTATATAATGCTAACATGATCCGTTTTGGCGGACACCGATCGACATCAGAGACCGAACCCCGACCCTCTTGTTGACCCGTTAGCTAATGTTCTTCACGAGCAGAAATTATTTGTCTAAGGCTGATTTCTTCTTGCATCATATCGGTAGTTTACTTTAAGTCTTTTATTTTATGCACGGATCACCCTCCATGTAGAGAGTTGGAGTCAGGTACGCATTTCTTACTCTGCATGCATCATCATGTTTGATCGTGCATCTGCTTTTTCGCCTTCTCCCCCTGATTTTTAGACTTAAAATAACCAGGAGAATCGAAAAATTCGTTAGGCATTGTTTGATTTGAAAAATACCTAAAAAGAAAAACCATAAAATTGGGACTGACTAAGCATACTTGACTCTAAAAGACACCTCACCTAAAAATCTATCTTGGGAGAGTAATCCCCTCATTGTATGGTTTGGATGAGCGAGAGAGTGACCCGCACACAAGGCTAGATCCACATCCGACCTTTCTTCAGACTACTGGTTTCGGGTTAGTCATTCTCCAGTGAGGATCGCTCCGGTTCCAAGAAAGCGGGCCATGATACCTTAACAGAGCGAGTCGATCGGGTAGCCGGTAAACGATCCGTAACTTGTACTGGCTTGGAAAGATCTAACCTTGGATCGGGACAATCTCTTGGGAGTGTGGGATTCCCAACAGCTCGCTTAATCGCTCTGAAAGACTGTTTGATCACCTAATAAAATTGACAAGATAAAAGACCAAACCTTTACGGTCATCAGCTCTGTGTGAGCAGGTGAATTGGGGGTTTGCTTGCCCGATCTTGTGTTTTTTCCAGATCTCATCCTCCTTCACTCGCCACATCAAGATGATGGGTCGGAGGTCCCTTAGACAACCTCTGCCTGCACTGCTTTCGAGCACTCCATCATGTTCGTCTAGGTTGGTTCGCGAGAGCTGAGACCCACTCTCCAAACCCGAGTTTGACTCCGCCCCGTTCCCCCTCGACCACCCTTCTACCAGTCCTGAGGTGCCCGAGCAGAGACCGCAACAACCGGTTGATTTATCAGCACATGAGTTTGAGTTTTTTGCCTTTGCAGAGACCATGGCCAGCAGTGAGGAGCGCACCGATGAACCCAACAGGACTCAGACGTACGTATTGGATCAGGGTACCATCAACAACACCATGTTAGCCTCCCTAGAGACCATGCAGCGTTAGATCCGGGATCAGGGGGCTTTCATGGTGGATATGCGCTGGGAGATGGAGCAGATGCGAGCCGACAGAGAGCAGCACAGAGCTGGTGGAGGAGGAGTAGGAGGAAACAACCCTGAGAGAGAAGAGCCTGAGGAGCCCGCACAACCAGCAACACCTGCATGGACGATGAGGGAGTTGCACAACCATGGTGTAACTCTGACCCATAGATAGATACGATTGTCGGCCATTCTGGGAGATTTCAAGCTCCTACCTCAGACGATTCAACTTCTACCCCGCTTCCACGGACTCGCCAGAGAGGATCCACACCTCCATCTCCAGGAGTTCGAGATGATCTGCAGTACTGTCCACTATCGTCTCGTGAACGAGGACACCTTCTGGATGATGGCCTTCCCATTCACCCTCGTAGACAGAGCAGCCAACTAGCTGAAGCACTTAGGGAGATTTGTCACATCATGGGAACAGCTCCGGAACGAGTACTTGAACAAGTACTATCCACTCGGCCGAAAGAATGCAGCCAGGGCCCTGATCAGCAACTTTTCCATGCTCCCCAATGAGCAATTTCACGAGGCTTGGGACATATTCAAGGAGCTCACAGATCGGTGTCCCCATCATGATATATCCAAGTCCAAACTTGTCCAGAGTTTCTTCTGTGGGCTTACACCAGAGTTGCAGGGGCTAGTCAATGCATCCTGTGGGGGTTCCTACTTCGCCAAGGATGAGGATCAGGTCTGGGTCATCTATGAGGAGATGGCCGAGAACTACACGGTGATGTCTCAGACTCGATTATATACACAGGGGAAGCCCACCCCACAGGCCGTGTCCTATCAGAGGGTAGCACGGGTTAATGCAGGTCCATCTACATCATCAGCAGCCGCAACACAGGCAGAGTCAACGACCACTGATATGGGGATTATAAGCGAGAAGTTGGACCGCATCGAGTTGATAGAGAAGAAGTAGTGCCGGGGCATGACTCAGATCGATCAGATGGCACAGACGCTGAGTGAGTTGGAGACACAGATCATGTGTATCTAGGAGGCGCAGACGGCTTCTCAGCCCCGTCTCAGGTCACAGGCAGATCCCAACAACAGCAGCAGCTCGACCAACCCTTTGCTCACTACCGATAGGTACACCATATTCAAGAGGAGTCGTTCCAGCAGCATCAGCATTATGTCCATCCACCACCATCTCAGGACAGCGAGATGGTTGTTTACCAGCCGGATCAACCCCTGACAGTTCTCCCCCATCCACATACGAGCAGGAACCGTTGATGGACGTCAATGGGATTTGGTATGACCGACCTCAGCCTGGGATCCGACGAGACCATCCCGGATTCCGTTGGTCGACTGGAGGTACCTCTTCCCAGCAGCAACAACCTCCAAATCAGGGTGGACAGATCGGCCAGCAGCAGCAGCAACCCCAATTCCCACAACCACAGCCACATCCTCAGCCCCATTACCAGCAGCATGGTCCTCATCCCTATCAGCAGGGACAGTCATGGAGGTAGCAACAACAGCCTCAATAGTATCATCCTCAGCAGTAGTATCCCTCTCATCCTCAGTAGCAGCCTCACTTCCAGAGAGGCCACCCGTCCGATTCTCATGGGCCTGCCTATGAGAACCCAGCTGTAGATGATCTAGCCCTCCTCATCTTCGAGTAGCAGGCTACCTTCATGCGGGAGATGGACGAGTTCCATCAGGAGATGAGAGAGATAGTGAAGGGAAAGGCTGCCATACCCGCCCAGATTTAGCTGAACCCGAACAACCTCAAGAGGAAATCTGAGCAGGTAGAGTTTACAGAGGTTACCACTCCTAGTGATTCACTTGGAGATATTTCTGCATACACTTTTGATGCTGACTTTGTTACACTTAGGAGCGGTAGGATGCCAGCCGGCGGCGCCTCTTCTGAGCGATGACCCCATGCAGATCCAGGAGCGCTAGACGAGGAGGAGAGCGGTGCTGATGCCGCTCGTGATGATGATGATGACGGTGGTGCTGACACCACCAAGGATGTTGATCCAGCTAATGGTACTGAGGCTGTCAATTCACCAGATGCAAGAGATGGTACTGATGCCACCAGATTTGATGCTGAGCTAGAGTGCGGTGCTGATGCCGTAAGTATAGATGCAGTAGGTGGTACTGAGGCCACCATTTCTATTCCTGTTGCATTTCCTTTTGTTGATGTATATCATGACTTTTCTGGTAATAAAGGAAAGGGTTCTTCATTTGTGAGTCCATCTGTGATGCTTGGAGATGTTGGTATGGATTCTGATTTTCCACAATAGCAGGGACCCGATCCTAGCCCTCCATCTGGGGAGGGCCCAACCATTCCCTTTCCCCAAGCACTCCGCTTGGCTAAGGGGACCAAAAAAGAAAATCCAAAAAAATCACAACAGCTAGAGTTCAGCTAGCAGATGATGGACAGATTTCAGATACAACTGACTCTACAGGAGGCCTTGGAGCACATCCCCCTCTTCTAGAGGAACCTTAGAGAGAGGACTACCATTTGCAGGAAGAGGAGGAATCATCACTCAGAGATCCATGTGCTCACTCGTGCCACCTGCTTCGCCATCCAGAATCGTCTGCCAGCCAATAAGCCAGATGCACGAGGTCCTTATGTCACATTGCAGATAAATGAGCAGAGGTTAGATCGAACTCTATGAGATAGCAACTCTTCTATCAACCTACTTCCGACAGCCTTACTCGACCGATTCGAGTTTGGCCCTCTACGACAGAGCCAGACGATCCTTCAGTTCGCTGATTGATCTGTCAAGAGACCGAAGGGGTTGCTGAAGGATGTGGTCATCATAATTCAGGGCCTGAAATTCCCCGTGGACTTCGTTGTGTTGGACATGGAGATCCCCGAGTCTGTGACTGATACCCCCATCATTTTAGGACACCCATTCTTGGCTACAACCAAGGCAGTGTCTGATCATGATAGCGAGAAGGTGTAATTTCACGTTGAGGGTGAGAGTATACAAATAGAGACGATCGATGAGACTAGAGTGTGAGATTAAGCTTGTTCAGAGCCGCTTATAGATTCAGAGCAGATGACAGAGGCAGAAAGAGACGTCCACCAGGAGTGCGATTTCGTGATTACAGATGATGAAGCATCTTGGTCAGACCTAGTTTCACGAGCCATCCTCTTACCTTCAGATCCCGCTGATGCACAGATTCCAGTAGAGGAGAGCTTGGAGAGTGCATTCTTGATACAAGACACCTTTCAAGCAACATATCACATTCTGGATAGTGAGGCAGTTGATTTATCTTTTAATTCAGATTCACATCCCTCGGAGTCAGATATTGATTGGGCAGAATTCGATGATATGATTCCATGTTTGATTTCCACAGAGCCAGTAGCTAGGGCGGAGACTGATCCCATTCAGAGCATAAACACACCAACAAAGCGGTCTTCACCAGATTTTCAGGTTCAACGAGAGTTCTCCCATGCAGATTTGGT
Organism: Ottelia alismoides; assembly: GCA_037367405.1. Lineage (NCBI taxonomy): Eukaryota > Viridiplantae > Streptophyta > Magnoliopsida > Alismatales > Hydrocharitaceae > Ottelia > Ottelia alismoides. The sequence goes on along the minus strand of JAZKJV010011585.1, from coordinate 539,009 downwards.
TGTGTTCACTCAGACCTTTTAGAGAACAGATCCGCCAGCTCCCATTTGTCCAGAACTGAAGCCCTTACCGCAGTCACTGAAGTATAGGTTCCTTGCGGGCGAGCATGAGATGCACCCAGTCATTATCTCAACGGATTTGACTGGAGAATAAGAATCTCGTTTGATGGAGGTTCTTAAAAAGAACCGCAAGGCGATAGGATGGAGTGTAGCCAATCTCCAAGGCATAAGTACGGCCCTGTGCTCCCACCATATCTATCTCGAAGAGGATGCCAAGCCGTCACGGGAGTTGCAGCGGCGGTTGAACCCGAATCTTCGAGAGGTTGTCATGAAGGAGATCTCGAAATGGTGGAGCATCGATTTTATCTACCCCATCTCCGACTCAAAGTGGGTTAGTCCATTGCATGTGGTGCCCAAGAAGACGGGCATCACTACAGTTGTGAGTGAGTCTGGAGAGGAGATCGCTACCCGGGTACCCACTTCTTAGAGGGTTTGTGTGGACTACAGACGATTGAACCATGCCACCAAGAAGGATCATTTCCTGCTGCATTTATTGATCATATTATAGAAAGGCTAGCTGGAAAGAGTCATTACTGCTTTCTTGACGGGTACTCCGGATACAATCAGGTGGTCATTGCGCCCGAAGACCAGGACAAGACCACATTCACCTGTCCCTTTGGGATATATGCTTTCATACGGATGCCCTTTGGTCTATGTAACGCCCCAGTGACATTCCAAAGGTGCATGTTATCCATCTTTTCGGACATGGTGGGTGAGTGCTTGGAGGTCTTCATGGATGACTTTTCGGTCTATTGTGATGGGTTCGATGCTTGTCTTGACTGCCTAGACCGCGTCCTTCAACGATGCATCGAGGTCCGTCTTGTGCTATCTTGGGAGAAGAGTCACTTCATGGTGACTCAAGGGATGGTGCTTGGTCATATCATATCCAACAATGGCATGGAGGTTGATCCGGCCAAGGTGGATATCATTAGGAAACTCAGTCCACTATCCAACTTGTGACAATTACGGTCTTTTCTGGGGAACGTCGGTTTCTACCGACGTTTCATTCATGATTTTAGCAGGATTGCCCGACCGTTGACTGATTTGCTGACCAAAGACACCGAGTTCATTGTGGATGATAAGTGTCTTGCGTCGTTTGAGATTCTCAAGAGTCTAGTTGTTGAGGCTCCTGTCCTCCAACCACCTCATGACGGATGCCTCCGATTTTGTCGTAGGGGCCATGCTGGGACAGAGGGGGGATGGAGTACCATTTGCCATTTACTAAGATAGCCGTACATTAGATGCCGTCCAACGGAACTACACAGTCACTGAGAAGGAGATGCTAGCCGTAGTCTTTGCCCTAGATAAGTTCAGATCATACATCATTGGATCTAAGGTGACTATCTTCAGAGATCACACCGCCATCAGGTACCTCATGGCAAAGAAGCATCCAAAGAGAGATTCACTAGATGGATCCTTCTACTCCAGGAGTTTGATGTTGAGATTAAGGATAAGCCTAGAGTCAAGAATGTGGTGGCGGATCATCTCTTCCGATTAGAGCATCTTGAGGATTTTGAGCAGATTGATCCCATATCTAAGACCTTCCCAGATGAGGCGATCCTTTCTATCACCTCTCTCCCATGGTACGCCGACATTGTGAACTATCTTGTTGCCAAGAAAGTTCCACAAGGTTGGCCTAGGCAGCGACTTGAGACCTTCCTCGCGAAGGCCAAGTTCTACCATTGGGAGGATCCCATCCTTTATCATGAAGGAGGGGATAGCGTCTGGCGTCAGTGCATTCCTCAGGAGGAGCACTATAGCGTCCTCACCTACTGCCACAAGCTTGAGGCAGGAGGGCATCACTCTGGGAGGAGAACGGCACAGAAAGTGCTCCAATCCGGCCTATGGTGGCCTACCCTCTTCAAGGATTCTGATGAATTCGTGAAGAGGTGTACTGACTGTCAGAGGATGGGCACTTGTGGGCAACGTGACATGACGCCGATGCAGCCCATTCATTTTTGTGAGGTTTTTGACACATGGGGCATCGATTTCATGGGTCCATTCCCTAAGAGTCAGGGATTTGAGTACATTCTGTTGACCGTCGATTATGTGAGTCGTTGGGTTGAGGCCATCCCCTCCCGAACCGCAGATGCTAGGACTGTTTGCAGATTTTTGAGTAAGAATATCATTTCACAATTCGGGTGCCTAGAGTGTTGATATCTGATGGGGGGTTTCATTTCGTCAAAGACATGGTAAAGGCCCTTGCTAGCGAGTTCAACATTGACCATCAAGTAGCCACTCCATATCATCCTCAGACCAATGGTCTTGCTGAAGTGTTGAATAGGGAGATCAAGACTATATTGCAGAAGGTCGTTCGCCCTGACCGAAAGGATTGGTCACAGCTTTTGGACTCGGTCATGTGGGCATATTGGACGTCCTTCAAGATACCTTTGGATACTTCTCCCTTTCGCCTCATTTATGGCAAGCCCTACCATTTACCTGTTGAGCTTAGGCATAAGTCACTTTGGCAGTGAGTGTAGGAGATCAGAGGATGGCAGAATTGGCAGCCGTGGAGGAGCTTAGAGATGCAGCCTTTTCGAGCAACCTACAGTACAAGGAGAGAGTGAAGGAGTGGCATGATTCCCATATCAGCCACAAGCAGTTTGAGCCTGGACAGAGAGTATGGTTGTTTGATGTTAGGTTGAGTTATTTCCAGGGAAGTTGCAGAGCAAATGGAAGGGACCATACCTGGTCCGAGAGGTACATGACAATGGAAGCATTGACATATATGAGATGTCATCTGAGTCTACCTTTCGTGTTAACGGGCATCGGCTCAAACCATATCTAGATCATGAGCCGCTGGTCGTTCACGTCGCCCCTATTCATTTTGCGTGAGATGTGGTCTTTGACTTACATCTATTGCATCTCGCGCCTGATTATCACTGTCTTCCGCCTTGTATAGATCCAGATGTCCATATCACACCATTCTTCAGTTCAACATCCCATGTACATCTTTGATTATGCTATACTTAGGATGTACTTTACCCTAAGTATAGGGGGGATGTGAGACTTTTGATTTTCTTTTTATTCTTTTCTACCTCTGTTTTGCTGCCTATACTTGGGGATATTTTACCCTAAGTATAGGAGAGGTGGACCCTTGATGAATCTCAGATTCATCACTCTAAATCTCATTTATTAAGCTCAAATCCCTCAAAATCATCAACATTTCTGCATTTATTCTTCATAATTAGCATTCATGCATGTTTTAATAAGAATTGTATTTTAGCACTAACTTCTGTACAAAATAAGAAGCCAAAAATCTCAGCCAAAATTGACATGTAAATAGCCTAATTTTCCGGATTTTTAACTCATTCATACTAATCCCGAATGACCCAAACCACCTCCACTGTGTACATATCACTAACAAGAATAAATGAAAAATACAAAAAAATCATTAACCCAAATAAATGGACCAAAAACCCAAACCCTAGTTTCATGATTTCTGGACTAAAAACCTCATATCTTCCTCATCCAGTGTCTGTTTTAATCCTACTCACTTTTGAACTAATGTACATTCAATTATCTTCAAAACAAGATCAAGTTCAAGTGAATCAAAGCTCATATGTGAAAGTTGGGTTTTGGGCCTCTTTTGTACATTTCGTATTTTAGCGGGTTTTGACCTATATTTTATGAACATAATCAACCTATTTTAGTTTATTTATTTTTCATTTGTCTTCTTTGATAAAAGTTTTATTAAAATGCGTAAACATCCAAATCTAAACTGAGCTTGAAATCAAAGAAACAAATTGAGTCCAAGTCTTCACTAACCGATTGTACAAAATTGGTCTTTTTCATGTTTTATTTTATTTCTTCGTTTTCTTAATTAATAAAAATCCAAAAAATTAGATTAATGTGTCTATATTTATATTTGGTTTTATCATATTTTTTAGGATTTTTATCTGGTTTAAAAATGACAAAAAATTATAAAACCCAAAAATCAAGGTATTCTATGTACGTGGGATACCCCAAAAACATCACTTTGTGCAATTGATCGATTTTGGTTTTGATGTCTTCATGAAAGTTGTAGATCTCATCGAGATGAGCAATTTTTGTGAAGAAACTTTTTCGATCCAAGGTTGTTTAATATTTCTTTTGTATTTTTTTAAAGTGTTTAATTTCTGAATTTTGTGGTGCTGACACGTGATAGCTCCTGGAGCCGCCACGTGTCAGCCATTTTTGAGGTTTTTATATATCATTTTTATTAAAAAAATTATCAACGCACGTGCGAAGCACGTGCCACACACGTGTCGCTCGCATTTACCCCTTTCACCGCCACGTGGCATGATCCCGATCATCCGATCTCGACCGATCGGAAGGTCGTTGTACGTCATCATCCTCGGCCACTTTCCATCACGGGTGGCTGCACCCCCAAATTTCTCCGCCGTCGCACCACAATCTCTGTCACGATCAAATCTTCCGCGAATATCGTCGACCACCTAAATCTCGACCTCGTCTCTGATCAGTCAAATCATGTCGAATCGTATCCCGCGCATCTCGCCAATCACCATCCCCGATAACCCCCTTCCATCATCGGTGAACCCCTTCCCTTATTTAAGAACAACAACACCGCCTGAGCCCAATCATCCGTCGATATTTATCCTCTCCAAGTTGAGCCGGTGGTGACATCCCGACATAACCACCATCACAGCGAGATCCGAGGATCCTCCGATTCTCGTTGCAGACGTGACACCCCCTTCGCCTTACTGCTCTGCTCCGCGCTTTGCTATCGAGCCACCGACCTATTCAACGCTGCAAGCTCCACCAACCACGTCCTTCTTCTCCGACAACCATCTGCTCCGCCTCGCCATCATCGACAACTCGATCAACGGTACACTCCACCGCCTCCATCGCCGTCCTTCCTCTCTAACACCAACCTCGACCCAGTCCTTCATCGTCGGTCCTCCGCCGTGGCACCGGCCCCTCCTACGTAGCCCAGACTCGTCGGCCGGGCACAAGGCCCGAGACCCCCCGCACGTGATCCGCACATGCGTGGGGGGACGACGTCAGCCGACGCCAGCTGCATCAGGGTTCACGTGCGGCGCACGTGACCCGCTCATTTGCGAAAGGTCCCCCCGGAGACTCTCTATTTGCTGCTCTCCTTTGGCTAAATTGCATATACCCCCCTCGAAGACCTTTTATTCACCATTCAGTCCAGTCAACCAGGTCACGTGCTTGTCACGTGACCTGCTTGGGAATTTTGCAACCTTCCCCCCAGGATATCGGTAATTACAGAAAGGTCCCCCACTGCATTTTTTATTTATCCTATTTATTGTAATTGCACTTTTACCCTGTGTTCCCTTCTTATTCTAGACCTCTACATTCCATTATTTATTTATCCAAAAATAGCACTGTGTTTCTCAATTAGTTATCTACATTTTGACACATTGTAGACATTTTTGTGATCAATGGTTAATTAATAACTAATTGTTCTGTGGAAAATTACGTACTTTGCCCATTTCATGCTCTGAAATTTATATTTGATTAATCGTTGCTCTAAAAATTCCCGAAAAATCATATATTGTAGAATTAATTGTGATTGATATTGTGCTCAAAAAAGAATTGCATTTATATGCATAGATTGCCATGTAAAAATCATTTTGCATATTTCAATGTTTGATTTTTAATAGGTATTGAATCTTGTATTTTCGAGGTTTAGGATTTTTCTGAGGTCTATTACTTAGTAATAGATCTAGATAATTTTATTCCTTAAAAAATTTAGATTTAATATTTATTATAATTAAATATTGAAATTCACTTTTTTTGCATTTGAAAATTTATAAAAAATTCATCTTACACCCAAAAATTTCAAAAAAATTATAGTGTATTCATTTCATCAGATTTTGCATAGTGGCCAAATTTCATATTTTTCGGACATCGTTTGAGAGTAATTTACATTTTAGTCCCTAAAATAGGCCAAAAGTGCACTTTGCATCTTTAATTGCATTAAAAAGTTACAAAAAAAGACCGCCTCAAAAACCGCGTACGAATTTCGATAGACATAATTCTAGGTTGTTCCTTTGCCTCCTTGTGTTCGACCTTGGGACTTGCCCAAGTAAAATAAACATAAAACCACGCGATTAAAAATTGAATAAATAATTGTGGTTATTTTCTTGATCGATTTCGATTGCCGCCTACAACGAAATGACAAATTATTTTTATGCACGATCAAATACATACACATTTTTAGCACGCGTGATTCCGGACTCGTCAACCCTGTACATCCTTCCACTCGGATTTCCCTTTTTGTACAATCTACTATACTTTGGATTACTTGACCCTAAGTATAAGGGGAAACACCGAGAGTCTTTCCTTTCTTTTATGCGTCGTTGTAGTATAGTTTTCCTTTTCACTTCCCTATACTAAGCACGAGTTATGTCTTCTTCATTGCTCTTGATTCACTCTGAGGACATCGTTCGAGCTATGTATAGGGGGGTGTCGTATATATTTCATATATACTTTAGCCATAACTCGTACTTTGTCTGAGTGTGTTAATAAATAAAATGGCTAAAATCCTTAAAAACCCATAAAAATTTAAAATGTTTCTTGCACATAAAATTCTTTATTGCACATACATAGCTATTCACAAAATTATTTTTGTACAAATGTTTGTAAAAATGTTTTGTGTGTGAAGAGCTTGTAAATATTTTGATATCAAAATTATGTATATAGTACAAAATTTTTGTAAAATGTTTGAAAAAAAGTTTGCACAAAAATGTATGCAAATATTTTCCAAAACTTCTGCATTCATGCATGCATTCATTCATATTCAAACATTTTTTCAAAATTTTTGCACATTTTAAAAAACTTGCATAAAAGCATTTTTGTATCTACTTGTACAGATTTTCTGAATCATAGTTAATATTTAAACTAGCCTTGAATTAAATTGAAAAATGGAGCTTGGTTAAGACCTTAATCCACCTAATTTTAAGAGGAACCTTATAAGGCTTAGGGTTAAGACTTTTCAGGTCCATGGTGACTTAATTCTTTGAGTCCACTAGGCTATGATCATATGTCATCTTGATGAGCCTAGGTAGAATACTTAACAACGCACACCTGACTCTCACAGAAAATGGCTTTACTTGCACCAACACTTTACACCTAGCTCTCTACGGATGAGGTGGTGAGGAGGCAGTCTTCTTTGGCTTGGGGTAGAATATCAGGGTAGTACTTCTAGGTGGAACCTCTCTTCTTTTTATAGTGAAGGAAGTGCGTCTCAACCTGGTCTGGTGGCATTGAGGTCTAAAGACAGGAGTTGTGGGTTGCAATAATGCTTCAAAAGAGGGATAGTCTACTGGCTCAAGAGGAAAAACTCCTTATGTATATATGCTGCACCGTGTAGATATGTTGTACATATGCACATCAAAAAAAGTGCAAAAGAAAAGAAAAACTCCAAAAAGTGGTGGGTCTGATAGAAAATGAAATACCCACCGGAGTGTATATAGCCAAATAAAGCAAAGCTTATGTTACCCATGCCCATCTCATGAAGCTTGCAGCAGGAAGACTTAGCTACACTGGTTGGGCTCCCTAGGATACATGGCTACACTGGGCCATGGTCCATTCTCTTCTTCCTCCTCTTCTTCAGCCGGTTGCGCTTGAACTTAGAAGGGAATACCCCGCTCCTCGAGGAAAGAGTTTCCAGACTAGGGCATTAGAGTTACCTTGTTGAGGGGGGTTGTTACTTTGCCATTTCTGAGGTGGGGAGCTACATATCACTTACACAGTACAAGAAACGATTCATGATCATTAGAGTTTGTGTATGTAGACTTGTTCTGATCTGGATTATTAAGGAGTCTTGACCATAGATTGGTGGAACTTAGAGATGTTGAGTTTTAAACCTAGGTCCAAATAAGGTTCCGACAAACTAATAATCCAAAGGTCTGTCTGAGCTCCATACTTCAATTTAATGAAGACAAGTTTAATAATCAACCTTATTCACCTTCTCCTTCTGTCTCTTTTCACTTCTTTTTCTAATAAGTGTTTGCTAAGGGACTAGCAAAAGTAAAGTATAGGGAGGTGATGAATCCTCATTCATCACTCTTTATTCTTTTATTTTAGCTAAATATCTTAGCAAAGCATATGCATATAGCTGTAAATACAATAAATTAGCAATAAGCATGCATTTGTTAATAATTAATAATTAGCATGTATTTGTGCAAAAATAAAAGAATAAAGAATAAAAGAAAAGAAGGAAATATTTAGAATAAATATTGAGTGACTTGAACCCAAGAGAGGGCCCAATATGGGCTTGACCGCCAAATAAAATGAGTTGAGAGAGATAGGTCCAGTCTACCTTATACATATTTATCACTTATGTATATAATTTATTTTTACTAAAATAAAAATAAAAGGTATTTTTATCCCTTTGTATATATTCCTAAAATCAAAACAAAAATTAGAAAAATAAAATAGAAATAAAATAAAATTCTCTCTCTACAACCTTGTACATAATACATGTATATATGTATCACTCTTTCTTTATTTTACACTTGTAAATAAATATTAAAAATAAAATAAAAAGCTCCAAATATTATGTGGTAAATAAATAAAATTTAAAATTGGGGTATTTGTGCAAAAATAAGAAAATAAAAATAATTGTACAAAATATATATGTATTTTATACCTGTATATAATATAATATAATGCATATACCATATATTATTTTTCATAAAAATAAATAAAAATCACAAAAAATTAGTTTAGAAAATAATAAATATTTTTCATCTTGAACACTTTCGGATTAAAAATCTTTTTCTATTTTTAATTTATTTTTCAATTCTTTTTGACCAGCTTTTTCTGATTGGTCCAAGAGGGATGTTGACCCCGGTCAACTACCCCTCCCGGACCTCCCCTTGTGTGTATCCGGGGTTTTGCTATCATTTCTCCAAATTCTCTCGACCGGATCCCGCACCCTCCAACTCCGATTCTCTGCCCGCGCCTCCCCAATGGATCGGTGATCCTCGCAGATCCCTAGGGAGTCGCGGATCATTATTGGTTCGCTGCCCTGACCTAATCTTCCAGCTGCCTGGGAATGTTCTATAAATTCTTTACTCGCCTCCCTAGGTCACGAGCTCACACTGCACACTCCCTTGAGACCCTAGAATACTTCTCCTTGGTGACAACAATCAGAGGACACCCTTGGACATCGGAGAGGAGTGCTGCAGCCGACACTCATGTCTCGTGGCCGGAGCACCGCCGCGACGAGCCTCCCCCGCCTTCTGCAGCGAGGTCGAGGCAACGACCACTACCGAAAGCACCCCCTGGAGCTCAAGATTCCACTAGGATCTTCAGTTATCTACCCCGTAGTCCTTAGCTCCTGTATCTGTTCGATCTTTAGTTCATCTTCCGTTGCACCTCCGCCAGCTCCAACCACCCGGTCGGAGCCTTATCAGTCACCCCCACCCGTTCCGATCGACACACCCGCTCATCGTCACCCTTCTTGCGCAATCTGACCATCCGAATCTTGGCTCAGGTAGTCAAGATTAGGCACTAGGTCTCGACCCTCACGTACGCCAGAGACCCCCTTCTCATTCACCGTCGCTTCCCTTTGCTTTTGGTCTAATAACCCTAACCGGAGCTTTGCTCCGAGTCTGAGCTTTGCCTTGCAGGACTTTGCGCACGTGGAGACACCCGATATCACCTTGGTCCACCTTCGTCGGAGCTCGCCCAGGTCTCAGCCACCATCCCGGAGATTCGACCGTCCCCGAGCCCATCTGATCCGTTCATATGACGCGGAGGGACCCCTCGAGTCATTTGCCACCGCCATCGGAGCGTTAGATCGTCGCCGGTGCTCTGGTGAACCTTGCCTAGGCGGAGTTCTTCCAGTGCCTCTCTCCGTCGTTGGATCGACTTCTTCGCTCAGACACCATCACAGCCGTTCAAGGCCTGCAACTGTCAGGCCGTTAGATGTCAGATCTAATGGACTCCGGACCGCACACATAGCCGACACCTGAGGACCATTGGATCTGACAGCTGCCAGCACTAGAGTCGCACGCCTTCGCCATTTCAGAGCGCGCCAGCTGCTCAGGCCACCTTGCATTTATTTTCTTTTATCATTTAGTCTGTAAAATAAAAGTATACAATGAGACTTTTTGCATCCTTGCCCTTGTAGTTTTTCAGATTCGTACTTTAGTCCTTTCTGTGTGGTATCACGTACTTCGACATGTATATGTGTGGGTTATTGCATTTATTGTCCTGGACTTATTCTCTGTTATGTTTTGAAGTTATAGTTTCATTATTTGCAGTTATACCCCTGTGCATATTGATTTGGGACATGTGCTAAAATTCGTGGAAAAATTACATATAGGACCCTGTAGTTTGTATGCGTGTTATTTATTGGTCCAGAAACATGTTTGCTTTGTAGATTAGTCCATGTATGCCGTGTGTTTGATTTTTGATTCAATAAATAGCAAATATTATCCAAAAGTCACGAAAGTTTGACACATGGCTCCTGCCATGGTGTAGGAATTTCTATGAATTTTTGGTTTTATTTTGTTTTCATTAATTATTTTTAAAAATTCAAAAACCACAAAAATTGTCTCTGTCTGTTTTTAAAAATCAACAAAATTATTTTCTTATTTTGAGTTGTTTTTGTTTCAGTCCAATTTTTGTTGCATTTCCATTTATAAAAACCATAAAAATTTAAAAAGACTAAAATTCTTAGAAAAACTATTAAAAATTCATAAAAAATGTGTTTTCATCTTATGTAGTTAGATTTTTACTTGTAGTTTCACATAAAATTATCGCTTGAATATTATGGCATTTTAAGAAATTTTAACTCGCCTTTAGATTCAAGCTGTACGTTGCTTGTAATTTTTGGCCTTGTTTGATTTTTAGAAAATTAATTAAAAATTAGAAAAATATAAGAAAATTAACAAAAACATTTGAATATTTTAAAAACCCAAAAATATTTTTATTTGAAATTTTTGAGTGTTTTGAGGCTTAAAATAATTGTTTGATTGTGAGTTTTTGAGTTCTTTTAGCCTTTTTCTTAATATTAGAAATCACAAAAAAATTGAAAAATATAAAATCCACCAATTTCTTTTATTTTCTTGGATTCTCGACTACTTCATAGCGTTAGCATTACGTGCTCCTTGTGTTCAACCTTGGAAGCTTTACCAGGTAAAATAAATTAGCGAGACCGCTCTCTCGATTTGATTGCTTGAACTTGTATTTTGGTGGTCTTACTTTTTCTTGATTGAGTCCGATCTGAGTGGTTGAGGTCGCAACGACCTTTGATACCATTTTTAGCTTAGTCGCTCGGGTCGCTCATCACCCCTACAGCAAAATTGAAGGCATCCGTCATGATCTCGAATGGGAGAGACCAATCAGGCGGCTGAAGGACAGGAGCCTCAACAACTAGACTCTTGAGAGTCTCAAATGACGCAAGACACTTATCATCTACAATGAACTCGGTGTCTTAGGTCAACAAATCAGTCAAAGGTCCAGTGATCCTACTGAAATCATGAATGAATCGTCGGTAGAAACCGACATGCCTCAGAAAAGACCGTAACTGTCGCAGGTTAGACGGTGGATTGAGTTTCTTGATGATATCTACCTTGGCCGGATCAATGTCCATGACCCTGTTGGAGATGATATGACCAAGCACTGTCTCTTAATTCACCATGAAGTGACTCTTCTCCCAAGATAAAACAAGATGAACCTCGATGCAGTGCTGAAGGATGCAGTCTAGGTAGTCAAGACAATCATCAAACCCATCGCCATAGACCGAAAAGTCATCCATGAAGACATCTAAGCAATTACCCACCATGTCCGAGAAGATGGACAACATGCACCTTTGGAATGTCGTCAGGGCATTACATAGACCAAAGGGCATCCGTCTGAAAGCATATGTCCCAAACAAACAGGTGAATGTCGTCTTGTCCTGGTCTCCGAGCGTAATGGCCACCTGATTGTAGCCGGAGTACCCGTCAAGGAAGCAAAAATGACTCTTCCCAGGTAGCCTCTCTATAATCTGATCAATAAAAGGCAGCGAGAAATGATCCTTCTTGGTGGCTCATGAATCCTCATTCATCACTCTTTATTCTTTTATTTTAGCTAATTATCTTGGCAAAGCATCATGTAAATAGTTGTAAATACAATAACTTAGCAATAAGCATGCATGTGTTAATATTCCATAATTAGCATGTATTTGTGCAAAAATAAAAAAATAAAGAATAAAAGAAAAAGAAGGAAGTATTTAGAATAAATACTGAGTGATCCAAACCCAAGAGAGGGCCAAGTATTGGCCTGATCGCCAAATAAAATAAGTATAGAGAGATAGGGCCACATATGTACCATATGTGTATATAATTTATTTTTACAAAAATAAATATAAAAATGTGTCTTAACTTCCTTGTATATATTTCTAAAAATAAAATAAAAATCAAAAAAATTAAACAAAAATAGAATAAAATTCTCTTTCTCACTTGTACATAATACATGTATATGTGTATCCTTCCCTATTTATTTTATACTTGTAAATAAATAATAAAAATAAAACAAAAATTGTTTCATACTCCAAAAATTATGTTGTAAATAGATAAAATATAAAATTAGGGTATTTTTGTAAAAATAATAAAATAAAAATAATTGCACAAAATACATAAGTATTTTATACTTGTATATAATACATTATACTGTATATACCATAATTTATTTTTCATAAAAATAAATAAAAATCATGAAAAATAGTTTGAAAAATTACAAACATTTTTCATTTTACGCACTTTTTAATTTAAAATCATTTACTAATTTTTATTGAATTTATAAATGTTTTTGTAAATACTATTTTCTGATTGGTCCAGGGAGGATTGTTGACTACGGTCAACTACCCCCCGGACTCTCTTCCGTTCAGATTCGATTTTTGCCCTCTCTTCGCCACATTTCCTAGACCCAATCCGATCACCATCTTCTTCACTTCGAGGCTCCGATTAGAGAGGGAGGATCCATGACCCACACCCGTAAGAATCTTTAGGGATCCGACCCTCGGTTCACGCACCTCTACCCGATTCCTGGGATGTTCTATAAAAGCTTCATTCGCCTCCCCAGCTCATTAGCTCGTGCCGCACCCCTCTTTGATACCCTAGAACCTTTCCTCATAGTGACCGCTGTCGAAGTACCCCTTCGGTGGTCGGATTGGAGCCGTGTAGCCGCAGCTCAACCTTCGTGGCCGGAGAACCACCGCAAGAAGCCTCCTTCGCCTGACGCAACGTGGTCAATGCTACAACCCCGCCGTCCACTTCTCCAAGAGCGCAGGATCATACTCGGACCCTAAGGTAGCCCTTTGATCATTCCTAGCTCCGTCGTTTACCCAATCTTCCATTTATCGTCGCCGTAGCTCCGCCAGCTCTAACCAGCCGGTTGGAGCTATGTCACCCTCATCTATCTGCTCCGATCGACTCACACGCTCACCCTCCATCTCCTTACACACCCTGATCACCCTGAGACTCGATCATCACGTCGAGATTAGGCTCGAGGTTTCCATCTCTCGCGACCACCAGAGACCAACCCCATTCACCACCGCTTCTTTGCTCTTTAGACCTAATAAACTGACCGAAGCTTAGCTCCGAGTCAGAGCAATCCTTTGCAGGCCTTGATGCGCTCGGAGACCCTCCATTTCACCCTCGCATATCCTTGCCGGAGCAGCTCCAGGTCCTTTGCTTTGCCTCACCGATCCGATCATTGGAGTCTCCATCAGAGCCGACCATCCGACGCGGAAGAGGCCCCCGACTCCACCGGTGCCTTCATATCCTTCATCGGAGTTGAGGATTCTATCCTTGCGTCCGGCAAAGTTCGCCATGGTGCATTCATCCAAATGCCTTCACTGCCGTCGGATCATCACGACTCTCCAGATTACATCCCAGCCGTTAGTCCACCTAGAGGTGTTAGACCGTTAGATGTCAGATCTAACGGTCCCGTACCAACCACGTCCCCCATCAGCAGACACAGTCAGATTTGACAACTGATGTACCCAGAGCTGCCCGATCATGCCCTATCAGCGGACGACACCTGTCAGTCCACGCGCCGCTCACGTGCCGCCTTGGGTATATTGCTCTTCTTCACCCATGTTTCTTTTAGTTTCTAGTTTAGTCTGTAAAATAAAATATATAGTTTAATGCAAGACACTTATCATCTACAATGAACTCGGTGTCTTTGATCAACAAATCAGTCAAAGGTCCAACGATCCTACTGAAATCATGAATGAATCATCGGTAGAAACCGACATGCCTCAGAAAATACCGTAACTGTCGCAGGTTAGACGGTGGATTGAGTTTCCTGATGATATCCACCTTGGCTGGATCAATGTCCATGCCCCTGTTGGAGATGATATGACCAAGCACTGTCCCTTGATTCACCATGAAGTGACTCTTCTCCCAAGATAAAACAAGATGAACCTCGATGCAGTGCTGAAGGATGCGGTCTAGGCAGTCAAGACAATCATCAAACCCATCGCCATAGATCGAAAAGTCATCCATGAAGACATCTAAGCAATCACCCACCATGTCCGAGAAGATGGACAACATGCACCTTTGGTATGTCATCGGGGCGTTACATAGACCAATGGGCATCCGTCTGAAAGCATATGTCCCAAACAAACAGGTGAATGCCGTCTTGTCCTGGTCTCCGGGCGCAATGGCCACCTGATTGTTGCCGGAGTACCCGTCAAGGAAGCAGAAATGACTCTTCCCAAGTAGCCTCTCTATAATCTGATCAATAAAAGGCAGCGAGAAATGATCCTTCTTGGTGGCTCATGAATCCTCATTCATCACTCTTTATTCTTTTATTTTAGCTAATTATCTTGGCAAAGCATCATGTAAATAGTTGTAAATACAATAACTTAGCAATAAGCATGCATGTGTTAATATTCCATAATTAGCATGTATTTGTGCAAAAATAAAAAAATAAAGAATAAAAGAAAAAGAAGGAAGTATTTAGAATAAATACTGAGTGATCCAAACCCAAGAGAGGGCCAAGTATTGGCCTGATCGCCAAATAAAATAAGTATAGAGAGATAGGGCCACATCACATTGTATATATGTACCATATGTGTATATAATTTATTTTTACAAAAATAAATATAAAATTGTGTTTTAACTTCCTTGTATATATTTCTAAAAATAAAATAAAAATCGGAAAAATTAAACAAAAATAGAATAAAATTCTCTTTCTCACTTGTACATAATACATGTATATGTGTATCCTTCCCTGTTTATTTTATACTTGTAAATAAATAATAAAAATAAAACAAAAATTGTTTCATACTCCAAAAATTATGTTGTAAATAGATAAAATATAAAATTAAGGTATTTTTATAAAAATAATAAAATAAAAATAATTGCACAAAATACATGAGTATTCTATACTTGTATATAATACATTATACTGTATATACCATAATTTATTTTTCATAAAAATAAATAAAAATCATGAAAAATAGTTTGAAAAATTACAAACATTTTTCATTTTACACACTTTATAATTTAAAATCATTTACTAATTTTTATTGAATTTATAAATGTTTTTGTAAATACTATTTTTGGATTGGTCAAGGGAGGATTGTTGACTCCAGTCAACTACCCCCCGGACTCTCTTCCGTTCAGATCCGATTTTTGCCCTCTCTTTGCCACATTTCCTAGACCCAATCCGATCACCATCTTCTTCACTTCGAGGCTCCGATTAGAGAGGGAGGATCCATGACCCACACCCGTAAGAATCTTTAGGGATCCGACCCTCGGTTCGCGCGCCTCTACCCGATTCTTCCAACTACGTGGGATGTTCTATAAAAGCTTCATTCGCCTCCCTAGCTCATTAGCTCGTGCCGCACCCCTCTTCGATACCCTAGAACCCTTCCTCGTAGTGACAACCATCGAAGGACCCCTTCGGTGGTCGGATTGGAGCCGTGTAGCCGCAGCTCAACATTCGTGGCCGGAGAACCGCCGCAAGAAGCCTCCTTCACCTGATGCAGCGTGGTCGAGGCCACAACCCCGCCGTCCACTTCTCCTAGAGCGCAGGATCGTACTCAGACCCTAAGGTAGCCCTTTGATCATTCCTAGCTCCGTCGTTTACCCAATCTTCCATTTATCGCCACCGTAGCTCCGCCAGCTCTGACCAGCCGGTCGGAGCTATGTCACCCTCATCTATCTGCTCCGATCGACTCACAGCTCACCCTCCATCTCCTTACACACCCTGATCACCCTGAGACTCGATCCTCACGTTGAGATTAGGCTAGAGGTTTCCATCTCTCTCGACCACCGGAGACCAACCCTATTCACCACCGCTTCTTTGCTCTTTAGACCTAATAAACCTGACCGAAGCGTAGCTCCGAGTCAGAGCAATCCTTTGTAGGCCTTGATGCGTGCAGAGACCCTCCATTTCATCCTCGCCCATCCTTGCCAGAGCAGCTCCAGGTCCACTACTCCGCCTCACCGATCCGATCGTTGGAGTCTCCATCAGAGCCGGCCATCCGACGCGGAAGAGGCCCCCGACTCCACCGATGCCTTCATATCCTTCATCGGAGCTGAGGATTCTATCCTTGGGTCCGGCGAAGTTCGCCCAGGTGCAGTTCATCCAAACGCCTTTGCCGCCGTCGGATCATCGCCATTCTCCAGATTGCATCCCAACCGTTCGTCCGCCTAGAGGTGTTAGACCGTTAGATGTCAGATCTAACAGTCCTGTACCAACCACGTCCCCGATCAGCAGACATCGTCAGATTTGACAACTGACGCACCCAGAGCTGCCCGATCACGACCTATCAGCGGACGGCACCTATCACTCCACGCACCGCTCACGTGCCGCCTTGGGTATATTGCTCTTCTTCCCCCATGTTTCTTTTAGTTTCTAGTTTAGTCTGTAAAATAAAATATATAGTTTTACCTTTTTGCATTTTAGCCCTTATAGTTTTGAGTATTTGCAGTTTAGTCCTCTTTGTTAGGACTCGCGTGCCTCGTCACGTGCATTATGGGATATTTGCATCTTTTATCCTGTACTTTCCATGTGTTCCTGATTGAATATATGTTTGTCAAAATTGCAAGTAAACCCCTGTGAACGCTGATTTGTGACATGTGCGCTTTTTATTGGAGAAATTGCATCTTTTATCCTGGGTTGCTTATTCATGTTACTGTTTAGTCCTAAAACTTAAATAATTTGTAATTTGGTCCCTATGATCTGTGTGTTGTGTTTTTTATTAAATAAATAGCTAACTTGCTCCAAAAAATATGAGATTTTGACACAAAGCTTTTGCTACTGTGTAGGAATTTTGAAAAATTTTGTGGCATGTTTTTATTTCATTTGATATTTTCTAAAATTCAAAAACCTTAAAAAGTGTCTTTGTTTGTTTTGAAAGATCCACTAAAAATATTATAATATCTTCAAAAATTCTAAAAAAATCATGATATCTTCTTTTGTGTAATTTTAGTTGTTATGTAATTTTTGCTTTATTCCCATTGATCAAACTCCTAAAAATTGAAATAAAAATTCATAAAAAATAAAAAAATATTTTCAGTTCCTGTAGATAGCTTTGATTTTATAATTTCAAATAAAATTACTGCCAGGATTTTATAGGAATTTTAAATAATTTTAATCTGCATTTATATCCAGGTTGTACATTGCTCATTGTTTTTGTCTTTCTTTTATTTTTAGAAAATTAATTAAAAATCGGGAAAACCCCATAAAATTCACAAAATCCTTGAATATTTTAAAAACATAAAAATATTTTTGTTTTGATTTTTTTAGTTATTTTTGGCCCTTGAATTGCATGCTTGAGTTTTTAGTTTTGGGCCATTTTCTTTATTCTTTTTCTTATTAGAAAATCATAAAAAAATTGAAAATTAAAAAACCATCAAATTTCTTCATTTTATTGATTACCTGACTACTTCGTAGACTTGTCATTCTGTTCTCCTTGTGATCGACCAATGGTAGATATACCAGGTTAAATAAACTAGCAGGACCGCTTGCCCTTGTGTTCATGTTTGATTTCGTTGGTGGTCTGATTTTCTTGTTGATTACACTTGCGATTCGGGTTGCAACGACCCTAGCTATTCCTTAACTTGAGTTGCATCCACGCCTCATCAGAATGGCGCCGTTGCCGGGGAGCACAGTTTAGTAGTCGGTTTTCCTTTTTCGATTTTGTTTCTATTTTTCTTCTTTTTATTTTTCTTTTTCTGTTTTCTTTTATTTTTGTTTTGTTTTCATTTCCTTTTCTTGCGAGGGCTCGACGAGCGAGGGCAGCTATCTTAGGAGCGTCGAGGCACCGAGAGACGCGGAGGCAGCTCGTTTATGCATCGAGCCGCAGGAGAGCGTAAGAGAGGAGGAGGATTCTTGGAGGAGTTGTTGATTTATTTTTAGTTTATTTTCATTCATTTATTATTGTAATAATACATGAACTCAAACTTGGACTTGGCAGACTATCGGGGGTCTGTTTTGCCGAGCATCGGTGTGTCGGGGACCTCACCCTAAATTTACGTTGGTTTTGTTTATTCGCATTTTCTTTTTATTTTTGATTCTTGAAGTTTTTAGCCCTGGACTTAGGATTTCTTATTGCATGTGACGTAATTAATTAAGGACCCAACACTAATAGCTTGCCTGTACCTATAGATCACTAAGTGGGCCTGATTAATTAACTCAAAAAAGAAAAAGCTAACTCGGTCACCTGAGAGGTCATGTGCCGCTAGAGGCCGTATACAGCGCTGGAAGGATCTGTTGTGGCGGACACTGATCGACATCAGAGACCGGACCCACGACCTCTCTTGTTGACCATTTAGCTACTGTGCTTCTCGAGTAGAAATTTCCGTCTAAGGTTGATTTCTTCTTGCATCATATCGGTAGTTTTATTCCTGTCTTTATTTTATGTGTGGATCACCCTGCATGTAGAGAGCTAGCGTTAGGTACGCATTTCTGACTTTGCATGCATCATCGTGTTTGACCACTCATCGGCTTTTCGACTTCTCCCCTGGGTTTTTTGGACTTAAAATAATTAGGAGAATCGAAAATTTGTTTAGGCGTTGTTTGCTTGAAAAATATCTAAAAAAAAAGAAAAATTATAAAATTGGGACTGGTAAACACACTTGACCCTAAAAGACACCTCACTTAAAAATTTATCTGGGAGAGCAATCCCCTCATTGTCTGGTTTGGATGAGCGAGAGAGTGACCCGCACACTAGGCTAGATCCATATCCGACCTCTTTTCAGATGACTGTTTTGGGTTAGTCATTCTCCAGTGAGGATCGCTCTGGTCACCGGTAAAGCGGGCCACGATATCCTTAATAGAGCGAGTTGATCGGGTAGCTAGTAAACGGTCCTGCAACTTGTATTGGCTGGGAAAGATCTAGCCTTGGGATTGGGACAGTCTCCTAAGAGTGTTGGATTCACAATAGCTCGCTTAATCGCTCTAATAGACTGATTGATCACCTAAATAAAATCGACAAGATAAAAGACCGAACGGTTACGGTCATCAGCTCTGCGTGAGCAGATGAATTGGGGGTTTGTTTGCTCGATCTTGTGTGTTTTCCAGATCTCATCCACCTTCACTCTCCATATCACGATGATGGGATGGAGGTCCCTTAGGCAGCCTTTGGTTGCATGGCTTTCGAGCACTCCGGTCCACTCATCTAGGATGGTTTGCGAGATCTCAGACTCGCTCTCTGAACTCGAGTTTGACTCCACTCTGTTCCCCCTCGACCACCCTTCTACCAGTCTTGAGGTGCCCGAGCAGAAGACATCAACAAATTTTTGATCATTTAACGACACCTGAGTTTGGGTCTTTTGCCTTTGCAGAGATCATGGACAGCAGCGAGGAGCAGCACTGATGGACCCGACCAGACCCACACCTATGTACTTGATCAGAGTGCCATCAACAACACCCTGTTAGCCTCCCTGGAGACCATGCAGCATCAGATCATAGACCAGGGGGCTTTCATGGCGGATATGCGTAGGGAGATGGCGCAGATGCGAGCGGACCGAGAGGAGCAGAACAGAGCCGGGAAGGAGGAGACATTCCTGAGGGAGGAGATTCAGATGAACCAGTGCACCCAACAACACCTGCACGTCCGATGAGAGAGTTGCACAACCCTGGTGTGACTCTAACACATAGAGGGATTCAGCTGCCAACCATTATGGGAGATTTCAAGCTCCCGCCTCAGACCATTCAGCTGCTACCCCATATTCCATGGGCTTGCCCACCAAGGAGCTGCACCTCCATCTCCACGAGTTCGAGATGATCTGCAGCACGATCCATGACCGACTCGTGGACGAGGATACCATAAAGATGATGACTTTTCTGTTTTCCCTCATCGACAGAGCAGCCTATTGGCTGAAGCATCTAGGGAAATACGTCACATCATGTGAGCAACTCCAGAATGAGTACTTGAATAAGTAATACCCACTCGGCCGGACAAATGCAACACGAGCCCTCATCACAACTTCTCCATGCTTCCCAACGAGCAATTCCATGAGGCATGGGACAGATTCAGAGAGCTCATTGACTGGTGTCCTCATCATGATATATCCAAGCCCAACCTTGTTCAGAGTTTCTTCTGCGGGCTTACACCGAAGTTGCAGGGGCTAGTGAACGCATCCTGTGGGGGTTCCTATTTTGCCAAGGATGAGGATCAGGTCTGGGCCATCTACGAGAGATGGTAGAGAATTATACAGTCATGTCCTAGACCTGCCTCTACACACAGGAGAAGCCCACACCACATGTCGTGTCCTATCAAAGGATAGCACGGGTCGATGCAAGTCCTTCCACATCTTCAGCAGCCACAGCACAGGCAGAGTCGTCGGCCGCTGATATGAGTATCATCAGTGAGAAGCTGGACCACATTGAGATCATCGAGAAGAAGCAGGGATAGGGCATGACTCAGATAGATCAAATGGCACAGATGCTGAGTGACCTGAAGACCCAGATCATGTGTCTCCAAGAGGTACAGACAACTCCTCAACCCCATCTCAGGTCACAGGCTGACCCCAGCAGCAGCAGCTCGACCCAGCCCTCTGCCCACTACCGACCGGTACACCATATTCAGGCGGAGCCGTTCCAGCAGCAACAGCAACAATATGTCCAACTACCACCATCTCCTGACAGTAAGATGGTCGTCTACCAGCCGGACCAGCCCTGGCAGTTCTTCCCCCACCCTCATACGAGCAGGAGCCGTTGATGGAAGTCAATGGGATTTGGTATGATCGACCTCAGACTGGGATCCATCGAGACCATCCCGGATTCTGTTGGTCGATCGGAGGTGCCTCATCCAAGCAACAACCTCCAGTTCAGGGTGGCCAGTACAACACCAGAAGCAGCCCCAGTTCCCACAGCCACAACCACACTACCAGCAGGGTCCTCGTCCCTATCAGCAGGGACAGCTCGGAGGCAGCAACCTCAGCAGTTCTCTCACTAGTATCCCCTCATCCTTCCCAACAGCAACAACCTCACTTCCAGAGAGGCAACCCATCCGGTTCTCATGGGCCAGCCTATGAGAACCCATTACTTGATGATTTAGCCTGCCTTATCTCCGAGCAGCAGGCCACTTTCAGGCAGGAGATGGATGAGTTCTGTCAGGAGATGAGGGAGATCGTGAAGGTCAAGACCTCCATACCCGATCAGATCGAGCTGAATCCGAACAACCTAAAGAAGAAGTCTTAGCAAGTAGAGTTTACAGAGATTACCACTACTAGTGACTCACTTGGTGATATTTCTGCATACACTTTTGATGCTGACTTTGTTACACTTAAGAGAGGTAGGATGCCAGCCGGCGGTGCCTCGTCTGAGCGACGAACACATGAGGACTCAGGAGCGCCAGATGAGGAGGAGAGCGGTGTTGATGCTGCTCATGATGATGTGATGACGGTGGTGCTGATGCCACCAAGGATGTAGATCTAATTGACGATACTGAGGCCATCACTTCACCAGATGCAGGAGGTGGTGCTTATGTCACCAGACATGATGATGCTGAGCTAGAGTGCGGTGGTGGTGCCTGATGAATCCACATTTCATCATCTTTATTCTATCATTTTGGCACCAAAAACCCTAGCAAATGCCTGTAAATAACATTAAATAGAGCATCTTAGCATTCATACATGTGCATCCTATTAGTGTATAAAATACTGTAATTAAGGCCCAAAATTATAGAATAAATAAAGAAAAGAAAAAGAATAAAATATTGTAAATATTTTATGACTCAAAACCCCCGAGACCTAGGCATCTTGATGAATAGGTCGACAAGGAATAAAGTAGGGGGAGATAAGGTCAGAAACACAGTACAAATACTTATACATTCTATTCATTCTTTATTCATTTTGGGACCTATTTTTGGTTCCACTTTTTATCCATCAAATGTAGAAACTTTGTACATGAAAATTGTAGATAATTTAATAAAGAAAAATACAAAATTGATTTCACAGAAAAAGAATACACAGATAAAAAGTTATGATCTGAATAATAATCCAGAATCCCAACTTCCCAGACCCGTATCTCACAACTGACAACTCCAAATGCAACATACTCACCTTTAATTGTATATAGAATAAAATAATCTATCCAATGGTGGTGGTTTCGCATTTGGCGGAGCTACGGTTTGAAAGTTGAGTTTTGGACCCTCATTGTATATTGGTACCGAATAAAATATTCAATTTATTAATTATTTATTATTTTCATAATTTCATATTTTTATAATATTGTAAATATTACTTATAATATATATGTGCATTAAGATTAAAATAAAAATGCAAAGAAAATACAAAATAAAAATACTTGTACAAAGAATACACAGGTATACTGCCTAGACCTATACCTGTACAAAACACCCTTACATTTTACTTGATATACAAAATACTTCAATTAAATAAAATCAAAATATAACTAAGTGTATAAAAGTATTCCATAATTTTAGAAAATAATACATAAAGATAAAATACACAAAACAAAAATAAATTAATAAACTATACAGATAATATACCTATATAAGGCTATAAAGGTAACTTGCAAAAATACAAGTCATAAAATTAATTAAAAATCAAAATAAAATACTACATAAAATTTTAAGCATTTTTTATTTTATGACTTTTATTAAATTCGGCCTTTTTCTATTTCGTATTGAATTTATAAAACATTTATCCGGGATTTTTCCTGATTGGTCCACGTGGACCAATCAGGAGACGGTCCCGGTTGACCCCGGTCAACTGGCCGTCCTTCCCCATGTGCGACGTCAGAGGCTTGGTTTTTGAGTCGATTTCTTGGCTTTTTCCCAGCCAACCCTTTCACTATTTTGCCTCACACCCTTCTGCAATCTCCTTCCCCTACCAACCACCTTGCCCGCCTTGTGATTTCCTTGGAGATTGCATCACTGAAACGCTCCAGAATAGTTGGTCTTTGGACCCCTGCAACCTCGGGTCAACCCACTTAAAACCAACCCCTCACCTTTCGATTCGAATTTGAAACACCTTCGGTCCACCCCTCGCGCCTTCTCCGAGCTCCAACGCTTCATGGAGGTGACAGCTCCACCGCGAAGCCATCAGCCAAGGCAGCCGAGGTCGGAGGCGCTTCCACCACCTCCCGCAAAGTCGCCGGTCGAGGTACCCTTCTTCCCTCTGGCCCCGGCCATTGAGGGATCACCCCGCTCTTTTATTTAGCTCATGAGACTCCTGTTAGCCTTAGCTTCGAAAACCCCAAAAAGATTTGAAGTTTCATCGCCTATATTGCCCGATCAAGCATGTTGGCCGGAGCGCACCTCCGGTCGTGCACCCACATTGCGATTCGCATCTCTCCCCGACCATCCAAAGGTCCAGGTAGTTTGCCCTGGACCCTTTGACCAGTTTTGCAGGTCAAAGCCGAAGTGGAAACACCTGGAGGCGAGTTTTGAAGCTCGCCGGAGCAAACAAAGCTCTCCAGCTCCGCCAGCCGCCAGCGAGCATCACGGCCACCGCCGTGGCTTTTTGACACCCCCAGGAGATAGAGGAGGACCAGAGGAGGCTCCAGCCCAATTTTGAACCCCAGAAGCCACCGGAGTCGGCCGGAGGAGCTCGAGGAATCTCGCCCAGCCGGGGCTCCGCCGTGTTCTTCCAGCCACCTTCGCCGCCGTCCGATCAGGGCGTCTCCTCCAGATCGCACAGTTGCCGTTGGATCGTGCCACCCCTCGATCGTTGATCTTCCCTGGGAGATCTAATCTCAGCCGCAGATCCACGAAGCGTCATCGGCCGTTCATCAAGCGCCACGTGTCTAAGTGGCAACGTCATCGCCGTCAGATCACGCGTCGAGGGTATTTTGCATCTACACCCTCGCGACTTTTTGTATTTAGTATTTAGTATTTAAACTTTTGTCTGTAGTGTAATATTTTTGTAATATTTGCACAAAGACCCCCAAACTTTCTATATTTACATCCAGGTCCTTCGCCACGTCATCTCACGTGACCTGTACACGTGAGGTGTGGGCATTTTGCAGAGGGACCCTTGGCCTTTATTGTATTTTGTTTTAGTACCAAAACTTCACTTTAACGTGTTATAATTTTGGAAAAATTGCATTTAATCCCCCAGGGTTTGGAATATTACATTTTCGTCCTTACTAGGCGCGTGCAAGTCACGCGCCCTGGTGGGAAAATTTCTAAGAGACCCAGGCGGTTTTTGTAATTAGTTTTTGGAGCTATAAATCGAATATCCAGTTCAAATATTTGTGGAAATTTGCATGAATGCCCCTGGTTGTTTGAGAAATTGCATAAATACCCCTGCCAGGCCTGTGTATTGATTGGATGCTTGTTGTATTTATTTAACCTATCATTTTAAATCCAAAAATTCCACAAAAATAGGGTTAAGCTCCTGGACACGTGTTCTTCCACGCCATTAATTTAGTTTTTGATTTTACTTTATTTTCATATTTATTAAAAATCAAAAACAGCCTTTTTGTGTACTGTCTAGTTTAGAAAATGCCAAAAAATATTAAAACACTTCAAAAAAATTACAAAAAAATTACCTAGTGTCTATTATATCCTATTTTAGTGTCAGTCCAAAAGTCACTACAAATCTCAAAAGAAAAACACTAAAAATTAAAAAACACTCTAAAACTTCAAAAAAATATATAAAAGCAAGGAAAACCCCAAAAAATACAAACTCAACTCCTATTTGTTGCATTTTCCAGTATCTTTATTTGAAAATTATTTTGAAAAATTTTGAGTACGGGTTGCTATTTTTAAATCCCATTTTATTCACAGCAAACCCTTGTTTCACTGTTTTGAGTTATTTCAGTAGTTAAAAATACCAAAAACACCTTGAAAAATCCCCAAAAATCACAAAAAAACAGTAAAAAATCATAAAAATATTAAAAACATTTCATTTCTGAATTTTTGGGTATTTTTGCACATTTTTATAAATATTTTACCTTGTCTTTTATTACCTTGTCTTTAAATTCCAATATTGAAAAAGAAAAAAAATATAAAATATAAAATTATAAAAATTGGAAAATTAAAAATCAAAACACAAAATTAAAAATTAAATAAACAAAAATTAAAAAATTAAAAACCCACAAAAATTTGTTTGCTTGACTGCTTAATAGACACATCACACACAAATACTTGAGCACACTTTTTGTACTACCCTCTTTGCTCCCTGTGTTCGAACTCTCTGCATACTTGACACTATACACCATTTGTGCAGAGTTAATAATAAATTTTAACTCCACATTAGTTCTAATTTATTGATCTTTATTGTGGGTTAATTGTTGATTAATTTCAGAATTTGTGTGGTCAAACACCGACTGTTGACTCGCCTTGTGAGTCGATACAACCACATCGATTTCTGAGATCATCAAATGGCGCCGTTGTCGGGGAGCAACAGCGAGTAGTTTACATTCTTGTTTGTTTGTGATTGTTGTTTACCATAGCTTCATTTTATCTCTCTTACATTTTTGATATATATTGATTGAGATATTCTGACCACTCTTCTTTTGACTTCTTGCGAGGGACCGCGGAGCGAGGCGGATCGCCTAGGTGAACCGAAGCAACCTTGGGAAGCGGAGCCGGACTTCTAGGTCGAGCCGGCAGGAGAGAGTAGGAAGTTGGAGAGGGAGTGATTAGTTCAGCTCTTCTTTTATTTTTGTGAGAGAGTGATTTATTGAATTGTAATAATACAGGTACACTGGACACTTAAACACTACCGGGCCTAATTTCCGGGTGTTTGTTCACCCGGGGGCTCACCACAGTTTTGATCGTGTTTTCATCGCTTGTCATTTTCCGGTTTTGTTTTCATTTTTCCTTTCTTTTGTGGATTGAGCTCTTAGATTAGGTCCTGCTTGATTCGATTAGCCTAGGTCCAAACACCCTAATAACTCTTGCATGTTCCTATAGTTCGTATTTGGACTTAAATTAATTAAGTAGTTGATCATTAGCTCTCGATCCGCGTGCCGCGAGCTCACTCCACACAAGCGCTTTCTCCTAACTCAAATGTGTTGAGCAGAGGAGGAGTGAGCCTAGACCGGACATTAGGATTGGGAGTTGACGGTTAACTCGTGGTTCTTCACGCTAGCAGTTGCCTATCTTAGGACGATTTCCGCCTTGCATATCGCCATGTAGTTTAGGTTTAAAAATTCTGCTTTGCATCCCGCATGGAAAGAGCTGGGATTCGCTGTAAGTCTTCTTACTTTGCATACATCATTTAGGCACAAAGGTGAGATTTCCACCTTGGTGTCGACTTGCACGGCTTTTCTGACTCTATTCTCCCTCTGTTTTTGGAACAAAGTAGGATCAAGAAAATACAAAAACCGTTAGGCGCTTGTTTGAATTTACTCAAAAGAAGCGATAACACCAAAAAAAACTAAAAAAGGGACTGCTAAAGAAAACTTGACCAAAAATAAAATCGGTAATTGGATTCATTGCTTGGGGAGAGTAACACCCTCACTTGTATTCAGGTTGCATGGGAAGGTCTCCTTCCAAGTGAGGTGAGCGCTTCGTAAGGATTAGAGCCAAAAACCCAACTTGTGGCTGCCATGTGTATCGCCTGGATTTCCGAAGTATTGGCGCTACTATCGTACGTAGTCGAGTAGGACTTGGTCGCCATTGGTGACTCACTATTGTGTGAGCGCCAACCTTGTTCGAAGTACCGAGCTTAGGCCACGCCTTCACGGGTGTGTCTGTCTCACCGGCTGCGTCCGAGTAGGATCTTGCACGCCCATGGGTGATTCCGTTGCGAGCGAGGTCCGAAGTATCGGTTTCGCCTATCGGCTTCCTCCCTCTATTTCTTTGGCTGAGTAGGGCTCCAGGAAGGGTTACAAGGACCTTAAAAAGCGCAAGTTACAGGTTACACAGGAGGAGGACAAGTACGGGGACACTTTCCTGGCAGTACTCTCACTCCTATAGGCGTAGTGTTCTAAGGACTCGTGACAAGATAAATACATGAAAACAAGCTAAAATTGACAAGATAAAAGCCGAACCTTCACGGCTTCACGTGTTGAGTTGGTGAATTCACCCCTGCTTTGTGTTTGATTTCTAGATTTATTTAGGTCAAGATCAAAAACACCGCACACTTGTGCGCAATTTTGTTGCATCTCATATCATCTTCTTCTTCTCTTGCATTATCCCTGCTCTTCCCGAATAATCAAGATGATGGGACGGAGGTCTCTTAGGCCGACCTTGTCGGCACCGCTATCCAGCACTCCTCCTCATTCATCTAGGAATACCTCGGAGAGCCCGCTCTCCGAGCCCGAGTTTACATCCACCCTGTTCCCCCTCGACCACCCTTCCCATTCTCCTTCTCTCAGTCCAATTGTGTCAGAATTCAGTGCATCGCAGAGTTCGGCTGATTCAACAACACCTGAGATGGCCTCTTTTGCTTTTTCAGAAAATCCAGCGATGGCAGACAGAGGCGAGCACCCAGATGACCACGATCACCCTCCATTCATAATCGATCAGGTGGCCATCAACAATTCCTTGCTAGCGTCCCTGGAGACTATGCAGAGACAGATCCGTGACCAGGGTACCTTCATGGGTGATTTGATGAGAGAGATAGCACAGATGAGAGAGAACCGACCTGGGGGCGGTGGCGGTGGAGGAGGAGGAGGACCCGATGCAGGAGGAGGCGATCCAGACGCTGAGCGA
The DNA here is from genome assembly GCA_037367405.1 of Ottelia alismoides. NCBI lineage: Eukaryota > Viridiplantae > Streptophyta > Magnoliopsida > Alismatales > Hydrocharitaceae > Ottelia > Ottelia alismoides. The sequence goes on along the minus strand of JAZKJV010011585.1, from coordinate 510,889 downwards.
CCACCACAGACTATTATGAGGGAACTGCACAACCCAGCTGCATCCCTCACTCACCGGTGGATCAGACTCCCGCCAATCCACGGAGATTTCGAGCTTCGGCCCCACAATCCAGCTTCTACCAAAGTTCCATGGGTTGCCGACCGAAGAGCCGCACCTCCACCTCCAGGAATTCGAGATGATTTGCAGCACTATCCATGATCAGTTGATGACCGAGGACACCATCAAGATGATCGCCTTCCCGTTCTCTTTGGTTGATAGAGCCGCATACTGGCTCAAACATCTTGGGCGATTCGTCGATACATGGGTAGATCTCCGGACCGCATACCTAAAGAAGTACTACCCTCTCGGCCGGACCAACGCAGCTCGAGCCATGATCAGCAACTTCGTCATGATCCCAAATGAACAGTTCCATGAAGCCTGGGATCGATTCAGAGAGCTCATCGACCGGTGTCCACATCATGACATCTCAAAGCCCAATCTCGTGCAGATTTCTTCTGTGGGCTGACACCGGAGCTGCAGGGGCTTGTGAACGCCTCTTGCGGTGGATCTTATTTCTCCAAGGGAGAAGACGACGTCTGGGCCATCTACGAAGGCATGGCAGAAAACTCTACTGTGATGACCCAGGCCCGAGTCTACACACAACAGAAGCCCCCGCAAGGAGCGGGATCATTTCAGAGGATCGCCCGCATCGATGCCGGTCCCAATACAGCGTCAGCTGCCGCAGCCCAAGCCGAATCAGCCGCAGCTGACATGGGCATTATTAGTGAGAAGTTGGACCGCATGGAGATCCTCGAGAAGAAGCAGAACCAAGGTCTTGCTCAGATGGACCTTCTCACCAAGACCATGAGTGACCTGAAAACTCAAATCCTATGCATTCAGGAGGCACAAGCTCACTCCCAACAGCCTCCCAGTTCACGGGCTGACTCCAGCAGTAGCAGCTCCAACCAACCCTCTACCTCATACCGATAGGTGAATCATATCCAGGCAGAGCCGATTCCACTGCTATAGTACCATCCAGAGCAACCGCCGTCTCAGGAGACTCAGATGGTGGTCTATCAGCCCGAGCAGCCACTGGCAGTTCTCCCTCCACCCTCCTTCGAGCAGGAACCATTGATGGAAGTCAATGGGATTTGGTACGACCGGTACCCTCAGCTCGGGATTCGTCGGGATCACCCCGGATTCCGTTGGGGCAATGGTGGATCCTCTTCCCAGCAGCAGAACCCTGCCCAAGGACACCAGAACAGCCAGCCACAGCAGCATAACCAGCAGCCCCAGTATGCCCAGCCGCAGCAATATCACAGTGGTCCTCGTCCTGCCTATCAGGGACAACAGTGGAGGTAGCGCCAGCCGCCTCAGCAGTCTTATCACCAGCCTTCCCCCCAGTATCAGCAGCAACAGCAACAGCAGCCCCATTTCTAGCAGGGACAGTCATCCAGTTCTCAGGGTCCTGCCTTTGAGAACCCAACCCTTGATGATCTTGCCCGCTTGCTATCTGAACAGCGAGCATCTTTCAGGCAAGAAATGGATGAATTCCGGCAGGAGATGCGGGATATCATCAAAGGCAAGGCCGCCATACCCGCTCAGATCGAACCTAACCCTAATAACCTAAAAAGAAAATCTGAGCAGGTAGAGTATGCAGAGGATACCTCTCCTAGTGACTATTTGAGTGACATGTCTTATTTCTATTATGATGCTGATTTTGTTACTACTAGGAGCGGTAGGATGCCAGCCGGCGGCGCCTCTTCTGAGCGACAGCCAGATGCAGGATCAGGAGCGCCAGAGGAGCAGAGGAGCGGTGCTGATGCCGCCCATGATGATGTTGAAGACGGTGGTGCTGATGCCACCCATGATGGAGTCCAGGACGACGGTGCTGATGCCGTCGTGTTACCAGATGCATACGGTGGTGCTGAAGCCACCATTTTGGATGATGAACCAGAGCGCGGTGCTGATGCCGCGAAGACCGGTGCTAGTGGTGGTGCTGAGGCCACCACATCTACTTTTGTTGAGCCACCATCTGTGATGTTGCCACATTTTGTACCTAGAGACTGTGAGAACAAAAAGAAAAACAAAAATATGAATAAAGGAAAGGTTTCTGTTCAAATTGCGGATCCATATGTGGTGAATGATGATTATTGTATGGATTCTCCTTCTTCACAGGCACAGGGACCGATTCCTAGTCCTTCATCTGTGGGGCCTCTACCATCCCCTTCCCTGAGGCGCTTCGCCGAGCGAAGGGGAATAAAAGAGAAAATCCCAAAAAAGAACAGCAGGTAGAGTTCGGCAATCAGATGATAGACAGATTCCACATTCAACTGACTCTACAAGAAGCACTTGAGCACATCCCCCTCTTCAAGAAGAACCTGAAAGAGAAGACTACCGTCCGCAGGAAGAGGAGGAATCACAGAGATCAAATCCATGTGCTCACTCAGTCCACTTGCTGCACCATCCAGAACAAGCTGCCAGCTAAGCGACCAGATGCAGGAGCTCCCTATGTCAGATGCGAGATTCAGGAGCAGCAGTTTGATCGTACTCTATTAGACAGCGGCTCTTCAATTAACCTTCTTCCGGCAGCCTTACTCGACCGATTCGAGTTTGGTCCTCTTCTTAGGAGCAGGACAGTCCTTCAGTTTGCTGATAGGTCGACTAAGAGGCCGAAGGGGTTATTGAAAGACGTGGTCGTTACCATTCAGGGCCTGAAATTCCCCGTGAACTTCGTTGTGTTGGACATGGAGATCCCTGAGTCGGTAACCGATGCCCCCATCATTCTCGGACGTCCATTCTTGGCCACAGCCAAGGCGGTGACCGATCATGATAGTGGGAAGGTATGTTTTCGCGTAGAGGGCGAAACCATACAAATAGAGACGATCGAGGAAACCAGAGCCAGAGAGTTAGCGTGCTCAGAACAATCCAGTGAACCCGAGCAGATGACAGAGGAAGAGCTAGACATCCACCAGGTTTGTGATTTCGAGATGACTGATGATGAATCCAACTGGAAAGATCCCGTAGCACCGACCATCGCCTTGCCCACAGATTCACTATATCTCAAGCTCATGGCAGTCGAGAGCCGGGAGAGCACATCCCTGGATGAGGATATCTCTGAGGCTGACAGTGTTGTGATGAGTGGTGCTGAGGAATTTCAATCATGTTCATCTTCTTCAGATCCCTCGGATTCAGACATTGACTGGGATGACTTTGATGATTATTTGCCTTGTCTGATTCCTTCTGAGCCAACAGCCATGACAGAGTGCGAGCCAGTGCAGTTTATTGATGATTCAGCAGGCCGCCCTTCGTCAGAAATTCATGTAGAGCGAGAGTTCTCCCATGCAGACCTGGTAGCATTTACACAGACATATCAGAAGCCAGATCTGCCACCTCCCAGTTGTCCAGAACGGAAACCTCTATCGCAGTCGATGACATACAGATTCCTTGCGGGTGAGCCAGAAATGTACCCAGTCATTATCTCAGCAGATTTGACTGGAGAACAAGAATCTCGTCTGATGGAGGTTCTTGAAAGAAACCGTAAGGCAATCGGTTGGAGTATAGCTGATCTCCAGGGGCTGAGCCCAAATCTTTGCTCCCACCACATTTATATTGAGGATAACGCTAAGCCGTCGCGTGAATTCCAATGACGGCTGAACCCGAATCTTCGAGACGTAGTCATGAAAGAAATTTCAAGGTGGTGGAGCGCCGATTTCATCTATCCCATCTCCGACTCCAAATGGGTAAGTCCGCTACATGTGGTACCCAAGAAGACGGGTATCACTACAGTTGTCAACAAGTCGGGAGAGGAGATCGCTACCAGAGTACCAACTTCTTGGAGGGTCTGTGTGGACTACAGACGATTAAATGAGGCCACCAAGAAGGATCACTTCCCGCTACCATTCATTGATCAGATTATCGAGCGGCTAGACGGGAAGAGTCATTATTGTTTTCTTGATGGGTACTCTGGATACAATTAAGTGGCCATTGCACCCGAAGACCAGGAGAAAACGACATTCACCTGTCCGTTTGGGACTTATGCTTTCAGACGGATGCCCTTTGGTCTATGTAACGCTCCGGCGACATTCCAAAGGTGCATGTTGTCCATCTTCTCGGACATGGTGGGTGACTGTTTAGAGGTCTTCATGGATGACTTCTCAGTCTATGGCGACGGGTTCGACGCTTGTCTTGACTGCCTAGACCGTGTGCTCAAGCGCTGCATTGAGGTCAACCTTGTTTTATCCTGGGAGAAGAGTCATTTCATGATGACTCAGGGGACGGTCCTTGGTCATATCGTCTCCAACAGGGGCATGGAGGTCGATCCGGCTAAGGTGGATATCATCAGAAAACTCAATCCACCGTCCAACTTGCGTCAGTTACGGTCTTTTCTGGGGCATGTCGGTTTCTACCGACGGTTCATTCAGGACTTCAGCCGAATTGCCCGGCCGCTCACTGACTTGCTGACTAAAGACACCGAGTTTATTGTTAATGATAAGTGTCTTGAATCATTTGAGACTCTCAAGAATATGGTTGTTTCTGCTCCTGTCCTTCAGCCACCTGATTGGTCTCTCCCATTCGAGATCATGACGGATGCTTCAGATTTTGCCGTTGGGGCTGTGCTCGGACAGAGGAGGGATGGACTACCTTTTGCCATTCACTACGCCAGCCGAACTTTGGATGCCGCGCAGCGGAATTACACTGTGACTGAGAAAGAGATGCTGGCCGTAGTCTTCGCTCTTGATAAATATCGATCTTATATCCTCAGATCTAGAGTGACCATTTATACTGATCATACCGCCATCCGGTACTTAATGGCTAAGAAGGACGCCAAAGCACGTCTCACCAGATGGATCCTTCTACTCCAGGAATTTGATATTGAGATTAAGGACAAGCCTGGAGTCTAGAATGTGGTGGCGGATCATCTCTCCAGATTGGAGAATCTTGAGGAATCTGAGCCCAGCGCACCTATCACAGAGACATTCCCAGATGAGGCGATCTTGGCTGTCACCTCGCTCCCGTGGTATGCTGACATTGTGAACTATCTTGTTGCCAAGACGGCCCCACAAGGTTGGCCCAGGCAAAAACTCGAGACCTTCCTGGCGAAGGCCAAGTTTTACCATTGGGAGGATCCCGTCCTTTATCATGAAGGAGGGGACAGTATCTGGAGGAGGTGCATTCCTCAGGAAGAGCATCATAGCGTCCTCACATACTGCCACAAACTTGAGGCAGGAGGACATCATTCTGGAAAAAGGACAGCACAGAAGGTGCTTCAATCCGGTCTATGGTGGCCTACTCTCTTCAAGGATTCTGATGAGTTCATGAAGAGATGTACTGACTGTCAGAAGATGGGAACCTGCGGACAGAGAGACATGATGCCCATGCAACCCATTCACTTCTGTGAGGTTTTTGATGCATGGGGGATTGATTTCATGGGCCCATTTCCTAAGAGTCAGGGATTCGAGCATATTTTGCTCGTTGTGGATTATGTCAGCCGATGGGTTGAGGCCATCCCCGCCCGAGCCGCAGATGCTAAAACCGTTTGCAAATTTTTGAGGAAAAATATCATTTCACAGTTCGGGGTACCTAGAGTCTTGATTTCAGACGGGGGGTCTCATTTCATCAATGACAAAGTCAGGGCCCTTGCAGACGAGTTCGGCATTGACCATCGGGTTGCCACACCTTATCACCCTCAGACTAATGGTCTTGCCGAAGTATCGAATCGCGAGATAAAGACGATCTTGCAGAAAGTTGTCCGCCCAGACCGAAAGGATTGGTCACAGCTTTTGGACTCGGTCCTGTGGGCTTATCGTACTTCTTTCAAAAATCCATTGGGGACATCTCCATTTCGTCTCGTCTATGGCAAGCCGTGCCATTTGCCAGTGGAGATCAAGCACAAATCTTTTTGGGCAGTCACTGAGTTGCTTTTAGATCCCGAGAGTATAGGAGACCAGAGAAGAGCAGAATTGGCAGCCCTGGAAGAATTGAGAGATACAACCTTTTCCAATAGCCTACAGTACAAGGAAAAAGTGAAGACATGGCATGATTCGCACATCAGCCATAAACAGTTTGAGCCAGATCAGAGAGTATGGTTGTTTGATTCCAGGTTGAAATTATTCCCAGGGAAATTGCAGAGCAAGTGGAAAGGTCCGTATGTGGTCAGGAAGGTACATGACAATGGCAGCATCGACATATCCAAACCGTCATCTTCCTCTACCTTCCGCGTCAATGGTCAACGCCTGAAACTATATCTTGATCATGATCCACCGACCATTGACGTTGCCCCCATTCTTCTGGTATGAGATGTGTCTTTTGATGTTGATCATCTGCATCTCATACATGGTGATCAAGTCCATCCTCCGCTGTACAGATCCATCTGTTCATATCACTTGCATCTGTTGATTTATTTTCTTCTTTTCTTCTTTTCTTCTTTTCCTTTTCTATCTTCTGTATCTATCAAAAAGGTGCCGCCCTTGTAGACCGTTTTCCATACTTAGGACGTACCTTGTCCTAAGTATAGGGGGGTTGGCACCCCGAGTTTCTTTCATTTTCATTTCGATCCTCTCCATTGTCTCCTCTTCTTGTCTATACTTAGGGATATCTTACCCTAAGTATAGGGGGAGACAATCTGAGTACGATCTGTTCATTCCCACCCTTGACCCTCCCTGCTTTGTGCACAGTCTGCTATACTTAGGATTATTTGATCCTAAGTATAGGGGGGACGGTCAACTTCTCATTCATTGATTCCTTCATTAGTTTGTTATTCTTTAGACTTGTCTATACTTAGTACGAGTTATGTCTTTTCTTCTCTCTCCGATCTATGAGGACATAGCTCCTGCTAAGTATAGGGGGGTCGTATATACTGTGTATATACTTTAGCCATAACTCGTACTTTTGTATTTTCTTAATAATATAACTAATCATTCTTTAAAATTCATTAAAAATCCTTAATAGAAAGATGTGGTTATTCCTCAAATTATTTTTGTATTTACTGATTAATAAATCAGGTGAAAATGTTTTTTTTTGCAAAATGTTTGAAAAATAGTTTGAAAATCTTTGTGAACATCTATTGAAAACTATTTTGAAAATATTTTGTTACATGTTTTCAACCTGTGTAAAATGTGTGGATTGTAAAATTTCTTTTCTTTGTGTGAAATAAAATGTTTGAAAAATGATTTGCAAATGGTTTGAAAAATGGTTGCAAAAATATTTGAAAAAACTATATATACTGTTTTGAAAGCCTTTGCAAAATGATTTTCAAATGTGTGTAAATGATTGCAGAAATGTTTGTAAAAAGTATTTTGGACTATAGTTTTCAAAAATTGTGTGAAAAACTTGTGTCAAATAAGTTTGAGGAATACTTACATCTCACCAAAAGCCACTATATATACATATGTATAAAATTGACCACTTACCCTGTAAATCCTTAAAATCCACTTCTTGTATGTATAAGAAGCACTCCCGTGTACATATTTTAACCTATTTTTCAGCCAAAATCTTTTTGTTTTCAAAAAAACCCAAAAACATTTGCAAAATTAAAATCCAAAAACATTTGAAAAATCTTTTTGAAAAAGACAAAAAATGCATATGCATGCATCATCTTTTCAAAAATCCATAAAAAGTTCAAAATCTTTGAAAATTGCATCACAAAAATACTTTCTGCATTGCATAGCATTCGCATTTTTCGGATTGAGTTTGATAGTTGAACAAGTCTAAGTAAAATTTGAAGATTGGAGCTTGATTGGACCTTAAAATCTACCTAATAACAAGAACCTTATAGGAACTGGGTTTGAGGTACTTCAGGTCTAGTTGACTTAATTCTTTGAGGATCACGGGACTTGGTTCAATGGATTCTTGACTGCCTAAGTAGAGTATTTCGGAGCACACGCACGATTCTTGTTGATAATGACCTTACTTGGACACCTGCACCTTTCACATGGCTCAACTCAGTTGGAGTGGTGAGGGGATTGGATTTGCCGGTATGAGACGCACACAAGTGGAAACATTTGTCCTCCTCTAGGGAGGGAAGTGCACCCCAACCCGTCCAGTGATTAGGAAGTCTAAAGACAGGAGGCTGTGGGTTGCGATAAAGCTTCAAAAGAGGGATAGTCTACTAGCTCAAGAGGAAAAACTCCTTATGTAAATGCTGTTGTATATAGTATTCAAAAAAAATGTTCAGGCATGTACAAAAATAAAAAGCCTGCAAGTATGTGTAAAGTCAATAAGCAAGCTTGAGTTCCAAAGTCAAATATGTGAGCCTGCAGCAGAATGACTTGACTACACTGGTCTTGCATCCCGGGATAGGTAGCTACACTGGCTGCCGTCCATTCTTCTCTTCACCCCCTCCTCTTGAGCTGGTTGCCACTTGAACTTAGAAGGGAATACTCCGCTCCTCGAGGATGGAATCATTGGATTGGGGAATCATTGGGTTGTTGTACTGGAGAAGTCAGTTCCTTTGTCATTCTAGTTGGGGAGAGCCACCATCACTTACACAGTACAAGTCAGAATCATAGTCGTAAGAGTTTGCGTATGAATTGAGATATTTCTGACCCGGCTATTAAGGAGACTTGGACAGAGTTTTGGGATTCTCAAGGACTGTTGAACTTCAAACACGGTTCTCACTGAGGTTCCGCCCGCGCTAAAATTCCAAAGGTCCGACTTAAGCTCCAAACTTTGATTTTGCGAAGACAAGTTTGATAATCAAATAAAATCCAAGTTTCTTCTTTTTCTTTTCTTTCTGTTTCTTTTTGCACTTATTGCATAAGTGTTTGCTAGGGACTAGCAAAGGTAAAGTATAGGGGGATGATGAATCCACATTTCATCATCTTTATTCTATCATTTTAGCACCAAAAACCCTAGCAAATGCCTGTAAATAACATTAAATAGAGCATCTTAGCATTCATACATGTGCATCCTATTAGTGTATAAAATACTGTAATTAAGGCCAAAATTATAGAATAAATAAAGAAAAGAAAAAGAATAAAATATTGTAAATATTTAATGACTCAAAACCCCTGAGACCTAGGCATCTTGATGAATAGGTCGACAAGGAATAAAGTAGGGGGAGATAAGGTCAGAAACACAGTACAAATACTTATACATTCTATTCATTCTTTATTCATTTTGGGACCTATTTTTGGTTCCACTTTTTATCCATCAAATGAAGAAACTTTGTACATGAAAATTGTAGATAATTTAATAAAGAAAAATACAAAATTGATTTCACAGAAAAAGAATACACAGATAAAAAGTTATGATCTGAATAATAATCCAGAATCCCAACTTCCCAGACCCGTATCTCACAACTGACAACTCCAAATGCAGTATACTCACCTTTAATTGTATATAGAATAAAATAATCTATCCAATGGCGGTGGTTTCGCATTTGGCGGAGCTACGGTTTGAAAGTTGAGTTTTGGACCCTCATTGTATACTGGTACCGAATAAAATATTCAGTTTATTAATTATTTATTATTTTCATAATTTCATATTTTTATAATATTGTAAATATTACTTATAATATATATGTGCATTAAGATTAAAATAAAAATGCAAAGAAAATACAAAATAAAAATACTTGTACAAAGAATACATAGGTATACTGCCTAGACCTATACCTGTACAAAACACCCTTACATTTTACTTGATATACAAAATACTTCAATTAAATAAAATAAAAATATAACTAAGTGTATAAAAGTATTCCATAATTTTAGAAAATAATACATAAAGATAAAATACACAAAACAAAAATAAATTAATAAACTATACAGATAATATACCTATATAAGGCTATAAAGGTAACTTGCAAAAATACAAGTCATAAAATTAATTAAAAATCAAAATAAAATACTACATAAAATTTTAAGCATTTTTTATTTTATGACTTTTATTAAATTCGGCCTTTTTCTATTTCGTATTGAATTTATAAAACATTTATCCGAGATTTTTCCTGATTGGTCCACGTGGACCAATCAGGAGACGGTCCCAGTTGACCCCGGTCAACTGGCCGTCCTTCCCCATGTGCGACGTCAGAGGCTTGGTTTTTGAGCCGATTTCTTGGCTTTTTCCCAGCCAACCCTTTCACTATTTTGCCTCACACCCTTCTGCAATCTCCTTCCTCTACCAACCACCTTGCCCGCCTTGTGATTTCCTTGGAGATTGCATCACTGAAACGCTCCAGAATCGTTGGTCTTTGGACCCCTGCAACCTCGGGTCAACCCACTTAAAACCAACCCCTCACCTTTCGATTCGAATTTGAAACACCTTCGGTCCACCCCTCGCGCCTACTCCGAGCTCCAGCGCTTCCTGGAGGTGACAGCTCCACCGCGAAGCCATCAGCCAAGGCAGCCGAGGTCGGAGGCGCTTCCACCACCTCCCGCAAAGTCGTCGGTCGAGGTACCCTTCTTCCCTCTGGCCCCGGCCATTGAGGGCTCGCCCCGCTCTTTTATTTAGCTCATTAGACTCCTGTTAGCCTTAGCTTCGAAAACCCCAAAAAGATTTGAAGTTTCATCGCCTATATCGCCCGATCAAGCACGTTGGCCGGAGCGCACCTCCGGCCGTGCACCCACATCGCGATTCGCATCTCTCCCCGACCATCCAAAGGTCCAGGTAGTTTGCCCTGGACCCTTTGACCAGTTTTGCAGGTCAAAGCCGAAGTGGAAACACCTGGAGGCGAGTTTTGAAGCTCGCCGGAGCTAACGAAGCTCTCCAGCTCCGCCAGCCGCCGGCGAGCACCACGGCCACCGCCGTGGCTTTTTGACGCCCCCAGGAGATAGAGGAGGACCAGAGGAGGCTCCAGCCCAATTTTGAACCCCAGAAGCCACCGGAGTCGGCCGGAGGAGCTCGAGGAATCTCGCCCAGCCGGGGCTCCGCCGTGTTCTTCCAGCCACCTTCGCCGCCGTCCGATCAGGGCGTCTCCTCCAGATCGCACAGTTGCCGTTGGATCGCGCCACCCCTCGATCGTTGATCTTCTCTGGGAGATCTAATCTCAGCCGCAGATCCACGAAGCGTCATCGGCCGTTCATCAAGCGCCACGTGTCTAAGTGGCAACGTCATCGCCGTCGGATCACGCGTCGAGGTTATTTTGCATCTACACCCTCGCGACTTTTTGTATTTAGTATTTAGTATTTAAACTTTTGTCTGTAGTGTAATATTTTTGTAATATTTGCACAAAGACCCCCAAACTTTCTATATTTACATCCAGGTCCTTCGCCACGTCACCTCACGTGACCTGTACACGTGAGGTGTGGGCATTTTGCAGAGGGACCCTTGGCCTTTATTGTATTTTGTTTTAGTACCAAAACTTCACTTTCACGTGTTATAATTTTGGAAAATTTGCATTTAAGCCCCCAGAGTTTGGAATATTACATTTTCGTCCTTGCCAAGCGCGTGCAAGTCACGCGCCCTGGTGGGAAAATTTCTAAGAGACCCAGGCGGTTTTTGTAATTAGTTTTTGGAGCTATAAATCGAATACTCAGTTCAAATATTTGTGGAAATTTGCATGAATGCCCCTGGTTGTTTGAGAAATTGCATAAATACCCCTGCCAGGCCTGTGTATTGATTGGATGCTTGTTGTATTTATGTAACCTATCATTTTAAATCCAAAAATTCCACAAAAATAGGGTTAAGCTCCTGGACACGTGTTCTTCCATGTCATCAACTTAGTTTTTGATTTTACTTTATTTTCATATTTATTAAAAATCAAAAACAGCCTTTTGTGTACTGTCTAGTTTAGAAAATGCCAAAAAAATATTAAAACACTTCAAAAAAATTACAAAAAAATTACCTACTGTCTATTATATCCTATTTTAGTGTCAGTCCAAAAGTCACTACAAATCTCAAAAGAAAAACACTAAAAATTAAAAAACACTCTAAAACTTCAAAAAAATATATAAAAGCAAGGAAAACCCCAAAAAATACAAACTCAACTCCTGTTTGTTGCATTTTCCAGTATCTTTATTTGAAAATTATTTTGAAAAATTTTGAGTACGGGTTGCTATATTTAAATCCCATTTTATTCACAGCAAACCCTTGTTTCACTGTTTTGAGTTATTTCAGTAGTTAAAAATACCAAAAACACCTTGAAAAATCCCCAAAAATCACAAAAAAACAGTAAAAAAATCAAAAAAATATTAAAAACATTTCATTTCTGAATTTTTGGGTATTTTTGCACATTTTTATAAATATTTTACCTTGTCTTTTATTACCTTGTCTTTAAATTCCAATATTGAAAAAGAAAAGAAATATAAAATATAAAATTATAAAAATTGGAAAATTAAAAATCAAAACACAAAATTAAAAATTAAATAAAAAAATTAAAAAATTTAAAACCTACAAAAATTTGTTTGCTTGACTGCTTAGTAGACACATCATACACACATACTTGAGCACACTTTTTGTACTACCTTGTTTGCTCCCTGTGTTCGAACTCTCTGCGTACTTGACACTATACACCGTTTGTGCAGAGTTAAAAATAAATTTTAACTCCACATTAATTCTAATTTATTGATCTTTATTGTGGGTTAAATGTTGATTAATTTCAGAATTTGTGTGGTCAAACACCGATTGTTGACTCGCCTTGTGAGTCGATACAACCACATCGATTTCTGAGATCATCAATGCCGCAAGTCCAGATGCTGAGGGTGGTACTAAGGCCACCCATCCTATTCATGTTGCATTTCCATTTGCTTCTGTATCTCAGGAATATTTTGGAAAATCTAAAAAAGTTAATAAAGGAAAGGGCTCTTTATTTGTGAGTCCATCTACGATGCCTGGAGATATGTGTATGGATTCAGTTTTGCCACAGCAGTAGAGACCCATTCCTAGCCCTCCATCTGAGGAGGGCCCAACCCATACCTTCCCTCAAGCATTCCGCTTGGCGAAGAGGAATAAAAAAGAAAATCCAAAAAATCCCAGCAGTTAGAGTTCAACTAGCAGATGATAGACAGATTTCAGATTCAGCTGACTCTACAGGAGGCCCTTGAGCACATCCCTCTCTTCCTGAGGAACCTTAGAGAGAAGACCACCATTCGCAAGAAGAATAGGAACCATCATGGAGAGATCCATGTGCTCACTCGGGCCGCTTGCTTCGCCATTCAGAACCATCTACCAGCCAAAAGGCCAGATGCAGGAGCTCCCTATGTCAGATGTCATATACATGAGCAGAGGTTCGATTGGACTTTATTAGACAGCGACTCTTCCATCAACCTACTTCTGGCAGCCTTACTCGACCGATTCGAGTTTGGCCCTCTTCGATAGAGCAAGACAATCCATCAATTTGCTGATAGATCTGTCAAGAGGCCGAAGGGGTTGTTGAAGGACGTGGTCGTCACAATTCAGGGCTTGAAATTCCCTGTAGACTTCGTTATGTTGGACATTGAGATCCCCGAGTCTGTGACCGATACCTTAATCATTCTAGGATGCCCGTTCTTGACCACAACCAAGGCTGTGTCCGATCATGATAGCAGGAAGGTATACTTTTGCATCGAGGGAGAGAGTACAAATAGAGACGATCAATGAGACTAGAGCACGAGATTCAGCCTGCTCAGAGCAGCTCAGTGATTTAGAGCAGATGACAGAGGCAGAGCGATATGTCCACCATGAGTGCAATTTTATGATTACAGAGGATGAAGCTGCTTGGTCAGACCCTGTTTCACGAGCCATCCTCTCACATGCAGATCCCACAGATTTCCAGATTCTAGCAGAGGAGAGCTTGGATAGCACACTCTTGGCCGAGGACACATTCAAGGCTGCATACCGCGTTCAGGATAGCGAGGCAGTTGATATTTCTTTTGATCCAGATTCAGATCCCTCGGAGTCAGATATTGATTGGGCAGAGTTTGATGAGTTGATTACATGTCTGATTCCTACAGATCTAGCAGCTAGGGTGGAGGCTGATCTGATTCAGAGTACAGATACACTAGCAGAGCAGTCTTCACCAGATTTTCATGATCAGCGAGAGTTCTCCCACACAGATTTGGTTGCTTTCACTCAGATCTTTCAGAGGCCAGATTTGCCAGCTCCCAGTTGCCCAGAGCTGAAGCCCTTGCCGCAGTCGCTGAAGTATAGATTCCTTGCGGGCGAGCATGAAATGCATCCAGTCATTATCTCAGCAGATTTGATTGGAGAGCAAGAATCTCGTTTGATGGAGGTTCTTGAAAGGAACCACAAGGCGATAGGATGGAGTGTAGCTGATCTCTAGGGGATAAGTCCGGCCCTGTGCTTCCACCATATCTATCTCGAAGGGGATGCCAAGCCATCGCGTGAGTTCCAGCGACGGCTAATCATGAATCTTCGAGAGGTTGTCATGAAGGAAATCTCGAAATGGTGGAGCGCTGATTTTATCTACCTCATCTCCTACTCCAAGTGGATTAGTCCATTACATGTGGTGCCCAAGAAGACGTACATCACTACAGTTGTGAGTGAGTCTGGAGAGGAGATAGCTAGCCAGGTACCCACTTCTTGGAGGGTTTGTGTGGACTACAGACGATTGGACCAGGCCACCAAGAAGGATCATTTACCGCTACCTTTTATTGATCGTATTATAGAGGGTATAGATGGGAAGAGTCACTACTGCTTTCTTGACGGGTACTCCGGTTACAACCAGGTGGCCATTACGCCCGAAGACCAGGACAAGACCACATTCACCTATCCCTTTAAAACATATGCTTTCATACGGATGCCCTTTGGTCTGTGCAACGCTCCAGCGACATTTCAAAGGTGTATATTGTCCATCTTTTCGGACATGGTGGGTGAGTGCTTGGAGGTCTTCATGGATGACTTTTTGGTCTATGGTGATGGGTTTGATGCTTTTCTTGATTGCCTAGACCGCGTCCTTCAGCGATGCATCGAGGTCCATCTTGTATTATCCTGGGAGAAGAGTCACTTCATGGTGACTCAAGGGATGGTGCTTGATCATATCATCTCCAATAGAGGCATGGAGGTTGATCCGGCCAAGGTGGATATCATCAAGAAACTCAATCCACCGTCCAACCTGTGACAGTTACAGTCTTTTCTGGGGCATGTCGGTTTCTAACGACGATTCATTCATGATTTCAGTAGGATTGCCGGACCGTTGACTGATTTGCTGACCAAAGACACCGAGTTCATTGTAGATGATAAGTGTCTTGCGTCATTTGGATTAAATCTGTAATTTGGAGATTGTTCTTTCGGCTGAGCGCATAAGTTATGTACTCACAGAAGACAAGCATGAAAGCCCTAAATCGAAGGAAGAAAAGCAATACAATGACAAGTATGATGAAGATCATGTCTCGGCTAGATGCTATATCCTGGGTTCACTCTCCAATGTTCTTCAGAAGCAACATGTGGAGATGAGCACATGCTAGGAGATAATGCAGAATCTAAAAGATATGTTTGGTGACATTAATCACACCTAGTGTTATAACATTATGAAAGAACTCATTCGCTGCAAGATGCAGGAAGGAACTTCAGTCTGAGAGCATGTACTCAAAATGTTTGGGTACTTGTCTGAGCTGGAGACCCGTGGGGCAAATATGGATGCAGACATACAAGCTGACTTCATTCTGTTGTCTTTGCCCAAGTCTTTCAATAATTTTGTTGTTTCATTCCACATGAACACATTGGACTTGAATAATGCTAGAATTCTTGCTGCATTAAAGTCTGCAGAAGACACAATGAAGAAAGATGGTCCCTCTGGCAATGCAATGGTTGCACAGGTCAAAGGGAAGCTCGGTCGGAAGCAAGGTTCTCGGAAGGGCCCATCCCAGAAGAGAAAGAAGAAGAGTCAAGGCGTTGGCTCATCTTCCAATGCATCCACATTAATAGCGTCGAAGAAAACCGACGTTTGTCACCACTGCAAGAAGCTGGGCACTGGAGGCATAACTGCCAAGAATACCTGAAGTCGATCGACAAAGGTAAAGCCCCAATAGGTATGAAATCTACTTTCATCATTGAAACTAGTTTTCTCGTTGGACGAGAAGGAAGTTGGGTTGTAGATTCTGGTGCTTCTGTTCATGTATGCAATTTGTTGCATTTGTTTCAGGAAACTAGGAATATAGAAGAAGGGGAGGTAGTCATCCAAATGGGATCTGATGCAAGTTTTGCAGCGGTCGCTGTCGGGACTTGTCGACTATCATTATCTAGTGGTAGAGTCTTAGTACTTAAAGAGTGTCTTTATATATCTGAAGTCAGAAGGAATTTGATATATGTATCTAAACTTGTTAGAAGTGGATATTCATTACTTTTCTGTAATAAATTAGTCATAAATCATTATGATAAATATATTACGGATGGTATTCTGACTTCTGGTGGACTCTATGAATTGCGCATTAATGAACATGTCATTAATGTTACTACCATTAATAAAAACCCTAAAAGATCCAGGGAGAATGGAAATCATTCGAATATGATTTGAAATCAAAGGCTTAGTCATTTATTTGTTGATAGGATCAATAGATTGATAACGGATGGACCTTTAGATTTTTTATAGGTTCAATCTTTGCCTACCTGTAAACATTGCATTCGAGATAAAATGACTAGGATGCCTTTCCATAACAAGGTTACAAGATGCGAAGGTATTCTTGATCTAGTACGTACTGATGTATGTGGTCCCTTCAGTACCGTGACTTGAAATGGATATCGATATTATTTGACGTTTATTAATGGCCATTCACGATACGAGTTTATCTTCATATTACGTCATAAGTCTGAAACATTTGAAAAGTTCAAAGAATTCAAGGCTTTGGTTGAGAACAAAACCAATAGGAAGATTAAACGGATTCGATCTGATCGAGGTAGTGAGTACCTTTCAGATGAATTCAAGGAATATCTTAAAGAGAATGGAATTGTCTCTAATCTCACTCCTCCTAGAACTCCCCAACTTAATAGTGTTGCTGAAAGATGCAACAGGACAATCATGGATATCATCTGTTCAATGATGAGCAAAGCACATTTACAACTTAGTTTCTGGGGATATGCAGTAGAGACTGCAATATATATCCTGAATAAGATTCCTAGCAAATCTGTACCTAAGACTCCTCATGAGCTTTGGCATGGAAACAAACCTAGTATTAATCACTTGAGGGTTTGGGGCTGCTTGGTCCATGCGAAGAACGTGGATGCAAGTAAGCTAGAATCTCGCACTCGTCAGTGTTACTTCATTGGGTATGTTAAAGATAGTATTGGATACCAGCTCTATGACCCTGAGACCCAAAAGGTTTTTGTCTCTAGAGATGTGAAATTTCTGGAGGATGATTTCCTTAAAGGTCAAGACAAAAATGAAGTAGAGGAACTCGTTGAATCCTCTGAGGGTTCTGAGCTTCCTGAACCAGAAACTGAAGAGATAAATAAAGATGAAACACACATAACTCTTCGAAGGAGTTCGAGGGTGGTTGCACCACCTAAAAGGTATGGATTCCATGTGTCAAGTGAGACTGACAATGATCCTACTTCATTTGATGAAGCACTCGCAGATCATGACATGGATAGATGGATGATAGCAATGAAGTCAGAAATTGACTCCATGCATAAGAATGGTGTATGGACCCTAGAGGATCCACCTAAAGGGGTAAAACCCATTGGTGTAAATGGATCTTCAAGAGAAAAAAGAGGACTTGATGGGAAAGTAGAGACTTTCAAGGCACGGATCGTGGCCAAAGGCTACACATAGAGAGAAGGCATTCATTACGATGAGACATTCCCTCCTATGGCTATGCTTAACTCCATCAGGATACTGCTAGCTATAGCTGCATATCTTGACTACGACATCTGGCAGATGGACGTCAAGACAGCTTTCCTCAATGGATACCTAGAGGAGGATATCTATATGGAGCAGCCCCAAGGCTTCATGGTTGAGGATGGAAAAGTATGCAAGCTGAAGAAATCTATCTATGGGCTCAAATAAGCTTCTCGTAGCTGGAACATCAGATTTGACGAAACCATAAAGAGTTATGATTTTGTGCAGAATTCTGGTGAACCCTGTGTGTACAAGAGGCTTAATGGGAGCGCCATTGTGTTCATCGTGTTTTACGTAGATGACATCCTTATCATTGGGAATGATACATGAATGATGACCAGTGTGAAAATTTGGCTATCCCATACCCTGGAGATGAAAGATCTTGGAGAAGCCTCTTACATCTTAGGCCTGAAGTTGTTCAGAAACCGAGAAAAGAGGATATTGGAATTATCACAACATGGATACATTAAGAAGATTCTTAAATGATTCTGTATGGATAGTTATAAGAAAGGTTTCCTTCCCTTAAGGCATGTTATCCACCTGTCTAAAGGGATGGTCCCTCAAACTGTTGAGGAAAAGAAAGCCATGGCTGGATGCCCTTATGCATCAGCTGTAGGAAGCTTAATGTATGCCATGATGTGTACTAGGCCAGATATCTGCCATGTAGTGGGAGTAGTAAGTCGTTACCAATCCTGCTATGGAGAGCAACACTGGAATGCTGTAAAGAACATATTCAAATATCTAAGATGGACACAAGATTACATCTTGGTCTATGGAGATGGTAATCTTCAAGTCTTGGGATATACAGATTCAGACTTCCAGTCGGATATTGATGATCGAAAGTCGACATCAGGGTTTGTATTCCTGTTGAATGGTGGTGTTGTGAGCTGTAAAAGCAAGAAGCATGACACTACAACAGATTCAACAACAGAAGCCGAGTACATTGCCGCATCAGATGCTACAAAGGAGGCGGTGTGGTTGCACAAGTTCATCCTGGAACTTGGCATAGTTTCCTCTGATACTCCCATCCTGTTACTCTGCGATAACACGAGAGCCATTGCCCAAGCGAAGGAACCCATATGGCATCAAAAGAGCAAGAACGTGGAAAGGAAATACCACATCATTCGAGAGATTCAAAAGCGTGGTGATATTATCATCACCAAGGTGGCCTCTGCCAACAACGCATGTTGATCCTCTTACCAAACCTTTGACACATAAGGTTTTCGACCAGCATGTAATGAGTATGGGTTTAAGGATTGTTCCTGAATGGTTATGAGGGCTAGTGGAAGATTGTTAGCCATGTGAGCCCGAGGCGAACCATTCCTACAATAAATGTTATTGTAATAAATGATTTATCAATAAAAGTTATTGATTGTTTTCACTCCCTTTCTGAGATTGAATGAATGAATGCACTATAAGGTCCCTCTATATAATAAGAGTTATGTACCATGGCCAACTTGATAATCATACAGTTGTTGATTCATTGATTGGATCATAGAGGTTGGTGCTTGGATGAATATCTAAAGAGTTAGATAGAGGACTCATCAAGCACCATCAAATGATGATTAAGTGATGATCTCTAGCCCGAGTAGGAGATGGCAATCCTTTCTCATTTGGCTGATATCTGATCGACCTCTTGATGCAGGTCCTCTGCATGGGAATAGTGATTCGGAGATGTCGGATTATTTGAGTCAAAGGATTGACTTAACGAGATCGAGATAACCAAAGACCTATGTTGAATACTGTCACAACATAGGCACACATCCTCTGACCAGAGACAGATGTGTTACTATATGCATGAGTGTGTACATTTGGCAGACCAATAGGTTGATGACCTAACCAAGGTCTATACACCGGCAAGCTGGTGTGCATGTAAGGGCATATGAGTAATACGATCTCTCAAAGGGATCATACAGGTTCACATGTGAACTGGGAGACATGAGCTCACTCATGAAATATTGAGATCGATCAAATTCCATGCATGGTCATTGTGATTTGAAATCATGACAAGAATTTGAAGGTATGATATATGCTTTGAGAAAGCATATGATCGATATCGATTCCCAATGACCAAGATTGAGAAACTTGGTGATCCAACCCTGAAGATGACAGTGTAAAATTGATCTATATCTTCAGGTTGATCATAGGTCTTCCAGTATGCAGGATGTACAAGTGTTAGGAATACCTGAGGGTAATTTGATCATAAACGATTGTATAACCATGACGCTTCCATTCCGAGGGAGTGATGAAATATGTTTGGATTTTAGTGACTCCTCTCAGTAGAGAAGTGACCTGATCTTTATCCATGTATTGGACATTGGTCTGATGAGATTCAGATGCAATGAGAAGATTAGATCTATGTCCTTGATTTAATCAAGCATCTGTGGGAGGTCCATGAGATCTGGATTTGAGATGTGATCTCAATATCCAAGTCACTATACGTGGAACAATGCAATTGCCATGCCCTTATCTCCAAGTATCTGCGGAGAAAGCGCATTATTCTTGAAAGGGTTCAAGAAAGATTCCATAGTTGAATTATATCTGAGCACTAAGAGATTGATAATTAAATGTGATTTAATTATCTTGATGCATGTGGATATTTATCCAATATGATTAAATGTGATTTAATTATTGAGGATAAGAATAATGTGGATAACAGTATCCAATTATTAATAATATGTTATAAATATGATTTATAATGTATTAGAGAGAGCTTATTATGATTTATATTTGTTAATTAGTTATTGGTGTGAATTCGATTCACATTGTATAATTAATTGAAATTATAAATTATCTTTTGTTTTGGATTGTGAATGTGATTCACAAATTTCCAATGGTAAGATTGCAATATTCTCAAAATTAATTATGAATTATTTTTGTAAAATAATTCACAACAAAAGTTGTTGGAACAATAATGGAGATTTTCATGGAGATATGCAATCTCATGAGATTGCATGAGGTTGCCTCCACCATGAAAATAGGTGGACGGCTACCAAGTCCTATATGGAATTGGTGACCGTCCCACCTATTTTATGGGGAGATATTATCTCCATGCTAATTATCTCCTTATTTTTTTGATTTGATTTAAGATTGAATTGTATTTGATTTATCAAATATATTTGATCTAAATTAAATTATTAGTTATTGATTTTTACCAACAACAATCTTGACCATTGGATTAAACACAAATCAATCTCATCCATTGATTTTTGTGTGTCCCATGGATTGTGATCTATGGATCCCAAAATCCTATAAATAGAGAGGCACTCCATGCTCTCTAGGGTTATGCTATCAAGAGACAATAAGCCTCTCCTCTTCTCTCATTCCACACGCCATCTCCTCTCTCTCCTCTTTTGGTGGTCGTCCACCAAACCCTAGAGGAGGAACGCCGTCGTCGCTTCACCATCGCGTCGCCGCCTTGATGTTTCTCAGTTCTCCATCTTCTTTGGAGCGCTTCTCTCTCGAAGAAGGTGTTTGATCTCTTGCGACGAGATCATGAGTTCATCGTGCTTAGATCAACTTCTTGGATTGCGAGGATCACATGACTCATCCCCCCGCTCACAAGCATCTTCCCGAAGATCGGACTTGAGACTGGAGGTCTCTTTTCGTACAGACTCGATCAATCACGCTACAAGAGGTATTCCTATATACTTGATGTGGTTTTAAATGAAACAATCCGAGAATCGTTCTTGGATCATGTGGTTTCATCATATGAAAATTTTTAAATTCTGCTGCATAGAACAACTAGTCCGACTAGTCGTTTTTTGTCGTATTCGATACGATGCTCACGCTTCCGTGATGCGCTTGAGGATTATCCCATATCCTTCAACTTCAAGCAGCTTGGACTTGTTCGCAAATAGAACAGACGTCGGAGGTTAACGTGCAAATCATTCAGCAAGTCACGTGTATATCACGTGAATGCTGCTTAGGCCGGACCTGTTTGTAAATAACAAAACTCCTGGGACCTTCCCTGCAATTGATCCAAAGAAAAATCGATAATGCTCGTGCGAAGCACGTACACCGTTTAATGAGTAACGCCGTGGGTGTTCAGTCAGAGGTTGTGCTTCGAGCTGATCGACAAATCTGTTTGCTGCACCGTTGATTGCGGATTCTCTAATGTAGAAAAATTATAATCATTGTTCCTCGTGTGTATCTCCTGGTGAATGCCAATGATCGAAGTGTTCAGTTGCCAGTAATTGTACAGGTCTGACACTTCCAATCTCGAAACGGCTTCAAGCGAAGATCTTTAGAACCAAATATGCAAGTGCTCTCGTATCCTTCCCCCAATTTGTACTGCAAGCGATGGCGGTATTCTTCACACTTCCAGGTGGTTATTTGATTCTTATTTAATCGTATCCAAAAGGACCAATTGCTCCCAGTGATGGAATTGAAAATCGAAACGATAGATCTGATGATCTTCGTTTTCCAATCTTATGGATCTGATATGTTGAAATATCTTGATGAAAATGAGGCTATGTTGAACTGGATTTCGAGGGATATTTATTGGTTCTACGCCGCTTCTGCATCTACAGATGATGCGAAGCTACGGTTTCGTCTCTATGTGATGCGATTCCAAATGGACTCGTTTGAGATATCACTCGATATTATGAGTTTCAGGGGCTCGACAAAATCTGCAAGAGCAAGCAGAGATTCAAGGGGAGGAGATCTCGGCCATGCATTAGGAACGAAAGAGATCGGTGGACGGGGGAGCCTCCGAATGCGGAGGATCGAACTCCAGAATTCGGCCACCGTGTATGGCCAAATGTGAGAGGAGATGTGAGGTAAAAGGTGAAATGGAGAGAAATCGAAGTGCGTATGATAAAAGGATGTGGAATTTTGTGCTAAATTGGTGAAATTCGAAATGAATAGAGGAATCGAGGGGATGAGAGATGAGGAGATGAAGACGGAATCAGAAAAGGAGATCATATGCTAACCTGAAGGTAGAACTGATGAAGATGCCTGCGAATGGGATTGTAGCCTCGACGGAAGCGGCAACTTTCGGTGGCTTCGCGTACGGAGGAGCAGCACTCAACTCCGGCGAAGATCTCGCCTGAACACTCCCCCTCGCTCAACGATGATGACGCTCTGTCACCGCTCCCTCTCGGTGCTCACGGAGGAAAGAGGTTGAAAATAACGGATAGCCGGAATCAGCAAGGGGTTCGGTCCTTAAATAGAGAGGAGAGGATGCCGTCACCGGCCGTGGGTGACGGGAAGCTGAGAGCAGTTGGGATACTGGCCAACGGCCATGTCATTGGTGCGGTTCAGGTTGTTGACGGCTGGAGGTTGACGGAGGAAGGGGAAAGTTGTGATGGAGAAGAGAAGAGGAAGAAACGGGGAAGACAATGGAAAATTAGGAAAGTAAGAGAGAGAGAAAGAAGACGGATAAAAGTAAAGAAAATAAAAAAAATAAAATTAATATAATTAATTAATAATTAAATTAAATTAATTATCTATATAATAATTTCACAATCAAATATTTAATTAATATCTAAATATGATTAATAAATTATTTAAGCAATAAAATAAATAATTAAGTATATAATTAAGTAATTAAGTATTAACTAAATGAATAAGTATATAATTAAAGAAATTGCTTAATATTTAAATAATTAAAAGATATATAAATAATTAATTAAATTAGAATATTTATTTATTTAAATATAAATAGAGTATATAAATTAACCTATATAAAATAATAATATATTACGGTACATTGTACAATATACCAATATGGATCTGATAACCGTATTTTTCGCATTAACTCTAATTTTAGCGAAACTAGTGCCATTTTGTAGATAATTGAATAATATGAATTTTAAAACTGAGTTTTCCAAATTCGGAGTTCATACGACCGAGTTATGAGGTCCGGAAAATTTAGATAGCAGCTTCGAGGCTTCGAGTTTTCTTGGTATTTTGATTGATATTTTTTTATATTTTTATATATAATTTTAGAAGATTTTAGGAAAAGAAATTAAGTTAATCGGATTTACGGTTAAATAATAAAAAATCCGGGAAGTTTCTACATATTGTACATATATACAACGGGTGCAAAACGCCAAAACTCACCGGTTTTATTCGAATATTTTTTTAACATTTTAATAAATAGTACTAAGTATAAAACAGATTTTAAAAGTGAGTTTGGTACGTTTGGAGTTTTCTATAAATAGTTATGAACCTTAGAAGTCGGCTTTTGCGGCTTTTTACGGTTCATTGCAGTTAATTATTTTTGTGTTGAAATATTTTTTTGATACTTTTATAAAATAATCGATATTTTTGTGAATAATTTTTACAAAAGAAGTGTTTTGGTTTGAAATTATCTTAATGATAAATAAAATAGGTGAAATATTTAAATTGTGTAAAATAAGTAATTTATATTTTTGGTCTTGATTTTCTTGATATTTTTATATGTTATGATCCTTATCACCCCGTACTTATTTCTTTTGTCGATCCAGTCAAATTGACCTGTTCTCAGGGTTAGAATCAGTCTGTATATACTCTATATATATCCTTCATTTCTTTTATTTTTCTTTTTATCTTTATTCTTTTATTTTGGATATAAAAAGTGTTAAATATACAATATTAACAATTGTGATTACAATGATAATTAGTTGGATTTAATGAATATTTACATGTATTTTACCAAGGATTTTAGCTAAAATGAAAGATTAAAGACGATAAATCACGGATTCATCACACCCCAAATCGACATCTCAGGTGCCGATAGGTGGTAGTTTTTTTAAATACCAAAAATTCATGCCAAATTAATTAATTCTGATCATTTTAATAATTATTTCAAAATATCCTAATATATATAATACGCTGCGTACTTTATTTGCTAGTTTTAACTTAAATTTGATCTATTATCATAATGAGTCAGAAATCAATCAATCATGCCACACTGAATTATCACAAACGTAAGAGTAGGTTATAAGTGCCAATATATATTATTTGACAACTTATACTTGGACATCTTGAATGGTTGTCAGCGGGCTAATCTAAACCCATGTTAGCATGTGGTCAAGACTTTTCTTCGGTAACAACCTGAGTTCAAGGCCAAAAAAAATCAAATGCACCGACAGCAATTAAGCAATCCGTGGTGTTGGTGGTGGCAAGTCGACAAACTTGTGGGCTGTTTCTTCCCATGTGCGCATCCTGATTAAGTAAACACAGTCCCCATTGCCAACGCTAGTTGGCAGATCCAAATGGCTAAACTTGTCATCTTGAATCGCCTCTCCAAACTCCTGCTGCTGCTCCAATCCATCCCCTTCATCTCCTCCCAAACCTTCCCAGAATGCCTCCACTCCCACACCTCCAACAACACCAACTTCCTCCTTTACACACCCAACTCCCCTCTCTACACCGCCACCCTCCGCCAATCCATGCAGAACCTCCGCTTTACCTCCATATCCAACCCATCCTTCATCCTCCTCCCCACCCACCCCTCCCACGTCTCCTCAGCCATCCTCTGCTGCCGCCTCCACCACCTCCGCATCTCCATTCGCAGCGGCGGCCACGACTACGAAGGCCTCTCGTACCGCTCCCAAGTCCCCTTCCTCCTCCTCGACCTCGCCAATATGAACACCATCCACGTTGACGCCACACGCGCCTCTGCATGGGTCGGCGCTGGTTCAACCCTCGGTGAATTGTACTATAACGTTGCCACAAAGGCACCATCTCTTGGCTTCCCCGCGGGGCTCTGCCCACAGGTCGGCGTCGGCGGGCTCATTGGCGGCGGGGGGATTGGAACCATAATGCGGAAGCATGGCCTCGCCGCCGATAACGTCGTGGACGCGGTGCTTGTAGACGCGGAAGGGCACGTGCACGACAGAAGCTCCATGGGCGAGGACCTCTTCTGGGCAATACGCGGCGGAGGCGCCGCGAGCTTCGGCATCGTCCTCTTGTGGGAGCTCAGGTTGGTGCCCGTGCCGGCGAAGGTAACTACCTTCGCCATCTACAGAACAATGGAACAGGGTGCAGTTGGTCTCATCAATCAGTGGCAGACTATCGCTCCAGACCTCCCAGAAGACCTTTTCCTACGTATAGTGATACGCCGGACAGCAGCCACGGGCGGAGACCTTGCGGCGAAGTTCCACGCGCTGTTTCTCGGCAGGTGCGAAGATCTTGTTCAGATCATGGGACAAAGATTTCCGGTTCTAGGCATGGGAGCCAAGGACTGCATTGAGATGAGTTGGGTGCAATCCACCCTCTACTTCGCAGGGCACAGGCCCCAGCAGCCTCTTGAAGCGCTTCTGAGAAGGGGGTCATCGACACCCAAGGGGTACTTCAAGGGAAGATCGGACTTTGTCGTGGAACCCATCTCGGTAAAGGTCTTGGAGGAACTCTGGGGGAAAGCGGCGGAGGAGGACGGGTCGGGGATGGTGATCATGGACCCCTTTGGAGGGAAAATGGGCTCCATCTCTGAAGCAGAGTTGCCTTTTCCGCATAGGAAGGGGGTGCTGTATAACGTACAATACTTGGTGCAGTGGCAGGCAGTAGGCGAAGGGGAGAGGCACATGAGATGGGTGGAAGGGCTTTACGAGCTGATGGGGCCGTATGCTTCCAAGGGACCAAGGCGTGCGTATTTAAACTACAGGGACTTGGGGCTGGGGAGTGAGGGTTATTGGGGGGAGACGGGTTGGGGAAGGAGCTACTTCGTAGGGAACGCGGTGAGGTTGGCACGGGTGAAGACGAGGGTAGACCCTACAGATTTCTTCAGGAGCGAGCAGAGTGTGCCGCCCATGTTGTAGGGGCCGAGGCACTGCGGTTTGTATGGGACTGGATGAGGCGAGGACGCCGGTGAGGTCCTCCTTTATCGTTGCTTCAGTTTGGTTGCATAAATAAGAAAAAGGATACAGGTTGCTGTTATTACTTTACCGGGCCTTCTGGCTTCTGATATCTCTGTCGGCTATCCCACCTCAAGATTCAATCACTCTTTACCTACTCTTGTATTTTTCCTCTTAACATGTGCAAAACCTGCAGAGGTGGGTTCATTGCCCGTCTCGAATTTATTTTTAACTAGGATGTAATCCGCGCTTCGCTGCGGATCAATCTTGAGTTGATTTAATATTATATAAAGTACTAAACTGTAATGCTTATATTTTGCATAAATAAGAAACGAAGTAAATTAAGTTAATTCGATAGAAACTTGTTGTTTCTATCTGATTGAAGGTAGCCGTGAATAGCGGGACTTCTTTATATTTAAATATAATTCAGTATAGTTAGAGATGGGGACGATTCTTAGAAAGAATCACCTCACATGGACTGTCAAACTTCAGTCATAGAAACAAATAGTAAGATAGGAACAAAAAGTCTACCAAAAGAACTTATCAATTTACATGTTATTTCTTTGTTCATATCCATTACCAATGCGAGTGAAATAAAAGAAAGAGACGATTGGCATCTATCTAAATGTAGATGACATACGAAAAAGATATTAACGTTAATCATGC
The DNA here is from genome assembly GCA_037367405.1 of Ottelia alismoides. Lineage (NCBI taxonomy): Eukaryota > Viridiplantae > Streptophyta > Magnoliopsida > Alismatales > Hydrocharitaceae > Ottelia > Ottelia alismoides. The sequence continues at coordinate 483,748 of JAZKJV010011585.1, read as the reverse complement.
AACATACTAAATGACACGACAAAGATTACAAAGATCTCAATCATGGCTCCACAAACCTGACATGAAAATCAATGAAAATTCTAATAAAAAAACAATACAACTGGGGGAATGTATTTTACAAACAGTATAAAAAATACAACCTAAATAAAAAGTATTATATGTAACATCATTTAAATAAAGTCGAAAGCTGCGATGAAATAAATATTTTAAAATTTAGAAGACCATCCACAATAATATGAAAGTATTAATAGAGGTTTATATGGGCATAATACCGACAAAGTATAGTGATATTATATAATGTTTAGAAATTAGTTCGTTTAAATGCTTTCTTAGTTTCAAAAATACTTAACCAAACAAATGTACAACTTGGTCTCTTTAAAGATGCCGAAATTGCTGTAATAGTTATAGTATCATTTTTCCCATTGTAGTGTGTTCATTGATATGAGTTCCAATTGTTGCCTTGAATAAAAACTAAGTACATAAGATTTGAAAGGAAATAATAAATAATCTAAAGCAAATGGAAATGTCCTTTCTTGAAATGCATGAAGCATACAACTTTCTAAAAAAATCAAAGCAAAACACATATAGTGAATGTAGCAAATAATAAAATAATCAGCAATAAAATGTGGTATTTCATAAGAATATGTACTATTACACGGGAAAAAAACAAACAATCAAAGTACAAAAGGAAATTTTGTTAAGAAATCAGAATATTGAGTGAAAGAATTGATGTACAAACACCTGAATCATTGCAGTTATGTTGCAAAGGGATTGTCTAACTAAAATAATAGAAAAGTAGCAGTCTATATTATCTTTTTAAATAAGAAAATAAGAAAGTTAAAGTGAATTACTTGTCAGCAAATGTTAAACAATGGGTCTGGGAAAAATGAGAACGCATTATTTGAGGCTCAGACTCAGGTTTACTGCATAATTAGTAAAATAATATATAAAAAGTCTGGTATGTTCATCATCGCCTTATGTAATGTCCGATAAATTTAGGTACATGGAGTATATATATATATGTTTAAACAATATATCCATACGTTGTTACATATTTAAATCGAAGAATGATTTTATTGAAAAAAATAAAAAATATAGTAAATGTGGCAATTTTCAGTTGGAGCAAAGCCCTACTATAGAAATAAAACATTCATTTTATAATGTATCCATATTTACATATATGGAGAAACAAAAACTATATGCAAACAGTTGGTATGACCTAGTTTCCTTATTTAGAAGGAGTAAAGTTCATAAGACACTCGATAAACATATGACATGGGAATGATTACTTGCAATCATAGTATGCCAAAGAAACAAGTGTAACTAAAATTTTAAGAAAAAGAAATGTCAGAAGATACTATATGGAATTATCTTTTGTTGATAACTTTATTTCTCTTCTCTTATTGTTACCAAATTACTTTTATCATTTCTCTTGAAAGTATTTAGTTTAGACTGAATTTACATGTACATATACAGACAAGCAAAACTATTTATAAACAATTAGTTGTACCTAGTTTCCCTTGTTTAGAAAGAGTAAAGTTCATAATTCAATAAATATAAAACAGAATCAGAAAGAGGAAAAATGTATAGTTGATGTCACTACATGCGGGTGGGTCTAAGGGGACGGTCAAAGACCGTCCTCTTTGTAGGTATAACCGTCCCCTTTGATCAAAGGGAACGGTTTACAAACCGTCCCTTCAGACACCGTCTCATTTGATTAAATGGGATGCATCTGACAACCGTCCCCTTTAATAAACCATTGGGGACGGTTGTAACCGTCCCTTACATGATTACTATTAGGGACAGTTACAACCGTCCCTACTACCTATTGTATTAGGGACGGTTACGAACCGTCCCTAATGGTCAAAAACAATTTGAGACAGCCCCAGAAAACCTTTTGGGACGGTTAAAACTGTCGCCTACGTTAGGGTTTAGGGACGGTTGTGACCGTCCCTTCTACTTTAGGCCTTTTGCGACGCCAACAGAAGCCTGGAAAAGTCTATAGCAACGCCAACAGAAGAGTATTAGGGACGGTTGTAACTGTCCCCTCTTATAGTACCGTCTATAGCGACACCAACAGAAGGGTATAAGGGACGGTTCAAACCGTCCCATCCGCCCTTTGTTGGCGACGCCAACATTAGTGTATAGGGGACGGTTATAACCGTCCCCAATAGTCTTCGCGCAGGGGGAACGTTTCTGTAGCTCTATAGGGGACGGTTACAACCGTCCCCAATAGTCTCCGTGAACTGTTCGCGCTGGGGGGACGTTTCTGTATCTCTATAGGGGACGGTTACAACCGTCCCCAATACACCCTGACAGGAAAAAAAATCCTAAATTCATGGTGTCTTCCCTACTCCCTCTGCAAAACCAATAACCACAACATTGAAAATCAAACAAGACAACATTAAAGAACCAAACAACTCAACATGAAGATCATAAACTCAACATGAATAAACGTTATGAAGTCTACATAATGTTAGGCATTAATACAAAACATTACAATAAAAAGATCAAAAATAAATTAAGATGTACTACATCCATGCTATCTACTCAGATGCGCCACTCTCGTCACTCTCATCGCTCTCCTCCTCGCTGTCCTCATCGTCGCCGAGTTGTGCAGGTTGTACAGGGGGCGTGGCTTAGCTTTGAAGACGGCTTATTAAGGACATGACATTCGCCATGTCCATACGCATCTTGGCCATCTCAGCATCTTGTGCAGTCATCTTTGCCTTTACTTCACACAGCTCCCTCTCCATCTCTCTTTCTCTCTAGCTTCCTTGCGAGGAAGACTGCGACCCACCTGCACCACCCATTCTGTACCATGTACGGATCGTTTCGCCACGTCCTCCACAACGGATGTGTCCACTGTGTTCTGGACCAGTGGCTTGACGGAATGCATCATCGGCCGTCAACGGGGGAGTGCTCGTCCCCGTGCTATCCAGCGAGGAGGTGGTAGAAAGACTAATCATTTCTTCCTGCATTTAAAAAATATAAAATAATTTCAATATATTACCATAAGTAAATCTATAAGTAAAAAATGCATTTATACTTATATGAATTGGTGCGTAGGCGTCATCAACCCACTGCACTTCTCCTCCTAAGTCTCGGCTCTTTGACCCATCAAAAACCTCTATGCGGGTCATTTCTCTCTCATTTTCCCTCAACTTATAAAATAAAAAAAACTTCTTAAAATGAATTTAAGACTCAAAATTAATCGTTCTAAACTTTTTTTAAATACTTACAAAGTCGTCCTTCAGTTGGTTGGTGTTCTTCCTTCCCATCTTATGCGTCGACCTAATCCCTTTCGAACGATTCGCTGTATTCTTGGAAGAAATCGACTGAAATTTAATAAAGTCAATATAAAAATAAAACAAATAATTAAGAAAACTATATACATACCGCAAAATCCTCACTGGACCAAAAATTAATCAGCTCCCTCCATTGCTCTGGTGTAACACCAGGTGGGATATTCTGCACAAGCTGCTCATATGGAATCTGGGGGTTGAAGTACTAAAAATGGAGAAATAAATATCGTCAATATCTAAATCTTTTGATATTAAATTATAATAAAAATTTTACCTTAGCCTTTATGCGTCCCTTGTATCGACGCAACAACTCAGCAGCATGGGAGAGAATCTGAAAATCGACATAGGTATTTCGTTCCCATGTAAATACAGCCTGATACAACAAATATAATAACGATTAGCTCAATAAAATTAAAAAAAAAATATTTTTAGATTTTAGAATACCTCCAAATCAACAAGTATGGCAGCCTTGATAGTATAAGGAAGCTGTCGGAAGTCGTGGGTAGTGATGGGGACGCGCGCACGAGCAACCTGGCCAAGGTAGCTCTGAAACTCCGTGGAGTTCTCTCCTACCGCATCTCCACCAACAATGCGTACATGTAAAGTCTGCCCTGGTGCAAGACGGTCCAAGAATCTACACTGAGACGGTCCATGCCGTCTCTGTGTACCTCCACTACCTGCATCAGAAGAACCTCCCTGTGGCTGCTGAGGAGGTTCAGGAACCTCCCGAATACGTCTAGGTCTAAGAGCCATACCTGCAATTCAAAAGTGGCAATTTAAAACAAATTATTTACATATATTCGAATAAATTCAACTATTTAAAGAGAAATAAAAAATAGCTAAAAAAATTCATTACCTAATGTTTCTTGTGCCAATGTCGTTGTCTAATACTTCATTAATAAATTCAGCTGAGTTACTTTAATATGCAACATCATTGTCTACGTAATCTTCCTCTTCGTTAACATCAAAGAAATCTCTCGGGGTTGTTCTAATGGGTATAATCCATCCACTAGCTGAGTTATCTTGAACATAGAAGACCTGTTCGACCTGACTAGCAAGCGTATACGGCTCATTGGTCTGCAACCGACCTGTTTCCTTCAAAGAGAGAACTCCATTTCTATCCTTCTTGTAACCTAATCCAACACGACCGACATCGAACCAGATGCAATGAAACAGAACACATCTTGCATCATGTGTAAAACTGATTTCTAATATATCAATAATCTCGTCATAGTATCCGTCAATTTTACCACTAAGACCGGCCTTCACAATTACTCCAGAAAGCTGTGACGTTTTATTTTCATCAATTGACTTTTTTCGAAATCTGAATCCATTCACGATATAGCCGGAATGCGATACTACTAATGAGTACAGACTTTTGTGGATTATATCGAGATTTGTGTTCCACCGTTCATCTTTGGTAACTTTTAATATTTCAATATTATCCCCGAACCATTTAAGAAATTCTGACTTGCTACTGGTTGTTGACTGAAACTCTTCAAATAAAGAATCAACCTCGTCTACTTGCATCAAAATATAATAATGGATAAGGTCTCTTTCATCGTCTGAAATACTACGACGAGTACTCTTTAAGATAGCTCATCCGTTTTGTTGAAAAATCCAAAGTTTATTTGGATCTTCTGTCCACAATTCACCATCGTTATTTCGTTCAAACCGGTCGAATCTAATACTCTTGCCGTCATCCATATACATGTCACAAAATGCGATACATTCTTCACATAAATATCCCTCTGCAATGCAACCTTCAGGTGCGGCTTTGTTAAACACCATAATCTTTAATTTCCGTAAGTATCTTTCAATTGGATACATCCAACGATACTGTACAGGACCACATATTCGAGCTTCGCTGGCAAGATGAATAATAAGATGTACCATTATATCGAAAAATATAGGTGGAAAGAGCTGCTCAAGCTTACATAAAGTGATAACAATGTCTGTCTCTAGTCTGAACAATACTTCAGAATCTACAATCTTCGAACACAAGATTTTAAAAAACTGACTGAGTTCAATTAATGGCTGCAAGACATCAGGATGTACAACTCCTCTAATAGCCAACGGGAAATGAACTTGCATCAATACATGACAATCGTTACTTTTTTAAGACGATATCTTTCTTTTAGCCACATTTACACATCTGCCTATTTGAGATGAGAATCTATCTGATACTCTAATTGATTTAATAAAATTGAGTATCTTATCTTTGTCAGCACTGGATAAAGTATACAATGTTTGTGGAATTATAATTTTAGAATTCTCTGACTCTATCGGATGTAGTTCGGGTCGGATACCCAACTGTATTAGATCACGTCTGGCTCGCAAACTGTCTTTCGCAGTACTAGAAATATTTAAAATCCCCAGAATATTTTCCATAACATTCTTCTCTATATGCATCACGTCCAAGTTATGACGGACCTGTAGAGTATGCCAATAGGGTAGCTCCTGAAAGAATATACTCTGTTTTCGCCATCCACCGGATGCCTTCCTCTTAAATAATCGACAGAGAGAGTGGTTGCCCAAATTTTGTTGTTCTATCCACAATGCACTTCCTGATCGGCGAATCATACTTAACCGACGTCCGATCGACTGTCCATCAAACTTGTAATTGTTTTCACTTCTTAACCATCTATGACTTACGGGTAAGAAACGACGATGTCCCAAATAACAATGCTTCATACTCGCACTTAGCCTTGTCGAATTTATTTTATCCATACAAATCGGACATGCGAGTTTACCCTTCGTACTCCATCTCGATAAATTGGCATACGTGGGAAAGTCATTAATTGTCCACAATAAAGAAGCACGCATTGTAAAGAACTCTTTCTTTGCCGCGTCATACGTACGAACTCCAGAATTCCACAGAATCTTTAATTCATCAATCAGCGATTGCATATATGTATCTATCGCATTACCTGGCCCCTTTGGACCAGGTATCAATAACGTCATCATCATAAAAGAAGATGCCATTGACATCCATGGTGGCAAATTATATGTAACAATTATCACTGACCAAATAGAGTAACTCGTACTCATATTTCCGAATGGATTAAAACCGTCGGAAGCAAGAACTAAACGTACGTTTCTTACTTCTTCAGAAAACGATGTATACATTTCATCGAATTTCCTCCACTCTTCTGAATCAGACGGATGTCGCATAACACCAATTATATCTTTCTTTTTGATATTACTGTGCCATATCATCATTTTAGTTGTTCTTTCATATGAATATAATCGTTGTAATCTGGGAATCAAAGGAAAGAATCGTAAAATCTTCTCCGATTTTTTCCTTTTCGAATCATGGTCCAAATTTTTATATCTGCTACTTTTACAGTCAGGACATGTATCTAGATTTGAGTAATCCTTCCAATATAAAATGCAGTCATTCGGACATGCGTCAATTTTCTCGTAGTTTAATCCAAGTGCCCGAAATCTGGATTTAACGTCCTTCCAATCCTTTGGAAAATTTTCTGGATTATTTAATAATGTCCTAATCAACTGTAAGACATCTGTCATCGTAACCGCTGTACACCGATTCTTCACTTTTATCTTGAACATTTCCAGAAGAAAACGCAACCGAGACATTTTGACTCCGTCACATAATGGCTTCTCTGCATCTTCTATTTTTTCAAGTAAGGAATCCGGAGATGAATCCATCAGTTCATCAGTGTCATGTCCTCGAATGTTATCTATCAACTCAAACATAACATCACAGTCATGTCTTTCAGAGACATCTCTTTCATTATCAACTTGGTCATTATTATCTTCGTTCAAAATAATTTTTTCACCATGATACGTCCAATTTGTATAATGGAGCCAAAAACCATTTAAAATCAAATGTTCATAAACCATGGTTCGATTTTGTGTCAAAGTGTTCTTGCATCTTATGCACGGACAATGTATCTTATCTCCTTCACCTCCTACAATATGATAAAGCGACTCCATTCGAAATACCCAGTCTAAGAATCCCATAACCCCTTGGTTATATGTCTGATAATCATCGAATCTTTTATTCATCCAACTTTTGTCCATTGCCTAAAGGTAACATCCAAAGTTAATAACTATATTTCACTACTATGTCTCTAATTTAACTATGTTTTAAAATAAGACTTACAAGCATTTACCTAAATTAATCATCTTTTATCACTAATAGCATTTAATCATAATCAAGATTATTACATTTTCACTCTTTATTAATATTTTATTTATATTATATTATTAATTTAAAAATAAAATTTATTAAAAATTAAAAATTTTTAAATAATTAAATTAATTAATTCTATAGGTATATACTTATACTAGTTATATGTGTACTTAACTAATTAAATAATATTGATTCTAAAATTAAATTATATCATTAAATTATTTATACATGTATTTAATTAATTTAATTTGCAATTTATTAATTATTAAATTATTTTATCTTTAAACTTTGGTTTGATTGGTTTGACTGGCCAATCGGAGGTTTGACCAGTCAAACCCTTTATCCTTCTTCTTCCCCAATGCACTGATAACGCGAGAGAATCGAAGGGTCTAGAAGTCTCACAAGGCGAGAGATCTAGTCGCTGAATTGACCACTCAAAATCCTCGGTTGATCAGAAATTAACCCACAATACAAAATAAGCCAATTAAGTCCCAAAACTTGTGAATTAAAAATTATTACTCTACCATAAAATGCATAGTGTAGAAGCATGTAGAGGTCGAACCACAGAGAGCAATACAAAATATTGGGTAGCCTATAGATGTTCATGTACATCCAGGTCATTCTTAAATGAATTCTATTTTTGTGGGTTTATATTAAATTATATATATATATATATATACTTATTTATGTTTTTATGATTTTCAAACATATATATTTTTTTCTTTGTATATTTTAAATGATATAATATAGATGTATATATATACAAAGAGATATATATATAAGAGAAGGGAGAGAGAGACATAATATATGGATACACATATACATATATACTCAAAATATACTAAATATAATATTTTTTGGTTTTTTTTATATTTTTCTAATTTTTCTTGGTTATTTTTCTGGAATTTTACTACTTTTTATGTATTATTAAATCAAAAAATGCCCCTAATATGGGACTAATTAATTAGGCTGAATATAATTTGGGTTTTAAAAATATAAGATAAGCCTCAAAATTACCCAAATTAATTTTAATACATAAATAATAATATATAAATAATTCTAGAATAAAAACATATATTTTTGTACTTTTTATTGCATTTTTATATTTTTTTGTTGAATTTTGGAGTTTTCTAATTTTTATATTTTTCTTTTTCTTATTTTTAGGGTTTTTCACTTTCTGGACTCAATAATTATATAAATATACTATATATAATTTTTTGTATTTTTTCAGAAACATTTTATATTTTTTTGTATTTTATAATTTAAACAGTGCAAAAAGGCTCCTTTTTCATTTTTAATAAATGGATAAAATGCTCAAAATGCCAAACAAAAATATAACGTGAATCAACATGGTTGGGTGCATCTCTCCTAATTTTTGGGGATTTTTAGGAGCAACTTAGGCATTTTTAATAAATACATTAAACACATAAAAACAAAACAGCCTAGCAGGGGCATAAATGCAATAAAAATAAAAGATAGGGGCTACATTGCAATTATACCTACAGAAATAAACATTTATTTTATTTTTCAGGGCTATTTTACAATTATAGAAGATGCTAGGACTTCGTTGCAATTTTCACGTATTCACGTGAGACTGCACGTGAGGCTGGGGAGGACCTACTTGTAATTCTATAACAGTCCAGGGGTCACATTGCAAAATTCCTAAATATTTTACACGCTAAATTTAATTTACAGAATTAAAAATTAAATACAAATAGGGCGAGGGGCTTAGATGCAATTACCCCTATATGCGCGCTGAAGGACGGTGATCCGCGTGCCACTTATCCACGTGGCAGGCTCTCAAAGCCCGATACCCCTTCACCGATCCTCGGTTGAGATTACATCTGACGCTTGATCGGACGGCCGAGGCGATTGCTGATTGGACGACCAAGATTAGATCTGGGGTTGCCTCCTCCATCCGACGGTAGCTGCTACTCGCGAAGAACAGGAAGGAACAGCTGGCTTCCCTTGCTTCGATCTTCGATTCCTCCTCCTCCAGATGCTCTTTGGTGATGGCGATGGGATCTACACGTCCGGCGAGGCGTTCTGCAGCTTCTGAGGTACTCCAGAGGGTCCAGGACCCCTTGAATCGGCCCAACGAGCTCGAGGAAGCATGAGGAGTCCTGGAGCCTTGCAGGTGATCAATTCGAGTCCAAAAGGGCTCCATTCTGCTCCCAACCTAGACCAAGAGACAGAGGGGCTCGAGGGTGTTTCCCTCGACCGGGGGTTAAAGCGTCACAGGTGGAAAATGGACGTGGGTGGCGAGGTCCGGCGAAGTGGAGGAGCTTGGACCTCGATTCGCAGATCTAGGGAATCTCTGGGTGATCTGATGCGGGGGTTAGGTGTAGAACGCGTAGGGGAAAGAAATGGTGGTGATGCGAGGGTCGAATCGTGCGTAGATCAGGTTGGAGAGGTTCGCCGGAGCTGAACTCCGGCGAACTTCGATCTGGCCCTAACCGAGCACCTACGGTCCTAATGACCAAGCTAACTACAAGATTACAAGCTAAAAATGCAAACTAATCTATTAAACGAGATAAAGCAGCTCTTATACCTGGTGGTCGACCAGGGAGCAGGACCTCTGGCGAGCGGCGACCGTGGGTGCTTCCCTCAACTCCTCTAACCAGCTGAAGCTTCCAGGAGGATCCCCCTGTCACGAGGATTCTCTAGAGACTGGAAACAAGGGTGGAAGATGACCGAAGGGAGACCAAAATGGAGCAGGAGGTCGAGGGAGTTATTTATAAACATAGAGGCGCACCCTTATTGACCGGGGTGCCACAAAGAATTGGCTGGTCAGATGATGGATCTTAGATGTTAGCGTGAAGAAGGGAACATCGACCGAGCTTTTTCATGAAGGAATCTACGCCTGGAAGTCAAAGGATTAGAAGGGGAAAGTCGGAGAAGACGGGCTGAAACAACGTCTGACACCAGGCGGCTGGAGGCAGAAGAGTTGACCGGGTGGTCAATGAAACCTGATTGGTCCACATCAGCCTTATTTTGACCGATTATTTAAATACAATAAACGACTTTATTTATTTTTACTTATAAAATAAAAATTGTTTATTAAATAATGTAGTATTTATTTATGCTTTTTATTTATTTTTTTGATGTATTTTATTATGGATTTATTTTAATGATGTACTTATAAGTATATTTACATGTATTTTTGTATAATTTTATTTTTATTTTGTACATTTTATTTTATTATTTTATTTTCTTATTTTATAAATTTATAACTTATTTTTGTGAGTATAAATATATTTTTCTTTAATTTTTATGAGTTTATTTGCATATTTAAATAAATAGGTGTATATATTATGTAGGTATACTTATAGGTATTTTACCTATATTTTATATTCATTTTATTTATTTAATGAATTTTATTTGTTTTTATTTTGGACTTACATTTTAAATAAAGTATGACTAATATGTACAATTTAATAAAAATATAGATGAATAAAGAATAAAAGAATGAATTCCCCTTTTATTTATATACATATATAACATAGGTATTTTGTCTATGTATTCCATAGACTTATTTTATTTTACCAGTTCTTTTTGGTTTTATTCTAATTTCAATATGTACATGCATTTTGTATATTATTTACAAAATTCTAAAAATATAAAGTTATAGAAATGATGAATAATGAGTATAATGAATATTTTAATCGGGTAGACTGTACAATGAAGGCCAAAAATCTAACTTTCACAGATGAACTCCAAAAATTATGAAACCAATTTTATTAAATAGCTCTTGAAAAGTTATATACAATTAAAGGTGATATTGGTGGATTTTGAGTTTTTATTTACAAGATATGGGTCTGTGAAGTTGAGATTCTGGCTTTTTATTCTGTGTATAAAATGTACATTGTATATTCTTTTTATACAAACTCAATTTTGTATTTTTATTCACATTATTCTCTACAACTTTTATGTACAAAATTTCTGTATTTAATGAATAAATATTTAAATGCAAAATAGGTGTAAAAAATGCATAAATGAATGAATCAATAAATGAGGTATTTATTGTATTATTGGCCCTTATCTCCCCCTACTTTATTCCTCGTCGACCAAGCCAATTCTTGACTTGCTCTCGGGGTTCGGGTCATAAAATATTTGCAATATTTTATTCCTTTTTCTTTTCTTCTCTTTATTCTATAATTTGGCATTAAAAACCTTATTTTATGTGCAATACATGCAATGAATAGTGGATGCTATTATAGACAAATTAATGTTATTTACATGCATTAGCTAGGGTTTTCAAGGCCAAAATGATAGAATAAAGGTGATGAAGTGGAGATTCTCACCCCCTATACTTGCCTTTGCTAGTCCCTAGCAAATACTTATGCAATAAGTACAAAAAGAATAAAAAATAAGAAGAAAAGGAAAGGCGGAATGAAAAGGATAGAGTGAATAGGGATGCTTTCAGTGCAATATATGTCCTTACAAAATCAGAATTTGGAGCCTCTGTTAGACCTTGGGTGTGGATGTATGTAGAAACTAGTCGGGAACCAGCTTTAAAACACAACGGCCTTCGAGAGTCACAAAACTCGGTTCAACCCACCTCAATAGCCTGGTTAGAACTGGCCTACGCCATACGCAAACCCTTACGACTATGAAGTTGACTTGTACAGTGTGAGTGATAGTGGCTCTCCCCAACTGAAATGACAAAGAGACTAGCTTCTCCAGAATGACAACCCAATGATTCCCCAATCCAACAGCTCTTTCCTCGAGGAGCGGGGTATTCCCTTGTAAGTTTAAGTGGCATCCAACTCAAGAGGAGGAGGTAGAGAAAAGAATGGACGGTAGACAATGTAGCTACCTATCCTGGGAAGCAAGACCAGTGTAGTCAAGTCATCCAGCTGCAGGCTCACATGGTATAACTTTGATGCTCAAGCTTGGTTATTTTCTATACAACATATTTGCATTCTCCGACAGGCACTTTATTTTATTTTCAAGCCTGTCCACTTTTTTGGAGATATATTTTTTTAAACAATATTTACAGCAGCATTTACATAAGGACTTTTTCCTCTTGAGCCAGAAGACTATCCCTCTTTTGAAGCATTATCGCAACCCACACTCTCCTGTCGTTAGACCTCATGGCTACTGGACCAGGTTGGGGTGCACTTCCCTCCCTAGACGAGGACGAATGTTTCCACCCGTGTGCGTCTCAGATTGGCAAATCCAACCCCCTCACCACTCCAACTTAGTTGAGCCAAGTGAAAGGTGCAGGTGTCCAAGTTAGGTCACGACCGACAAGAGTCATGTGTGTGTTTCGAAAAGTTCTAGTTAGTCAGTTGAGGTGACTTGAACCCATCCCTGATTTCTCAAAGAATTAAGTCTGACTAGACCCGAAGTACCTTAAACCTAGTTCCCATAAGGTTCCAGTGCAGTTAGGTGTGGTAAGGTCCAACCAAGCTCCAATTTTAGACTTTATTGGACTGATTCAATCATCAAGCTCACTCAAAAAGAATCTGAATGACATGCTCATGCTATGCACAATGAATGATGCATTTTTTTTTTCACGGAGAATTTTTAAAAAAAATCAAAGAATCTTTTCACACAAAGAATTTTTGCAAATAAAAAAACTTGGCACATACAAAAAGTATATACAATTATTTACACGGGCGTGCCGCTTTATTTTACACGATTTAAGGATTTTTAAAGATTTTACCGGTTTTAATAGAGTAATTTATTTAGGTTATATTTATATAAATGATAAAGAATTTTATGTATTTTATGTATTTTATTTATGATTTACATATATTTATTTATGATACTTTTATTCCTCATATTTATTTGAAAATAATTTTGAAAACTATAGTACACGATAATTTTTGCAAGCATTTACAAACATTTAAAAACTATTTTGCAAAGATTTGTTACACTATATATATACATTTTCCACAATAGTTTTTACAAACATTTTTCAAAACATTTGCACATAGGTTTTCAAATCCTTTGTTTCACACAAAGAAGAAAATTTTTCAAACAAAGCAATTTTACAGAGGTTGAAAATATTTCACAGCAAGTTTTCCAAACAGTTCACACTATTTTTCAAATCATACTGTAAAGGTATTTAATCTGATTTATTAATCAGTATATACAAAGAAAAACTATGTTTTATGTACAACACGGTTTAGGCTCTTATAAGTTTTATTTGGAATTATTGCTTGTTTTTTGCATGAGAGATTTTTGTGGAGACTCCTCAGACTTATTTGAGAATCATTTTCAAAAGATTTTAAAGACTATAGTCCAAAATAATTTTACAAACATGTACACACATTTGAAAATGATTTTTTGCAAAGGTTTTTCAAATAGTATAGATAGATTTTTCAAAATAATTTGACAACCAATTTTTCCAACCATTTGCAAACCATTTTTCACACATTTTTATTTCACTCAAAGAAAATATGCAAACAAAACTATTTACAAAGGTTGAATACTTGTACACACTATTTTTCAAGTAATTTTCAAAAGATTTTACAAAGAGACATTATGCACAAAGCGATTTTCCTGATTTATTAATCAGTATAGACAAAAAGAGTCTGAGGAGCTCACAATCATCTTTGATTATTGTAATAGAAATACTTTTTACATTACTTTTTAGCTTGAGGTGGTATTTTATTTTCAGTATAAGTTATGGCTTATAGTATATACATGGTATATACGACCCCCTATACTTAGCTTGAGCTATGTCCTCATAGATCGAAGAGAAAAGAGAAGACATAACTCGTACTGAGTATAGACAAGTGTAAAGAAGATATAAATAAGAAATGAATGAACAAAAGATAAGTTGACCGTCCCCCCTATACTTAGGATTAAGTAATCCTAAGTATAGAAGACTGTACACAACGCAGGAAGGGTCAAGGGTGAGAATAAATAGATCGTACTTAGATTGTCTCCCCCTATACTTAGGGTAAAATATCCCTAAATATAGACAAGAAGAGGAGACAACGGAGAGGATCGCAAAGAATAGAAGACCTCGAGGTACACACCCCCCTATACTTAGGACAAAGTGCGTCCTAAGTATAGAAGACTGATAACAAGGGGCAAGACCTTTTGATACAAAAAGACGATAGAAGAGGAAAAGAAGAAAAGAAGAAAATCAGATAAACAATTTTTGAGGTGCGGCGTCTGAATCTTCTGATGCTGCCAATGTTGTGGATATGTCATCAAGGTCCAGAAGCTGGATGGAGTCGACAACGGCCAAGAATGTATCAGGCTCGAGGTAAGGCTTCAGGAGTTGACCGTTGACGACAAATGGTTGTGCGTCAGGAGACAATTCTGATATGGCAATACTTCCATTGTCACGCACTTCACGAACTCATAATGGTCCTGTCCACTTACTCTTTAATTTGCCCGGGAAAATCCGCAACTTTGCATCAAATAACCACACCTTCTGTCCAACTTCAAAGGTCTTTCGTCTGATGTGCCAGTCATGCCAGTGTTTCACCTTGTCCTTGTACATCAATGTATTATCGTATGCATAGTCTCGGAACTCCAGGAGTCTGTTCAGATCATCCTTTCTTTCCTGACCACTTTTTCGTGAGTCCAAATTGCACATGTTAATTGCCCATAAAGACTTGTGAATTAATTCGACGGGCAAATGGCACGGCTTCTCATATACAAGACGATAGGGCGACATGCCCAAGGGAGACTTGTAGGCGGTTCTGTAAGCCCAGAGAACTGAGTCCAAGAGTTGAGACCAGTTCTTCATGTCCGACCGTACAAGTTTCTGCAAGATCGTCTTTATTTCTCTGTTTGACAATTCGGCCATGCCATTGGATTGAGGATGGTAAGGGGATGCGACACGATGGTCGATGTTGTACTCCTTTGTTAATTTCTTGACCTCTTTGTTAATGAAATGGCTACCCCCATCCGATATGAGAATCTTCGGAATCCCGAATCGCACAATGATGTTATCTTTCAAGAATCGGCACATTTTCCGGCTATCAGCGGCTCGAGCGGGAATAGCTTCAACCCAACGACTCACGTAATCGACGGCAAGAAGGATGTGCTCAAAACCTTAACTGTTAGGGAAGGGTCCCATAAAATCAATGCCCCATGCATCAAAAACATCTACTATCTGAATGATCTTTAGAGGCATCGAATCTTTTGCAGTGAGTGTACCCTTCAATCTCTGGCAGTCAATGCATTATTTGACAAATATTGCTGCATCATTGAATAGTGTGGGCCACCAGAAGCCACACTGAAGTACTTTGGCTGTCGTGCGGTCTCCAGAGTGATGTCCACCAGATTCGAGCGAGTGACAATGCTCGAGGACAATATAATGCTCCTCCTGAGGGATGCACCTGCGCCAAATGCAATCCGCTCCTTCCCTGAATAAAAGAGGATCTTCCCATTGATAGAAGCGGATGGTCGACATGAATTTGTTCTTCTTATTCTTCGTCCAAACCGATGGTATTACCCCTGAGGCGAGGTAATTGACTATATCAGCATACCAAGGGAGAGAATCCACTACTAAGATAGACTCGTCAGGAAAGGTTTCTGTGATGGGTGCACTGTTCGGGGGAGGCTCGTGCTACTCAATTTTGGAGAGATGGTCTGCTACCACATTCTGAACTCTAGGCTTGTCCTTAATTTCCAAGTCAAATTCCTAGAGGAGAAGGATCCATCGAATCAGTCTCAGCTTGGCATCCTTCTTCTGTTGTAGGTACCGGATAGCAAAGTGGTCTGTAAAAATGGTGACTTTTGATCCGAGCAAATAGGATCTGAACTTCTCGAGGGCAAAAACCACAGCCAGCAACTCTTTTTCTGTCACAGTGTAATTTCTTTGTGCTTCATCTAATGTTTTGCTGGCGTAGTGAATGGCATAGAGCGCTTTTTCTTTCCTCTGTCCAAGAACGGACCCGACTGCAAAATCTGACGCATCAATCATGATCTCAAAAGGAAGAGACCAATCCGGCAGCTGTAGGACTGGAGCTTGAGTGATAAGCTCCTTCAGCTGATTGAAAGCAAGGAGAACTTGCTGATCGACATTAAACTCAGTTTCCTTGCATAGAAGTTCTGTCAAAGGTCGGGCGATGCGGTTGAAGTCCTTGATGAATCGTCTGTAAAATCCCACATGCCTCAGGAATGACCTTACATTTTTCATTGATTGAGGTGGCTCTAAATTGGCAATAACATCCACCTTTGCCTGGTCGACTTCCATGTCACGTTTGGAAACGATATGACCCATCACAATGCCTTCAGTGACCATGAAGTGGCTCTTTTCCCATGAGAGTACCAAATTGACTTCACGACATTTCTGAAGAACTCTGTCTAGATGCTCAAGACAAGAATCAAAACTATCACCATAGACAGAGAAGTCGTCCATGAACACCTCGAGAAAGCTGCCTACCATCTCGGCAAAAACTGCTAGCATGCATCTTTGGAATGTTGCAGATGCGTTACATAATCCAAAGGGCATCCTCTTGAAGGCGTAGGTGTCGAACGGGCAAGTGAAGGTAGTCTTCTCTTGATCTTCGGGAGCAATTGCCACATGGTTGTACCCGGAATACCCATCCAAAAAGCAGAAGAACTCCTTGCATGCTAGTCTTTCTAGAACTTGGTCAATGAATGGCAAGGGGAAGTGGTCCTTCTTAGTTGTTGCATTAAGACAACAGTAGTCAACACACACCCGCCAGGATGTTGGTATCCGAGTGGATATTTCCTCTCCTTTGTCATTGGTAACCACGATAAGCCCAGATTTCTTTGGAACTACATGCAGTGGGCTTACCCATTTTGAATCGGAGATAGGATAGATGAAGCCTGCATTACACCATTTCGTGATCTCCTTCATGACGATGTCCCGGAGGTTTGGAATCAGCCTTGTTTGGAATTCGCAGGACGGCTTGGCATCTTCTTCCAGATAGATGTGGTGTGAACACAAAGCTGGATTTATCCCACAGAGATCTGATGCGCACCAACCAAGTGCCTTGCGGTTCTTTTCTAGAACCTCGAGAAGTCAAGATTCCTGATCCGGATTCAGCCTGCTTCTGATGATGACCGGATACATTTGTTCTTCACCTGCAAGGAAAGCATACTTCAGGCCTGCAAGAAGTGGCTTGAGTTCTGGTTTTAGTCTGTCCAATTTGTTGGTCACTACAGACACTATACTGGTGGTGGGATGTTATTCTTTGATGGGGCTACCATCCTTAGTATTCTGTTGAGACCCTGATGATGTGCCGAACGGTTCTGCACTCAGCTCATTGTGTTCGGTCTGGAGGGAATTCTTGAAATCACCCAATTGTTCCAGCATCAGAGTATCTGTGTCCCAAGAATCATCGGAGCCTAGGTCAACTGTGCTATCCAAGTCCTCCTCGAGAGTGAGGATTTCTTGGGTCCACGAATCATTCAATGACAATAATGAGCCTCTGATTTCTACAATAAAGTCACAGTCTACTTCTGATACCGCATGGCTCTCATCAGTCGTGGTGTTATGTTCTCCGATCATGTCTATAGTGATCTGCGTGTTGTTCGAGCTGAAAGTGATTTTGCCTGACCCGTAATCAACCACGGCACCTGATGTACGTAAGAATGGTCGGCCAAGGATGATAGGGGTCTGGAGTAAGGGTGCGGGCGAGTCCATATCAAGGACTACAAAATCAACAGGGAATTGCATCTCCCGCACCTTCACTACAACGTCTTCCAACAGACCTCTGGGTTGCTTGATGGATCGGTCAACGAACTGATGGATCATTCGTGTTTGCTTGAGCTGACCCATCCCAAATTCTTGTGTTATTGATGCTGGCAAAAGGTTGATGGAAGATCCGCTGTCAAGGAGAGTGCGCTCAAAGACCTGATCGAAAATTTCACAACTGATGAGAGGTGCTCCATTGTCTTGCTTTTTCTGTGGGAGGTTACTGATGGCTGCGACCGTGGCTAAGGTGAGGACATGCTTCTCAACTTGTTGGCGTCTGTTCTTGCGTGCTGGGCGACTCTTTCTCGTACATGCTTCTTTCAGTCCTTTCTTTAACAGCTGTCATGTATTCCACGGCCTTTAGTAAGGGAATCTCAACGGTTAAGTTGTCTATTATTTCCACAACTCCAGGATCAGACAATGCACTTTTTATTTTTGCAATTTTTTTGGATTTTTCAATTGCATTAGGAAAAGGAATATTTACATCGCTAGAAAGCAAAATAGAGTTCTTGTTTGCATCATAACTATCGCCCACAAATTGTT
This sequence comes from Ottelia alismoides, assembly GCA_037367405.1. NCBI lineage: Eukaryota > Viridiplantae > Streptophyta > Magnoliopsida > Alismatales > Hydrocharitaceae > Ottelia > Ottelia alismoides. The sequence continues at coordinate 465,099 of JAZKJV010011585.1, read as the reverse complement.
GTACATCCGGAATACAAAAAGGAGTACAGACTGGATCCTGAGATACTGGTGCTGATGGGCGAGCAAAAAGTAGGGTGTCCGCTCCGTCGGCTGGTGAAGGATCGTCTGCTGCTGTCAGCTCCTCCAAGGCTGGCACGGCTTTGCTTGGACTGCAATCTTCTTTTTGTTGTTTTTGATTTTGCTGATTTTTTTTGTATTTTTGGCTGAGGGTGTTGGTGCTGCATGACGGCTGGAATGGCTTCTCCTTCTTCTTTCTCCTCACCCACCCCTGTAGCTGGCACAACTGATGCAGAAGATGACGATCCACCTGTTTCTTTATTCACCCCATTCTTGATAGCAGGTAGAGGCAAGGCCCTACCACTCCTGAGAGTGACAGCATTAGAATAAACAGTAATACCATTTTCTGACTCTACAGACACAGATAGGACATCACATTCTACCTGCTCCTTCTTCTTAAAGTTATTGGGGTTCGCCTCGACCTGAGCTAGGATGGTGGTTTTAGTGGCGGTTAGGTCGTCGAGCCTCTTGGTCATATCTGCTAGCCCTTTGACGAGTTGAGCCAAGCAATCCATGGTCGGGTTCACAAGAGTTACCTCAGTGGGTTCAGCGTGCAGACCACGCTGTTGCTGCATGTGTTGGTGCTGAGGTGGTTGTTGGTGGTGCTGGGGTGGTGCAGGAAGCTGTAGTTGTTGATAAGAGGGAGGTGGATACTGTTGGTATTGTTGAGGTGGAGCAGCCACATACTGATGAAAAGGCTGCGGATGGCGGTATTGCGGCTACTGATATTGCTGATTCTGCCTCCATGGATTTGCATATGGGGGAGGCTGATGATACTGTTGTGGGGGCTGTGAGGATTGTCCAAAACGACCACCCTGAGGTTGGTGGTATTGCTGGTTGGCTGGTTGCTGACCCTGAGGGTGTCCCATAGGACGGGTTGGTTGTGCTTCATTATTCCATACCCCATTGACTTCTTGAATCATGGGTAGTGGTGGGAACATGGGATCGGATCCTGATACAAACTCTGGTTGGTACACAATCATCTGTTGCTGTGGCTGGCCCTGATCGGGTGCCTGCACGTAGTACACGTGCTGGACTGTCGGTGGCTGCTGACTCGGCTGAGGCTGATATAGCGGTGGTTGCTCGTCCTTCCTCTCAGCTAGAGCTTCTAATGGTGCTGCCGACTGAACAGAATTGATGGTGCCTACTAGCAGTTCTAGCTGCTTCGTGATCTGATCAAGTTTGTCAAGATTTTGGGTCTTCTTCTCGATCACAGCAAGTTTTTCAAGGTCCTGTGATCGCTTCTCGATGATATCAACCTTTGAGAGATGGCCCCCGATGATACTGAGGTCGGAGCTCTCATCTCTCTCCGCCTCGCAGGACGCGGCCATATGCACTTGTTTCTGGAGGATTTGGGGCTGCTTCTGGTATGCTTTTGATGAAGAGAGGGCGGCCTCTCCTTCAACCATTTCTTCGAAAATCTGCCAGACTACATCTTCATCCTTATTGAAGTGTGAACCCCCACATGCAACGTCAACGAGCCTTTGGCTCTCGATGTTCAGGCCCCCAAAGCAGTGTTGGACCAAACTGGTCTTCGGGATCTCATGATGGGGACATTTCTTCTGCAGATCGGTGAATCTCTCCCATGCTTCATGTATGGACTCGTGGGCTCCTTGGGAGAAGTTGTTGATTCGGGCTCGCATCTGGTTGAGCCGGCCGAGAGGGTAAAACTTATGCAGGAAAGCTGACTTCAGTTCCTCCCAGGTCGTCACAACCTTCCCCAGATGGTTGACTCAGTAGAGGGCCTTGTCTTGTAAGCTGAAGGGGAATGCCATCATTTTGACAATGTCCAAAGGGACATTGGGATAGTGAGTAGTGCGGCAGATGCGTGAGAACTGCTGCAGGTGGATGTATGGTTCTTCATTGGTGTTTTCATGGAAAGCTTGAAGAAGAGCAACGAACTGGGGTTTCAGCTCAAAGTGCGCGTGCACTGGTGGAATGAGAATCCACTCAGTCATCTGGCTGTCTCCAGGATTATAAGTCTCCTTCAGTGTAGGTTTGGGTCTCCCACCTTCTGGCTCTTCCTCATCATCTGGTGGTGGCCCACCACCTCCTCTTCTGCCTCCTCCTCCCTCGGCTTTGTTCATCACGTCATTCAGCATATCCTGAAAAGCGATCTGTGCTAGGGCCTGCTTTGTCAGCTGCTGTTGGATGGCTGATAACGCGGTGGATTCATACGAGGGTCACCATGAATAATATGTATAAAGTGTCGCTGAGGCGACCGCTCGCAGAATACCCATGTTGATCAGCCATTAACCCACAATAAAAGAATGAATGAATTAAGCCCAAAAATGTGAATTAATATTTATTACTCTACCACAAAATGCACAGTGAGCAAGTATGTAGAGGTCAAACCATAGAGAGCAATACAAAATGCAATAGCCTATGATGTGTATGTACCACAGAGTCATCCATGTGTGAAGCCTATTTTTGTGGGTTTTTATCTTTTATATTTTTTTATTTATTTTTATTATTATTATTATTATTTATTTATTTTTATTTTTATTTTTTTATAGTAATAATACGAAACATATATATATATACAATTTAGAGAATATATAAATATATAAAGTTATAAATATATCCCTAGAGGGTAGCTTTATAGTATATAATGCATACATTAGATATAGGTATATATAGATATAAATAATAACCCCCTTTTTTGTTTAATTTTAGAATTTTATATATCAATATATATAGATGTATATATAGATCTATATTTTTTTTAATAGAGGAATATATATACAAAGGGGAGAGAGGGGTGATAAAATATTTATAAATATATATAAAAAACATTCAAAAATATAGAAATAAAATCTTTTTGGGATTTTATAATTTTTTACTATTTTGGTGATTTTTTGGTATTTTTCAAATTGTTTTTGGTATTTTTAAATGCTGAAATAAAGGAAAACAGTGAAATAGGTACTGGCTGTAAGTAAAATAAGAATAAAAAAATACCCAACAACCACAAAATTTTTCCACACTATTTTTCAAATAGAGGTAATAAAATATAGAGGAACTAGGAACTGAGTTTATATTTTTCTGAGTTTTCTTCGATTTTATACATTTTTTTGAAGTTTTTATGTTTTTTTAAATTTTTAAGGTTTTTCTTTTGAGATTTTTAAGGATTTTTGGACTGACACTAAAATAGGTCAAAATACATACTAGGAAATGTTTTTGGAATTTTTCAATGTCTTTTAATATTTTTTTTGGAATTTTATAAGTTAGACAGTAATTAAAAGGCATGTTTTTATTTTTAATAAATGCAAAAATGCAAGAAAATTAAAAACTAAAAATATAGAATGCAAGGGTACACTAACAGGAGCCTATATCCATTTTTGTAAGATTTTTCAAATTAAAATGAGGCATCAAATAAATGGACAAATCTTACAAAAATATTTGGCCTGGCAGGGTCATTTTTGTAATTAAAATATTTCTCTGGGGCATCCATGCAAAAATTACAATAGAAATAAACATTTACTTTTATTTTCAGAGCCATTTTACAATTAATAAAACCCGGCGGGATTTAAGTGCAAAAATCACGCGCCTCACGTGGGTGCTGCACGTGAGACGCGGAGGGACTAATATGCAAATACATAAACTCCAGGGGGCGTACTACAAATTATACAATTTATTTACAACGTGGTATTTTATTTTTGGAATTAAACTATAAATACAAAAAGACGGGGGGTTAGGTCTGAAATTTACCCCCAAAGGCGCGCGATCCAACGGCGTTGGGCGCGCCACTTATCCACGTGTCGAGCCCTCAAAGCCAGATACCCCTTCAACGATCTGCAGCCGAGATTGCATCTGAAGTCCGATCGCACGGCCAAGGCATCTGCTACACGGACGGCCCTCTGGGGCCATCTCCTTCATCCGACGGTGGCTGCTGCTCGCAAAGAACAGGGAAGAACAGCTGGCTTCCCTGGCTTCGATCATTGATATCTCCGCCTCCAGGCGCTCCAGGTTGCTGATGATGGGTTCCAAACGTCCGACGAGGCGGCGCGCACCGTCCGAGGTACTCTAGAAGGCCCATGACCCCCTAGATCGGTTGAACAAGATCGGAGAAGAAAGGGGGGTCCTGGAACCTCGCAGGGGATTGAATCGAGCCCCAGGGGGCTCCGTTCAGCTTCAGGCCTGCACCAAAAGAATGAGGGGCTCGAGGAGGTCTTCCTCGACCAAGGGTTAAGGTTGAAAAGCTAGGGAATGACTGGGGGTGGCGAGGTCCGGCGAAGCGGAGGTGGTGGACCTCGATTCGTAGAGCTGGCGAGGCTCTGGTTGATCTGATGAGTGGGTTAAGCGAGGAACGCGTAGGGAAATGAAATGAGATGAAGCGGGGGGTCGATTCGTGTGTCGATCAGGGTAGAGAGGTTCGCCGGAGCTGAACTCTGGCGAACTTCGATCTGGTTCTAATCGAACACCTAAGGTCCTACTAATTACTCTAAAGGCTAGATTAAAGATTAAAAACTAAAACTAAGCTACTAAAAGGGATAAAACAGCTCTTATACCTGGTGGTCGATCAAGGAGCAGGACCTCCGGCGAGCGGCGACCGTGGGCACTTCCTTCGACTCCTCCGACCGTCTGAGACTGCAAGGAACACCCCCTGTCACGAGGATCCTCCACGGGCTGGAATTGATGGTGGAAAGCGACTGAAGGGAGACCAAAATGGGATAGGAGGTCGAAGGATTTATTTATAAACATGGGTATGGACCCTTAATGACCGGGGCACCACGAAAAATCGGTAGGTTAGATGGCCGATCTGGGTTGGTGGCGGTGATGTACAATGATCGGAGATCATTTTGTCAGAAGACGTCGATGGCCAACGATGGACGAGTCGAGCGGGAAAAAGGGAGGAAAACAGGGGACTTGATGGTTCTGACGGGAGTCAGAGGCGCAGGGGGAGTTGACCAGAGGTCAACAGTCCCTAGCCTCTGATTGGCCCACGTCAGACCAAACTTGACCCATTTATTACACGTAGCAAATGAATTAATTAGAATTTATTTATAAAATAAAAAATGTTTATTAGCTAATGTAGTATTTATTTACGATTTTTATTTACTTTTTTTGAAGTGTTTTATTACGGGTTTATTTTAATAATGTATTTATAAGTATGTTTTTATGTATTTATTTTTATTTTGTTTATTTTTATTTTATTATTTTATTTTATTATTTTATAAATTTATAACTTGTTTTTATGAGTATAAATATATTTTTATTTGATTTTTATGAGTTTATTTACATTTTTAAATAAATAGGTATATGTATATATAGTTATACTTATAGGTATTTTACCTATATATTATGTATACTTTATTTATTTTAATGCATTTTCTTGATTTTTATTTTGGATTTACCTTTTTAATAAGTTATATGTAGTATTTACATTATTATAAAAATATAAAAGAAGAAAATAATTAAAGAATGTTTTCCCCTTTTGTACATACTTGATCATAGGTATTTTGCCTATTAACTTGCATCTTTTTTTTATTAATCCTTTTTAGTCTTATTCTAATTTCAGTATATACATGTATTATATACATTATTTACAAAATTCTAAAAATATAATTTGCTAAAAATAATGGACAATGAATATATGGAATATTTTAATCAGGCAGGCTGTACAATGAAGGCCAAAAACCTAACTTTTGTAGATGGACTCCAAAAATTATGAAACCAATTTTATTAAATAGTTCTTGAGAAGCTATATACAATTAAAGGTGAGTTTGGGTGATTTGGAGTTTTTATTTGCAAGAGATGGGTCTGTGAAGTTGAGATTTTGGCTTTTTATTCAGGGTATAAAATGTACACTGAGTATTATTTTTACACAAACTCAATTTTGTAATTTTATTTACAACATTATCTACAATTTTCATGAACAAATTTTCTTTGTTTGTTGAATAAATAATTATGTACAAAATAGGTGTCAAAAATGCATAAATAAATGCATGAATAAATGAGTTGTTTATTGTACACTGGCTCTTATCTCCCCCTACTTTATTCCTTGTCGACCAATTCCATGTTGGCCTTGGTCTCGGGGTTAGGGTCCTAAAATATTTGAAATATTTTACTCCTTTTTCTTTTCTTCTCTTTATTCTATAATTTTGGCATTAAACACCTTATTTAATGTGTAATTAATACAATGGATCATGAATGCTATTATGTACAATTTGATGCTATTTACATGCATTTGTTGGGGTTTTTTGAGGCCAAAATGATAGAATAAAGGTGATGAAATGGAGATTCATAACCCTCCTATACTTGCCTTTGCTAGTCCCTAGCAAACACTTATGCAATAAGTACAAAAAGAATAAAGAAAAGAAAAAGGACAATTAAAGAAGGATAGAGTGAATAAGGGTGCTTTCAGTGCAATGCATGTCTGTATAAAATCTGAATTTGGAGCTCCTGTCAGTCCTTGGGTGTAGATGTGTGTGGAACCTAGTCGGGAACCAGCTCTAAAGTACAACAGCCTTCGATAGTCATAGAACCCGGTTCAACCCACCTCAATAGCCTGGTAAGAACTGGTCTACATCATACGCAAACCCTTATAACTATGAAGCTGACTTGTACAGTGTAAGTAATAGTGGATCTCCCCAGCTGAAATGATAAAGGAACTGACTTCTCCAGAATGACAACCCAATGATTCCCCAGTCCAATAGCTCTTTCCTCGAGGAGCAGGGTATTCCCTTCTAAGTTCAAGTGGCAACCAGCTCAAGAGGAGGGGGTGAAGAGAAGAATGGACAGTAGCCAGTGTAGCTACCTATCCTGGGATGCAAGACCAGTGTAGTCAAGTCATCCAGCTGCAGGCTCACATATTTGACTTTGGAACCCAAGCTTGCTTATTGGCTTTGTACATACTTTGCAGGTATTTTATTTTTGTACAGGCCTGAACACATTTTTTTCAACATACTATTCACAGCAGCATTTACATATGGAGTTTTTCCTCTTGAGCCAGTAGACTATCCCTCTTTTGAAGCTTTATCGCAACCCACAATCTCCTGTCTTTAGACCTCATTGCTATTGGACCATGTTGGGGTGCACTTCCCTCCCTAGACGAGGACGAATGTTTCCACCCGTGTGCGTCTCAGACTGGCAAATCCAACCCCCTCACCACTCCAACTGAGTTGAGCCAGGTGAAAGGTTCAAGTGTCCAAGTTAGGTCACGGTCGGCAAGAGTCATGCGTGTGCCTCGAAGAGTTCTAGTTAGTCCACTGAGGTGACTTGAACCCAGCCCTGATTTCTCAAAGAATTAAGTCTGTATAGACCTGAAGTACCTTAGACCTAGTTCCCATAAGGTTCTAGTGCAGTTGGGTGCGGTAAGGTCTAACCAAGCTCCAATTTGAGACTTTATTAGACCGATTCAATCATTAAGCTCACTAAAAAAGAATATGAATGGTATGCTTATGCTATGCACAATGAATGATGTAATTTTTCACAAAGAATTTAAAAGAATCAAAGAATCTTTTTACACAAAGAAATTTTTGCAAATAAAAAGCTTGACACATACAAAGGTATACACAATTATTTACACGGGCGTACCGCCTTATTTACAAAAGGTATGGATTTCCAAAGACTTTACAGGTTTGAATGTAGTAGTTTATTTAGGGTTGTACAGAAAGAATTGTATGTGTCTTATTGATGAGTTACAAGTATTGTAATAATGCTCTTATTTCTCAGATCTAGTTTGAAAATAATTTTTGCAATCTATAGTACACGATAATTTTTGCAATCATTTACACACATTTGAAAACTATTTTTGCAAAGCTTTTTCACACTATATATACATTTTTCACAATAATTTTTACAAACAATTTTCAAAACATTTGCACATAGGTTTTTCAAATCCTTTCTTCCACACAAAGAAAAGTTTTGCAATCCAAACAATTTTACACGGGTTGAAAACATTTCACAGCAACTTTTTCAAATAGTTCACACTATTTTTCAAATCATATTGTATATGTATCTAAACTGATTTATTAATCAGTATATACAAAAGAAGAAAAAAACTGTATTTGCTATACAATATGGTTTTGGCTCTTATAAGCTTTATTCGGGATTGTTCTTATTTTTGTATGATAGATTTTCGTGCAGACTCCTCAGACTTATTCGAGAATCCTTTTCAAAAGATTTTTGAGAAATCTAGTCCAAAATAATTTTGCAAACATGTACACGTATTTGAAAATGATTTTACAAAGGTTTTACATAACATAGATAGGTTTTCAAAACAATTTTTTTTTTGACAATCAAATTTTTACAATCATTTGCACACTAGTTTTCACACACTTTGATTTCACTCAAAGAAAATAAATTTACACACAAAACTAATTTTCTCAAAGGTTGAATACTTGTACACACTATTTTCAAACAATTTTCACAAGGTTTTTCAAATAAAAATTTCTTTCACAAAACACTTTTCCTGACTTAATAATCAGTACAAATACAAAGAGCCTGAGGAGCTCACAATCATCTTTTATTATTATAGGACTACTTTTTACATTATATTTTATATTGAGGTGATATATTTTATTTTTCAGTATGAGTTATGGCTTATAGTATATACATGGTATATACGACCCCCCTATACTTAGCTAGAGCTATGTCCTCATAGGTTGAAAGGAAAAGCAAAGACATAACTCGTACTGAGTATAGACAGATCTAAAGAATCTAGATGAATTAAATGAATGAATGAGAAGTTGACCGTCCCCTCTATACTTAGGATCAAGTAATCCTAAGTATAGCAGACTGTACAAAAAGCAGGGAGGGTCAAGGGTGGGAATACACAGATCGTACTCAGATTGCCTCCCCCTATACTTAGGGTGAGATACTCCTAAGTATAGACAAGAAGAGGAGACAATGGAGAGGATCGGAATGAAATGAAAACTCGGGGTGCACACCCCCCCTATACTTAGGACAAAGTACGTCCTTAGTATAGAAAACTGTGTACAAGGGCGGCACCTTTTTGATATAAAGAGAAAATAGAAAAGGAAAAGAAGAAAAGAAGAAAAGAGGAAACTCAGATAAACAGTGGTTGGAGTACATCGTCTGGATCTTCTGATGCTGCAGCAGTTGTGGAGATGTCATCATGTTGCACGAGCTGGATAGAGTCAACAACGGCCAAGAATGCATCTGGTTCTAAGTAAGGCTTCAGGAGTTGGCTGTTGACGATGAAGGGCTGTGCGTCAGGGGACAATTCTGATATTGCAATACTTCCATTGTCACGCACTTCACAAACTCGAAATGGCCCTGTCCACTTACTCTTTAATTTACCCGGGAATATCCGCAACTTTGCATCAAATAACCACACTTTATGTCCAACATCGAAGGTCTTTCGTCTGATGTGCCGGTCATGCCAGCGTTTCACCTTCTCCTTGTACATCAATGTGTTATCGTATGCATAGTCTCGGAATTCCAAGAGCCTGTTCAGATCATCTTTTCTCTTTTGACCACTTTTGCGTGAGTCCAAATTACAACTATTGATTGCCCATAAAGATGTGTGAATTAATTCCACGGGCAGATGGCATGGTTTTCCATATACAAGACGATAGGGCGACATGCCCACGGGAGACTTGTAGGCGGTTCGGTAAGCCCATAGGACCGAGTCCAAGAGTTGAGACCAGTCCTTTCTGTTTGGCCTAACAAGTTTCTGCAGGATAGTCTTGATTTCTCTGTTTGATAGCTCTGCAATGCCATTGGTCTGGGGATGGTAAGGAGACGCGACACGATGATCGATGCCGTACTCCTTCGTTAACTTCTTGACCTCTTTGTTAATGAAGTGGCTACCTCCGTCTGATATGAGAATTTTCGGTATCCCGAACCGCGAAATGATGTTCTTCTTTAGAAACTGGCATATTGTTCGGCTGTCAGCAGCTCGAGCGGGGATAGCTTCAACCCAACGACTCATGTAATCGACGACAAGAAGGATGTGCGCAAAACATTGACTGTTAGGGAACGGTCCCATGAAGTCAATGCCCCATGCATCGAAAACATCTGCTATCTGAATGATTTTCAGGGGCATTGAATCTTTGGCAGTAAGTGTACCTTTCATTCTCTGACAGTCAGTACATCGCTTAACAAATTCAGCTGCATCCTTGAATAAAGTGGGCCACCAGAAGCCACACTGAAGTACTTTGGCTGCCGCCCGATCTCCAGAGTGATGTCCACCAGATTCGAGCGAGTGACAATGATCGAGGATACTAGATTGCTCTGTCTGAGGGATGCACCTGCGCCAAATGCAATCCGCTCCTTCCCTGAATAAAAGAGGATCCTCACATTGGTAGAATCAGATGGTCGACATGAATTTGTTCTTCTGATTTTTCGTCCAATCCGCTGGTGTTACCTCAGAGGCGAGGTAGTTGACTATATCTGCATACCAAGGAAGAGAATCCACTGCTAAGATGGCTTCGTCAGGGAAGGTTTCTGTGATGGGTGCATTGTTCAGAGGAGATTCATGCTGCTCTATTCTAGAGAGATGGTTTGCTACCACATTTTGAACTCCAGGCTTGTCCTTAATTTCCAAATCGAATTCCTGGAGGAGAAGGATCCAACGAATCAGTCTTGGCTTGGCATCCTTCTTCTGCTGTAGGTACCGGATAGCAGAGTGGTCTGTGAAAGTTGTGACTTTCGATCCCAACAAATAGGATATGAACTTCTCGAGGGCGAAACCACAGCCAGCAACTCTTTCTCTGTCACTGTATAATTCCTCTGTGCTTCATCTAATGTTCTGCTGGCATAGTGAATGGCATAGGGCGCTTTGTCTTTCCTTTGCCCAAGAACCGCCCCGACTGCAAAGTCTGACGCGGTCATTATCTCAAAGGGAAGAGTCCAGTCGGGCGGCTGTAAGATTGGAGCCTGAGTGATGAGCTCCTTCAATTGATTGAAAGCAAGGAGAACCTGCTGATCAACAATGAACTCAGTCTCCTTGCACAAAAGTTCTGTCAGAGGTCAGGCAATGCGGCTGAAATCCTTGATGAATCGTCCGTAGAATCCCACATGCCCTAGGAATGACCTCACATTCTTCACTGACTGAGGTGGCTGGAGATTTGAAATAACATCCACCTTTGCCAGGTCGACTTCCATGCCATGTTTGGAAACGACGTGGCCCAGCACAATGCCTTCAGTGACCATAAAGTGACTCTTTTCCCATGAAAGCACTAAATTGACTTCTCGGCATTTCTGAAGTACTCTGTCTAGGTGCTCAAGACAAGAATCGAAACTATCACCATAGACAGAGAAGTCGTCCATGAACACCTCGAGAAAACTGCCTACCATCTCGGCGAAGACTGCTAACATGCATCTTTGGAAGGTTGCAGGTGCATTGCATAATCCAAAGGGCATTCTCTTAAAGGCATAGGTGCCGAACGGGCAAGTGAAGGTAGTCTTCTCTTGATCCTCAGGGGCGATCGCCACTTGGTTGTACCCGGAATACCCATCCAGAAAGCAGAAGAACTCCTTGCCAGCTAATCTTTCCAAAACTTGATCAATGAAGGGAAAGGGAAAGTGGTCCTTCTTAGTTGTTGCATTGAGACGGCGGTAGTCAACACACACCCGCCAGGATGTTGGTACCCGAGTGGAAATTTCCGCTCCTTTGTCATTTGTAACCACGGTAAGCCCGGATTTCTTTGGAACTACATGCAGTGGGCTTACCCATTTTGAGTCGGAGATGGGATAGATGAAGCCTGTGTCACACCATTTCATTATCTCCTTCATGACGACATCCCGAAGGTTAGGGTTCAGCCTTCTTTGGAATTCGCGGGACGGCTTAGCATCTTCTTCTAGATAGATGTGGTGTGAACACAAGGCTGGATTTATCCCTCGGAGATCTGATACGCTCCAACCAAGTGCCTTGCGGTTCTTTTCTAGAACCTCGAGAAGATGAGACTCCTGATCCGGATTCAGCCTGCGGCTGATGATGATCGGATACATTTGTTCTTCACCCGCAAGGAAAGCATACTTCAGGCCTGCAGGAAGTGGCTTGAGTTCTGGTTTTGATCTGTCCACTTTGTCGGTCACCTCGGAGACTATGCTGGTGGTGGGATGTACTTCCTTGAAGCTGCTACCATCCTCGTCATTCTGCTGAGATCCCAGTAATGTGTCAAACGGTTCTGCGCGAAGCTGATCGTGTTCGGTCTAGAGTGACTGCTTAAGTAGATGCGCCTGCATCTGAGAATCTGTCTCCCAAGAATCGTCGGAGCATAAGCTGACTGCGCTTTCCAAGTCCTCCTCAAGAGTGAGGATTTCTTGGGTCCATGGATCGTTCAATGATAAGGCTGAGTCTCTGATCTCTGCAATAAAATCACAGTCTACCTCGGACGCTGCCTGGCTCTCATCAGTTGTGGCATTCGGCTCTCTGTTCATGTCTATCGTGATCTGCTGGGTGTTCGAGCTGAAGGTAATCTTGCCAGACCCGTAATCAGCCACGGCGCCTGAAGTACGAAGGAATGGTCTGCCAAGGATGACAGGGGTCTGGAGCAGGGGTGCAGGCGAGTCCATATCAAGGACAACAAAATCAGCTGGGAATTGCATCTCCTGTACTTTAACTACGACGTCTTCCAAAAGACCTCGGGGCCGCTTGACGGATCGGTCAGCGAACTGAAGGATCATGCGTGTCTGCTTGAGCGGACCCTGCCCGAATTCTTGCATTATGGATGAGGGCAGAAGGTTGATGGAAGATCCACTGTCAAGGAGAGTGCGCTCGAAGACCTGGTCAAAAATCTCACGACTGATCAGAGGTGCTCCTGTGTCTTGCTTTTTCTGCGGGAGGTTACTGATAGCTGCTATCCTCTCTATAATCTGATCAATAAAAGGTAGCGGTAAATGATCCTTCTTGGTGGCCTGGTTCAATCGTCTGTAGTCCACACAAACCCTCCAAGAAGTGGGTACCTGGCTAGCTATCTCCTCTCCAGACACTCACAACTGTAGTGGTGTACGTCTTCTTGGGCACCACATGTAATGGACTAATCCACTTGGAGTCGGAGATGAGGTAGATAAAATCGAAGCTCCACCATTTCGAGATTTCTTTCATGACAATCTCTCGAAGATTCAGGTTTAGCCGTCGCTGGAACTCACGCGATGGCTTGGCATCCTCTTCGAGATAGATATGGTGGGAGCACATGGCCAGACTTATCCCCTAGAGATCAGCTACACTCCATCCTATCGCCTTGTGGTTCCTTTCAAGAACCTCCATCAAACGAGATTCTTGCTCTCCAATCAAATCTGTTGAGATAATGACTGGGTGCATCTCATGCTCGCCCGCAAGGAATCTATACTTCAGCGACTGCAGCAAGGGCTTCAGCTCTGGGCAACTAGGAGCTGGTAAATCTGGCCTCTGAAAGATCTGAGTGACCGAGGGATTTGAATCTGGATCAAAAGAAATATCAAATGCCTCGCTATCCTGAATGTGGTCTGCAGCCTCGAATGTGTCCTCGGCCAAGAGTGTGCTATCCAAGCTCTCCTCTGCTTGAATATGGAAATCTGTGGGATCTGCATGTGAGAGGATGGCTCGTGAAACAGGGTCTAACCAAGCAGCTTCATCCTATGTAATCATAAAATCGCACTCCTGGTGGACGTATCGCTCTGCCTCTGTCATCTGCTCTAAATCACTGAGCTGCTCTAAGTAGGCTGAATCTCGTGCTCTAGTCTCATTGATCGTCTCTATTTGTACTCTCGCCCTCGACGCAAAAGTATACCTTCCTGCTATCATGATCGGACAAAGCCTTGGTTGTGGCCAAGAACGGGCATCCTAGAATGATGAAGGTATCGGTCACAGACTCAGGGATCTCCATGTCCAACATAACGAAGTCTACAGGGAATTTCAAGACCTGAATTGTGACGACCACATCCTTCAACAACCCCTTCGACCTCTTGATAGATCTATCAGCAAATTGAAGGACTGTCCTGCTCTATCGAAGAGGGCCAAACTCGAATCGGTCAAGTAAGGCTGCCGGAAGTAGGTTGATAGAAGAGCCACTGTCTAATAAAGTCCGATCGAACCTCTGCTCATGTATATGGCATCTGACATAGGGAGCTCCTGCATCTGGCCTCTTGGCTGGCAGATGGTTCTGAATGGCGAAGCAAGCGGCACGAGTGAGCACATGGATCTCTCCATGATGGTTCCTATTCTTCTTGCGAATGGTGGTCTTCTCTCTAAGGTTCCTCAGGAAGAGAGGGATGTGCTCAAGGGCCTCCTGTAGAGTCAGCTGAATCTGAAATCTGTCTATCATCTGCTAGTTGAACTCTAACTGCTGGGATTTTTTGGATTTTCTTGTTTATTCCTCTTCGCCAAGCGGAGTGCTTGAGGGAAGGGATGGGTTGGGCCCTCCTCAGATGGAGGACTAGGAATGGGTCCCTGCTGATGTGGCGAAACAGAATCCATACACATATCTCCAGGCATCGCAGATGGACTCACAAATAAAGAGCCCTTTCCTTTATTAACTTTTTTAGATTTTCCAAAATAGTCCTGAGATACAGAAGCAAATGGAAATGCAACATGAATAGGATGGGTGGCCTTAGTACCACCCTCATCTAGTGAAGTGATGGCCTCAATATCGTCAGTTAGATCTACATCCTTGGTGGCATCAGCACCACTGTCATCAACATCATCATGAGCACAGCTTCTCTCTCCTCCTCATCTGGCGCTCCTGAGTCCTCATGTGGTCATCGCTCAGACGAGGCACCGCCGGCTGGCATCCTACCGCTCTTAAGTGTAACAAAGTCAGCATCAAAAGTGTATGCAGAAATATCACCAAGTGAGTCACTAGGAGTGGTAATCTCTGTAAACTCTATCTGCTAAGACTTCTTCTTCAGGTTGTTCGGATTCAGCTCGATCTGAGCGGGTATGGTGGCCTTGCCCTTCACGATCTCCCTCATCTCCTGACAGAACTCATCCATCTCCCGCCTGAAAGTGGCCTGTTGCTCGGAGATAAGGCAGGCTAAATCATCAAGTGATGGGTTCTCATATGCTGGCCCATGAGAACCGGATGGGTTGCCTCTCTGGAAGTGAGGTCGTTGCTGCTGGGAAGGATGAGGGGGATACTAGTGAGAGAACTGCTGAGGCTGCTGCCTCCAGAGCTGTCCCTGCTGATAGGGACGAGGACCCTGCTGGTAGTATGGTTGTGGCTGTGGGAACTGGGGCTGCTTCTGGTGGTTGTACTGGCCACCCTGAACTGGAGGTTGTTGCTGGGATGAGGCACCTCCGATCGACCAACAGAATCCGGGATGGTCTCGGCGGATCCCAGGCTGAGGTCGGTCATACCAAATCTCATTGACTTCCATCAACGGCTCCTGCTCGTAAGAGGGTGGGGGAAGAACTGTCAGGGGCTGGTCCGGCTGGTAGACGACCATCTTACTGTCTGGAGATGGTGGTAGTTGGACATACTGCTACTGCTGCTGCTGGAACGGCTCCGCCTGAATATGGTGTACCGGTCGGTAGTGGGCGGAGGGCTGGGTCGAGCTGCTGCTGCTGGAGTCAGCCCGTAACCTGAGACGGGGTTGAGGTGTTGTTTGTACCTCCTGGAGACACATGATCTGGGTCTTTAGGTCACTCAGCGTCTGCGCCATTTGATCTATCTGATTCATGCCCTAGCCATGCTTCTTCTCGATGATCTCGATGTGGTCCAGCTTCTCACTAATGATACCCATATCAGCGGCCGATGACTCTGCCTGTGCTGCGGCTGCTGAAGATGTGGAAGGACCTGCATCGACCCGTGCTATCCTTTGATAGGACACGGCTTGTGGTGTGGGCTTCCCCTGTGTGTAGAGGCGGGTCTAGGACATGACTGTATAATTCTCTGCCATCTCCTTGTAGATGGCCCAGACCTGATCCTCATCCTTGGTGAAATAGGAACCCCCACA
Organism: Ottelia alismoides; assembly: GCA_037367405.1. NCBI lineage: Eukaryota > Viridiplantae > Streptophyta > Magnoliopsida > Alismatales > Hydrocharitaceae > Ottelia > Ottelia alismoides. The sequence goes on along the minus strand of JAZKJV010011585.1, from coordinate 449,196 downwards.
GGATGCGTTCACTAGCCCCTGCAACTTCGGTGTAAGCCCGCAGAAGAAACTTTGAACAAGGTTGGGATTGGATATATCATGATGAGGACACTAGTCAATGAGCTCTCTGAATCTGTCTCATGCCTCATGGAATTGCTCGTTGGGAAGCATGGAGAAGTTTTTGATGAGGGCTTGTGCTGCATTCGTCCGGCCGAGTGGGTATTACTTATTCAAGTACTCATTCCGGAGCTGCTCACATGATGTAATGTATTTCCCTAGATGCTTCAGCCAATAGGCTGCTCTGTCGATGAGGGAAAATGGAAAAGCCATCATCTTGATGGTATCCTCGTCCACGAGTTGGTCATGGACCGTGCTGCAGATCATCTCGAACTCATGGAGATGGAGGTGCGGCTCCTTGGTGGCAAGCCCATGGAATATGGGTAGCAGCTGAATGGTCTGAGGCGGGAGCTTGAAATTTCCCATAATGGCTGGCAACTGAATCCCTCTATGTGTTAGAGTCGCACCAGGGTTGTGCAGCTCTCTCATCGGACGTGCAGGTGTTGCTGGGTGCACTGGTTCATCTGGCTCTCCTCCCTCAGGAATGTCTCCTCCTCCACCGGCTTTGTTCTGCTCCTCTCGGTCCGCTCGCATCTGCGCCATCTCCCTACGCATATCCGCCATGAAAGCCCCCTGGTCTATGATCTGATGCTGCATGGTCTCTAGGGAGGCTAACAGGGTGTTGTTGATGGCACTCTGATCAAGTACATAGGTGTGGGTCTGGTCGGGTCCATCAGTGCGCTCCTCGCTGCTGTCCATGATCTCTGCAAAGGCAAAAGACCCAAACTCAGATGTTGTCAAATGATAAAAAATTTGTTGTTGTCTCTGCTCGGGCACCTCAAGACTGGTAGAAGGGTGGTCGAGGGGGAACAGAATGGAGTCAAACTCGAGTTCAGAGAGCGAGTCTGAGATCTCGCAAACCATCCTAGATGAGTGGACCGGAGTGCTCGAAAGCGGTGCAACCAAAGGCTGTCTAAGGGACCTCCATCCCATCATCGTGATATGGAGAGTGAAGGTGGATGAGATCTGGAAAACACACAAGATCAGGAAAACAAACCCCCAATTCACCTGCTCACGCAGAGCTGATGACCGTAAACGTTTGGTCTTTTATCTTGTCGATTTTATTTAGGTGATCAATCAGTTTATTAGAGCGATTAAACGAGCTATTGTGAATCCAACACTCTTTGGAGACTGTCCCAATTCCAAGGCTATATCTTTCCCAGCCAGTACAAGTTGCAGACCGTTTACCGGCTACCCGATCAACTCGATCTGTTAAGGATATCGCGGCCGCTTTACCGGAGATCGGAGCGATCATCACTGGAGAATGACTAACCCAAAACCAGTCATCTGAAAAGAGGTCGGATACAGCTCTATCCTAGTGTGGGGGTCACTCTCTCGCTCATCCAAACCAGACAATGAGGGGATTGCTCTCCCAAGATAAATTTTTAAGTGAGGTGTCTTTTAGGGTCAAGTGTGTTTAGCAGTCCCAATTTTATAATTTTTATTTTTTTAGATATTTTTCAAGCAAACAACGCCTAACGAATTTTCCAATTCTCCTAATTATTTTAAGTCCAAAAACCCAGGGGAGAAGTCGAAAAGGCCGATGAGTGGTCAAACACGATGATGCATGCAAAGTCAGAAATGCGTACCTAACGCTAGCTCTCTACATGCAGGGTGATCCGCACATAAAATAAAGATAGGAATAAAACTACCGATATGATGCAAGAAGAGATCAACCTTAGACGGAAAATTTCTGCTCGAGAAGCACAATAGCTAAATGGTCAACAAGAGAGGCCGGGGTCCGATCTCTGATGTCGATCAGTGTCCGCCACAACAGATCCTTCCAGCGCTGTATACGACCTCTAGTGGCACATGACCTCTCAGGTGATCGAGTTAGCTTTTTCTTTTTTGAGTTAGTTAATCAGGTCCACTTAGCGATCTATAGGTACATGCAAGCTATTAGTGTTGGGTCCTTAATTAATTACGTCACATGCAATAAGAAATCCTAAGTACAGGGGCCAAAAACTTCGAGAATCAAAAATAAAAGAAATGCGAATAAAACAAAACTGACGTAAAATTTGCGGTGAGGTCCCCCGACACACCGGTGCTCGGCAAAACAGACCCCGATAGTCTGCCAAGTCCAAGTTTGAGTCATGTATTATTACAATAATAAATGAATGAAAATAAAACTAAAACTAAATCGACAACTCCTCCAAGAGTCCTCCTCCTCCTCTCCTATGCTCTCCTGTGGCTCGATGTAGAAACGAGCCGCCTCCGCTTCACTCGGTGCCTCGACGATCCTAAGATAGCCGCCCTCGCTCGTCGGGCCCTCGCAAGAAAGGGAAATAGAAACTGGTTAGATCACAATTATATAAAAAATAAAATAACATAAAATAAAATAAATGAAAACAAAAACAAAGAAAAAGAAATGAAAACAAAAACAAAAACAAAAATAAAAGAAAACTGATAAAGAAAAATAAAAAGAAGAAAAATAGAAACAAAATCGAAAAAGGAAAACCGACTACTAAACTGTGCTCCCCGGCAACGGCGCCATTCTGATGAGGCGCGGATGCAACTCAAGTTAAGGAATAGCTAGGGTCGTTGCGACCCGAATCGCAAGGTGTAATCAACAAGAACATCAGACCACCAACGAAATCAAACATGAACACAAGGGCAAGCGGTCCTGCTAGTTTATTTAACCTGGTATAGCTACCATGGTCGATCACAAGGAGCACGGAATGACAAGTCTACTAAGTAGTCAGGTAATCAAGAAAAAGAAGAAATTTGATGGTTTTTAATTTTCAATTTTTTTTATGATTTTCTAATAAGAAAAAGAATAAAGAAAATGGCCAAAAGTAAAACTCAAGCAATTAATTCAAGGGCCAAAATAACTCAAAAAATCAAAACAAAAATATTTTTATGTTTTTAAAATATTCAAGTATTTTTGTGAATTTTATGGGGTTTTCCTGATTTTTAATTAATTTTCTAAAAATAAAAGAAAGACAAAAACAATGAGCAATGTACAACCTGGATATAAAAGCATATTAAAATTATTTAAAATTCTTATAAAATCCTGGCAGTAAATTTATTTGAAATTATAAAATCAAAGCTATCTACAGGAACTGAAAATATTTTTTTAATTTTTTTTATGAATTTTTAATAATTTTAATAAGCTTTTTAGTCTTTTTCAATTTTTAGGAGTTTGATCAGTGGGAATAAAGCAAAAAGTACATAGCAACTACAATTACACAAAAGAAGATATCATGATTATTTTAGAGTTTTTGAAGATATTATAATATTTTTAGTGGATTTTTCAAAATAAATAAAGACACTTTTTAAGGTTTTTGAATTTCAGAAAATATCAAATGAAATCAAAACAAGCCACAAAAATTATCAAAATTCCTACACAGTAGCAAAAGCTATGTGTCAAAATCTCAGAATTTTTGGTGCAAGTTAGCTATTTATTTAGTAAAAAAACACAACACACAGATCATAGGGACCAAATTACAAATTATTTAAGTTTTAGGACTAAACAGTAACAAGAATAAACAACCCAGGATAAAAGATGCAATTTCTCCAATAAAAAGCGCACATGTCACAAATCAACGTTCACAGGGGTATACTTGCAATTTTGAAAAACATATATTCAATCAGGAACACATGGAAAGTACAGGATAAAAGATGCAAATATCCCACAATGCACGTGATGAGGCACGCGAGTCCTAACAAAGAGGACTAAACTACAAATACACAAAACTATAAGGGCTAAAATGCAAAAAGGTCAAACTATATATTTTATTTTACAGACTAAACTAGAAACTAAAAGAAACATGGGGAAGAAGAGCAATATACCCAAGGCGGCACGTGAGCGGTGCGTGGAGTGACAAGTGTCGTCCGCTAATAGGGCGTGATCGGGCAGCTCTAGGTGCGTCAGTTGTCAGATCTGACGGTGTCTGCTGATCAGGGACGTGGTTGGTACGGGACTGTTAGATATGACATCTAACGGTCTAACACCTCTAGGCGGACGAACGACTGGGATGCAATCTGGAGAGTGGCGATGATTCGACGGCGGCGAAGGCGTTTGGATGAACTGCACCTGGGTGAACTTCGCCGGACCCAAGGATAGAATCCTCAGCTCCGATGAAGGATATTAAGGCATCGGTGGAGTTGGGGGCCTCTTCCGCGTCAGATGGCCGGCTCTGATGGAGATTCCAACGATCGGATCGGTGAGGCGGAGTAATGGACCTGGAGCTGCTCTGGCAAGGATGGGCGAGGATGAAATGGAGGGTCTCCACGCGCATCAAGGCATGCAAAGGATTGCTCTGACTCGTAGCTACGCTTCGGTTAGGTTTATTAGGTCTAAAGAGCAAAGAAGCGGTGGTGAATAGGGTTGGTCTCCAGTGGGCGAGAGAGATGGAAACCTCGAGCCTAATCTCGACGTGATGATCGGGTCTCAGGGTGATCAGGGTGTGTAAGGAGATGGAGGGTGAGCTGTGAGTCGATCGGAGCGGATATATGAGGGTGACATAGCTCCGACCGGCTGGTCGGAGCTGGCGGAGCTACGGTGGTGATAAATGGAAGATTGGGTAAACGACGGAGCTAGGAATGATCAAAGGGCTACCTTAGGGTCCGAGTACGATCTTGTGCTCTAGGAGAAGTGGACGGCGGGGTTGTGGCCTCGACCACGCTGCGTTAGGCGAAGGAGGCTTCTTGCGGCGGTTCTCTAGCCACGAAGGTTGAGCTGCGGCTACACGGCTCCAATCCGACCACCGAAGGGGTCCTTCGATGGCTGTCACTACGAGGAAGGGTTCTAGGGTATCGAAGAGGGGTGCAGCACGAGCTAATGAGCTGGGGAGGCGAATGAAGCTTTTATAGAACATCCCACGTAGTTGGAAGAATCGGGTAGAGGCACGCAAACCGAGGGTCGGATCCCTAAAGATTCTTACGGGTGTGGGTCATGGATCCTCCCTCTCTAATCGGAGCTTCGAAGTGAAGAAGATGGTGATCGGATTGGGTCTAGGAAATGTGGTGAAGAGAGGGCAAAAATCGGATCTGAACGGAAGAGAGTCCGGGGGGTAGTTGACCGGAGTCAACAATCCTCCTTGGACCAATCAGAAAATAGTATTTACAAAAACATTTATAAATTCAATAAAAATTAGTAAATGATTTTAAATTAAAAAGTGTGTAAAATGAAAAATGTTTGTAATTTTTCAAACTATTTTTCATAATTTTTATTTATTTTTATGAAAAATAACTTATGGTATATACAGTATAATGTATTATATACAAGTATAGAATACTTATGTATTTTGTGCAATTATTTTTATTTTATTATTTTTATTTTATTATTTTTACAAAAATACCCTAATTTTATATTTTATCTATTTACAACATAATTTTTGGAGTATAAAACAATTTTTGTTTTATTTTTATTATTTATTTACAAGTATAAAATAAACAGGGAAGGATATACATATACATGTAATATGTACAAGTGAGAAAGAGAATTTTATTCTATTTTTGTTTAATTTTTCTGATTTTTATTTTATTTTTAGAAATATATACAAGGAAGTTAAAACACAATTTTATATTTATTTTTGTAAAAATAAATTAATACATATATGGTACATATATACATTGTGATGTGGCCCTATCTCTCTATACTTATTTTATTTAGCGATCAGGCCAATACTTGGCCCTCTCTTGGGTTTGGGTCACTCAGTATTTATTCTAAATACTTCCTTCTTTTTCTTTTATTCTTTATTCTTTTATTTTTGCACAAAGGTGCATGTTGTCCATCTTCTCGGACATGGTGGGTGATTGCTTAGATGTCTTCATGGGTGACTTTTCGATCTATGGCGATGGGTTTGATGATTGTCTTGACTGCCTAGACCGCATCCTTCAGCACTGCATCGAGGTTCATCTTGTTTTATCTTGGGAGAAGAGTCACTTCATGGTGAATCAAGGGACAGTGCTTGGTCATATCATCTCCAACAGGGGCATGGACATTGATCCGGCCAAGGTGGATATCATCAGGAAACTCAATCCACCGTCTAACCTGCGACAGTTACGGTCTTTTCTGAGGCATGTCAGTTTCTATCGACGATTCATTCATGATTTCAGTAGGATCGCTGGACCTTTGACTGATTTGCTGACCAAAGACACCGAGTTCATTGTAGATGATAAGTGTCTTGCATTAAACTATATATTTTATTTTACAGACTAAACTAGAAACTAAAAGAAACATGGGGGGAGAAGAGCAATATACCCAAGGCGGTACGTGAGCGGCGCGTGGAGTGACAGGTGTTGTCCGCTGATAGGGCGTAATCGGGCAGCTCTGGGTGTGTCAGTTGTCAGATCTGACTGTGTCTGCTGATGGGGGACGTGGTTGGTACAGGATCGTTAGATCTGACATCTAACGGTCTAACACCTCTAGGTGGACGAACGGCTGGGATGTAATATGGAGAGTGGCGATGATCCGACGGCAGCGAAGGCGTTTGGATGAATGCACTGTGGCGAAATTTGCCAGACCCAAGGATAGAATCCTCAGCTCCGATGAAGGATATGAAGGCACCGGTGGAGTCCGGGGCCTCTTCCGCGTCGGATGGTCGGCTCTGATGGAGACTCCAATGATCGGATCGGTAAGGCAGAGCAATGGACCTGGAGCTGCTCCGGCAAGGATGGGTGAGGATGAAATGGAGGGTCTCCGAGCGCATCAAGGCCTGCAAAGGATTGCTCTAACTCGGAGCTACGCTTCGGTCAGGTTTATTAGGTCTAAAGAGCAAAGAAGCGGTGGTGAATAGGGTTGGTCTCCGGTGGTCGCGAGAGATGGAAACCTAGAGCCTAATCTCGATGTGATGATCAAGTCTCAGGGTGATCAGGGTGTGTAAGGAGATGGAGGGTGAGCGTGTGAGTCGATCAGAGTAGATAGATGAGGGTGGCATAGCTCCGACCGGCTGGTCAGAGCTGGCGGAGCTACGGCGGCGATAAATGGAAGATTAGGTAAATGAGGGAGCTAGGAATGATCAAATGGCTACCTTAGGGTCCGAGTACGATCCTGCGCTCAAGGAGAAGTGGACGGCGGGGTTGTAGCCTCGACCACATTGCGCCAGGCAAAGGAGGCTTCTTGCGGCGGTTCTCCGGCCACGAAGGTTGAGCTGCGGCTACATGGCTCCAATCGGACCACCGAAGGTGTCCTTCGACAGCAGTCACTACGAGGAAGGGTTCTAGGGTATCAAAGAGGGGTGCGGCATGCGCTAATGAGCTGGGGAGGCGAATGAAGCTTTTATAGAACATCCCAGGAATCGAGTAGAGGCATGCGAACCGAGGGTCGGATCCCTAAAGATTCTTACGGGTGTGGGTCATGGATCCTCCCTCTCTAATCATAGCCTCGAAGTGAAGAAGATGGTGATCGGATTGGGTCTAGGAAATGTGACGAAGAGAGGGCAAAAATCGGATCTGAACGGAAGAGAGTCCGGGGGGTAGTTGACCGGAGTCAACAATCCTCCCTGGACCAATCAGAAAATAGTATTTACAAAAACATTTATAAATTCAATAAAAATTAGTAAATGATTTTAAATTAAAAAGTGTGTAAAATGAAAAATGTTTTTAATTTTTCAAACTATTTTTCATGATTTTTATTTATTTTTATGAAAAATAAATTATGGTATATACAGGATAATGTATTATATACAAGTATAGAATACCTATGTATTTTGTGCAATTATTTTTATTTTATTATTTTTACAAAAATACCCTAATTTTATATTTTATCTATTTACAACATAATTTTTAGAGTATGAAATAATTTTTGTTTTATTTTTATTATTTATTTACAAGTATAAAATAAACAGGGAAGGATACACATATACATGTATTATGTACAAGTGAGAAAGAGAATTTTATTCTATTTTTGTTTAATTTTTCTGATTTTTATTTTATTTTTAGAAATATATACAAGGAAGTTAAAACACATATTTATTTTTGTAAAAATAACTTATATACACATATGGTACATATATACAATGTGATGTGGCCCTATTTCTCTATACTTATTTTATTTGGCGATCGGGCCAATACTTGGCCCTCTCTTGGGTTTGGGTCACTCAGTATTTTTTCTAAATACTTCCTTCTTTTTCTTTTATTCTTTATTCTTTTATTTTTGTACAAATACATGCTAATTATGGAATATTAACACATGCATGCTTATTGCTAAGTTATTGTATTTACAACTATTTACATGATGCTTTGCCAAGATAATTAGCTAAAATAAAATAATAAAGAGTGATGAATGAGGATTCATCAACCACCAAGAAGGATCATTTCTCGCTGCCTTTTATTGATCAGATTATAGAGAGGCTACCTGGGAAGAGTCATTTCTGCTTCCTTGATGGGCACTCCGGCTACAATCAGGTGGCCATTGCGCCCGGAGACCAGGACAAGACGACATTCACCTGTTTGTTTGGGACATATGCTTTCAGACGGATGTCCTTTGGTCTATGTAACGCCCCGACGACATTCCAAAGGTGCATGTTGTCCATCTTCTCGGACATGGTGGGTGATTGCTTAGATGTCTACATGGATGACTTTTTGGTCTATGGCAATGGGTTTGATGATTGCCTTGACTACCTAGACTGCATCCTTAAGCACTGCATCGAGGTTCATCTTGTTTTATCTTGGGAGAAGAGTCACTTCATGGTGAATCAAGAGACAATGCTTGGTCATATCATCTCCAACAGGGTCATGGACATTGATCCGGCCAAGGTGGATATCATCAAGAAACTCAATCCACTGTCTAACCTGCGATAGTTACGGTCTTTTATGAGGCATGTTGGTTTCTACCGACGATTCATTCATGATTTCAGTAGGATCGTTGGACCTTTGACTGATTTTCTGACCTAAGACATCGAGTTCATTGTAGATGATAAGTGTCTTGCGTCATTTGAGACTCTCAAGAGTCTAGTTGTTGAGGCTCCTGTCCTTCAGTCGCCTGATTGGTCTCTCCCATTCGAGATCATGACGGATGCCTCCGATTTTGCTGTAGGGGTGATGAGCGACCCGAACGACTAAGCTAAAAATGGTATCAAAGGTCGTTGCGACCTCAACCACTCGGATCGGACTCAATCAAGAAAAAGTAAGACCACCAAAATACAAGTTCAAGCAATCAAATCGAGAGAGCGGTCTCGTTAATTTATTTTACCTGGTATAGCTACCAGGGTTGAACACAAGGAGCACGTGATGCTAACGCTACGAAGTAGTCGAGAATCCAAGAAAATAAAAGAAATTGGTGGATTTTATATTTTTCAATTTTTTTGTGATTTCTAATATTAAGAAAAAGGCTAAAAGAACTCAAAAACTCACAATCAAACAATTATTTTAAGCCTCAAAACACTCAAAAATTTCAAATAAAAATATTTTTGGGTTTTTAAAAAATTCAAATGTTTTTTTAATTTTCTTAGATTTTTCTAATTTTTAATTAATTTTCTAAAAAAATAAATAAGGCCAAAAATTACAAGCAGTGTACAACTTGAATCTAAAGGCGAGTTAAAATTTCTTAAAATGCCATAAAATTCAAGCGGCAATTCTATGTGAAACTACAAGTAAAAATCTAACTACATAAGAAGAAAACACATTTTTATGAATTTTTATGAATTTTTAATAATTTTTCTAAGAATTTTAGTCTTTTTTAATTTTTATGGTTTTTATAAATGGAAATGCAACAAAAATTGGATTGAAATAAAAACAACTCAAAACAAGCAAATAATTTTTTTTTGAATTTTTCAAGGGTTTTTAATATTTTTAGTTGATTTTTAAAAACAGACATAGACAGTTTTTGTGGTTTTTGAATTTTTAAAAATAATTAATGAAAACAAAATAAAACCAAAAATTCATAGAAATTCCTATCACCATGGCAGGAGCCATGTGTCAAACTTTCGTGACTTTTGGATAATATTTGCTATTTATTGAATCAAAATTCAAACACACGGCATACATGGACTAATCTACAAAGCAAACATGTTTCTAGACCAATAAATAACACGCATACAAACTACAGGGTCCTATATGCAATTTTTCCACGAATTTTAGCATATGTCCCAAATCAGCATGCACAGGGGTATAACTGCAAATAATGAAACTATAACTTCAAAACATAATAGAGAGTGAGGACATGCTTCTCAACTTGTTGGCATATGTTCTTTCTTGATGGGCGACGCTTGCTGGTACATACCTCCTTTAGTCCTTTCTTTACAGCTGGCATGTACTCCACGGCTTTCAACAAAGGCATCTCAACAGTCAACTTATCTAATATTTCCACAACACCTGGATTAGACAATGCCTTTTTTCATTTTGCAATTTTTTTGGATTTTTGTATTGCATGAGGGAAAAGAATATGTACATCACTAGCAGGAAAATCAGAGTTCTTGTTTACATCAAAATCATCGCCCACAGAATGTTGTACATCCGGACTACAAAAAGGAGTACAAACTGTTTCTGAACATGCTGGTGCTGCAGGGCGATCAAAAAGGGTAGCATTTGCTCCATCGAATGGAGAGGGATCGGCTGCTGCTGGCGGCTCCTCCAATGCTGGCGCGGCTTCGCTTCGGCTACAAGCTTCTTTTTGTTGTTTTTGCTTTTGCTGATTTTTTTTTATTTTTGGCTGAGCTGCTGCTGGAAATGCACGACGGCTGGACTGGCTTCTCCTTCTTCTTCCTCCTCACCCGCCTCTGGAGCTGGCATGGCTGATGCGGAAGATGACGATCCACCTGTTTCTTTATTCACCCCACTTATGGTAGCAGGCGGAGGCAAGGCCCTACCGCTCCTGAGAGTAACAACATTAGAATAAACAGTCATATCATTACCGGACACGGACATGACATCACATTCTACCTGCTCTTTCTTTTTGAAATTATTGGGGTTGGCTTCGACCTGAGCCGGAATGGTAGTTCGGGTGGCGGTCAGGTCATCAAGCCGCTTGGTCATATCCGCAAGCCCTTTGACAAGTTGGGCCAGACAATCCATGGTGGGGTTCACAGGGGGTGCTGCTGAGAGGATTGTCCAAAACGACCACCCTGAGGTTGGTGGTATTGCCGATTGGCAAATTGCTGACCCTGGGGTTGTCCCTGAGGATGGGTCGGCTGCGCATCATTGCTCCATACCCTGTTCACTTCCTGAATCAGGAGTGGTGGTGGGAAGACTGGATTAGGTCCGGAAAGGAACTCTGGCTAGTACACGACCATCTGCTGCTGCGGCTGGCCCTGGTCGGGCGCCTGCACGTAGTACACGTGCTGGACTGCCGGTGGCTGCTGGCTCGGCTGAGGCTGATGCTGCGGTTGCTTCTCGTCCTTCTTCTCAGCGGGAGCTTCCGATGGTGTAGCTGACTGAACAGAGTTGATGGTGCCCACCAACAGTTCAAGGTACTTATTGATCTGATCAAGCTTGTCTAAATTCTGGGTCCTCTTCTCGATCACAGCGAGTTTCTCGAGGTCCTGTGATCGCTTCTCAATGATGTCAACTTTAGAGAGATGGCCCCCGATGATACTGAGGTTGGAGCTCTCATCTCTCTCTGCTTCCTTGGACGCTGCCATGTGTACTTGCTTCTGGAGGATCTGGGGCTGCTTCTGATACGCCTTGGATGAAGAGAGGGCAGCCTCTCCTTCGACCATTTCTTCAAATATCTGCCAAACTACATCTTCATCCTTATTGAAGTATGAGCCCCTACATGCTGCGTCAACGAGCCTTTGGCTCTCAATGTTCACTCCCCCGAAGTAATGCTGGACCAAGCTGGTCTTCGGAATATCATGATGGGGACACTTCTCCTGCAAGTCAGTGAATCACTCCCATGCTTCATGTATCGACTCATGGGGTCCTTGGGAGAAATTACTGATTCGGGCTCGCATCTGGTTGAGCCGACCTAGAGGGTAATATTTATGCAGAAAGGCGGACTTCAGCTCCTCCCAGGTCGTCACAACCTTCCCCAGATGATTGACCCAATAGAGGGCCTTGTCCTGTAGGCTGAAAGGGAAAGCCATCATCTTGACAATGTCCAGAGGGACATTGGGATAGTGAGTAGTACGACAAATGCGGGAGAATTGTTGCAGGTGAATGTACAGCTCCTCGCTGGTGTTTCCATGAAATGCAGGGAGAAGAGCAATGAATTGGGGCTTCAGCTCAAAGTGAGCGTGTACCGGTGGAATGAGGATCCACTCGGTCATCTGGCTGTCTCCCAGATCGTATGTTTCTTTAAGTGTTGGCTTTGGTGGTGGTGGAAATTCTGGATCATCATCTGCACCACCACCTCCACCTCCTCCTCCCCTGCCTCCTCTGCCTCTGCCTCCTCCTCCATCGTCTTGGTTCATCATATCATTCAACATGTCCTGGAAGGCTGTCTGTGTGAGGGCCTGCTCGGTCAGCTGCTGCTGGATGGCCTGGATAGATGCCAGTAACTGTGCATTGACTTGGTTCTGATCTGGCACCTGTCCCTCTGGTTGGGGTGGCTGCTGACCCTTGCCCTTTCCTCCTGGTGCCATGTCAGGGTCTGAGTCGGACGAGATGAACTCCGGAGTAGTCTCCAGGGCTCGCACTGTCTTCTATCTGCATAATGAGATAGTCCTGATCAGACCGCTTGCAATTAATGTTCAGCTGCTATGATGAAGCTGGAATTCAGGTCAACCCCAGCATGTTGTGAATGGAAAAGGATGTAGACTGTAATCGACTTCCATTCACAACGGCGAAAGTGGGACAAAAGTGATCCCAGTTTATTGGGTGGCCAAGAGAAAGGTAGAAAATGAGGAGTCTGGAGATCGATCCGCAAAGTCCGGATTGGGTTCTCGGGAATCTCCTCGAACTTATTGGCGGAGTTGAGTCCATGGAATCGATGCGGGTGTCGGCATGGTCCCGATGGAAACCATCCATGGATCAACTTCATGAAGTACAAGAGAAGATCGGATGTTGGATGAAAGATACGATGGTCAACGAGGAATAAAAGGAGTGTAAAACAGTAGAGAGGCTTAGTTGAGCGGGGTGGTCAAAGGGAGAAACAACAAAATGTGCGCAAAGGCGTGGTACTTGATCTTTGAACCTTAATCTAGATCCATACAAACACAATACAAAATCTGGTTCACCAACTCACGCCATGTGAAGCCGTGAAAGCTCGGCTATTTATTATCTTTTCATTTTTAGAGTTGTGATTTCAGGCATATCTTATAACAAGTCCTTAGTACGCTACCCTATAGGAGAGAGAGTACTGCCAGAAGAGTATCCCGTACTTATCCTCCTCCTGTGTAACCTGTAGTCTGTACTTTTTGGAGTCCTTGTAACCCTTCCTGGATCCCTACTCAGCCAAAGAAATAGAGAGAGGAAACCGATAGGCGAAACCAATACTTCGGATCTCGCTCGCAACGGAATCACCCGTGAGCGTGCAAGAACCTACTCGGACACAGGACAATGAGACAGACACCTCCGTGAAGGCGTGGCCTATGCTCAATACTTCAGACAGGGTCGATGCTCTACACAACAGAGAGTCATCATTGGTGACCAAGCCCTACTCGCCTACGTACGATAGAAGTGCCATTACTTCGGAAATCCAGGCGATACACAAGGCAGTTGCAGACTGGGTTTTTGGCTTTAATCCTTAGGGGATCACACTCGCTCAAGGGAGTAGGGTTTTGGTCCCCCTCTAAGGTACCTGAAAACAATGAGGGCTTTATGAACCCGGTACAATGATAGTCCATTACAGATTTTAATTAAGGTCAAAGTTTATTTAGCAGTCTCCTTGTTTTAATTTTTGGGTTTTCACTTTTTTTTGAGTCTGTTTTCATACCAGCGCCTAACGTCTTTGTAGATTCTCATTTAAGTCCTAAGTGCTCAAAATCAGAGGGAGATAGCGGAAAAGCCGTGCAAGTGGTTCCATGATGGAAATCTCACCATTGAACAGAATGATGCATGCTGAGTTAGAAGACTTACAGTGCATCCCAGCTCTCTCCATGCGGTATGCAAAACAGAATTTTTAAACCTATCTACATGTCGGTATGCAAGGCACAAAATCGCTCTAAACATTAGCTGCTATTAGCGTGAAGAACCATAAGTCGCTCATTCATCTCTAGCCCGAAAGGTCCGGTCTTGGCTCACCCCTCCTCTGCTCAACACACTTGAGTTTAGGAGAAAGCGCTTTACAGGGCTCGCTGTGGCACAAGGGCTAAGAGACAAATGAACGGCTTGTTTCAATTTGACTAGATCCATACGAAGTAGACTTTAGGAACATGCATTCTTATTAATGTGTGGACCTAGCTACCGAGTCAAGCAACCTACATCTAGGGGCTCCAAGCACACAAAACAAAGTAAAAGAAAGGCGGAAAGCTCAAAACGTCAGAAAATAAAGAAAAGAAAGCGATGAAAAACTCGAAAAGCCACGATGAGGCCCCCAGGTGAACAATCACCCGGGCACTGGACCTCATTGTGAAGAGTAGAGTCCTGTTTATTTACATGCTAAAATTTTCTCTCTCTCACCATAAATTACAAAAATAATCCTAAATATTCTAAACCTATCTAATCCCCATCTCCTTGCTTCCTTGATGCTTTCTCTCCAAGTGGTCATGAGGTGATGACCACCCTCCTCCAAGCTTGGCTGCCTTGGCTCCCTAAGAAGCCATCCTCGCGTGGCGGGCCCTCGCATCAAAGTCACAAAAAGATTGAATTAATATACCTCAACCAATCAAAATAGAGCAGATATAAAATAATGACAATAAATAAATCAATCAATAGAGCATGGTGATTAATGACAATAAAAATAGCTGCTCACAAAATCAGTGATGAATCAAAAATGTACACAAGAATGACAAAATAAGTTAGGCTATGCTCATTGCTCCCCGGCAACGGCGCCATCTGATAACGCGGTGGATTCACACGAGGGTCACCATGAATAATATGTATAAAGTGTCGCTGAGGCGACCGCTCGTAGAATACCCACGTTGATCAGCATTAACCCACAATAAAAGAATGAATGAATTAAGCCCAAAAATGTGAATTAGTATTTATTACTCTACCACAAAATGCACAGTGAACAAGTATGTAGAGGTCAAACCACAGAGAGCAATACAAAATGCAATAGCCTATGATGTGTATGTACCACAGAGTCATCCATGTGTGAAGCCTATTTTTGTGGGTTTTTATCTTTTATATTTTTTTATTTATTTATTATTATTACTATTTATTTTTATTTTTATTTTTTTATAGTAATAATACGAAACATATATATACAATTTAGAGAATATATAAATATATAAAGTTATAAATATATCCCTAGAGGGTAGCTTTATAGTATATAATGCATACATTAGATATAGGTATATATAGATATAAATAATAACCCCCTTTTTTGTTTAATTTTAGAATTTTATATATCAATATATATAGAGATGTATATATAGATCTATATTTTTTTTAATAGAGGAATATATATACAAAGGGGAGAGAGGGGTGATAAAATATTTATAAAAATATATAAAAAACACTCAAAAATATAGAAATAAAATCTTTTTGGGATTTTCATAATTTTTTATTATTTTGGTGATTTTTTGGTATTTTTCAAATTGTTTTTGGTATTTTTAAATGCTGAAATAAAGGAAAACAGTGAAATAGGTACTAGTTGTAAGTAAAATAAGAATCAAAAAATATCCAACAGCCACAAAATTTTTCCACACTATTTTTCAAATAGAGGTAAAAAATTATAGAGGAACTAGGAATTGAGTTTATATTTTTCTGAGTTTTCTTCGATTTTATACATTTTTTTGAAGTTTTTGTGTACTTTTAAATTTTTAAGTTTTTTCTTTTGCGATTTTTAGGGATTTTTGGACTGACACTAAAATAGGTCAAAATACATACTAAGGAATTTTTTTGGAATTTTTCAAGGTCTTTTAATGTTTTTTTTGGAATTTAATAAATTAGACAGTAATTAAAAGGCATGTTTTTGATTTTTAATAAATGCAAAAATGCAACAAAATTAAAAACTAAAAATATAGCTGCAAGGGTACACTAACAGGAGCTTATATCCATTTTTGCAAGATTTTTCAAATTAAAATGAGGCATCAAATAAATGGACAAAGCCTACAAAAATATATGAGGGTCATTTTTGCAATTAAAATATTTCTCAGGGGCATCCATGCAAAAATTATAGCAGAAATAAACATTTACTTTTATTTTCAGGGCCATTTTACAATTAATAAAACCCGGTGGGATTTAAGTGCAAAAATCACGCGCCTCACGTGGGTGCTGCACGTGAGGCGCGGAGGGACTAATATGCAAATACATAAACTCCAGGGGGCGTACTACAAATTATACAATTTATTTACAACGTGGTATTTTATTTTTGGAATTAAACTATAAATACAAAAATACAGGGGGTTAGGTCTGAAATTAACCCCCTAAGGCGTGCGATCCAACGGCGTTGGGCGCGCCACTTATCCACGTGTCGAGCCCTCGAAGCTCGATACCCCTTCGACGATCTGCGGCCGAGATTGCATCTGAAGTCCGATCGCACGGCCAAGGCATCTGCTACACGGACGGCCCTGATTAGATCTGGGGCCATCTCCTTCATCCAACGGTGGCTGTTGCTCGCGAAGAACAGGGAAGAACAGCTGGCTTCCCTGGCTTCGATCGTTGATTTCTCCGCCTCCAGGCGCTCCAGGTTGCTGACGATGGGTTCCAAACGTTCGGCGAGGCGGCGCGCACCGTCCGAGAAACTCCAGAAGGCCCAGGACCCCCTAGATCGGTTGAACGAGCTCGGAGAAGAAAGGGGGGTCCTGGAACCTCGCAGGGGATTGAATCGAGCCCCAGGGGGCTCCGTTCAGCTTTAGGCCTGCACCAAAAGAATGAGGGGCTCGGGGGGGTCTTCCTCGACCAGGGGTTAAGGTTAAAAAGCTAGGGAATGACTGGGGGTGGCGAGGTCCGGCGAAGCGGAGGAGGTGGACCTCGATTTGCAGAGCTGGCGAGGCTCTGGTTGATCTGATGAGTGGGTTAAGCGAGGAACGCGTAGGGAAATGAAATGAGATGAAGCGGGGGGTCGATTCGTGTGTCGATCAGGGTAGAGAGTTTCGCCGGAGCTGAACTCCGGCGAACTTCGATCTGGTTCTAATCGAACACCTAAGGTCCTACTAATTACTCTAAAGGCTAGATTAAAGATTAAAAACTAAAACTAAGCTACTAAAAGGGATAAAACAGCTCTTATACCTGGTGGTCGACCAGGGAGCAGGACCTCCGGCGAGCGGCGGCCGTGGGCACTTCCTTCGACTCCTCCGATCGTCTAAGACTGCCAGGAACACCCCCCTGTCACGAGGATCCTCCACGGGCTGGAATTGAGGGTGGAAAGCGACTGAAGGGAGACCAAAATGGGATAGGAGGTCAAAGGATTTATTTATAGACATGGGTATGGACCCTTATTGACTGGGGCACCACGAAAAATCGGTAGGTTAGATGGCCGATCTGGGTTGGTGGCGGTGATGTACAATGATCGGAGAACATTTTGTCAGAAGACGTCGATGGCCAACGATGGACGAGTCGAGCGGGAAAAAGGGAGGAAAACAGGGGACTTGATGGTTTTGACGGGAGTCAGAGGCGCAGGGGGGAGTTGACAAGAGGTCAACAGTCCTTGGCCTCTGATTGGCCCACGTCAGACCAAACTTGACCCATTTATTATACGTAGCAAATGAATTAATTAGAATTTATTTATAAAATAAAAAATGTTTATTAACTAATGTAGTATTTATTTACGATTTTTATTTAATTTTTTTGAAGTGTTTTATTACGGGTTTATTTTAATAATGTATTTATAAGTATGTTTTTATGTATTTATTTTTATTTTGTTTATTTTTATTTTATTATTTTATTTTATAAATTTATAACTTGTTTTTATGAGTATAAATATATTTTTATTTTATTTTTATGAGTTTATTTACATTTTTAAATAAATAGGTATATGTATATATAGTTATACTTATAGGTATTTTACCTATATATTATGTATACTTTATTTATTTTAATGCATTTTCTTGATTTTTATTTTGGATTTACCTTTTTAATAAGTTATATGTAGTATTTAAATTATTATAAATATATAAAAGAAGAAAATAATTAAAGAATGTTTTCCCCTTTTGTACATACTTGATCATAGGTATTTTGCCTATTAACTTGTATAGGCTTATTTTATTTTATTAATCCTTTTTAGTTTTATTCTAATTTCAGTATATACATGTATTATATACATTATTTACAAAATTCTAAAAATATAATTTGCTAAAAATAATGGACAATGAATATATGGAATATTTTAATCAGGCATGCTGCACAATGAAGGCCAAAAACCTAACTTTTGTAGATGGACTCCAAAAATTATGAAACCAATTTTATTAAATAGTTCATTGGAAGCTATATACAATTAAAGGTGAATTTGGGTGATTTGGAGTTTTTATTTGCAAGATATGGGTCTGTGAAGTTGAGATTTTGGCTTTTTATTCAGGGTATATAATGTACACTGAGTATTATTTTTACACAAACTCAATTTTGTAATTTTATTTACAACATTATCTACAATTTTCATGAAAAAGTTTCTTTATTTGATGAATAAATACTTATGTACAAAATAGGTGTCAAAAATGCATAAATAAATGCATGAATAAAGAGGTGTTTATTGTATACTGGCTCTTATCTCCCCCTACTTTATTCCTTGTCGACCAATTCCATGCTGGCTTTGGTCTCGGGGTTAGGGTCCTAAAATATTTGCAATATTTTACTCCTTTTTCTTTTCTTCTCTTTATTCTATAATTTTGGCATTAAACACCTTATTTAATGTGTAATTAATACAATGGATCATGAATGCTATTATGTACAATTTGATGCTATTTACATGCATTTGCTGGGGTTTTTTGAGGCCAAAATGATAGAATAAAGGTGATGAAATGGAGATTCATCAATGGTCTGGATAGATGCCAGCAGTTGCGCATTAACCTGATTCTGATCAGGCATCTGTCCTTCTGGTTGGAGTGGTTGCTGACCCTTTCCCTTCCCTAAAGGAGCCATATCAGGGTCTGAGTCTAACGAAATGAATTCCGGAGTAGACTCCAGGGCATGATTTGTCTTCTATCTGCAGAATGAGAGAGTCCTGATCAGACCACTAGCAATATGATTCAGTTGTCATGATGAGTCTAGAGTTAAGGTCAACCCCAGCATGTTGTGAACGGAAAAAATATAAACTGTAATCGACTTCCATTCACAACAGTAAAAGTGGGACAAAAATGATCCCGGTTTATTGGGTGGTCAAGAGAGGTAGAAGACGAGGAGTCTGGAGATCGATCTGCAAAGTCCGGGTCGGGTTCTCGGGAATCGCCTTGAATTTATTGACAAAGTCGAGTCTATGGATTCGATGTGGGTGTCGGCGGGATCCCGACAGAAACCATCCGTAGATCGACTTTGCGAAGCACAAGGAGGATTGGATATTGGAAGAAAGATATGAAGGTCAACGAAGGATAAAAAGGAGTGCAAAACAGCAGAAAGGCTCGATTGAGCGGGGGTCAAAGGAGATTTACACAACAAAATTTGCGCGAAGGCGCGGGACTCTATCTTTGAACCTTAATCTAGATCCATACAAACGCAATACAAAATTGAGTTCACCAACTCACGCCATGTGAAGCCGTGAAGGTTCGACTATTTATTATCTTTTCGGTTTTAGAGCTGTTCTTTCAGGAAAATCTTTTAACAAGTCCTTAGCACGTTAACCCTATGGGAGAGAGAGTACTGCCAGAAAAGAATCCCGTACTTGTCCTCCTCTTTTGTAACATGTAGTCTGTACTTTTTGAGGTTCTTGTAACCCTTCCTGGATCCCTACTCAGCCAAAGAAATAGAGAGAGGAAGTTGATAGGCGAAACCAATATTTCGGTTCTCGCTCGCAACGGAATCACCCGTGAGCGTGCAAGAACCTACTCGGACGCAAACCGATGAGACAGACACCCCCGTGAAGGCGTGGCCTAATCTCAATACTTCAGACCATGTCGATGTTCCACACAAGGCAGGAACATCATCGTTGACAAGGCCCTACTCGTTCATGTATGATAGAAGTGTCATTACTTCGGAAGTCCAGGTGATACACAAGGCAGTTGCAGACTGGTTTTTTGGCTCTATTCCTTATGGGACGTGCCTCACTCATGGGAGTAGGGTTTTGGTCCCCCTCCGAAGGTAGCTGAAAACAATGAGGGCTTTATGAACCCAGTACAATGATAGTCCATTACGAATTTTAATTAAGGTCAAAGTTTATTTAGCAGTCCACTAGTTTTAATTTTTTGGGTTTTCACCTTTTTTTGAGTCTGTTTTGATACCAGTGCCTAATGTTTTTATAGATTTTCATTTAAGTCCTAGGTGCTCAAAATCAGAGGGAGATAGCGGAAAAGCAGTGCAAGTTGGTTCCATGATGGAAATCTCACCATTGAACCGAATGATGCATGCTGAGTTAGAGGACTTACAGTGCATCCCAGCTCTCTCCATGCGGTATGCAAAACAGAATTTTTAAACCTATCTACATAGCGGTATGCAAGCGACAAAATCGTCCTGAACTCAGCTGCTATTAGCGTGAAGAACCACAAGTCGGTCACCGATCTTCAATCCAGGAGTCCGGTCTAGGCTCACCCCTCCTCCTCTCGACACATCGAGTTCAGGAGCAGCGCTTGGCAGGGTGGGCTCGCGGCACGTAGGCTCGAAGATGATGAGGCGACTGTTTAGAGTTTGATCTAAGTCCAAATCATACTATAGGTACATGCAAGATTATTAAGGTGTTTGGACCTAGTCTACTCGATCAAGCAAGCCTGTGTCTAGGGGCTCCATGCACACAAAACAAAATAAAGATGGTGGAAAACTTAAATCAGCGGGAAACAAAGAAAATAAAGCGAGAAAAACATGAAAAAGCCGCGACGAGGTCCTCAGGTGAACAAACACCCGGGCAGTGGACCTCGTTGTGAAGAGTAGAGTCCAAGTTATATTACATGCCAAAATTTCTCTCTCTCACAATAAATTACAAAAAATGATCCTAATTGCTTGAGGCCTATCTAATTCACATCCCCTTGCATCCTTGGTGCTCTCTCCAGCTGGTCATGAAGTGAAGACCAACCTCCTCCAAGCTCGGCTGCCTTGGCTCCCTAATAAAACCATCCTCGTGTGGCAGGCCCTCGCAACAAGATCACAAAAATATAGAATTAATATAGGCTCAATCAATGAAATAAGGCATCAAGTAATTAATCAAAATAAATAAATGAATCAGGTGTGGTTAAATAATTGCAAATAAATAGATATTCACAAAATAAATGATAAATAAATGAATTTCCATATAATAATGACAAAATGCAATAAGCTACGCTCATTGCTCCCCGGTAACGGCACCATCTGATAATGCGAGAGAATCGAAGGGTCCAGAAGTCTCACAAGGCGAGAGATCTAGTCGCTGAATTGACCACTCAAAATCCTCGGTTGATCAGAAATTAACCCACAATACAGAATAAGCCAATTAAGTCCCAAAACTTGTGAATTAAAAATTATTACTCTACCATAAAATGCATAGTGTAGAAGCATGTAGAGGTCGAACCACAGAGAGCAATAAAAAATATTGGGTAGCCTATAGGTGTTCATGTACATCCAGGTCATTCTTAAATGAATCCTATTTTTGTGGGTTTTTAATTATATATATATATATATATATATATATATATGTTTTTATGATTTTCAAACATATATTTTTTTTCTTTGTATATTTTAAATGATATAATATAGATGTATATATATAAAGAGATGTATATATATAAGAGAAGGGAGAGAGAGACATAATATATGGATACACATATACATATATACTCAAAATATATTAAATATAATATTTTTTTGGGTTTTTTTTATATTTTTCTAATTTTTTTGGTTATTTTTCTGGAATTTTACTACTTTTTATGTATTCTTAAATCCAAAAATGCCCCTAATATGGGACTAACTAATTAGGTCGAACATAATTTGGGTTTTAAAAATATAAGATAAGCCTCAAAATTACCCAAATTAATTTTAATACATAAATAATAATATATAGATAATTCTAGAATAAAAACATATATTTTTGGACTTTTTGTTGCATTTTTATATTTTTTTGTTGAATTTTGGAGTTTTCTAATTTTTATATTTTTCTTTTTCTTATTTTTAGGGTTTTTCACTTTCGAGACTCAATAATTATATAAATATATCATATATAATTTTTTTTGTAATTTTGCAGAACCATTTTATATTTTTTTGTATTTTATAATTTAAACAGTGCAAAAAGGCTCCTTTTTCATTTTTAATAAATGGATGAAATGCTCAAAATGCCAAACAAAAATACAACGTGAATCAACATGGCTGGGGGCATCTCTCCTAATTTTTGGGGATTTTTAGGAGCAACTTAGGCATTTTTAATAAATACATTAAACGCATAAAAAACAAAACAGCCTGGCAGGCGCATAAATGCAATAAAAATAAAAGACAGGGGCTACATTGCAATTATACCAACAGAAATAAACTTTTATTTTATTTTTCAGGGCTATTTTACAATTAAAGAAGACGTCAGGGCTTCGTTGCAATTTTCACGCGCCTCACGTGAGACTACACATGAGGCTGGAGAGGACCTACTTGTAATTCTATAACAGACCAGGGGTCACATTGTAAAATTCCCAAATATTTTACACGCTAAATTTAATTTATAGAATTAAAAATTAAATACAAAAAGGGCGAGGGGCTTAGATGCAAATTACCCCTATATGCACGCTGAAGGACGGTGATCCGCGCACCACTTATCCACGTGGCAGGCTTTCGAAGCCCGATACCCCTTCGCCGATCCTCAGTTGAGATTATATCTGACGCTTGATCGGACGACCGAGGTGATTGCTGATTGGACGACCAAGATTAGATCTGGGGCTGCCTCCTCCATCCGACGGTAGCTGCTACTCGCGAAGAACAGGAAGGAACAGTTGGCTTCCCTTGCTTCGATCTTCGATTCCTCCTCCTCCATATGCTCTTTGGTGATGGCGATGGGATCTACACGTCCGGCAAGGCGTTCCGCAGCTTCTGAGGTACTATGGAGGGTCCAGTACCCCTTGAATCGACCCAACGAGCTCGAGGAAGCATGAGAGGTCCTGGAGCCTTGCAGGTGATCAATTCGAGTCCAAAAGGGCTCCATTCAACTCCCAACCTGCACCAAAAGACTGAGGGGCTCGAGGGCGTTTCCCTCGACCGGAGGTTAAAGCGTCACGGGTGGAAAATGGACGTAGGTGGCGAGGTCCAGAGAAGTGGAGGAGCTTGGACCTCGATTCGCAGAGCTAGGGAATCTCTGGGTAGTCTGATGTGGGGGTTAGGTGTAGAACGCGTAGGGGAAAGAAATGGTGGTGATGCGAGGGTCGAATCATGCGTAGATCAGGTTGGAGAGGTTCGTCGGAGCTGAACTCCGACGAACTTCGATCTGGCCCTAACCGAGCACCTACGGTCCTAATGACCAATCTAACTACAAGATTACAAGCTAAAAATGAAAACTAATCTATTAAACGAGATAAAGCAGCTCTTATACCTGGTGGTCGACCAGGGAGCAGGACCTCCAGCGAGCGGCGGCCGTGGGTGCTTCCCTCAACTCCTCCGACCAGCTGAAGCTTCCAGGAGGATCCCCTTGTCACGAGGATTCTCTAGAGACTGGAAACAAGGGTGGAAGACGACCGAAGGGAGACCAAAATGGAGCAGGAGGTCGAGGGAGTTATTTATAAACATAGTGGCGCACCCTTATTGACCGGGGTGCCACAAAGAATTGGCTGGTCAGATGATGGATCTTAGATGTTGGCGTGAAGAAGGGAACATCGACCGAGCTTTTTCATGAAGGAATCTATGCCTGGAAGTCAAAGGATTAGAAGGGGAACGTCAGAGAAGACGGGCTGAAACGACGTCTGACACCAGGCGGCTGGAGGCAGAAGAGTTGACCGGGCGGTCAACGAAACCTGATTGGTCCACATCAGCCTGATTTTGACTGATTATTTAAATACAATAAACGACTTTATTTATTTTTACTTATAAAATAAAAATTGTTTATTAAATAATGTAGTATTTATTTATATTTTTTATTTATTTTTTTGATGTATTTTATTATGGATTTATTTTAATGATGTACTTATAAGTATATTCACATGTATTTTTTGTATAATTTTATTTTTATTTTGTACATTTTATTTTCTTATTTTATTTTCTTATTTATAAATTTATAACTTATTTTTGTGAGTATAAATATAAATAAATCGGTGTATATATTATGTAGGTATACTTATAGGTATTTTACCTATATTTTATATTCATTTTATTTATTTAATGAATTTTATTTGTTTTTATTTTGGATTTACATTTTTATAAAGTATGACTAATATGTACAATTTAATAAAAATATAGGTGAATAAAGAATAAAAGAATGAATTCCCTTTTATTTATATACATATATAACATAGGTATTTTGCCTATGTATTCCATAGACTTAGTTTATTTTACCAGTTCTTTTTGGTTTTATTTTAATTTCAATATGTACAACATTTTGTATATTATTTACAAAATTCTAAAAATATAAAGTTATAGAAATGATGAATAATGAGTATAATGAATATTTTAATCGGGTAGACTGTACAATGAAGGCCAAAAACCTAACTTTCACATATGAGCTCCAAAAATTATGAAACCAATTTTATTAAATAGCTCTTGAAAAGTTATATACAATTAAAGGTGATTTTGGTGGATTTTGAGTTTTTATTTACAAGATATGGGTCTGTGAAGTTGAGATTCTGGCTTTTTATTATGTGTATAAAATGTACACTGTATATTCTTTTTATACAAACTCAATTTTGTATTTTTATTCACATTATTCTATACAACTTTTATGTACAAAATTTCTTTATTTGATGAATAAATAATTAAATGCAAAATAGGTGTAAAAAATGCATAAATGACTGAATCAATAAATGAGGTATTTATTGTATTATTGGCCCTTATCTCCCCCAACTTTATTCCTTGTCGACCAAGCCAATTCTTGACTTGGTCTCGGGGTTCGGGTCATAAAATATTTGCAATATTTTATTCCTTTTTCTTTTCTTCTCTTTATTCTATAATTTTGGCATTAAAAACCTTATTTTATGTGCAATACATGCAATGAATTGTGGATTCTATTATAGACAAATTAATGTTATTTACATGCATTAGCTAGGGTTTTCAAGGCCAAAATGATAGAATAAAGGTGATGAAGTGGAGATTCATCATGCACCTACTTCCCCTTCTCCCTTTTTCTTCTTCCTTATCTTCTCCTCCAATAACCTGGTGGTCCCAGGTTGTTGTGTCCAACTTCCCCGTCGTTCGCCCAACTACCTCTCCTCTCTCCATTGACCTCTTTTCCCTCTTTTATATAAAATCTGTCACCCCCTCATCTTCGGCAGATCCGCTACTTTAGCTTTCACTCCCGAGAACTCTGAGGATAGGGTTATGACAGAGCCTCGATCTACATCGAGCGAGGAGAAGGAGCTGTGATATCATCATCGACGTGAGGTCCATATGTGCCGACCGAGCCTCCATGATCATCATTGTCACGTTCGAGGCAACGACATGGAGCTTCGAGCTCTGCTCACAAGCGAGATCATCCATTTCCTTCACCGCATTCCTTCCCAGGTTAGAATCCTTCGACATTCGGTCATATTCCTTCCTTCGCTTTATCTTCTCAATCTCTACGATTCTCTTATTCTTCTAATCTTCATTCTCTTCTTGATCTCTATGCTTCTCCTTAATTTTGATTCTAAATTCTCTTCTGAATGCATCATTTCTGATACCAAAAAAACCTTCGTCGGTCCATCTCCACATCTGATCATATATACCTCATTCACTTCATCCATCACTATTTAGATACATCCAATCCCCTTTAAACTTAACTTCAGGTCGAGGAATCCAAACCTCAAGTCATCCCTCTTACATGCATGTGTAGATCTATGAGGCGGAGATATGATTCTGACATGCTTCTGATGAATACCCATTCATCACTCTTTATTCTTTTATTTTAGCTACAAAACCTATGCAAAACACATGTATATTCTTGTAAATAGCAATAATTGTCAAATAGCATGCATTGTGTAAAATACAATAATTAGCATGTTTTGTGCATAAATAAAAGAATAAAGAACTAAAAGAAAAAGAGGGAGATATTTAAAATAAATATTTCGCGACCTAATCCCAAGGGAGGGCTCAGCATGGGCCTGACCGCAAAAGAACCCAAGTAGAGAGAGATAGGGAAGCTCATGTATTGTACATACACCTGTAAATAAATAAAAATTATTTTCCTCTTATTCAAAATAAAAATGGGTGTATATTTATTTGTATATATTTGTAAATATAAAATAAAAATAAAAATGGAAAAGCAAAAATAAAAATAAAATTCCTTCATCCTTGACATAGACCTTGTGTATAAAAACCACATATCTATTTATTTCCCCTTATAAATAAATAATTAAAATCCCATAAAAATATGTACATATTCCATATTCCATATGTAAATAAATAAAATAAAAATCATAAAAATAAAAATAAAATAAAAAAAAACAAAATAAAAATCAAAATCCACATTGTATAGATACCATGTACATATTTGTATATACCTATTTATTTACTCTATGTAATTAAATAATAAAAATAAAATAAAAATACCCTATTATTCCAAATTTTATTCTATAAATAAATAAAATATAAAATTGGAATAAAATGTATAAAAATAAATAATTAAAAATCAAAAATAAAAAAATGCATATTGTATATACCTATATATAATAATACTATATTGTAAATACATTATTTTTATTTCAAAAAATGAAATACAAATCACTAAAAAAATAATTTAAAAATAAATAAACATTTTTCATGTTTTAACTTATTGAAATTCGGTCATTTATTATTTTTTATTTAATTTCCAAATAATTATTGAATGCTGGATTCCTATTGGTCCACGGGGGATTGTTGACCCCCGGTCAACTCTCCCTCGGGGACCCTCTTCTCGCGGATCTGGGCGTCAGACCCGATTTCTCAACTTTTTCCCCGATCGATCCGACCACCAAATACCCAAACCATGGGCTCCATTTGATCCTCCTTCATCTGAGACCCTCGCCCGGGGTTGAGCCTAGGGATCCGTGCTTCATGCGTCTCTGCCCGATTCAATCTAGCCGGACCCTTCACCATATTTAACCAAACCTCCGGCCGCAATATCACACCATCTTTGGTGCTACTCCATCGTCCCAGGACCTCCATCCCCTTCCTCTGAGTGACAGCAGTGCGAGGGTGGTGTCGAAGAGAGGAGAGGAGCCCTCCGCCACTGATCCGACGTCATCTGATCGTCGTGCACCGCCGTGAGCTGCGCCCGAGCTTCGGGTTGTCGACGACCCTCGAGGCGACGACCAGAGCTTCCTTAGCTCGTCCACAGTCAACTCTCGTCATCAGGTATACCCTATTCTTCCTATCTTTCTCTAATTTCCGATTACCCCCAATTCGCTCCGCCGTCATCTTTCGTCGATTCTGGTTACCACACTCATCGACTCGATCATCGGACGACACCCACATCTTCGCGAGACCCCTCTTCACGTTCTGCACCCACTCACTCCTCCTGACTCACCCCGGAGCAGGACCTCCACCCTCCTCCACCGTCGCTTCGCCGGAGGGTGTCGCCACGACTCACCCACGTACCCATTCCACCTCTTACAGGGTCGAGGCAATTTGCCCTCGACCCAGGAGTCGTCTCATGCTATTTTACAGGGCTAAGGAGACCCATCTGAGGGTCTGGACATCTAGGCACAGAGATCCAGCTCCTCCTGCGTCGCCAGAGCTCCTCGAAGCTTCCCAGTGTCATCGGAGGAGCTCAGTAGCTGCGGAGGACCTGGGCGATTCTATTCCACATCCCAGCAGCAGCAGCAGCGGAGGTCCAGCGCGCCCGTGGTGCTCCGGCGAAGTTCGTCGGAGCTGTGTTCTTCCAGGATCCTCCTCTGACATCCGATCATCCCCGACATCCCAGATTCGATCACAGCCACTCATTTAAAGGGACCCAGCCACTGTCAGATCGCTGAGGGTTGATCAGGACCGTCCGATTCAGCGAAGGGGTGCCCTTGCCCCAGCACCGTCAGATCAGCCACGTGGCACCCCCTCAATCGTCCGAGTTAATAAAGGGTAATTTACCCTTAAGCCCTTTTTTCTTCTGCTTTATTAATTAGTCCTGTGAATATTAGAATCAGTTGTGTTTGTTTTGGAAAATTTTCACTTTGGACCTGAATGTTTAGCTTATTTGCACTTTAGTCCTCCTATATGTGGTCCACGTGCATCGACACATGAGGTTTTGGTTAAATTGCATTTTCTATCCTGTGATTTCTGTATGTTATGGATTGCATGTTTTATAATAAGAATGACACATATGCCCCTCCGTGCCTGAAGCAAGTGTGCCGTGTGTGATTTTTTGGACTTTTTGCACTTTGGGCCCTGCATTTTCTTTGATTGTTATTGTTTGGCCCCCAGACATGTTTTTATGACATTTTGGTCCCTATGCACTGTGTGCCTATTTTTTATTTAAATAAAATATCATATTAAGTCCAAATCGAGTGAAAATTAGACATGTGGCTCTTGCCACTATGTAAAACTTTCACCAAAAATTTGGTACATATTTGAGGCATTTTTCGGTTTTTAAAAATTCAAAAACTGCCATTTTTGTGTCTGTCCAGATTATAAAATCGTAAAAAATTATAAAAACTCTTTTAAAAATTCTAAAAAAATAGTTTTGTTTTTTTATGTTTGTTTGATTTTCTGTGAATTTTTGGCGATTTTTGGATATAGAAAAACCATAAAAATTAAAAAACACTTAAAAACTCATAAAAATTCTAAAAAATCACAGAAAAACCTAAACAATACAAATTCTTTTCTTGAATTTTCTTTGTTATTTTTATTTTTCATAAAAATTACCTCCAGGCTGTGATAGGACCATTTGATATTTTTCATGGCCCTTTGAAGCCTGGCTGGACAGTACTTCATTGTTTTTGCCTTCTTTTATTTTTAGAAAATTCCATAAAAATTATAAAAATATCCAAAGAATATAAAAATAGTAAAAAAATCCAAAGAACATAAAAATATTTTTGTTTGAATTTTTGGAGATTTTTAGAGTGTTTAAATAATTTGTTGAATGTGATTGTTTTTGCCTTTTATTATTTTCCTTCATTATTAAAAATACAAAAAAAATATAAAAATATTTAAAAACCACCAAAAATATTTGTTTTTGTTATATTTCACTTTCCGACTACTTCGTAGGCTACGAGGCCAACTCGTGCTCCTTGAGACCGACCCTGGGTGCTATACCAGGTTAATTACATAGCAGGACCGCTATTTTGGTTTCCATTGCTTTTTGTCCTTTCGATTGGTGGTCTGATTTTGTTTCTTGATTGAGCTTTGAGTCCCGAGTGACTGAGGTCACAACGACCTTAGTGATATCTTTACCTTAGTCTATCGGGTGGCTCATCAGAATGGCGCAGTTGCCAGGGAGCACGGCTTAGTAGTCGCATTTTCTTTCTTTTTGTTTTCTTTTAATTTTTTCGGCTTTCCGCGGCTTTTTCATCGTCCGCGGTTTTTTGTGGCTTTTTTTTTATTTTATTTTCATTTTCTTTTATTTTCTTTTATTTTGTTTTTGATTGTTTTGAGTTTTTATTTTTATTTCCCATTTTTGCATATATATACCCTGTTTTGTTTACTTGCTTTATCTATCTGGTTTGTGACACACTTTATTGTTTACTTGTGAGGGCCTGAGGACCGAGGCAGCTCCTCTCGAGGAGCCGACGCAACCGCGAGAATCGGAGGCGGCTCCCTTCTGCACGGAGCCGCAGGAGAGCGCGAGGAGGCAGCAGAGTGCGGGAGTAGTTAGATTAGATTAGTTTTACTTACTGCAGATTTGAATTGTTGTAATAATACAAGGACAGGACACTTAGACTCAAACACTTAGACTCTCGGGGTCTGTTTCGCCGAGCACCGGTGTGCTCGGGGGACCCCTCGATTTTTGCGGCTTTTTACGCGGTTTTTGTCGTTTATTTCCTGCCTTACTGATTCTCGTAGTTTTTCAGCCCTAGCTTAGGATTTTCACTTGATTGTGTCGTAATTAGTAGGGTCCACACACCTAATAAATCTGCCTGTCCTTATAGACCGATTAATTGGACCAAAATAAAAGAATAATAAAAAGACTATTTGGTCACCTGAGGGGTCACGTGCCGCTAGAGGTTGTATACAGCGCTGGCAGGACCCGTTGTGGCGGGCACCGATCGGCATCCGAGACCGGACACCGACCCCTCTTGATTGACCACTTAGCCATTGTTCTTTCGAGTAGAACTGCTTGTTAGGGCCCGGATTTCCGCTTGCATCATTTAGGTAGTTTTAATTCTATCTTTCAATTCTGCGCGGATCATATTGCATGTAGACTGCTGGAGTCAGGTACGCATTTCTTACTCTGCATGCATCATTGATTTCTCGCGCATCGGCTTTTTCGACTTCTCTCCCCATTTTTGGACTTAAATAACCAGGAGAACCGAAAAATTCATTAGGCGATTGTTTTTATTTAAAAAATACCTAAAAAATCAAAGCATAAAATTGGGGCTGCTAACTCAACTTGACCCTAAAAGACACTCACCAGAAAAAATTGTCTTGGGGAGAGCAACCCCCTCTTGTCTGGTTTGCATGTGCAAGAGAGTGACCCGCACCCTAGGATAGAGCCATATCTGAACCTCCTTCAGACTACTGCTTCTAGGCTAGTCGTTCTCCAGTGAGGATCGCTCCGGTCTCCGGTAAAGCGGGCTGCGATATCCTTAACAGAGCGAGTCGATCGGGTAGCCGGTAAACGGTCCGCAGCTTGTACTAGCTGGGAAAGATCTAGTTCGGGATCGGGACACTCTCCTGGGGGAATCGGATTCCCAACAGGTCACGTAATCGCTCTGCTATCTTGACTTGATCACCTAATAAAAACTAACAAGATAATTGATCGAACTCTTACGGTCTTCAGCTCGCGTTGAGTAGGTGAATCAGGGGTTTGTTTGCTGATCATAGTTGTTACCAGATCCCATCTGCCTGACTCGCCAGATCATGATGATGGGCAGGAGGTCCCTTAGGCAGCCTCTGGCTGCACCGCTTTTAGCACTCCATCCCATTCATCTAGGTCGGTTCGCGAGAGCCGAGACCCGCTCTCCAAACCCGAGTTTGATTCCGCCATGTTCCCCCTCGACCACCCTTCTACCAGTCTAGAGACATATGTATCAGATGAGAGACCACAGTTAGATGATTTATCGACACTTGAGTTATGGTCTTTTGCCTTTGCATAGACCATGGCCGACAGTAGTGACGACCGCACCGCAGGTCCCCGACCAGAGCAGACATTCATCTTGGACCAGGGTGGGATCAACTCCACCCTGATCGCCTCACTAGAGACAGTACAGCAGCAGCTGAGGGATCAGGGAGCATTCATGATAGAGATGAGGCGCAAGATGGAGCAGATGAGAGCAGACCGCGATCAGTGCGGGCCAGGAGACGGGCCGAGGAGACCCGACGATGCAGCAGTAGCCGCAGTAGCAGCAGCCGTCGCAGCAGCGACCGCACTGGACAAGCCAAGACCGATGCGGGAGTTACACAACCCCGGGTCAACTTTGACGCACCGTTGGGTTGTACTACCAGCTATCGTGGGGGACTTCAAGTTCCCCCCGAACACCTTGCCGTACCTCCCCCGGTTCCATGGGCTCGCCACTAAGGAGCCCCATCTCCACCTTCAGGAGTTTTTGATGATCTGCAGCACAGTCCACGACAGACAGGTGGATGAGGATACCATCCGTATGATTGCCTTCCCCTTCTCACTGGCCGATAGAGCAGCCACCTGGCTGAAGCACTTGGGGAATTTTGTCTACACCTGGGAGCAACTCCGCACCGAGTACTTGAACAAGTACTGTCCACTCAGGCAGACGAACGCAGCGAGGGCCCTGATCAGCAACTTCTCCATGCTCCCCAATGAGCAATTCCACGAGGCATGGGAGAGGTTCATAGAGTTGACAGACAGATGCCCACACCATGAGATTTCAAAGCCGAACCTTGTTCAGAGCTTCTTCTGCGGGCTGACACCAGAGCTGCAGGGCCTGGTGAATGCTTCTTGTGGTGGGTCCTACTTCGCCAAGGACGAGGATCAGGTCTGGGCCATCTATGAGGAGATGGCCGAGAACTACACGGTGATGTCCTAGACCCGACTCTACACACAGGGACGCCCCCAGCTACAGACTTTGCAGCACCAGAGGATCGCACGGATCGACGCCGGTCCATCCACTTCGTCAGAGGCAGCAGCACAGGCCGAGTCTACAGCCGCCGACATGGGCATTATCAGCGAGAAGCTGGACTGGATGGAGATTATAGAGAAGAAGCAGTGCCAGGGTATCACGCAGATGGAGCAGAGGGCACAGACACTGAGCGACTTGAAGACACAGCTCATGTGTCTCCAGGAGGCGCAGACGGCTTCTCAGCCCCGTGTTCAGTCGCGAGAAGATCCGAGCGGCAGCGGTAGTTCATCCCAGTGCTCCCCGCAGCCTAGATAGGTTCACCTTGTACAGGCAGAGCCGTACCAGCAGCCGCAGCCACACTACCAGTCGCCACCTTCTCCAGACACGTAGATGGTGGTCTACCAACCGGATCAGCCTTTGGCAGTACTCCCGTCAACTTTGCGTCGGGAGCTTCATCGAGCACCTGAATCAACCTTGAGCTTCAAAGGCCTTTGTTTCATTGTGCTTTTGATATTGAGCAGTACTTCCCATAGCTACATCATATCAGACGAGGTTTAGCATGCTGCTTCAAGAGCAGGATCATCAAACTAGACCAGCAGGAGACGACGCCTCATCTGGAGGTGCAAGATCTGAAGCATCTAGAGTTGGAGTGCGAGTCGATCAATCACTGCTTTGATAGATCGGAACCCCTCCGTCGTGAGCACCTGATCGTGATCGATTGCTTCCTTAGAGAGAACTGTTGCCAGGAGCTCCATTTGGAAGCTAATCCCTATCAGAGAACAATCCAAGTTACTATGACGAGACATCGTCGTTCGAATTCGACATTTGGGGAAGAACATCATCGCTCCTTCAGATCGAGTCACAACCGTCCGAACATATCCTATCGGAAGCCATATAACCACACCACACATCCCACCAAGCTGCAGCACCACGTGCCAACCTGAGATAGCCCACTGCCCCATTGCTCAAGGCATCACGTGACCTACGCGTGCATTGGGGATATTTTGGGGCAATTTATGCATGTACCCCTGAACTTATTACATAAGACAAACAGGTCCTGTTGAGCTTGCAATCGCATGCCCAAGCATGTGACATCTTGGAATTTTTGTGTGGATACCCTCGTTTTTCTACATTTTTTCATGCAACCCTTTATTTTCAGTATTATTACATCCGTACCCATGTAATTGTATAATAAATACTATACATACTATATATATTAAATAAAATACTAAAAATACATAAAGTATATAGTATTATACTATATACAGTATAAAATAAGTTTTGAAAAATAAAAAATATTTTCTATTTTTTAATAAATCATTAAAATACAAAAAATATACAAACAATAAAAAACATAAAAATACACATAATAATTCATTGGAGAGATATTTTCACCTACTTTCCAGTAAAAGTAGACTCGAGTTTTATTGGTCAATTTTACAGGTTAGTATTTTTTTGATATTTTTCTTTAATTAGTATTAGTAATATATATACTATAGAATTCATTTTATTGGATTTAGAGTTAGTACAAAGTAGATACAAATATAATATTTAAAAGTGATTTTTATAAGTGAATTGGGCTTCTTATTGAATGCAAACATGATTGCTAAAATGCAGATATTATTTATGCATGCATGAATGCTAATTATGCAATATAAGTGGAAATATGCATCTAACTACTCAAGAACAAAGCTCTATTTTCAACTTTTAGAGTGATGAATCGTAGATTCATCATACCCCAACATCCCGTTGGAGGTAGTAAAGATGATTGCTTTCCCATTCAGCCTTCAAGACAATGCGCTCTACTGGATAAATCATTTAGGAAAAGTAGTGATGGCCTAGGAGACCTAATGTATGCCTTCCTACACAAGTACTATACTTTTGGTCCTCTAAATCATATATGTATACTCATATCCAACTTTTGATAGTTATCCCGTGAACCTATTAATGAGGCATGGGAAAGATTCAAGGACCTTCAAGAGAAGTCCCCCCACAACAAAACTCCAAAGATCAGTCTGGTACAAAACTTTTTTGGTCGGTTAAATCAAGAATCTCAAAAAATGTTGTATGCGGCTTGTGGACAATCTCACTTTAACAAGGATGAAGATGTGGTGTGGCAGTTTTTTGAGGAGATGACTGAAGGCTTGACCGCTCTATCTTCATACAGAGCCTTTCGGATGAACCTATAGATCCCTCCCAAGATAGTGCATATGTCAGCATCCTACGAAGGAGAGAGAGATGAGAGTTCCAACCTCTGCATCATAGGGAACCATCTGTCTAAGGTTGACATCAAAAAAGTATTTTGTTCTGATTTATATTTTAAAATAAAAATAATTTTCTATTTTCACTAAAAATATTATTTTTCACTTTAAAAATAATCCAAAATCCATAAAAATTCTAAAAATCACTTAAAAACATAAAAATAGGAAATAAAATTAAAAGCATAAAATAACGAAATAAAAATCAAATAAAAAATATAAAACTCATTAAGTATATTTCTCTACTTACAGGTATATAAAAGTACAAAAATAATATAAAATCTGTAAAATCAAATAAAAATTCATAAAATCCCTTAAAAATAAATAAAAATCATGAAACCCTCATTCCTTAGTCACTATTCTATTTTCCCTTATTTCTATAATTTGCCTCACTGAGTTTGACACTCACATACTTATCGCTATACCTTTTAGTTTAGGATTATAAATAATAAAAATAAAATCTTCTTTTTGGCAAAATCCATCTGGTCAATACAACAATCATTGTTTGTTTTATCTTTTTAGGACATCAAATCGAGCGTGTTTTCCAACAAATCAATCACTAGCCAAATTGATCGATAACAGTGACTTGGTTAATCAATCAACTGACAACCAAATTGTTAAGTTCAAAATTTTCCAATCGTTGGAATACTTGGTAAATATAGATCAAAAGTTCTCTTGAATAAAAACCATTTTATTTTTCAATTCATGAGATAATGTTCGATTTTATATGTTCAACCTTATGGCTTATCAATTACACCGTTATCTTGAGTATTAGACAAAATCATATACATTCTATACACAAGGGAAAAGTTTCCCACACCTCTTTCGAAGATCTATTTGAGGTTGCCTTTGTGGCTCTCTATTCAATGATTCAATATTGAGGACCATTCATTCTACACACTCCCATTATAACATATAAAAATATATTTGTTTGTCTCATTGTTCATTGCATATTTATTTAAAATTTTATAAATTGTTGCACTCTTACACCACTGTCATACTGATACTTAGTATGTGATCTAAGTAGAGGAAAATGCTCGGTGTTTGATCCAATGTGTGCTAAAGTCTTAGGGTATGATCCAAAGCAATTTTAAATGATTGAGATATTCACAAAAAAAATCTTGGATAGTAGATTAGTTGATTGACTCGGTTAATCAAAAATCTTAAGTTAGAGGACTTAAATCGTGGTTTTTACCCAGAGCAGTTTCCACGCAAAAATGTGCCTCTTGTATTTATATTTATTTTCTGGATTGATTTCATTATCTAGGATGATTATAAAAGTCTGCATATTTATTTATTGGCCATGCAATTTGTTTAACGATCTAAAAATGTACTCACAAACGGTATAAAAGCATGGCTCACACAGAGGATGTTCAAGCATGTGGCCACATTCACCAACTCCACATTAAGATCTCCATTTCTCGATGGTACTAATTTTTCTTCTTGAAAAATAGAATACATATTTATATAGAATCTATGGGATACGAACTTTGGGATGTTATACATCCCAAGTATCAAAGGTTTGAGGGAACCACTACTAATGACATAGAGAAGAAGATAGCAAAGAACAACTCCAGGGTGATGAACATATTTTATTCAGATTGACTAGGAAATACTCGTTGAAATATATGAATGCACATCTGTTTATGGAAATTTTTAACGAATTTATCATCATCTCTGAAGTTATATTGAAGATTGAAGAAGAATCTCATATGGCACTCGTAGCTAGCATTGACACCGACTTAAGTGACAACTCACATGAAGAGGTAAAATTTTCTTTTAAAGAATTATGTGAATCTTTTCAAAATTCTATAATAGGAAAATAAAACAATATTTTGAAAAAATCTAGTGCAAAAGAAAATAAGAACAAGAATATCCTAAAGGAAGTTAGTTTTTTTTTTGCAAAATAATGCTAGCATATTAGAAACAAACCTTAATAATAAAGAGAAACATCATAAAGGCTAACTAAAGATATTGCTAAACTTACTAATGGAAAAAAAAACTTAGATAAAGTATTAGGCCCTCCCACAAAATTCCACTAATTTTAGAATATGATTAATTCGACCACACATCATCATGCCTATAACTCTTTTTTATCCAAGAAAGAAATGTGTGTATTGCCAAAAGTGAAGTTGGGAAATACAATGCCAACATTGTCTGATCTAAGAGAAATGGACAATGGAAAATTCTTATGCAGGTAGATGGACAACAACACAAGATGCACCACCAAGAAAGGAGCACAAGAAAACTTTGAATCATGCATGATAATATAAAAGGAGATCATGTAGAACTTAAATGTAAAAAAAGAATGTACATTTTCGTAGACAAAAGAAATTTCCATGGAACTTGGAAAAATAGAAGTGGATGGACACCACCACCAAGTCATAGCTGCCCTTCTTGGTTGTACAATGAAATCTTTCCATATCCAACTTTTATCGTTAGTATTTTTATTTGGTCATCATATGTTACATTAATAACAGAGAGCATTGATTTTCAAAATCAATAGAAAATGTTAAAGGAAAAACTTCATTAAGGGTGAGGCATATGCTTATATATTAAAATGTATGAAGCATTTTATAATTTCGAAATGCTAAGAAAAATTATTTTCAAAAAAGAATCTTCTCAAATAATTTTTTTATAAGTCAAAAGGGGAAGAATAAGTTAACATAGTAATATTCAAGTTTTACTTATTTGTCATCATTAAAAAGGAGGAGAATGTTAGCAGCTTGAATGCATAATATTATTATTTTGAAGATAACAATTTCATGACAACTTCACTCCAAATATGAAACATAAAAAGAGATGATCTTTGTGGAGAATGAAAGACAAAAGCAAAGCTACTCATTATATCCAAACTTGCACTGCTACAACTTACTTGTTTATGGTATCAAGAAACCTTAAAATACCATTGTTGTACTGGTACATATAAAGGTGCACATGTACACAAGTAGTCAAGATCCTATCTTTAGCTGGTTGTGTACAAATTCAATTGGATCCTTATATTATTAGACCTTCTATAGGTTTGTAATGAGGTGCCACATATCAATATACAAATAGGCAAAAACACTTCTCTACTCACTTTTTCTCAAGATTTTTTAGTAAGTTTGTGAACCAATAAAAGAATTACAAAGTTGCTTTCTGATCTCTATGTTCTCATGCGTTCTCAAGCTTTGTTTCAAAAACCTTTCTACTTCAATTTTCTCTTGATTTACATTTCACATTCATTTTATGTTTTGAAAAGTCTTTGTTTAGAATACTGCATTTATCTTTATATCTAGCTAAGAGGCATAATCTGTGACTCTGTGAAGGCTTTTCTTCCCAAATGGAAGATAAACCCGCGTTAAGGTTGAGTACCTTGTTATCTATAAAAGATTTTATTATTGTGGGACAATAAATTATGATAAGTTGTGTGCTTTTTACCACTGAAATGATTCATATAGTGACAGTTTATAATTCATGGAGGAAAAGCTCATGCATAGTAAGTAGCTCTTGCGCAGGATGAATTTGTCTAAGTACCTATACATTGTCACATCACCTTCTGATTATTTTATCTTCTTTTAATTGAACTAAAGTTTATTTAACACTATTTTCTGGAAGAGCATTGTTCACCCTCCTCACCCGTGAGGACCCATAGGTGTGGTTAAGGCTAACAAGAAAACTTGAAGACAATTTATAGGGGTCGTGGTGACTAGTAGGTGTCCTATGTGGATGTAAGAGTGTAAAGTTCTAGCTGAAGGAGAAACTTAAAAAAAACAATAAAGATACATAAAAATAATATTTTTATATCTTGTATTTAGTAATATAATATAACATAGTTGAGAGTTTTAGGGGTCATTTTGCAATAGAAGCTTATTTTTAAATTCTCATATATTTTATCTTATTTTCCTTTTAAAAAATTTAATTTTCTTTTCTATTATATTATATTCCATACTTTCGAAAATTACTAAAAGTTTAATAAAAACCTTTTGTTTATATTTTTAGTATATTGTTATTATTTAATTTATATAATAAGGCCCTCAAAATATTATATATATTTCTAATATTTGTTTTATTTTCTAATATTGAAAAAACATTTAAAAAATTTTACGCGGGCTTCCATAGTAACTCTCATGAATAAAGAACATTGAAAAATCACCCAGTCTAGTCCTCTAAAAAGATAAACAACTATCGCTCGGTCGACCATGTGAAATTACCAGAAAACTTTATTATTTTATTATTTATACTCCTAAACTCAAAGGTATAGCGATAAATATGGGGAGTGTCGAATTCAGGGAGGAAAATTGTGGAAACTAGCGGAAAATAGAAGAGTGACTAAGGTATGAGGTTTTCTATTTTTTATTTTTATGGGAATTTTCTGAATTTTTATTTGGTTTTATAAATTTTATATTATTTTGTGATTTTATATACCTATTCTTGAAGTAATATAAGTACTGAGTTTTATATTTTTTATTTGATTTTGATTTTTATATTTATATATTTTTAATTTGTTTTACTCTTTTTTTTGAATTCTAAGTGGTTTTTAGAATTTTTATGGGTTTTAAAGTACTTTTAGGATTGAAAACAAGGTTTTTATACAAAACATGGAATTATTTTTATTTTAAAAATAGTAAAAAGGGGAAAATATTTTGATTTTATTTTTACTAGAAAGTAAATAAAAATGCCTTTCCAACAAGGTATTATATATAATTTTGTGATTTTTCTTGAATTAGTTACAAAATTTTGAAGTTTTGTGTATTTTAAATTTTGGGTTTTTATCAGTTGTGCCCCTCTGATGAAGGAGATTTGGTGAGGGTCTAAAGTAATCCACACAAGGCGGGACCACAGTGTCACTGAGTGACCACTCACGAAACCTCGATCAGTCAGCAATTAACCCACAACAACGATCAAATAATGAAAAGCAAGATGTAGAGTTTAAAATTTATTATAAATCTACATAAAAGATGTGTATAGAAGCAAGTATGTAGAGGCCGAACACAAGGAACAAGCAGGACAGATCAGGCAAAATCAATACACAAGAATGATTGTGATGTTTTTGTCTACAAATACTATTTTGTGGGTTTTTTATTTTCTAATTTTTTAATTTTTAGTTTTATATTTTTATATTTTGATTTTTAATTTCTAATTTGTATTCTTTTTATATTTAATATATTTTTTGAATTATAAAATAAAGTATTTATATAAAATAAGAAAAGAGAGATAGTGTATTTATAAAAAAAGTAAAAATAGTAGAAATACAAGAAATAACATATTTTTAGGCTTCTTATATTTTTCTAATGTTTTTGTGATTTTTCTATATTTTTGCTAATTTTTTTGGTATTTTTAAAGTCAAAAATACTAAAAAAGTGAATAAAATACAAGTCCAAAATTAAAATAAGGATGAAAAATGTCAAACAGAGAAGAAATTCTCCAAATTAATTTTAAAACAAAGACAATAAAACAGAGAAAAATAGGAAATAAAAACTATATTTTTAGGATTTTTTAGGAATTTTTAATATTTTTATAAAGATTTTTGGGTTTTGTAATTTTTAGGAGTTTTCTTTTGTATTTTTTAGTGATTTTTGGTCTGAAGTTAGAACACACAGAAGCAAATAAAATATGATTTTTTTTGAAATTTTTCAAAGGTTTTTTATAATTTTTGTGTATTTTCTAATGCAAACAGTGAAGAAAATGCATATTTTGAGTTTTCTATAAATATTAGAATGCACCAAAAATGCAAAATAAAAATATGGCATTAAAGAGCAATGAAACAGGAAGCTATGCTATTTTTTGGAGAATTTTTCGAATTAGAGATACATGAAATAAATACTATAAATAAAAAGAAATTACTCTACTAGTAGGGGCATTTCTGTAATTATGCAGAAGTCCAAGGGTATAGATGAATTTTTTTCACAAAATATATACTGCAATAAAAACTTTGTGGACTAAATCAAAATCACCAAAAACCTAGGGGTGTTGCGTGCAAAATCGCCAACGTCACGTGCACGCAATACGTGACCTGGCAGGGACTATTCTGTAATTTCTAAAACCTAGAGGGCTACCTTGCAAAATGACCGGAAAATATATAACTGCATGCAAATGTTTGAGGACTAAATAGAAATACAAAAGTCTGAGGGCCCTCGCACAAAAT
The DNA here is from genome assembly GCA_037367405.1 of Ottelia alismoides. Lineage (NCBI taxonomy): Eukaryota > Viridiplantae > Streptophyta > Magnoliopsida > Alismatales > Hydrocharitaceae > Ottelia > Ottelia alismoides. The sequence goes on along the minus strand of JAZKJV010011585.1, from coordinate 408,412 downwards.
ACCCCCCCCCACGTGCACAAGTCACGTGAGGTAACATGGACAGGGGCCAATGTGTAATACTAAAATGTACAGGGATGTTTTTGTAAATATCACAAAACTAATGAACTACAAATGAAAGTTTATGAACTATTGAATAAATACAAAAATGGTTGGGGTTAAAAGTGTAAAATACCCAGGCCAAAGCGCGATCCAACGGTGGGTCTTCCTTTACTTGAACATGTGGCGCGCTCGCAACAGCAGATACCCCTTCGCAAATGAGTGGCCAGGATTAGACCCTGGCCCTTGATCGAATGGTTGCGACTGGGCGAGATCGGACGGTGGCTGCTCTTCAGGAAGAACGTGGTTGATCGAACGGCGGAGAGGGGCACGGGACGAACGGGGAAGAACGGTCGGTGAGGCGAGTTTTCCCCATCGAGATCTTCCTCCTCCGGCCTTCTTTGAAGCTCCAAAATAGCCGGGCGGCCTCCTGGGGTGTTCCTCTCGATGATAGCGGCTCCAAAATCCTCCGGCGACGGTCGGAGCTCGTGCGATATGGAGGCAGAGCTTGGGGACTCCAGGTATCCCTGCGAGCGGCCAAAATGAGCCTCAGGCTCTCTTTATGCTCCCAATACCTGCAAGAAATGGTGAAACCGTCGAGGGCAAAATGCCTTGACGGTTGGCGAAGCAAATGGTGCGGGGGACGGTGAAATGAAGGACGGTTGGAGCTAACTCCGGCGAAGGGGTCTATTATGTGATCGAATGGATAAGATGCGAAAAGAAGGATGGGATGTTGATCCTACGACTATGGCAAATAAAGAACACAAAAGAAAATGAAAAAAAATGAACCTCAAAGGTGTGTCACCTGAGGAAGAACCTCAATGGCGAAGGTCGCTGGAGGTGGGTGGAACCGCCCTTAGACCGCCTCCTCGATCCACCTGAAGGCCAGGAAAAGGAGCTGTCACCTCCCTCTTGCTCTGGGTCCCGATAAGAGGAGAGAACAATGGTCAAAAAGGGTTCAAATTTTCCATGGAAAGTTGGGGGTGTATATGAAGGAGTTGACGAGGTGCTCCAAACATCGAGGGAGATCGGGCGGATCGATGATCCACTCCCCGAAAAAACGCAAGGGCGTGAAAGAGGGATCATTGAGGAGGGAAAGTCAAGAAGAGCTTAACATGAGAAGAAGCAAGGTGTGGCCTCCAAAAATGGGAGAAAACCTAGGAGAAAACAACGTTCTGACAACCGCAGGCAGTGGGTCAGAGAGTTGGCCCGCGGGTCAACTCTCCAACCCTCCTGGTTTGTCCACGTGGAACAACCACGAAAAAAAAAGCCTGGAAAAAGATTTGATAAGTCATTTTAAAATAGAAAATGATTTAATTAATTTTAGGTTATAAAATAAAAAATATTTAATATTTTCTAAATTATTTTATTATGATTTTTTTTATTTTTTCGAGATTTAAAATTACAAGTTCCCTTTTTAGGGTTATATAGGTATATGTATCTATATATTTTAATATTTTATTTTTATTTTGTATATTTAATTTTATTTATTTTCTTTATTATTTTATATATTTATAACTTATTTCTATACACTTAAATATATTTTTATTTTATTTTTCTGAAGTATTTTGTATAATTAAATAAATAGATGTATTAAGTATATATGTATATGTGCAGGTATTATACCTATGTGTTTTGTATAAGTATTTTATTTTTATATTTTATCCGTGTTTTAATTTACACCTATATTGTAAATAATATTTACAAAATTATAAAAATATGAAATTACAAAATAAAGAATAATAAATAAAATGAATATTTTAATTAGTATAGCTATACAATAGGGGTCCAAAACTTAACTTTCAAACCGTAACACAGAAAAATATGAAACCACCTTCATTAAATAGCTTATTGACAATTATGTACAATTAAAGGTAATTTTGATGCATTTCGAGTTTTTATTTGAGAGATACAGGTCTGGGAAATTGGGATTCTGGAATCTTATTCAGCTCATAACTTTTTATCTGTACATTATTTTTGTGTGAAATCAGTTTTGTATTTTTCTATGTCTAACTATCTACAACTTTCATGTACAAGGTTTCTTTATTTGATATAAAAAGTGGATCTAAAATTAGGTCCAAAAAATGAATAAAGAATGAACTAAATAAAAGGGATTTTTATTGGGTTTTGGCCCTTATCTCCCCCTACTTTATTCCTTGTCGACCTATTCATCTAGATGCCTAGGTCTCGGGGTTTAGGGTCATAAAATATTTACAATATTTTATTCTTTTTCTTTTCTTTTCTTTATTCTAATATTTTGGCTTTAAAAATAGTATTTTACACAATATTTACACACGCATGCATGAATGCTAAAATGCGAGAATTAGGGGTATTTACATGCATTTACTAGGGTTTTTGAGGCCAAAATGATAGAATAAAGATGATGAAATGTGGATTCATCACCCTCCGAGATATTCCAATATCAGTTATGCCCCTTCCTTTTTGGAAATATCAATTGTGCCCCCAACTTCTTGTCGTTTTATCACTTGTGCCCCTCAGTTAGTCTAATCGTCAATGAGTCGAACTTAACCATGGTTTTTTCAAACCATGGTGCAGTTAAGAGGGGCATAATTGTCCCCACTTCTTCATCATCATCTTATTCCTCCATTTGTTATTCTTCTTTTCTCTTCATAATTTCTCTCTCTTAATTACACCTTCATGCATCTTTTAAATCGTTAAAAAATTACGTTTTCCCAATATATCACTAATCGTGGATCAAATGGTTTGAATTTTTCGATGAGTTTTTATGAATTAATCAATCAAAAATTTATCCTAACTAAATAGATGTTGAAAGTTCGCTCGTTTCAACCTGCAACCTCCTCCTCCCCTTCCTCCTCCTCCAGCAGTCCGTCCCTTGTGATCATCCGAAGAAGCGGCCTTCTCCTTGTGACTGTGACAGCAAGATGCCACGAGGAGGAGTCGGCGAGGCATGAAACGACGTGGGGAAGAGATGGGAGCGGAGAGGGAGGTACGAGGTGGAGGGGAGGTGCAGGTGGAGGAGCTCTGGGCGGGGGGGGGGGGGGGGGAGGTGTAGGGGCTGGGTGCGGAGGGGAGGTGCGGGGGCGACAGGGATGTGTGGGGGGAGGAGATCTATGCAGAGGGGGAGGTGCAGGGGAGATGGGAGGAGCTGGGTGTGGAGGGGAGGGACGGGGCGGAGGGGATGAGCGAGGGAAGGAACTCGCGGTGGAGGGGAAGGTGCGGGGGCGGCGGGAGGAGACAAGGGTGGAGAGGGAGGTGCAGGAGCAGAGGGGAGATTCAGGGCGGAGGGGGAGGTGCGGGGGCGGAGGAGAGGCACGGGTGGAGGAGCTTGGGGTGGAGGGGAGGTGTGGGGATGGAGAGGAGGGGCGGAGGAGGAGGTGCATGGGAGGAGCTCGGGGTGGAACTCGAGGCTGGATGGTGTCGAGCTAGGGAGGAGGGGCCGACCTAGGGAGGAGGGATGAAGGAGGAGCTCGAGGCTGGAGGGGGTCGAGTTAGGGAGGAGGCGACAGGTAGGGGAGGAGGGGCAGAGGAGAAGGAGCTCAGAGCGGCTGGAGGGGGTTTGGTTGGGGAGGAGGGGACGGGATGGCGAGGAGTGGTGAAGAAGGAGTTGTAGGGGCTAGCTGGGGAGGAGGAAGTGCAAGAGGATGGGGGAGGAGGAATAGGATAGTAAAATGACCTTTCCAGACTTTTTTTAAATTTAATTCATGTTATGTCCTTAAAATTAACATATGTTTGCATTGGAGATGGACGACAACTAACTCGAGGGGCACAAGTGATAGAACGACAAGAAATCAGGGGTACATCTCATATTCCCAAAAAGGGAGGGGCATAATGGAAATTACAATATCTCATAGAAGCACAACTGATAGAAACCTTTTAATTTTTATATGGATTTTAATATTCGATTTTTATTTTTTTTTGGTTTTCTGTGTAAAATTGATGATTGTGTGATTCATCATATTATTTATCGTTCATTATCCTTTTTATTTAAACTATTCATTAAAATCTGTTTATAATTAACTCAAATTAACTTCTAATCATGTGTAATTAACTAACCTTAATTTATTGTATATTTGTATATATTTTATTCCCCTTTATTGTATATATTTGTTTTGGGTTTTAAAAAGAAATTAAAATACAAAAAATAACAATTGAATTAAAAATCAAGTGTTTTTATTCCTAAAAAATACTTCCAAAAATATTTCTCACTTTTTGGATTTATGTTGAGTTTTTTGTGAATATGAAACTTGTAGATCTCATTGAGATATACAACTTTGATGTTTTCAATTTTTCTTAATATTGCTTGTAAATATCTGTTTCTTATTTTTCTTTTATTTCATTGGGCCACGTGGCGCTCCTTGGAGCCACCACGTGACCCGCCCCTTCACACGCCATGTGCCCTCTTGTGATGGCCCTTGGATCCAACTATACTAGTCGCATCCGCACCGCACACTTCCGCTCCTCTCTTAGACGATTGATCGAGGCTCCGGATCTAATCTGGAGCGCTCGTTCCCGCTCCCATCTGGATTGTTGGGTCGTGAGATCCAACGGTCAGAACCTCGTCTCCTTCCTCGTCACACACCTTCCACCTTTCCATTTTCCCCAAGAGTCCGATAACCCCCTCACCCTCCTGACCTCGCCGGGTCCAAGATCTAACTTCCCTCTTCTTTGCCCGATATGTTTCTTCCCCTCTCCCCTCTCCCTCGGTCCACTATGAGCTCACAAACTCACGTCGCTCACACCTGCACCTTGTATCCTCCTTCTTCAAATAATCCATCTGCCTCACTTCGTGCACATTCACCTTCACGTGTGAGAACTCTGAGCTCCAGACTCCACCTTCATGACCGGAAGAGAGAGAGAGAGAGAGAGAGAGAGAGAGAGAGAGAGAGAGATCATAAGCACAGATAGAGCAATCTCGCCGGCGAAATCCTCACCTTCTCAGGTGAGATGCAGCCTATCAACTGCTCGAGCTTCACGCATTTGTCCTCAAGCATGTTAAGCAAGGACCAGAGCACTCCAAGATCCCATCCGGAGGTATGTTCTATCCTCCATTTTGTCTGAATTCACCGTCTTCTACGTCAGGTAAATTCCTTCTTCATTGGTTTTGTTATGTTTCCCCCATTTTTCCCTTCACACATAGTCTCCCTCACTTCACTCCGACCATCACACCAACTTCGCCACATCTCCGACTCTCTCACGCACCCTCTGATCATCTTTGCTTCTCTGTTGACAATTCTGCCCCAAGCTTCGCACAGGCTTGGACCCATTAGACTCAGCTCCTGCATCGTCCGACGAGCCCCCACTCTACCTCATTGTCATCTAGTTTGCATCCCTTTGGCTTCGTTTATGCACTAACTACTGCAAGTAATCTAACCGTGTTGATTGGCCAGAATTCCGAGACACCCTCTGACCTTGAGCTTCTCGGTAGTGGACCTTCCTCCGACACCCCAATCCAGACTGCCTTCGAGTACCTACACCGTCGCGGTACCTTCGTGAAGGCACCAGACATCATCTCCGACCTTCACCGAGTTCAGATTCCTCGGGAGGAGCAAAAGCTCCTTCGCCGGAGCTCTACCCGCACGTCGCCCCTCACGAAGGAGAGGGAAGAAATAGGGCTTGTTTGGTTGCTGGGTTGGACTGGGTTGGGTTGGGGTACACCGGTGTACCCCTCCTTCCAACCCTCTCAATCCTCCTCACAGTTTACTATTCACAGGGTTACAATTTACTATTCACAGGGGTACCCCAACCCAACCCAGTCCAACCCAGCAACCAAACAGGCCCATAAAGTTACAGTCGCCGTGGATCGGATCTCCCCAATCAGATCTAATTGTCCAGATCTCTTCCAAGCCTCTGCCCCGAAGCATCACTTCAACCCGCAACTTCGGGTACCGAGCCTAGTCTGAGCCAACGCAGAGGCACCAAGTGTATACCGAGCCTGCCACCAAATCTGTGACGCCTCACGTTTTTACGCACGTGAACTAGGATATTTGCGTCGAGGCACCTAGGAATTTACGTATTTGTTATTTGATCCCTGACTGCATGTGTGCATATCGCGTACCATGTGAAAATTGCAAGATAATCCCAATATTCTTTTTTACTACATTTCAGCCCTTCCGTATTTGTGAAAAATTGCAAGTAGACCCTTACGACTTCTGTAAATTGCATTTTAGCCCATGTTTGGACATTTTTTAAGTAAAATTTCATATTTTCTTTCATTTAGGCTCCTGGATTGAATTATGAATAACTTGAGCATCATGTATCCCAATTTTGTGAAATTATTTTTGTTTTAACAAGCTCTTTAATGTGGATTAATTGGATTCTGTTTGTAACCTATTATGTGTGAAGGAAAAAATTAGAGAACTTAGGTTACTCATTGTGATTAATTTGTTTACTTAATTAGCTTGATAATTCGATTAAGTGCACCACTTTGCTTCCTGATTTGATGGACCACTAATTATATTTCCATGAACTGAAGTTTAAATTTATTCAGTATTTAATTCCTAAATGTATGCATCTTTGGAGCTAAATTGAACTCTTATTGAATATGTTGTGAAATGTGATGTATATAAGATCTAGGTCATTTCTCGATGTTATTCCGTAATAAAATTTGGATTAAGGTACCACTTAGATTTTTGATTGAGAATTTCAGGAGCTTAATTTACTCAAAACATCTTATCACTTAGGCCCATTTGGTGTGCTGGTTTTCATGTGCATTTTATAGCATCTTTTAAATTGCATAAAAAAGATCACCAAAAATATCATTCATGCATTTTATTGTGCATTGTGACCTAGCTCGACCTAGATAGCCCATCTGAGTAGCTTGATCACTATTATTGAATCTTAATGAAAAGTAGTAAATATGTCGTGTTCTTGTATTCAACTCCGAATTGCCCAAGATATAAATTCAAACCGAGACACTCCTCACGGAGATTCTTCTCTCAATTTTGCATGATTCGTTGAGTGACGTGCTACAACGAGTACAAATTAATGTACGCGTTCAATGAGTTATCAAAAATATAGTAAAATACACTATAAGTAATTTTGTATGGTGTTTTTCTATTTTTTATGTATTTTTGTAAGTTTATGTTTTTTTGATATTTTAATGATTTATTAAAAATAGAAAATAGATTTTATTTTGCAAAACTAATATAATAGTATATAGAGTATAGTATAGGGTATTTACAAGTATTTTTATTATATTTTTATTATTAATATATTATTTAATACATATTTAATACTATTATATTTATATACAAGAATAGGGGTAATACTACAGTATATTAGAAATAAAGGTTGCGGTGTAAATATAAAGAAAGAGCGGGGCGTGCGCACAAAATATTGGACGTGCTCGTGCACAGACATCTGTCTCAATCCGGCCCTGCACCTGTATGGAAAATGAAAAATGATAGGGTCTCCTGTACAAAAAATTCCGCTCAACACGTGAAGAGTCACGTGTTAGAACCTGTACAAGGATCTGTTCGTAATACAACAAAACTCCGGGTTCGAAGCATAAAACTTCCAAAATATCTCTGCTACGTGCATGCGGCACACGTGAGCAAGGCCAAGTGGTGGGTCAATGGCAATTTTGGTGTTGTCGTGTGGTCCGGTCGATAGCTGTAGATAGAGCCGGATTGAACGGCTCTGATCATGTTTGGAGGCTGATCAAACAGTTGTAGAGAGAACTGGGAAGATGAATTATTCTTCCCCAAACTTGAACGGCTTTAGGCGGCGATGCGCAGCGATGCAAACGAAGTAAATCGGGGATGAGGCTTCGGGCGCTGGTGTCTCGATCGATAATCAGATCAAGGTGGATAGATGCTGCTCGAATCTCAGACGATGAACGTCTCATGCCTCAGGTGCTTTGGTGCTCAAGGACATCGAGATGTTGTTCTAGATCAAACACTTCATGTCCGTGAAGGAGCACGATATAAGTGGGTTATCCTCGAAGTTCTTCGATATTATCTCAGTTGCTCACATATTGATCTCCTTATTGATGTTGTTCCTCATATCTCTATACTCGATCTCCATATGAAGCTCCAGATATGAATGAGGGACCGGTGGTTCCAATGTTGTGCATGCAACGATCTCCGGTGATACTCGAGATAATCCAAGCTCGAGCTATACCTGCAATTGAGATCTCGACTCGAGATCAAGGCTCGGTCCCAAAAAACACACATGAAACAGTTAATGAATGAGATAATCCTCGTCGATGGAGGAGAGGATCTGAGACTCAAATCGGATCTGATGCGAGGCGATCAGGTTGTGGTTCGGATGTGCGGAGAAGTGGATTGATCGAATATGAGTTGGAATGATCGAAAGTCAGATTTGAGATCGAATTGAGAGAGAAAATAGTGGAATAGATTGAGAAGAGAAGTGAGGGAGTGAGGAAAATCAGAGGAGAGGGAAGAGAAGATAGAGAAGAATAAGGATCTAACATGGAAACTACATAGGATGAAGTCAATGCATAGAGGAGAATAAGGATCTAACCTGGAAACTACGTAAGGATGAAGTCGATGTCAGTGAAGGAGCTTGGAGAAGCTCCTGGATTGTGATGGCCTCGACGCGACGACATCAGGAGGCTGGACTCTCGCTGGTAGAGCGCGATGGAGCAGTGATTGTGTCACACCTCACCCCATCTCGCTCAACGGTGGAGGCAAGGACGGATAGAGAGGGGGCAAGGAGGGGCACATGCCCCCCCTGCATTTTAGGGGAAAAACATATAACCACTCCCATGCTTAAGAAAAAAATCTCATTAAATTTCATTACTTGCCCCCATAACTTTAGTTGGATTCTAAAAATAGAATCCAAGAATGCTCCCTCTTCATGGACCAAAATATTCAAATGGACCTCCTTTCATATGCAAATAGATATATTTTCTACATATCTTTTATTAAATGCAAGGATTATGGTTATCAGTCCTAAAATTATTATCATAGTTACAACTATGAAATGAAAACTTTCCTTGCGTGAAGGAATTGTAGGAATGGTTGAGAAGATTATGTATTGTCATGTAAATCTATGAATGCTATTAATAAACTGAAAATGATTAATTGATGGAGATCGGAGTTACAACTTCAGAATGATTCCGTCAAAGCAAAAAGAGATAAGAGCTGGAGAAGGGGCGGACAATAAAATTGGTATATGATGATAAATATACACATTATCCATTAACATATCTTTTGAAGTTAAATTTATACAATGAATATTATTCATAGTCAAATTACCTTTTATTCATGTAGTATGCAACAAATATACATTTCTTAATTAATGTTCATATAGCATCGATTATCGGTTGTTTTTTGGTTAAAATTCACACTAATCATCGCTGATTTTGTAATAATTATATGAAAATTTTAACAGGTAATCATTGTTATATGATTCGCTTCTAGTAATACAGCAACAGATATGATAATTACTACAAATTGAAAAGGTCGAAGATAAGTTTGCAACAAATAATATTTCTTGTTATATATTAATTGCAGAATATATGACAACGAAAAGATGTGTTTACTAATGTCAAGAATGAAGAAATCATTCAACAATTTCAAAATTTAAATTTCTTCGAGGACAACTTTAATATGGTAATTTTAGAAAAAGTCATATCATAATGTTTATTTGCATTGTAATTATCTAAATGCTAACTACTAACTAATGCCAACATGGAAGCATTCAATTACTCATATAAGCAAAAAATCTCAAATATCCTTGATCGTAAGATATATTTATCACTATAAATAATAATAATGATTCCAACGATATTTCATTAAATGGCTAGATGCATGAAGACTGTGCCCCCTCCTAAATTATATTCTGGATCCGTCCCTGGGTGGAGGGAGAAGGATGTTGTCATCGTCTTTGAATCTCTCTCTCTCCCTCTCTCTCTCTTTTGGAGCTCGTGGAAGGGGAAAGGAATAATGATGAATGAGAACTCAAGCAGAGGTGGAGGGTTCCTTAAATAAGACAGAGGGGGAGAGAGAGAGGCACGACGACGGGATGTCGTCACCGACAAAGGAGAGTTTTTGGTTGGGCGAACAATAGGAGGTTGAGGAACAACCCGGTGGTTGCTGAAACAGAGGGATGGGGGCCACATGAGGTTAGAGAAGAAGAGTGAAATGAAGAGGGGAGGCGACCTGGAAGAGGAGGAAGGAAGTGTGTTCAGCTGGGCGAGGAGAAGGAGATCGGGTGGAAGAAAGTGATGCGGGGAAGATGAAGTGTGAAGAGAAAATTTGACTGGTCAAACCAATCAAACCAAGTGTATTAATTAAATAAAAATAATTAATAATTAATAAATTAAATTAATATAATATAATTTATAAATAATTGGATAAATTTTAATTATATAAATAGTGTGATGTAACTAGTTAAGTAAATATAAATGATATAAGTGCATTGTACCTATATAATTAATTAATTAAATTATTTAAATAATTTTAATTTTAATATATTTTATTTTTATTTTATATTAATAATATGACATTAATAGAACATTCGTAAAGTACATAAATATAAGAATGACAAAAAAATAAATAGTATAAAATTAAAATACATTGTATAAGTGTACTAATAGGGTCCCAAACCTTACTTTTTGCATATTAACTTCGATTTTAGTGAAATCGTAAAACGAACTTTAAAAGTGAGCACACCTAATTCACAGTTCATATAACCAAGATATGAGGTTCGGAAGTTCAGCTTTACGGCTTTTTGATTTTGAGATTTATTGGCACTTATTAACAATTATTTTTTGTATTTTCTAATGACTTTTTATAAACATTTTAGAAAAAGAATTAAATTAAATGAGATTAGTAATAATTAAATAGAAAATGAAGAAGATTTATGTATATATAGTGCATATATACACACGGGTCCAAAAGCCAAAACTCGCACAATTTATTCTATGATTTTTTGATATTTTTAATAATTAGTATTAGTTATAATACGGAGTTTAAAAGTTTGAGTTTAGTCAATTTGGAGTTTTCAATAAATATTTATGAACCTTGAAAGTTGGCTTTTACGTCTTTTTTTCAATGTAATTATTTATTTGTACATTAAATATTTTTCTAATATTTTTATAAATTAATGTATATTATTACAAATAACTTTGATGAAGGAAATATTTTGTATTAGAGTGATATGAATGATAAATGGAATAGATAAATTTATGTACAAGGTGGAAAATTTGTAGATGTACATTAATATTCTTGATTTTATGATATTTTATAGATTATAATCTGTATCTCTCCCTACTTAATTATTTTATCGACGAAGTCAAAATTGACCTGGTCTCGGGGTTAGGATCAGTATGTATATATTTACATATCTACATCATTCTTATTTTATTTTATATCTAAATCTCAAAGAAGCTCTTCGCATGCAGATGTTCTTGTCACGGAGAACAGGGGGAGAAGCATATTCAAGAATGATAAGGAGAGAGACAGTAGCAGAAGAAAATCAAGGTCTAGATATCAAAACATGGAATGCCATTATTGCAAGAAAAAGCGCACATTAACAAGTATTGATTTAGCTTAAGAGAGATAATATGAATGGATGCGACAAACAAGAAAAGAAGAATGAACAGATTGCTGCAGCCGCACAACATGAACTCCTTATTGTCTGTGATGAGGAGATGGTGAATGTCATCCACGATGGTACTTTTTGGCTTATTGACTATGGCTCTACTCTTCATGTTGCTTCATGCAACTAGTTCTTCTCAACATATACATCAAGTGATTTTGACACATTGAAGATGGGGAATGGTTCAGTATCCTCTGTTATCGTCATTGACAATATCTCATTGCAGAATGTCAATGGAAGTACGCTTATGCTCAAGGATGTGAGATATGCACCTCAATCTCATCTCTGCATGGAAGCTTGATGATGAAGGATACCAAAGCACTTTTGATAGCGGACAATGGAAGCTTACCGGAGTATCCTCAGTTGTTTCCCGTGATAAGAAATGTATCAACAACTTATATATCATGCATGCATCAGTTTACAAAGATGTGGCACATGTGATTGAAGATGCATAATCTAATAAGTTGTGACATCGATGATTGGGACACATGAGCGAGAAGGAATTGCAGTGCTTGGTGAAGAATAACTTGTTGGGAAGTGATGAGCGGCTCGAGCGACTAAGGTTAAGTGATATTAAAGGTCGTTGCGACCTCAACCACTTGAACCGGGCTCAACGGAAAAAGTCAGACCACTAACTAAAGAAATCAAACAATCAAATACAAAGGCAAGCGGTAGTTTATTTAAACTGGTATAGCTACCATGGTCGATCACAAGGAACACGGAATGGAATCCCTACGAAGTAGTCAAGAACCAAGAAAACAAAGGAATTTGGTGACCTTTAATTTTTCAATTTCTTTATGAATTTCTAATAAGGGAAAGAATAGAGAAAATGGCCAAAAGTAAAACTCAAGCAATTATTCAAAGGGCCAAAATAACTCGAAAATTCAAAACAAAAATATTTTTAGGTTTTTAAAATATTCAAGTGTTTTTGTAAATTTTATGGGGTTTTCTGATTTTTGATTAATTTTCTAAAAATAAAAGAAGGCTACAAACAGAAAGCAATGTACAACCTGGATGTAAAGGTAAATTAAAATTATTTAAGGCGCCCTATAAAATCCTAGCAGTAATTTTATGTGAATCTATAAAAGAAAACCTACCTGCAGAACCTGGAAACACATTTTTTATTTTTTTATGAATTTTTAATTATTTTTATGAGGTTTTAAGTCTTTTTTATTTTTTAGGAGTTTTATAAAATGAAACGGAATAAAATTCTCACAGATATTAAAACAAAACAAAACAAACACTCCAGAATTTTTTTGGAATTTTTAAAGGCATTTTTATCTTTTTAATGGATTTTTCAAAATAAACAGAGGTACTTTTTATGGTTTTTGAATTTTATAAAATACCAAACAAAATCAAAACAAGCGACAAAAATTACCAAAATTCCTACACAGTAGCAGGGGCTACGTATCAAAATTTCATAATTTTTGGGGTAAAGTTGCTATTTATTTAATTGAAAACAAGACAAACAGCTCAAAGGGACCAAAATGCAAATTATTTAAGTTCTGGGACCAATCAGTAACATGCAGTAAAAGTCCAGGGGCTTATCCACAAAATTTCCAATAAAATACGCACATGTCAGAAAAATCAATGTTCGAAAGGGCATAAATGCAATTCTGAAAAACATATGTTCAATCCATAATATATAAAAAGCACAGGACAAAAGATGCAATTATCAAACAATGCACGTGACCAGGCACGTGTGCCCAAACAAACAGGACTAAACTGCAAATACTAAGAACTATAAGGTCTAAAATGCAAAATGGTCCAACTGTATATTTTATTTTCCAAACCAAAACGTATAACTGTAGGGTAGAAAATGCAATATACCCATGGAGCTCGTGACAGGCGTGTGAGAGGACGTGTGGCGGCCACAGATGAAGCACGATCGTGCGGCTCTGGATGCGTCAGATGTTAGATCTGGCGGTTGTCAGAGGGTCGAGGACGTGGCTGGTACGGGACCGTTAGATCTGACATCTAATAGTCTGACACCTCCAGTGGATGGACGGTTGGGATGAAGACTGGGAGGTGGCGACGATCCAACGACGGAGGGGACCTCTGGAAGAATTGTGCCTGAGCGAACTTCACAGGACCCAAGGATCAAATCCTCGGCTCCGATGAATGATTTGAAGGGACCGGTCGAGTCGTGGGCCTACTCCTCGTTAGATGGTCAGCATGAATGGAGGCTCCACCAGTCGGATCGGCGAGGCGACGCAAGTAACCTGGAGCTACTCCGACGAGGATGTGCAAGGGTGATCTGGGGGGTATCCGCGTGCGTCAGGACCTGCAAAGGGTTGCTCTAACTCGGAGCTACGCTCCGATCAGGTTTATTAGCACAGAAAAGCCAAGAAGCGAAGGTGGATGAGGTTGGTCTCCGGCGGTCGCGACAGATGGAGACCTCGAGCCCAATCTCGACGCTAGGGATGAAGATCAGGATGAGCAGGCTGCATAGGATGGTGGAAGGTGAGCGTGTGTATCGATCGGAGCGGATAGATGATGGTAACGAACCTCCGACTGGTTGGTCGGAGCTGGCGGAGCTACGGCGACGATAAATGGAAGGATTGATAAATGACGGAGCTAGGACAGATCAAAGAGCTACAGAGGGTCCGAGTATGATCATGATCTCTAGGAGAGGTGAACGGCGGGGTTGTGGCCTCAACCACGCTGCGTCAGGCGAACGAGGCTCCTCGCGGCGGTTCTCCGGCCAGATGGTTGAGTTGCAGCTACACGACACCAATCCGACCACCGAAGGCATCCTCCGACTGATGTCACCATGAGGAAGGAGTCTAGGGTATCAAGAAGGGGTGCGGCATGAGCTGAGGACCTGGGGAATCGAATGAAGATATTTAAAGCAATCCCAGGTGGCTGGAAGAGTCGGGTAGAGGCACGCGAATCGAGGGTCGTATCACTAAAGAAATCGACGGGCGAGGATCGTGGATCTCCCCTTAGTAATCGGAGCCTCGAAGTGAAAGCAATGGTTGTCGGATCGGGTCTAGAAAATTTGGCGAACAGTGAGCAAAAATCAGATCTGACCGAAGGAGGGTCCAGGGGGTAGTTAATCGGAGTCAACAATCCGCCCTGGACCAATTGGATGTGCCGGAGGAAAACGACAAAACAGGCTAAACGACAAAACACCAGGGAAATTCAAAATAAATAGATAAAAAATAATAAACTATTTTAAATTAAAAAATAAATAAAATGAAAATGTTTGTTATTTTTCAAGGTATTTTTCTATGGTTTTTATTTATTTTTATGAAAAATAAATTATTCTATATACAGAGTATTGTATTATATACAAGTATAAAATACCTATATATTTTGTACAATTATTTTTAATTTATTATTTTTACAAAAATACTCCAGTTTGATATATTTTTTATTTACAACATAATATTTGGAGTATAAAATAATTTTTGTTTATTTTTATTATTTATTTACAAGTGTACAATAAATAAGGGAGGATACCAATATATATGTATTATATATACAAGTGAGAGAGAGAATGTTATTCTATTTTTATTTTTCTTAATTTTGTTTTATTTTTAGAAATATATACAAGAAAGTAACAACATATTTTTATGTTAAATTTTGGCAAAAAATAATTTATGTACACAAGTGGTATATATGTACAAGGTAGAGTGGCCCTATCTCTCTCTACTTATTTTTTTTCGCAATCAGGCCAATATTTGGCCCTCTCTTGGGTTTGGGTCACTCAATATTTATTCCAAATACTTCCTTCTTTTCCTTTTATTCTTTATTCTTTTACTTTTGTACAAATACATGCTAAATGGAATACTAACACATGCATGCTTATTGCTATGTTATTGTATTTACAATTATTTACATGATGCTTTGCCAAGATAATTAGCTAAAATAAAAGAATAAAGAGTGATGAATAAGGATTCATCACTCCCCATATACTTTACCTTTGCTAGTCCCTTAGCAAACATTTATTTGAAAAAGAAGTGAAAAGAAAAGAAAAAGGAAAAGGAAAAGGAGGAGAATCAAGATTGATAATTAAATGTGTCTTCATTAAATTGAAGTATGGAGCTCAGTCAGACCTTTGGATTATTAGTTTGTCGGAACCTTCTTTAGACTTAGGTTTAAAACTCAACAGCCTCTAAGTTCCACCAATCTATGGTCAAGACTCCTCAACAATCTAGATCAGAACAAGTCTACATACACAAACTCTAATGACCATGAATCTTTTCTTGTACTGTGTAAGTGATAGGTAGCTCCCCACCTCAGAAATGGCAAAGTAACAGCCCCCCTCAACAAAGTAACTCTAATGCCCTAGTCGGATAGCTCTTTCCTCGAGGAGCGGGGTATTCCCTTCTAAGTTCAATTTCAACCGGCTCAAGAATACGAGGAAGAAGAGAATGGACCATGACCAGTGTAGCCATGTATCCTAGGGAGCCCAACCAGTGTAGCTAAGTCTCCCTGCTGCAAGCTTCATGACATGGGAATGGGTAACATAAGATTTGCTTTATGTCTCCGTAGAGAGCTATGTGTAAGGTGCTAGTGCAAGTAAAGCCATTGTATGTGAGAGTCATGTGTGCGTTGTTAAGTGTTCTCCTTAGGCTCATCAAGATGACATATGATCATAGCCTAGTGGACTCAAAGAATTAAGTCACTAATGGACCTGAAAAGTCTCAGCCCTAAGCCCTATAAGGTTCCTCTGAGAATTAGGTGGATTAAGGTCTTAATCAAGCTCCATTTTCCAATTTAATTCCAGACTAGTTTAAATGTTAATTATGATTCAGAAAAATTGTACAAATATATACAGAAATCTTTTTATGCAAATTTTTGAAAACATGCAAAATTTTTGAAAAATGTTTGAATGAATGAATGCATGAATGCCAAAGTTTTGCAAACTATTTACATACATTTACACAAGGGTTTTGCAAACTTTTTGTTTTTCAAACATTTTACAAAAATTTTGTACTATATACATAATTTTTATACCAAAATATTTACAAACTTTTTTTACACACAAAATATTTTTACAAACATTTGTACAAAAATAATTTTTATAAATAGCTATGTATGTGCAAGAAAGAATTTTATGTACAAGAAAATTTTAAATTTTTTATGGTTTTTAGATAAAGGATTTTAGCCATTTTATTTATTAACACACTCACACAAAGTACGGGTTATGGCTTAAGTATATATGAAATATGTACTACACCCCCCTATACTTAGCTCGAACGATGTCCTCAGAGTGAATCAAGAGCGATGAAGAAGACATAATCGTGCTTAGTATAGGAAAGTGAAAAGGAAAATTATACGAATCAAAGAACAGAAATGAAAGGATCTCGGTGTTTCCCCCTATACTTAAGATTAAGTAATCCTAAGTATAGTAGACTGTACGTAGAGGGAAATCCGAGTGGAAGAATGTACAGGGTTTACCTCCCCTATACTTAGGGTAAAATATCCCTAAGTATAGGCAGCAAAAATAGAGGTAAAAAGAATCAAAAGAGAAATCAAAAGTCGGACACCCCCCCCCATACTTAGGGTAAAGTACACCCTAAGCATAGCATAATCATAAGATGCAAATGGTGTGTTGGACTGAAGAATGGTATGATATGGACATCTGGATCTATATAAGGCGGAAGACAATGATAATCAAGCATGAGATGCAATAGATGTGAGTCAAAGACCACATCTCACGCAAAATGAATAGGGGCAACGTCAACGATCAGTGTCTCATGATCTAGATATGGTTTGAGCCACTGCCCGTTAACACGAAAGGTAGAATAAGATGACATTTCAGATATGGCAATGCTTCCATTGTCATGTACCTTTTGGACCAGGTATGGTCCCTTCCACTTGCTCTGTAACTTCCATGGAAATAATCTAATCCTAGAATCGAACAACCATACTCTCTGATCTGGCTCAAACTGCTTCTGGTTGATATTCTTCACTCTCTCCTTTTATTGTAGGCTGCTCGAAAAGGTTGCATCTCTAAGTTCCTCCAGGGCTACCAACTCTGCCCTCCTCTGATCTCCTACACTCACTGCATCCAATAATATATCTGTGACAGCCCAAAGTGACTTATGCCTAATCTCAACAGGTAAATAGCAGGGCTTGCCATAAATGAGGCGAAAGGGAGATGTGCCCAAAGGAGTCTTGAAGGAAGTCCTATACACCCACAAAACCGAGTCCAAAAGCTGTGACCAATCTTTTCGGTCAGGGCGGACTACCTTCTGCAATATAGTCTTGATCTCCATGTTCGACACTTCAGCAAGACCATTGGTCTAAGGATGATATGGAGTGTCTACTCGATGGTCAATGCCGAACTCGCTAGCAAGGACCTTTACCTTATCGTTGACGAAATGAGACCCCCCATCAGATATCAACACGCTAGGCACCCTGAATCGTGAAATGATATTCTTCCTAAAATATCTACAAACAGTCTTAGCATATGTGGTTCGGGCGGGGATGGCCCCAACCCAATGACTAACATAATCAACGGCCAACAGAATATACTCAAATCCCTAACTCTTAGGGAATGAACCCATGAAATTTATGCCCCATGCGTCAAAAACCTCACAGAAGTGAATGGGCTGCATCGGCATCATATCACGTTGTCCACAAGTGCCCATCCTCTGACAGTCAGTACACCTCTTCATGAATTCATCAGAATCCTTGAAGAGAGTAGGCCACCATAGGCCGGATTGGAGCACTTCCTGTGTCGTTCTCCTCCCAAAGTGATGTCCTACTACCTCAAGCTTGTGGCAGTATGTGAGGACGTTGTGGTGCTCCTCCTGAGGAATGCACCGACGCCAGACGCTATCCCCTCCTTCTTGATAAAGTATGGTATCCTCCCAATGGTAGAACTTGGCCTTCGCGAGGAAGGTCTCAAGTCGCTGTGTGGGCCAACCTTGTGGAACTTTCGTGGCAAAAAGATAGTTCACAATGTCGGCGTACCGCAGGAGTGAGGCAATAGCAAGGATCGTCTCATCTGGGAAGGTCTCAAAAATAGGATCAGCCTGCTCAGATTCCTCAAGATGCTCTAATCGGGAGAGATGATCCGCCACCACATTCTTGACTCCAAGCTTATCCTTAATCTCAATGTCAAATTCCTGGAGTAGAAGGATCCATCTAGTTAGTCTTGCTTTGGCATCTTTCTTTGCCATGAGGTACCTGATGACAATGTGATCTGTAAAGATAGTCACCTTCGATCCAATGATGTAAGATCTGAACTTATCTAGGGTAAAAACTACGGCTAGCATCTCCTTCGCAGTGACGGTATAGTTCCACTGCGCGACATCCAATGTACAGCTAGCGTAGTGAATGGCAAATGGTACTCCATCCCTCCTCTATCCCAGCACAGCTCTTATGGCAAAATCGGAAGGCATCTGTCATGATCTCGAATGGGAGAGACCAATCAGGCGGCTGAAGGACAGGAGCCTCAACAACTAGACTCTTGAGAGTCTCAAATGATGCAAGACACTTATCATCTACAATGAACTCGATGTCTTTGGTCAACAGATCAGTCAACGGTTGGGAAATCCTACTGAAATCATGAATGAATCATCGGTAGAAACCGACGTGGCCCAGAAAAGACCGTAACTGTCGTAGGTTGGATGGTGGATTGAGTTTCCTGATGATATCCACCTTGACCTAATCAACCTCCATGCCCCTGTTGGAGATGATATGACCAAGCACTGTCCCTTGAGTCACCATGAAGTGACTCTTCTCCTAGGATAATACAAGATGGACCTCGATGCATCGCTGAAGGATGCGGTCTAGGCAGTCAAGACAAGCATCAAACCCATCGCCATAGATCGAAAAGTCATCCATGAAGACCTCCAAGCACTCACCCACCATGTCCAAGAAGATGGACAACATGCACCTTTGGAATGTCGTCGGAGCATTGCATAGAAAAAAGAGCATCCGTCTGAAAGCATATGTCCCAAAGGGACAGGTGAATGTAGTCTTGTCATGGTCTTCGGGGCGCAATGGCCACATGGTTGTAACCGGAGTACCCGTTAAGAAAGCAGTAATGACTCTTCCCGGCTAGCCTCTCTATAATCTGATCAATAAAAGGTAGCGAGAAATGATCCTTCTTGGTGGCCTGGTTCAATCGTTTGTAGTCCACACAGACCCTCCAAGAAGTGGGTACCCGGGTAGCGATCTCCTCTCCAGACTCACTCACAACTGTAGCGATGCCCATCTTCCTGGGTACCACATGTAATTGACTAACCCACTTAGAGTCGGAGATGGGGTAGATAAAATCGACGCTCCACCATTTCGAGATTTCCTTCATGACAACCTCTCGAAGATGCGGGTTCAACCGTCACTTGAACTCATGCGATGACTTGGCGTTCTCTTCGAGATAGATATTGTGGGAGCACAGGGCCGGACTTATCCCCTGGAGATCAGATACACTCCATCCTATCGTCTTGCGGTTCCTTTCAATAACCTCCATCAAACGAGATTCTTGCTCTCCGGTCAAATCTGCTAAAATAATGACTGGGTGCATCTCATGCTCTCCCGCAAGGAATCTATACTTCAGCGACTACAGAAAGGGCTTCAGCTCTGGGCAACTGGGAGCTGTCAAATCTAGCCTCTGAAAGGTCTGAGTGAAAGCAACCAAATCTACATGGGAGAACTCTCGTTGATCATGACAATCCGACGAAAACTGCTCTGCTGGTGTATCTATACTCTGAATCGGATCAGTATCCACCCTAGTTGATGGCTCTATAGGAATCAGACATGAAATCAACTCATCAAACTCTTCCCAATCAATATCTGACTCAGAGGGATCTAAATCTGAATCAAAAGAAATATCAACTGCCTCTTTATCCTGAACGTGGTCTGCAGCCTTGAATGTATCCTCGACCAAGAGTGTGCTCTCCGAGCTCTCCTCTGCTGGAATCTGGAAATCTGTGGGATCTGCATGTGAGAGGATGGCTTGTGAAACGGGATCTGTCTAAGCGGCTTCATTATCTGTGATCACAAAATCGCACTCCTGGTGGACGTCTCGCTCTGCCTCTGTCATCTGCTCTGAATCATTGAGCTGCTCTAAGCAGGCTGAATCTCACACTCTAGTGTCATTGATTGTCTCTATTTGTATACTTTCACCCTCGACACGAAAGTATACCTTCCTGCTATCATGATCGGGCACTACCTTGGCTGTGGCCAAGAACGGGCGTCCTAGAATGATGGGGGTATTGGTCACAGACTCAGGGATCTCCATGTCCAACACAACAAAGTCCACGGGGAATTTCAGGCCCTGAATTGTGACGACCATGTCCTTCAACAATCCCTTCGGCCTCTTGACAGATCTATCAGCAAACTGAAGGACTGTCCTACTCTGTCGAAGAGGGCCGAACTCGAACCGGTCGAGTAAGGCTTCCAGAAGTAGGCTGATAGAAGAACCGCTGTCTAATAGAGTTCGATCGAACCTCTGCTCATGGATATGACATCTAACATAGGGAGATCCTGCATCTGGCCTCTTGGCTAGCAGACGGTTCTGAATGGTAAAGCATGTGGCACGAGTGAGCAAATGGATCTTTGCTTGATGGTTCCTCCTCTTCCTATGAATCGTGGTCTTCTCTCTAAGGCTATTCTGGAAGAGAGGGATGTGCTCCAGGGCCTCCTATAGAGTCAGCTGAATCTGAAATCTGTCTATCATCTGCTGGTTGAACTCTAACTGATGGGATTTTTTGGATTTTCTTTTTATTCCCCTTAGCCAAGCGGAGTGCTTGAGGGAAGGGGATGGCTGGGCCCTCCTCAGATAAAGGGCTAGGACCGGGTCCCTACTGCTATGGCAAAACAAAATCCATACACATATCTTCAGGCATCATAGATGGACTCACAAATAAAGAATCCTTTCCTTTATTATTTTTTTGGAATAGCTCTGAGATACAGTGACAGAAGGAAATGCAACAGGAATAGGATGGGTGGCCTCAGTACCACCCTCAGCATCTGGACTTGCGGCATCAGCACCGCACTCTGGCTAAGCATCATCATGTCTGGTGGCATCATCACCACCTCATGCATCTGGTGAAGTGACGGCCTCAGTACCGTCAACTGGATCTACATCCTTGGTGGCATCAACACCACCATCATCAACATCATCATGAGCGGCATCAGCACCGCTCTCCTCCTCGTCTGGCACTCCTAAGTCATCATGGTGTCATCGCTCAGACGAGGCGTCGCTGGTTGGCATCCTACCGCTCCTAAGTGTAACAAAGTCAGCATCAAAAGTATATGCAGCTATATCACCAAGTGAGTCACTAGGAGTGGTAACCTCTGTAAACTCTACCTGCTCAGATTTCCTCTTCAGGTTGTTCGGGTTAGGCTCAATCTGAGCGGGTATGGCGGCCTTGCCCTTTATGATCTCCCTCATCTCCTGACGGAACTCGTCCATCTCCCACCTGAAAGTGGCCTGCTGCTCGAAGACAAGGCGGGTTAAATCATCAAGTGCTAGGTTCTCATAAGCAGGCCCATGAGAACCGGATGGGTGGCGTCTCTAAAAATAAGGTTGCTGTTGCTGGGAAGTATGAGGGGGATACTGGTGAGAGAACTGTTGAGGTTGTTGTTGCTGCCTCCACGATTGTCCCTGTTGATAGGGACGAGGACCCTACTGGTATTGTGGTTGTGGCTATGGGAACTGGGGTTGCTGTTACTGCTGGTTGTACTGACTACCCTGAACTAGAGGCTGCTGCTGGGATGAGGCACCTCTGGTCGACCAATGGAATCCGGGATGGTCTCGGTGGATCCCAGGCTGAGGTCGGTCATACCAAATCATGTTGACTTTCATCAACGGATCCTGCTCATAAGTAGATGGGGGAAGGACTGTAAGGGGCTGATCCGGCTGGTAGACCACCATCTGACTATCCGAAGATGGTGGTAGCTGGACATACTATTGTTGCTGCTGCTGGAAAGGCTCCGCCTGGATGTGGTGCACCTGTTGGTAGTGGGCGGAGGGCTGGGTCGAGATGCTGCTGCTGGGGTCACCCCGTGACCTGAGACGGGGTTGAGGAGCCATCTGTGCCTCCTGGAGACACATGATCTGGGTCTTCAGGTCACTCAGCGTCTGTGCCATGTGATCTATCTAAGACATGTCCTGGTACTACTTCTTCTCTATGATCTCGATGCGGTCCAGCTTCTCGCTGATGATACCCATATCAGCGACCGATGACTCTGCCTGTACTACGGCTGTTGAAGATGTAGAAGGACCCGCATCGACCCGTGCTATCCTCTGATAAGACACGGCCTGTGGTGTGGGCTTCCCCTGTGTGTATAGGCGGGTCTGGGACATGACTGTATAGTTCTCTACCATCTCCTCGTAGATGGCCCAGACCTGATCCTCATCCTTGGCGAAATAGGAACCCCCACAGGATGCGTTCACTAGCCCCTGCAACTCCGGTGTAAGCCCGCAGAAGAAACTCTGAACAAGGTTGGGCTTAGATATGTCATGATGAGGACACCGGTCAATGAGCTCTCTGAATCTGTCCCATGCCTCATGGAATTTCTCGTTGGGAAGCATGGAGAAATTGTTGATGAGGGCACGCGCTGCATTCGTCTGGCTGAGTGGGTAGTACTTATTCAAGTACTCGTTCCGGAGCTGTTCCCATGATGGGACATATTTCCCTAGGTGCTTTAGCCAATAGGCTGCTCTGTCGACGAGGGAACATGGAAATGCCATCATCTTGATGGTATCCTTGTCCACGAGGCGATCGTGGACCGTGCTGCAGATCACCTCGAACTCCTGGAGATGGAGGTGCGGCTCCTCGGTGGCAAGCCCGTGAAATCGGGGTAGTAGCTTGATGGTCTGAGGCAGGAGCTTGAAATCTCCCAGAATGGCTGGCAGCTGAATCCATCTATGTGTAAGAGTCGTACCAGGGTTGTGCAACTCTCTCATCAGACATGTGGGTGCTGCTGGCTGCACTGTCTCATTTGGCTCTCTTCCCTCGGGAATGCCTCCGCCTCCACTGGCTCTGTGTTGCTCTCTGTCCACTCGCATATGCTCCATCTCTCAGCGTATATCAGCCATGAAAGCTCCCTAGTCTTTGATCTGATGTTGCATGGTCTCCAGGGAGGCTAACAGGGTGTTGTTGATGGCACCCTAATCAAGTACATAGGTGTGGGTCCCGCCGGGTCCATCAGTGTGCTCCTCGCTACTGGCCATGGTCTCTACAAAGGCAAAAGACCCAAACTCAGGAGCCGTCAAATGATCAAACATCTGTTGCTGTCTCTGCTTGGACACCACAGGACTGGTAGAAGGGTGGTCGAGGGGGAACAGGGCGGAGTCAAACTAGGGTTCGGAGAGTGGGTCTGGGCTCTCACGAACCAACCTAGATGAGTTGATCGAAGTGCTCGAAAGCGGTGCAACCAAAGGCTGCCTAAGGGACCTCCGGCCCATCATTGTGATGTGGAGAGTGAAGGCGGATGAGATTTGGAAAACACACAAGATCGAACAAACAAAACCCCAATTCACATACTCACGCAGAGCTGATGACCGTAAAGGTTCGGTCTTTTATCTTGTTTTATTAGGTGATCAATCAGCCTATCAGAGCGATTAAGTGAGTTGTTGGGAATCCAACGTTCTTAGGAGACTGTCCCCATCCCAAGACTAGATCTTTCTCAGCCAGTACAAGTTGCGGACCGTTTACTGGCTACCCGATCAACTCGTGTTGTTAAGGATATCGCGTCCTTCTTTATCGGAAACCGAAGAGATCCTCACTGGAGAACGACTAACCCGAAATCAGTAGTCTGAAGAGAGGTCGGATGTAGCTCTAGCCTAGTGTGCGGGTCACTCTCTCGCTCATCCAAACCAGACAATGAGGGGATTGCTCTTCCAAGACAAACTTTTAAGTAAGGTATCTTTTAGGGTCAAGTGTGTTTAGTAAACCCAATTTTATAGTTTTTCTTCTTTTAGATATTTTTGAAGCAAACAATGCTTAATGGATTTTTTGATTCTCCTGATTATTTTAAGTCCAAAAATGGGGGGGGGAGAAGTCGAAAAAGCTGATGCACGGTCAAACACAATGATGCATGCAAAGTCAGAAATGTGTACTTGACGCCAGCTCTCTACATTGATAAACCACGAATTCTGCCCTTTAAGAGTGTGGATTTAACACTAAGAATTTTGCAGTCGGGTTGGACTCGGTCCATCAAAGACCATCTAATTTGGATATATCAATGAAATCATATGGTCGTTAATTTATTTTACTTGGTAAGTAACCAAGGTCGAACTCAGGGACACGAGCCTCTCTCGTAATCATTCAGACTTTCATTCATTAATTAAGTGTAGAGTTAGAGAACAATAGGTCAAACAATGAAAGAAGACAAAAAAAGCATCAAGTAATATAAAACATGCATTTTTTTTAATCATGCAAATGAATGAAATGCAATGAAAACATGTCCTAGATCATAAATACTTGAGCCATTAAAAAACAAGTCAAATCATGGTCAAATAATAAAGCTCTCTTCATTCATGTAAAAATTAGGCACGAGAATCATAGAAATCAAGACACTTAACACATAAAATAACACATCAAATTTCATAATGTCAAATTGAAAAGACAAGCATGCCATAAGGAATACAATAAAGAGAGCTTCAAAATGCCACTTAAATCGTCTCAATCGGAGTTACGACGCTCACGATATGCATAAAAGAAGACAAGGGCATAACTGTAAGAAAACATGAAAGATAACTACAAACAGGTCCCTGTGAGGGACTAAAATGCAAATACAAGAAAGTTCGGGACCTTCCCTATAATTAACCCACACGTACAGGGGTATTTTTGCAATTATGAAAATCCATGAGGGTATAAATGCAAAATACCCATTGTATACGGGTCCGCACGTGATTCCAGGACCTGTATGCAAATTTAAAGACTTCGGTGGGCCTCTGTGCAAATTTCCCAGGTCGCACGTGACCGGCACGTGCTCTTCCAGGCTTGGGAAGACTCGGAGGATCGGAGAAGGCTCGGGGTAGCTTCGACTAGGCTCGGATTGTACGAGCCTCCAGGCTTGGGCTCGTATGCGGCTCGGAGTAGCTCAAAGCTCTGGGGAGGCTCGATGCAGGCTCGGCAAATCCGAACCTAGAGGTCCGGTTATATGGCTTGGAGGACATCTGGAGCTGACGCATGGGAACCTATCATCCGTCAGATCAAGATGATCTGACGTCTCCTGTGTTGCTTGAAGTTGGTGGCATGTCCTCCTCTGGACCGTTGGATGAATAATGGGATATATTCATCCAACGGTAGTTGTGCTTTCTCCTCTGCCGAAGGCTGGTGGTGAGTTCTGATCCCCGGCGAAGGACCCCCGAGCTCCGCCGCCTTCTAGCTTGCTAAATGAAGGTCCCCAGAACTCCGTTGAAGATTGGCGATGTAGCTGGAGCCCATGGGGATGCGCCGAGCAACCTGGACATGACTAACCATGTCTAAAGGACGGAGGCGGAGCTGCACAAAAATATCTCCGACGAGGATTCCGACCATTGAGGTCTCGAGTACCTGCAGCGTTAGTTTGATAGCCGAAGCGAAATGGATGCGAGTGCGAGTGAGATAGAGGATCTTCGTGCGAAGGGAATGGAGCCCCTATGGGTTTCACCACTGGAGAGCGATGATGAAAGTGACGGAGGGTGACGAGGTTCTGGAGAAGAGAGGGATGCTATTGGGAGTGTGCGTGTGAATGGTGGAGGAGAGGCAGAGCTCAAGGAGCGATCGATGGAAGATGGAGAGGGGTGTAGCGACCTTATTAATTAAGCAAAAAATCAAGAAAAAATACAAAGGAGGTCGGAGGAGCTTACTTGGTCGGAGATGGAGGTAGCAGCTTGGGCTTGGGGTTCAATCGAACCCCGGGTCTTCGATGGACCCCGTCAGCCATTTGGGGCAGCTCGAGTGGGCTAAAAGCGCCGCGACACCGCCATGGAGGGTGGCGGGTCGACACCGGAGGTGTAGGTCATCTTCGCTCGATCCTACCACCTCCCCCTATCACAGGGAGATGGAGGAGGGATGGGCCTTGTCCCGCGTAAAGGTGGACGGTTGTGAATGGACAAGGGGACATCGTATTTGAAGCGTGGAAGGAGGTGGTTTCAGTGGTGAGAGGAGTGGGTTTCATGGGAAATATGGAGTAATGGAGAGGGCGACGAGGGTGGTGGAAACGCCTGCGAGGAAGAGGGATGATGGGAGGACATCATTGGGTTGTTGGCGAGTTGAAAAGATGGACGAAGACTCGGGGAAAATGAGAAGGGGGAAGGTGGTCAGCGAACTGGTGATCGTGGGAGAGAGGGGAGACCGAAGGTAGATGAAGGTGTTTTGGTCGTTGGATCTTGAGATCCAACGGCCGGAAGAAGGGTGCTAATGGGTGGTCGAGATTAGGTCTAAGGCGGTTGGATCGGAGGGTGATTGAGCGTGCCACGTGGAGTGTTATGCGTGCGGCCGAGGCGGGCGGCCCAGATCAGATCAGGAGAGAGATCGGATGGTTGAGATCGCAGCGGGAAGAATGGTGGAGATGAAGGGACGAAGGCAAGATCGAATGGCGCGCATCGCGCCACGTGGCGGGCGAAGCTCAAGGCGCCAACGGGCGGTAGAGATAGACTCAGGGGAATGATCGGACGGCAAGGATCATGTAGATAGCAAGACCGTTGGATCAAGAAGAGATCCAACGACCGAAAGAGATGGCGGCAAGGGAGAAGGGACTGGGCCACGTGGCTCAACCAGAAAGAGCCAAGTGGCCCAATCAGATTATTGGAAAGAAGAAAATGAAGTATGAGGGGATGGATGGCCGAATTTGGAAAAACTCAAAACATGAAAGTTCTAGATCTCGAGGAGATCTACAAGTTTTATGTTGACCAAAAATGGAGACGAGGTCATTTGAAGATAGAAAATATTTTTAAGGTTATTTTTAAGGATAAAAACACCACGATTTTTAATTTTGACATTTTTTGTGATTTTTAATTTATTCAAGACTCCGATAATTACAAGACTTTATCTGGTTTTTATTGACACATATTTAAGCAAGGGGGTTAAAATAGGCAAATAAAGATGATGAAATCGAGTTTCATCATACATGCAGGGTGATCCGCGCATAAAATAAAGACTGAATTAAAACTACATATATGATGCAAGAAGAAATCGGCCTTAGACAGAAAATTTCTACTCGAGAAGCATAGTAGATAATAGGTCAACAAGAGGGGTCGGGTCCGATCTATGATGTCGATCGGTGTCCGCCACAATGGATCCTGCCAGTGATGTATACGGTCTCTGGTGACCCCTCAGATGACCAAATTAGCTTTTTCTTTTTGTGAGTTAATTAATTAGGTTCACTTATCAATCTATAGGTACAGGCAAACAATTAGAGCTAGGGTCTTAATTAATTACGTCACAGGCAATAAGAAATCTTAAGTCTAGGGGCCAAAAACTTCGAGAATCAAAAATAAAAGAAAATGCGAATAAAACAAAACCGATGTAAAATCTGCGGTAAGGTCCCCCGAGCACACCGGTGCTCAGTGAAATAGACCCCGCTAGTCTACCAAGTCCAAGTCTGAGAGTGCTAATTCGGTATTATTACAATAATAATGGCAATGGAAATAAAAACTAAACTAAAACTAAAACTCCTCCACAGGTCCTGCTCTTCCTCTCCTACGCTCTCATGCGGCTCGATGTTGAAAGGATCTGCCTCCGCGTTGCTCGGGTGCCTCGGTGCTCCTAAGATCACCACCCTCGCTCGTCGGGCCCTCGCAAGAAAGGGAAACAGAAACTGGTCAGGCCACAGTTACATAAAAATAAAATAAAATAAAATAAATGAAAGTAGAAACAAAGAAAAAAATAAAACAAAAACAAAAACAAAAATTAAAGAAAATAGAAAAAGAAAAATAGAAATAAAAAGAAGAAAAATATAAACAAAATCGAAAAAGGAAAACTGACTACTAAGTCGTGCTCCCCAGCAACGGCGCCATTCTGATGAGCGGCCCGAGCGACTTAGGTTAAGTGATATCAAAGGTCGTTGCGACCTCAACCACTCGAACCGGGCTCAACGGAAAAAGTCAGACCACCAACTAAAGAAATCAAACAATCAAACACAAAGGCAAGCGGTCTTGCTAGTTTATTTAACCCGGTATAGCTACCAGGGTCGATCACAAGGAGCACGGAATGGAATCCCTACAAAGTAGTCTGGAACCAAGAAAACAAAGGAATTTGGCGGTTTTTAATTTTTCAAATTTCTTTTATGAATTTTTAATAAAAGAAAGAATAGAGAAAATGGCCAAAAGTAAAACTCAAGCAATTATTCAAAGGGCCAAAATAACTCACAAATTCAAAAC
The DNA here is from genome assembly GCA_037367405.1 of Ottelia alismoides. NCBI lineage: Eukaryota > Viridiplantae > Streptophyta > Magnoliopsida > Alismatales > Hydrocharitaceae > Ottelia > Ottelia alismoides. The sequence goes on along the minus strand of JAZKJV010011585.1, from coordinate 379,542 downwards.
AAAAATATTTTTAGGTTTTTAAAATATTCAAGTGTTTTTGTAACTTTTATGGGATTTTCTGATTTTTAATTAATTTTCTAAGAATAAAAGAAGGCTAAAAATAGAAAGCAATGTACAACCTGGATATAAAGGCAAATTAAAATTAATTAAGATGCCTATAAAATCCTAACAGTAATTTTATGTGAATCTATAAAAGAAAACCTACCTACGGAACCTGAAAACATATTTTTTTGATTTTTTTGTGAATTTTTAGTGATTTTTATGAGGTTTTGATTCTTTTTTATTTTTAGGTGTTTTATAAAATGTAACAGAACAAAATTCTTAAAAAAATTAAAACACAACAAAACAAACACTCCAGAATTTGTTTGGAATTTTTCAAGGCATTTTTATATTTTTAATGGATTTTTTAAAACAGATAGAGGCACTTTTTATGGTTTTTGAATTTTAGAAAATATCAAAAGAATTCAAAACAAGCCACAAAAATTACCAAAATTCCTACACAATAGTAAGGGCTACATATCAAAATTTTCGAATTTTCGGAGTAAAGTTGTTATTTATTTAATTAAAAACAAGGCAAACAGCTCACGAGGACCAAAATGCAAATTATTTAAGTTATGGGACCAATCAGTAACATGCAGTAAAAGTTCAGGGGCTTATCCGTAAAATTTCCAATAAAATACGCAAATGTCGGAAATCAATGTTCACAGGGGCATAAATGCAATTCTGAAAAACATCCGTTCAATCCATAACATATACAAAGCATAGGACAAAAGATGCAATTATCCCACAATGCACATGACCAGGCATGTGTGCCCAAACAAGCAAGACAAAACTGCAAATACTAAGAGCTATAAGGGCTAAAATGCTTAATGGTCCAACTGTATATTTTATTTTACAAACTAAAACGTAAACTAAAATAACTGCAGGGTAGAAGAAGCAATATACCCATGGAGCTAGTGACAAGCGCGTGAGAGGACGCGTGGCGGTCGCTGATGATGCACGATCGTGCGGCTCTGGACGCATCAGATATCAGATCTGACGGTTGTCAGGGGTCGGGGACGTGGCTGGTACGGGACCGTTAGATCTGACATCTAACGGTCTGACACCTCCAGTGAATGGACGGCTGGGATGAAGACTGGGAGGTGACGATGATCCAACAACGGAGGGGACCTCTGGAAGAACTGAGCCTGGGCGAACTTCACCGGACCCAAAGATCAAATCCTCGGCTCCGGTGAATGATCTGAAGGGACCGGTGGAGTCGGGGGCCTACTCCGCGTCAAATGGTCGGCATGGATGGAGGCTCCATCGGTCAGATCGGCGAGGCGGTGCAAGTGACCTGGAGCTGTTCGGACGAGGATGTACGAGGGTGATCTGGGGGGATCCACGTGCGTCAGGACCTGCAAAGGGTTTCTCTGACTCGGAGCTACGCTCCGGTCGGGTTTATTAGCACAAAAAAGCCAAGAAGCGAAGGTGGATGAGGTTGGTCTTCGGTGGTCGTAACAGATGGAGACCTCGAGCCTAATCTCAACGCTAAGGACAAAGATCAGGAGGATCAGGTTACGTAGGAAGGTGGAAGGTGAGCGTGTGTATCGATCGGAGCGGATAGATGAGGGTAACGAAGCTCCGACCGGTTGGTCGGAGCTGGCGGAGCTACGACAGCGATAAATGGAAGGATTGATAAATGACGGAGCTAGGACAGATCAAAGAGCTACCTGAGGGTCGGAGAACAATCTTGAGCTCTAGGAGATGTGAACGCCGGGGTTGTGGCCTCGACCACACTGCGTCAGGCGAAGGAGGCTCCTCACGGCCGTTCTCCGGCCACGATGGTTGAGCTGCGGCTACACGACACCAATCCGACCACCGTAGGCGTCCTCCGACTGTTGTCACCACGAGGAAGGAGTCTAGGGTATCAAGAAGGGGTGCAGCGCGAGCTGAGGACATGGGGAGTCAAATAAAGGTATTTAAAGAAATCCCAGGTGGCTGGAAGAGTCGGGTAGAGGAGCGTGAACCGAGGGTCGGATCCCTAAAGAAATCGACGGTCGAGGATCGTGGATCTCCCCTCAGTAATCGGAGCCTCGAAGTGAAAGCAATGGTGGTCGGATCGGGTCTGGAAAATTTGGCGAACAATGAGAAAAAATTGGATCTGACCGAAGGAGGGTCCAGGGGGTAGTTGACCGGAGTCAACAATCTGCCCTGGACCAATCAGGTGCGTCAAAGGAAAACGATAAAACAAGCTAAATGAAAAAATACCAGGGAATTCAAAAATAAATAGATAAAAAAATAATAAATGATTTTAAATTAAAAAAATAAAATGAAAAATGTTTGTTATTTTTCAAGGGATTTTCTATGATTTTTATTTATTTTTATGAAAAATAAATTATTCTATATACAGAGTATAGTATTATATACAGATATAAAATACCTATGTATTTGGTACATTTTTTTAATTTATTGATTTTTACAAAAATACCCCAACTTGATATTTTATTTATTTACAACATAATATTTGGAGTATAAAATAATTTTTACTTTATTTTTATTATTTATTTACAAGTGTACAATAAATAGGAGAGGATACCAATATATATGTATTATATATACAAGTAAGAGAGAGAATTTTATTCTTTTTTTATTTTATTTTCTTATTTTTGTTTTATTTTTAGAAATATATACAAGTAAGTAACAACATATTTTTATACTAAATTTTGGCAAAATATAATTTATGTACACAAGTGGTATATATGTACAAGGTAGAGTGACCTTATCTCTCTCTACTTATTTTATTTGGCGATCAGGCCAATATTTGGCCCTCTCTTGGGTTTGGGTCACTTAGTATTTATTCCAAATACTTCCTTCTTTTCCTTTTATTCTTTATTCTTTTATTTTTGCACAAATACATGCTAATTATGGAATATTAACACATGTGTGCTTATTGCTAAGTTATTGTATTTACAACTATTTACATGATGCTTTGCCAAGGTAATTAGGTAAAATAAAAGAATAAAGAGTGATGAATGATGATTCACCGGGAAGATGTGAAGAAAATAAAGTTGGAGAGATGCATAAATTGCTTGGATGGGAAGCAGACGAGAGTCTCCTTCAAGAGTTGTCCACCTTCGAGGAAGATGGGGGCACTGGAGCTAGTTTAAACAGATGTTTGCGATCCACTGAAAGTAAGCTCTCTTGGTGGTGTACTATACTTTGTTACATTCATTTATGATTTTTCAAGAAAAGTTTGGGTCTATGCCTTGAAGAGGAAGGATCAAGTTCTTGGATTTTTCAAGGACTTTCTTGTGCTGGCAAAGAGACAGTCTGGAAAGAAGTTGAAGTCCATTCGTAGCGATAACGATGGTGAGAACATAGGGCCATTTGGTGAATATTGTAGATCTCGTGGTATCAGGCACCAGAAGACTTTATCCAAGACACTACAGCTGAATGGTGTATCAGGGAGGATGAACAAGACCTTAATGGAGCGAGTCAGATGTCTCCTTTCTAAGGCTAAATTGCATAACTCTTTTTGGTATGAAGCTCTTTATACTACAGTTTATGTCATTAATCTTTCTCCACATGTACCTTTGGATGGTGATGTTCCTAACATGATCTGGCACGGAAAATATGTCATATACAACAACTTACAGGTCTTTGGGTATCGTGCATTTATGCAGGTTCTCAAAGATGAGAGATCTGAATTGGACGCCAAGAAGAAGCAATGTATTTTATTGGGATATGGCCAAGATGAGCTTGGCTACATGTTGTATGATCTAGTTGAGAAGAAGCTAGACAAGAACATGGAGTTGTCTTCTATGAAGATCAGACCATTGAGGACATCTAGAAGGCTGATAAAGGTTCTTCCTTAAGCAGCTATCAATCAAATGATGTGGAGCTAGTTCTTTTGTAGAGTACTCCACGTGTAGTGCCAGATGATACAACTGAGTAGTTGCATGATGTAAGAGAAGATGTGGATGTGCCTGAGGCATCCACTTCTAATGATGATGATGTAGATGTTGATACATATGGAAACCATGTTGATGATGGATCTTCTTTAGAGGCACTACCACAACAGAGATCCACAAGGGAGAGGCATCCCTCCACCAGGTATCCTGCAAGTGAGTATATCTTGTTGACAGATAGTGGAGAGCCAGAATACTATGAGGAGGCTATGCAGGATGCAAAGAAGGAAAAGTGGGTTGAAGCCATGAAAGAAGAGATGGAGTCTCTTCACGACAACCACACATTTGAGATTGTGAAGCTACCTAAGGCAAGCAGACTTTGAAGAACAAGTGGGTTTAGAAAGTGAAGCATGATGAGAACTCATCAAACCCAAGATACAAAGTCATGTTAGTTGTTAAGAGCTTCAATCAAAAGAAGGGAGTGGACTTTGAGGAGATATTCTCTCATGTAGTTAAGATGTCTTCCATCAAAGTGGTACTCAACATGGCAGTGAGCCTTGAACTAGAGGTTGAACATATGTACCTGAAGACAACCTTTCTCTATGGTGATCTTGAGGAGGAAATCTACATGTTGCAATATGAAGGCTTTACAATCAAAGGCAAGGAAGACTATATTTGCAGACTGAAGAAAAGTCTATATGGATTGAAGCAAGTGCCCAAGTAGTGGTACAAGAAGTTTAACTCGTTCATGGGGAGCATCATTACTTCAAGACTACTTCATACCATTGTGTCTTCGTGAAGAAATTCTCAGGTGATTATTTCATCATTTTATTACTTTATGGTGATCAGATGTTGACTGTAGGAAACAATGAAGGGAGAATTTTCTAGCTTGAAGAAGGAGTTGAGCAAGTCCTTTGCTATGAAGGACTTGGGAATGCAAGTCAGATATTGGGCATGAAGATCACTCAAGATAGGGGAGCAAGAAAACTTCAGCTTTACAAGAGAAATACATTGAGAAGGTATTTCAAAGATTTTCATGGATAAGGCCAAGCCCGCTAACACACCTTTGGGAGCACATATCAAACTAAGCTCCAAGAAATGTCCAAAGACAACTGATGAGAAGAAATATATGGAGAAGATTCCCTAAGCATCAGCTACAGGTAGTCTTATGTATGCCATAATTTGTACGAGACCTAACATTGCTCATGCAGTTGGAGTTATTGGTAGATTCATCTCAAATTCAAGGAAACAACATTGGGAAGCAGTCAAGTGGATCTTGAGATATCTTCGAGGTACTAGCAGTTACTCTCTTTGCTTTTGAGCAGAGAAGCCTCTACTTTTTGGTTATACAGATGCAGACATGGCATATGACATTGATGGACGAAGATCCATATATGGATACTTGATGTCCTTTGCAGGTGGCGCAGTTTCTTGGCAGTCTAAGTTTCTAAAGTGTGTGGTACTATCAACTATAGAGGCTGAATTCATTGCAGGTACAAAGGCATGCAAGGAGTTGTTATGGATGAAGAAGTTCATGTAGGAACTTAATTTTCATCAGGACAAGTACATGTTTTACTGTGACAGTCAGAGTGCTATTCACCTTGGAAAGAACTCTACATTCAATGCAAGATTGAAGCACATCGATGTCAAATATCATTGGATACATGATTTGTTAGAATCGAAGCAGCTTGTACTTGACAAGATCTACACGTATGACAATGGTGCATATATGATGACAAAAACTTTGCCGTTTGGAAAGTTCGAGAGATGTTGTTCCCTTGTAATGTGTGGAGCAGTTCCTACATCGTTGGTGAGGGGGAGATTTTTTGGATGGACTCTCCTCCTTGTGGAAACCTAATCTATATATAGGACATTGGTAGTCCCATATAGAAAAGGAAAAATCAAGTCCTATTTGGAGGAGGATATCAATTTCCTTTTAAGAATAGGTGTCATCTTTTCCTAATCCTATTGAAAGTAGGAGTTCATGTTTCCTTATTTTCTCATCTCCATGGAGTATAAATTAAGGGTATGATGTGCACATCAAGATCATTCTAACACAAGCTCTCCTAGCACAAGAGAGAAATAAGAGAGAGGTAGAAGAAAGAAGGTCAGTCGTTGCCGTGATGTTTGAAGGTAGTAACCTTTGGAGTAATTTTCTCCAGCATTCTTCCCTGTAAATTGACAACGGATTTATTGTTTTGGTGATATTTCTCCTCTCTACTATTCTCCATTGTTTGGTGATTTGTAGCACATATAGAGGGCTGACCTTTTCTAAGTCCCTCATGGGAGATTATTTTGATTATAATGCATGATTTTGGGTTGCGATCAACCTCATGATTTTTCCCTTCACATTGAGGGTTTTCCACGTTAAAAACTCTCTATACATCTGTGGCTGATTTTATATGGTTGAGATATTTTTTCGTAGTTGTAGTGATGTATCGTGCACGATCCGCTTATCAACTTTGGTAATTTTCCGCAATTCGATCTATACGGGGAATCTGTTCCCAACATTAAAGGCTAGGGAGTGTCTTACGAACAATGAAGAGGATCCTTTGATATAAAGAGGATTAGAACAAAGGTGTTGTAATCTTCCTTAAATATTTTTGTGATTTTGATTTCGAAATCTAACTTTGTAGATTGAATCTTAAATTAATGCTCTATATATCCTCCAAATTTTGCTCAAATTCGAGCTTACTTGTTATTTTATCTTAATGGTCGAACATCGGTCGGGATCTAAGCAACTTAAATTCCATTTAAAAAAGATATGAATCTTAAACTATTAATATAAAATAGCTAATAAGCTTGGATTAGAGTGACATTTGAAGGATATGTAGAGCATTAATCCAAGATTCAATCTATAAAGTTAGATTTTAGAATTAAAATTATAAAAAAATTAAAGATGATTACAGCACCTCTGTTGTAATCCTCTCTACAACAGAAAATCCTCTCTCTGCGAACAAGCTATATAAATGACAACTACGCTAAGCAAGTGCTCATCGTGGTTGCTTGCTTTACCACGCTTACAAGAGGATGATTAGATTTCTTTAACGGACGTACGTGAGCATCTCTCCTCCATTGTGGCAGAGAATAATGATCCAGAGTTCAAAGGAAGAAGATGGCCTTTTCATTTACCAAGTAGACGTTCGACATGGTGAGGTATTATGGCATCACCTCGTATAGGGTAAAATGAGGCTGCTCCCTTGAGGGGGAGCTAACTTGGCTCCCCCCGCCTCGTTTTTCTCATTTTTTTTGAAAATTTCTTCTGTGGATTTTCATCAATATATCCCTATATTATGCTGTTAAAATTTCGTGCGAAAAAGAAACTCCTACGGCCTCCATCCAGATGGCGTTGTTTTTAACAATTTTGTTACCGTTAAAAAATGATATAAGGATATAGTGATGAATATTCAACGAAGAAGATGGAAGCCGTAGGCGTCTCTGTTTCGCACGAAATTTTAACAGCATAATATAAGGATATAGTGATGAATATTCAACGAAGAAATTTTAAAAAAAAAATAAAAAAAAATGAGGAAAATGAGATGGGAGGAGCCAATTTAGCTCCCCCTTAAGGCAGCCACATTAAACCCCCTCGTATATGGGTACAACCTGACGAGAATTGCATGGAATAATTCTATCTTTGACATTGTTAAAGAATTTTACCATATATGTTAATTTGACCTCGATCTTTTTTACGACGAAGACTACATATGTGACCATCAATATCTGAAAACTAACCAGTGCATAATAATTGGGCTTTAGCGTTACAGTATTTATCTTTTACATTACAAGGCGAAGGCAGACTAAGCGATGATTTTGATCTAATGTTAACTTAATTCTCTTTAACGTTCATTACCTACCGCTGTTGTCATCCAAGGTCGGCTGCTGCTCATAATTTGGTGGTTTGATTACATTCTGCAAGTAAATGATGAAAGATCGTGTCAATTTATGTGGTGGCTTTCAATTTTATCTTTCTTGATAATAAACATGTCAATTCAAAGATACTCTGATTGTGACATCTCAATCCCCAAACATAATTCCACGTTTAAAATTCACAAAGTGTGAGAATAGGTTATAAGTGGTGTGGACTACTACTTGACAATTTGGGCTTAAGCATTTTGGGTAGTTGCCAACGAGTCCATCTGAGTCCGTATCTAACAAGTTGTCACGGTCAGATTTCCTCGATAACGGATTGGGGACTAAGCTCGAGACGTTACAAATGGTATCAGAGTGGGTCCCCTCTGATAGTGGAAAGGACTACCCGAAGGGATCTAAGTCGGGAGCGTGCAACTACCAGTATCACTGAGAATAAGTGTGGGGGAGGTTGTGACACCCCAACCCTCAAACATAATCCCACGTCTAAAACTCACAAAATATGAGACTAGGTTATAAGTGGTGGGGATTACTACTTGACAACTTGGACTTAAGCATTTTGGGTGGTTGTTAACGGGTCCATCTGGGCCCGTACCCAATAAGTTGTCAGGGTCAGTTTTCCTTGATAACGGAACATTGACCTAAGCCCGGGACGTTACACTGATACTCAGACCGAATCTGTGTATCTAAGCTCAAAATGGTAACGGCTTGACTTTAGATACTTAGACCGTTATCGACGAAAACTGACTCTGATAATTTGTTGGATCGGACTTGATTCGACCGTTGACAAACACTCAAAATGCTTACGTCCAAGTTATCAAATAATAATCAGCACTTATAACTCACTCTATGTTGAGATTTTACAACCTTTCTTCATTTATATCCGCATACTCACATGGAAAAAGATAAAATAAAGTCAACAATGGATTAAATGCAAGATTTCTTGTTGGCATGAGAGGACTTGTGCAATTATAGACAAAATATGATTAAATGATTTCTCTAATATCAAAAGATGATTGGACGTTGGATGATGACAGCCTTATGATCTAAGATTTATGGGATGATCCGTACAGCCTAAGAATTAATGGGATATGGTATAGTTTCACATCGTGTATTCAATTTAGTCAATATACTTTGACATCAGTTATATTATTTCTGAAACTCAAAGATATCAATTCGAAGGTAACGACATTATTCACTCGCAGATTGCGGAAAAATATTCAAATCTGATACATGCACTTCTTGTCGTTCTATTTAACGATGATAGTTATTGCATCATCACAAACATAATACCACAATTAATTTAAGCTCAAGCATTTTAGACTGCAGTAAAGGGCTTCAGTTAAGAGCCAGTACTCCTCAATTGTTGGGACACAAACTACCGATATCGTCTCTACTCTGATACTAGTTGTTGAGAGACGAACCACCCGACCATCACCACGGAAACACGTGAAGAAGAAAAAACATCCAGATATAACGGTGGTTGGTCACCTCTTGCGACCACCGGAGAAGAAAGATCGCCATAAATTAGAACGAATACAACTCTCTACATTCCCTCGCTTTCCCGTCTCTTTCTTCTCTTTCTTTCCCCTTTCTCTAGAAGTTAAATTGTTCTTGTGGTAGTTTGGAGGGAATGTCTTTCATCCCCTTTATATACAATTCAGTTACAACCCCATAATCATATTCCTAATAGGACTATAAATAGAATACAACTCAATTACTACTAGGATTAGTAGTCAAGTTCCATTAGAATTCAACGAAAATTTTAATTCCGAATGGGGCATGTCTTGTAGGACATTACACGTCTTCAAAAAATCTAACTTTATAGAATGAATCTTCTATTAGTGTTCTACACATCTTTCGAATTTCGCTTAAATCAGACGCCATTTGATAGAAGGTCCGATGAACATTTAATCAACTTAATAAAATCTCATTTTTATTAAAAAAGAATCGGATTTTTTACTATTAAGATGAAGTACTAAATGGCACCCAATCTGAGCGAAATGTGGTGATTATGTAGAACACTAGTAGAAGATTCAATCTATAAGGTTGGATTTTTGAAATCGGATTCGATGTTACAAGAGAGCATTCGAACCGCACGAGCAGTCGCTTGCTCGTGATTATTTGGGCATGGATTTGGAGAATCTCCTGTATGCTTTGCTTCATGGAAACTTCTCCTTGTCCATCCATTATGGAGGAGCATAATAATAATATTATAGTTGGCAGTTGTTGCCTTGCCTTTGATTCCAAGGAGTGCTGTGGGATAAGGACCTCCTTCCTTTGGGAAGCTAATCCACACCTCTCCCTTATCTATGGCATTGTCTCCTCCTCATAATCTCACCCTCCACTTGCCAACTACTTGAGGCATAACCACCAATTTATTGCCTGCAGCTCTCACCTTCTCTTCTCTTCTCTTCGTTTTGATATCAACGTTGCTGACCGACTGTTTCAAGACAAATACATCGTGTTCTCAAACTCTAATTTAATCAAACCTCATTTAATATATAGCCGCTTTCAACGCTTCTCTTGCAAGACTGTAGATTCCTCTGAAAAGTATATATTGTCACGCTATTAGCCTGAGCAGATTGTGCTAACTGTATTCTTTACTGACCTTTAACTTTTCATGACGATGACGACGATGAAGGTGAAGATGAAGAAGAAGATATCTTTCACAATATTAGCAAGTGTACCCCAAGATAAAAATCCACGTATATCAGCTTAGGTTGTGATTAACTGAACTTGTGTAGACGATCCCGATGTCAAAGAATTGTTGGACAATAGTTCCTTAGATAGGTCCTAATCAAGGTTTAAAAACCTGATCGGATCGGAAACCAACTCCGACCTGATCGGTTCGACCGATTTTATGTAATTAATTTAAAAAAAAATAAAATAAAAAAACAGGGTCCGATCGGGTTGACCCGGGTGGTTGGATCGGTTGACCCTGATTGATCCAGTTTTGATTATTTAGTATATTTTCAAAAAATGAAGGTTTAAATAATGAAATAATAGGGTTTTTATCACTTATGTCCATCTTAACTTTTACAATTTCAGTTATATCCCTCTCTTTTTTGAATATAACTCAAGCCGCTAGTTTCTTAGAGTAATTTTCTAGAAGCAATTATAAATAAATTATTACAATATTATATTCATATATAATGCTAGAAAATGTGACTACCTTTTGTAGAGTTTTATTCGAAATAGACAATCATGTTATTCTATTGAAAGATTTGTCATTTTAAACGATTATTTCATTGATAGATAAATACATATTTACATATATGTATCCGGTTTTATTGGTTCGAGAAATCGGTTCGACCAGGCAGACCAGTAAATTAAGCTCAGTCTGATTTTTTCCGAGTCGATAGGAATGACGACGTCATGCTGACATCATCACCGGTCCGACCGGTTTGGACCGACTATCTGACTCGATTGGACCAAACCGAAGATCGATCGGTTCAATGTCCGATCCGATTTTTAAAACCTTAGTCCTAATTATCACAACGGGTCGTTAATCACTTTGAAGGTAACCGTCATCGTGGATCCGAAACACTACAGTGAAAAACTATCTCTGGCAAATATTGACCGTGTTTTGGTTCTTTATATTCATAATGAATATTGTATTCGTTGCTATACTGCTAGTTACGAATCATATAACCCCTCTGATCATTACTAAATAGGCGATGATTAATGTCAATGTTTACCAAAAAAAAAATCAAAAACAGATAATCGTTGTTATATGAAACTTTAGCAACGAATATTACATTCATTGTAATTCATTATAATGCATTTAACATCGGGAGATAAAGCAAGGAATGTTCAAATCATTCTTTTGTTGCATGCCAATTTTGTTTTAGTGAAAGAACTATATCCAGACCTCTACAAAAACTCCTCAGACTTTTACTTAGATAATATAGCAATGCCCCTATGAAGACATGACTTCTTATGAGTAATTTAATTAGATGGATATATTTTGAGAGGTAATTAATTTTTTTGGAGGTTATCATTTATTCCATTTTTTATTGGTATAAGGGGGAAAGATAACAAGGCAATTTTGAAATATTAGTTTTTCGATTGGAACAAAATAAACAACAACATGTGGTATGGAGTAGCCATTGACATGTTTTCTTTCATTCGCTAGAAGAAAGGAATGGGTAGAGGCGCGCAAGGACAACCATGGTAAGAAGTGGGGATATAGATCCATCCTTGTGACTTAAGTTTAGGGATGAAAACGGATACGGATATATCAGAATATCCGCTTACCGTATTCGAAAAATTATCGGATACGGATATCCGTATCCGAATATTAATCGAATACGGATCGGATATGGATATAGGTTGTAAAAATTTTCCGAATACGGATACGGATATGGTAATGGCTTGAATATCCGGTTTCGGATCTGGATATCCGAATACAATATTTGATATTATTTTATATATTAGTTAATATAATGTAAGCTACAATCTTATGCTATTATATTAGTATTATACATTATATAATATAATATATTAACGATATTAATAAATTTCTATTTCTTTGGGTATGAGCGCGAACAAAATTTATGATATCCTATTCCCTTTTTGCTTCCGGTCAAGAATACATGTCACCTCGACACTCCCTTTTGTCATGACGCAACTTATTTATATTTCATTGCTATTTTTAAAATCATATGAACTTTGATAAAAATCAATTCATATTCGTATGTGGTCTTTATTCGATCTGTATTCAGATTCCATGTTTATTGGATCCATATTGGGATTTCACTCTTTATTCGATTCATATTTGGATTAGCTCTTTATTCGATCCGTATTCGGATCTGCTCTTTATTCGATCCGTATTCGGATTCGATAAATATCCGATTCGGATTCGTATCCGTATTTTTACGGATATGGTTTCCATAATGCATATCCGAATCATATCCATATCCGTATTCGTATTCGATAGAGAGGAAGCGAATATGGATATGGAAATAGGCATACCCGATCCGTATCCGATCCGTTTTCATCCCTACTTAAGTTCCCCCAGCCCATTTTCTCTGTTTTTTATTTTTTTAAATGATTATGTGGAAATTCATCACTATATCCATATATTATGTCATTCAAGTTTCGTAAGAAACATAGACTTCTACGACCTCCATCTAGACAATCATTTTTTAACGGTTGCAGACTTGTTGTAATCAGCCCATCTGAATGGAGGTCGTAGGAATCTCTGTTTTCACACGAAATTTGAATGCTATGATATAGAGTATAATGATCTACAAAAGTATTTTTCAAAAAAAATAAAAAATGAAGAAAATGAATAGAGGTGAGCCAAGTTATCTCCCTCAAGGCGAGCCCTATTTTACCCTCGTATATTTAGCATTTTATTAGACTCAGGGAGATGATTGTCAAAAACAAGGAGGCAATTTGTAATTGACGTACTTAGAGTACTCTAATTTGGGTGCATTTACTTATTTTTTATTTCTTTTTAATCTGGTTGTAATTTGACATTTGATTTCGTGTATGTATATATATTGCATTAAGTTTTTTTATATCTTCAAGGTTTTTATGTGTCATGTAATTTGAGATATTTCAATATATTTTTAAAAAATGTATATTAGTTTTCTAAATTTTAATTTTTATTTGATTTTTTACAAAGTTTTTCTTTGTTTTTAATTGATCTTTTGATTTGTTTATATAATTTGAAGTTTTATTTTTCTTTTTATTTTTAGGTTATTTTTTTATTTTTAAAAATGGTAAGGTAAGATCTATAATTGAAGTAAAAGTAGGCATTCTATTTATTTTTTCCCATTTTTAAAGTTTTTTTATTTTATGTCTTTTATATCTTTAATATGTAAAAAGTAGTAAATTTAGATCTATTTTATTTTTGATTGTTGACTATCAAAATATGAAAATATAACATTTTTACTATATTTTCTATTATATTGCTGTTTTTAGTTGATTTTAAATGAATTATTTAATTCAAATTGCATTTAAATTATGTTGGTATCTAAAAACAATATTTTTATATGGATTTTTAAATAGAGATAGTATGTAATATATTCTACATAATACGAATTCTTTGTTATTTTTAGATGTAATGTGTAATTAATAGAATTTTTAAGTGATAGTATGTAGTATACACATGTTTTAGAAAATACTTATACTCTATTTTAAGGTCTGGTAATTATTTACGTCTATTGGTATTTTACTTTTGAAAACTTTTATGTATATATCTTACTAATAAGGAGATTTTTTTTTGTTTTAAAATTTTAGTTTTAAAAATATTATCGGTTTTCTAGTATTGTTAAAAATTAAAATGTGGAGGATAGTGAAGGATCACTAGCTACTAGAAAATAGGCATTTAGCAATGATTCTTCACCATCAGGTCGGAGAGAACCATCGATATATGTTTAAATGGCGTCATCAAACTGCCGGAATAAAATACGTTTCTTTGCGGGGTTTTGGCATAGCCGTCGTCTTAGGAAAATAGCTGCTGATAGTATATTATCTTCGACATATGTAAACCGTCGAGGAAGGTCAAATTTAAAGCCGCTGGTATGCGTCTTGATAATTTCCCTCAACCCTATGCTCATATCCATCAGTAGTTTTCGAATCGGTTACAATTATTGGGCATATATTGATTATTAGGAACATGCGATATTTGTATAAACCCGTTGCAGTAAATTAATATATTTTCTCGATCGACTCAATGAGAATTGGCAATGGGTAGAGCACCGTCAAGGAACATGCTAACCGTCGAGATATGTATGTCGTCATTTATTTGCATCGTCGATGGTTTGCATGGGAAATGTCGATGATGGCTTAGGTTTTAGAGATAGGATCGTCTGTTGTGTCATGGGCTGCAGCAGACTCTGCTGCAGGCTCGGGAGCTGCTCGATCTTGATCGAGCGGTTCCCACGAATTCGCGTGATCCGAGCTCTCGAGCCTGCAGCAGAGTTTGTTGCAACCCATGGCATAGCAGACGATCAAATCTGTAGGTTTCATATGCCAGCGATGCTCCCTTTCTTCCACTTTATACTTGTATTCCTTCCTCACGTGTCATCCTTCGATGGTCCTTCCTCCTTCCCTATGTTCATTCCTCCCTAAGTGCTCCTCCCAACATCGATGCTCCGTTTCAATGCTCGTCCCACCCTAAGTGCTATGTCCTCTCTCGACGCCTCAAGCTTCTCTCCAAAACTTCTCTATCAACGTGCCTCCATTCATTGGAGCTCTTCCTGCATATTGCTCCATCTGTTGGAGTTGTTCCTTGACGCTCATCCCTTCCTCCAAAGCTACTCCGTCGACACTCATCCCATACGCTCTCCCCCTGGTGGAGATCTTCAAACACTCCTCCCTCCATCGCAAAGCTCAGCCCTCCCTTGGCTCTCCTCCTCAATGCTCCTTCATGGACGTTGCTTCCTCTCCCTTCTAGTTTTCCTCCATCCGATAATAAGGTTATACTTTATTAGTTAGTTTACTTGTTACTTTTTATGCTTGTTTTTTAGTAGTATCGTTGTTATTGTTGTTTTACTTTTCATTTTTATTGAATTATTTTTTTTTGTTATGAGTAGAGATGAGGGGGGTTGTGAGCGGAAGATGGTGGTCCGGTGGTCTTTGAGGTAGCTATGAGTCGAGGATGTGGCTCGAAGTGGGTATGGGGTGGTCTTTGAGGATGGTTGTAAGGGTGGGTTGTGAGTGGATGCAGAGAGGGGACATGATTGGAGGAGGGTTATTTTTGAGAGTGGATATCTGTGGCATTTCTTTTTTTGATTGACCTACAACGGAGAGGAGGTCAAATTTGAGTTGTAATTCTATTTTATTGAGTTATATTATTGTTATTCAGTATAGCAAAGAAGAGAATCATGCTCTGTAGGACTTGAATCTATGACATCGGGTTCTAAAGACTCGCATTCTACCGAACTGAACTAAGAGCACTTTAGCCCTCACCTCCGCCTGGTCGATCATTCCGATGCCATCTCGCATTCAATACCATGTTTAATTGTTGCTCGAGGATTTAGTTCTAGTTCGTCTCGGTGGGTCGTTCGCTCCACCTCAGGTATCCTTCTACGACATGTTGTCGTAGCTATATATAATATATCAGTTAGTCATAGCTGATTCGCTGCGAGTCAACGCCTCTGAAAGAAAAGGAGGACAATATGGATCCGTACTATTCACATTGAAGTTAGTTATTTGTGGAGATATTTTATGGCTCATATGTCAATATAAAATATTATATTTTATTCGTATTATTACATGATAATGATGCTTTTCTTGTTGAAATTCAAGAGTGGAAAAATCCCATGGATATTAAAATATCTGGGGGAGTGGGGGGAGGGGGAGATGGGGAGGCAACAATAGTGATCTTGATGGTGGTTTTAGCAGAGGTGGGGTCGCTGATGGGTTTGATCTCCTTCTTGTTGAGACATCTGCCCTCAAAGATTTCTCTTAAGTGGTTTGATTAATGAACTAAGTATCGGAATATATCGTGTTATTTTTTAACTTGAAGATATATCAAAATGACTACGCAAATAATTGTTTTATGCAAGTGACAAATTGTGATGCATGTTTGAAAGGCACATGTAAAGTGTCTTTTTTCCCTAAGCCTCATTGAAAGTGAAAGACAATGTCGCGTGATCAGAATCAAAGCAGATGATGTGTTCTGAAGATTTTAAGTCTCTCATCTAGAGACAAAGCAACTTCGGGCTTGTCATATTTTTATTTATTGATCTAGTTTATAACAACTTTAGATTTAAGTATAATTTGTAAAAAAGAATTTTTAATAGATACACATATTTTCTATTGTTATATCAATACATAAATCATCTACAGTGGTTGGTAAGGGTCACTACAAAAAAAGACGCGATTGGCGTACACATGTTGGCTCGTAATGTGCACGTCAATTGCATGCCATGTGCACGTCCTTGTACTGGGCGAGCACTAGTGCTCGCTCCATGAGTGGTCATTGATACGAGAGTCGCCAGGGCAGGTGGGCGAGCACTTGTGGACGCTATGTCCTCGCCTGCCTATAGGCGTGCACAGGTGTGGTCGCCGACATGGTCTCCCCCAAATAATATGACGATCATATACAGAGCTCCTGACGAGCACATGTACTCACCAATACTGAAGTGCTTAAAAAAATATACATGTTTGGCGAGGTTTAGACACCATATCGAACATGTATAGCCTGCCAAGAAACCACTGCAGGTACTTAATAGAGTCGATAAGAGTATCTTTAATATGCTAGTTCGCCAACTAAATTAACTAACTTTGACATGTCAAACTCACACAATATATATGAACTTAGAAACTAAACATTCATATTTAAGAGCTAAATACTAGAAATATATGTTTGAAAGAATCCACAATTACAAGTACAACAAATTATACTATCAAAGTTCATACAAATTGAAAGACGTGCTAAAAGTTCAACAACGGAACAAGACAAAAACCATCAATCACTTCTTCTTTGATGTAAAATTTTTTGATATTAAACCATGCTTTGCTTTCTTTTTCTCCTTCTCCTTCTCTTTGAACCTAGCATACATGTGTGCCTCTTCTTCTGGATCATTCTCCTCCTCCTCTTCATCATCCGATTTAATCTCCTCAGGTTGAGATGCATGCCCTTATGACCTATATTATGAAATATATATACATGTTATGTGCATTTTGAAGATATAGAAATATGAAATTATTACTCATTCTAAGTAGAATACTTACATGTACGCCGTGAAATCTTCTCGAAGCTTCGTCACCTGATCCACCATCATCGCCATCTGCGACTCCATTTGCAATGATGGTTGGGACGATTGTGGTTGTGTGTACGATGGTTGGGAGTATGTAGAATACGAATGATGATGTTCCTCCACGTAGTATGGAGGATGGCCACCAAGCGGCTGCTTCCTGTTCGCCACAACGTCCCTCTCCTCCAATACCTTATAAAATTTTGATTGTTTAATATGCATTTTTACATATAATGAATATAGTAAATTAATATTTATCTAACCTGCTTACAAATTGCTTTATCAAATGCTTGTTGCTCTCCAGTTGGATCACCACCCTATTTTTCTATAGATAGTGCCAAATAACGATCATGAAATATAAATTGAAAAAAAGAAGAATAAGTTATAATATATCTTTCAATTGCAAATAAATTAAAAGACTAACCAACAATTCTCCTATTTCAGGAGTGGACCATTGAGACTCTCCTTCTTTCCCACTCATGTGAGACCTAGACCGCCACTCCTGAAATGAGGGTTCTCTTTCCAACTTAGTTGTCTGGAAATTAATTCCAAAAATTAATAACAACATGGTACTATATTAAAGTAGAATTGAAAAATTAATTTTTATATTAAAGTACCATATTCGCTCTTAATCCTTTATTTTTGGCGGTTTGTCCTTCCCGTCGTTGATTTCCTTCCCAACTCCGCATCTGCAATGAATGCATCACAGAAACCCACCCACCTGCAAGGAATATGTTATGAATATTAATTATTTTACAAATTACATCATAAATTATTAAGAAATACAATACCTATCATCCGTACACCATGCTGGCAGGAACATCTTCATCTCCTCAAAATTCATCTCTTCGCATCCCGTCTTCACATGTGAGTCTCTCCTTACCTTGAAAAATGTATCGCTCATTCTCTTCTCCACCAAACAAATAAAGGCTCTACGATAAGCCTCCTTCACCAGATCCGGAACTAGGTGATACATACTTTGAAAATTACTGCAAAATATCAGAAGAAAACATGACAAAAAATTTCTATATCATTTCTAAAAATTATTCTTACCAGAAACATCTTAAACAATCTCTCCTATTCGGTAGCAGGGATGCGACACCATCGAAATTGCATGCTAGTCAAGTGTGTTTTGATTATGTTGGTTATTTTCTTTGCCGACATGTTGCTATTCAAAAATTCCCTGCATATTTTGGTAAAATTTGTAAATATTATATAATCTATTTGTTTGGTAAAATTAAAATGACAAAATTTATTAAAATCGTACCTCCCATCCGCGATAACCTCCAACAAAGAGTAGGGCGTTGAAGTCTGTCCAGCTCCAGTAGGCAAAGGTATAGATGTGCTCGGACATCTAGAAGAAGGAGAATCAGAACCCATCGATGTTCGTGCAGGTATCGGGACTGAGATCGAGAATGCAACAGGAGCGGCTGACATCTGATAGAACATCAACTACATTTTTTGGTAGCAATCCTCTGAACACTAATGGTAGCAATCTTTCCGTGAAAACATGGCAGTCATGACTTTTCATTCCCTTAAATGATAACTTCTTTAAATCGACCAAATTGGAAAAATTTGATGCATATCCGTCTGGAAACTTAAATTTACTTGTCCATTCGTAGACAAACTTCACTTGATTTCTGTCTAATGTATAATTCGCTTTAGAAAGTTCAATCCTTTCATTATCATGTTCCTTTATATGCAACTCTGACCAATTGTATATGATTTGTAAATCACGGCGAGACTTTAATATATCTTTTGAGCGATCGGTTACATTCATAACAGTATAGAATATGTTATTGAAGATATTTTTCTCTATATGCATAGCATTTAAGTTGCGTCGTATCAGTAGATTGCATCAATATGGTAATTCTCAAAATATACTCTTCTTAATCCAATTATGATTGTCACCAAAATCAGGAAGATGCTTTATTTTATCCCCATTCTCTAAGGCTGATTTCTCCTATTCTTCCAAACTTGTTAATATCGTATCATCGGTCTTAAATAGCGGTGGATCTGTAAGATCAATTGTATTCTTTTTAAATGACTGCTTCTATGTTTGATATGGATGATTGTTTGAAAGAAAATGTATGTGACAATCAAAAAAACATGGTTTCTGATCGTGTTGAAGCTGGAATGATTTAGTACCTTCCATACAATATGGACAACTTTTATGTCCATGCGTACTCCATCCAGATAACATTGCATATGCTAAGAAGTCATTTTTTATCCAAAGTAGAGACACTTTTATGTTAAATGTTTGACTTTTATTTGCATCATATTTATCTACTCCATCGACCTATAATATTTTCAATTCATCTATGACAGGACGTAAATAAACGGTGATGTATTTTCCTGGATGTGTAGGTCCTGCCACCAACAACGATAGAAACATAAACTGACTCTTATTACATAACCATGAGGGTAGATTGTATGGTGTTATCATTACTGACCAGCAAGAGTAATCTTTACTTCTTCCATGAGGATTACACTCGTCTGTACATAAACATGTAACACAATTCCTCTTTTCTTCAGAAAACGTAGGAAAAGTTGACATCAATACTTTCCAACAATCAGACTCAGATGGATGCTCCATGTACTCATCGAGTTTATGTTCCGCATGCCATGTCATATGCTTCGTTGTTTCTTTGTAATAATATAGTCATTTCAATCTCAGCGTCAACAGGAAATAATGTAAAATCTTTTTTGAGATTTATGTCCCACTCTTACTTGCTTCTTGATATTTTGGCTCGTCACATTCGGGACACCGTTACAAATGTTGATGTTCACCGTAATATAAAATTTGATAATTTATAGAAGAGTCTATTTTAACTTCCGCTAAACACATCTTCTGTATCATTTTTTGGTTTTGTAATAATTATCAGGTAATTCTGCATCTTCTGGTAATATTTTCTTGATAATTTAAAGCATTGCATCAAAATTACGATCAGTCATATTATACTCCATCTTCATCGATAGAAGATCCGAAACCGCATAGAGTTTTGAATATGTCTTACAACCCAACCACAATGGCTCTTCTGTTTTTTTCAACAACTCATAGAATTCTGCAGACTCTCCTTATGGTCCTCATCATCTAGAAAAGCAGTGTTAAAATCAGGACCCACAACGTCCATAACGCAAAGGAAGGTCATCAGTGGCGGAGACGATCGTCCGGGGTTCGCCGGAGGGGATTTTTGGGGGAGAAATACGAGTTAGAATGATGAAGAAAGGGAGGCTGACATTTTGTTTAAGGGTTTGGGCGAGCACACTTAAGCGCTCGCCCCGCCATTCGCCGGTGCTCGCCCATATATTTGCAAGTGCTCGCATTATCCGCGCATAAAAATTCAAGTGGATGAGCATGTACGGGCGAGCACATGTGCAATAGAAGTGCTCGCCCAAATTGGTAAATGCACGCCACCCGACCGCTCCTCCAGATTCAAACCAGCGAGCCGCATGGGGCACCACATATGGTCCTCCTGTGCCCGGTCAGAATCAGGTGAACACATGTGCTCTCCCAGGGCACGCAAAGACGTGCACGCCAAACGTGTCTTTTTTATAGTGGGTCTAAAATAATATCCTCACAGAAATATGAAGATACAATGTCGCTGAGGAGACCACTCACTAAACCCTAGGTCAATCAACAATTAACCCACATAGTGCATAGAAAAATCAATGCAAGCAAGTGTGAATGAAAATTTATTATACCTTGCAATAAAATATATAGTGTACAAGTAAAAGAGTGGTCGAAAATAGGGAAAACGGGGGATAGACAATCAAAATTGGCTAAAAAAAGATAATAAATGATTTTGAGTTTTTAAGAATTTTTACGATATTGTGGGTTTATTTTTTTTGGAATTTTTGTTTTCATAAATTTTTTAGAATTTAAATTTTATATTTTTATTTTACTTTTAAATTCTGATATTTATTTTTATATAATAATTATTACTTATAATATAAGCATATATATAAATATATATAACTAGCTTTTATATTTATAAATATAGTTATAACTACTCAAAAATCACAAAATAAAATGCTTTTAGCTTTTTATATTTTTTCTATTTTTGATATTTTTAAATTTTACTATTTTTTATTTTTAATTTAATAAATAAGGAAAAACAATGATTAGACTAAGTAGGCTGAATTATTTTGGAATTTAAAAATAGTCTAAAGCCTCAAAATTTTACAAAACTATTTTTATTATATAATAGATATAATAAACACAGTTTAAAGAAAGAAACAAATATTTTTTTGAGTTGTTGAGATTTTTATAATTTTTATGAGGATTTTGGAGCTTTTCTAATTTATAGTGTTTTCTTGTTCTATTTTTAGGGATTTTTGGTCTATAGGCTCAAAATACAATAATGAACAAAATCTATTTTTTGTAATTTTTCTAAACATTTTTATAATTTCTATGTATTTTTAAAAGCAAATAGGGTCAAATAGCTCCGTTTTTATTTATAATAAATAGAAAATAACCTTAAATACCTAGACAAAAATATGTGTGATAGATGTAGATATCAGGTATTTATGGGAATTTTCTATGAATTTTCAGAGATCTATTTTTAATAACACGAATTCTATAAAAAGAAATAAACACTAACAGAGGCATTTATGGAAATATCTAAAGTTCTTGGACCAAAGCTGAACACCTCAAAAAGATTAGGGCCTAAAATATAATTTCTCCAAAATATATCTAATAATATATACCTAGAGAGATATTTATGCAATTACCACAAAATCCAGGGGGCAGATACAATTTTTCCAGAAAATATTACACTACTACTTCGAAAATAAAGACTAAAATGAAATAAATAAAATTTAGGGGCTTAGGTGCAAAATACCCAATCCCCTCACGCGCACGGCACGTGAGGTGGCATGCATAATCATAGGTATAATACATATATATGAGGTATTTTATTTTTATTCTGTATTTTTTAAATTTTATTATTATATATACATGATCTTTACTTTTATAAATTACTATATACATACATATGTATTATTATTTTTTAAATGTATTTATTTACATAAATAAATATGTATATGTTTTATATAGGTATAATTTACCTATATATATGTTGTTATGTTATTTATTTTAATTAATTTTTATGCTTTTATTTTATGTTTATTATGTACATGTATTTTAAATAATATTTACAAGTTTATAAAAAATATATGGGAGATATAAAATATAAATAATAAATATATTGAATATTATATATGTATATTGCATAGTGAGGGCCCAAAAGCCTTCTGCATCTTATCTCCAAACTAAATGAAACTATCTTCATTAATATATAATTAACTTTTATGGACAATAAAGGTAAGTTTGGTCAACTTTGGGTTTGTATGGAGAAAGTACATGTCTGTAAAGTTTTCTTTACGGCTTTTTATTCGGTATATCTCAGGTACACATGCATTATTTTTAATGAAAAAAATTTTGTATTTTTATGTACAATTTTCATGTAGAGGGTTTATTGATTTGAGGTATAAATAATGATAAATAAAAGAGGTCCCAAATCCTATTATTTATGAATAGAAATTAGGATTTTAGTTGTATTATCTATACAATTTCTCTTCTCTATCTCCCCTTTCTTTATAACTTGTCAACCAAGTTATCATGATAACTAGGTCTCAGGGTATAGAGTCACTCAATGTCTTTGTCACTTCTTTCTTTTTCTTTTCTTCCTTTATTCTTTTATTTTCTATTAAATATATTACTTATACAATATTTAAGTGTCTATTATTGTGTGTTATTTTTGTACAAATTAATGTTATATGCATGCATTTATCTAGGGATTCAAGACCAAAATGAAAGAATAAAGGTGATGAAATGGAGATTCATCACTAGGTTGACGGGTCCATAATTGCATAATACATCATGTAGGAAGTTGCAAACTTATGCATGAGATACATGTCTGAGGACGTGGAGACCGTTCATAACTGCCTTCCACGTAATGAAGTTCCAAACACATAAGTCGATGTCTGCCTTTCCACGTTTCATCCGAGTGCAAAGCCATTATGAAAGGGAAGGACCCGTATAACGACTTGACATGAAAAATACGTGGTAGAGATATATGTTCAAGAAAATACAGATGAAGTTTCTCCATATACCGAGTATGTATTTTTGAAAAGTAGATACATATATGAACTGAAAAATCTTAACGTGTTTTTTAATAATGTAGGGAGTACAGAAACTAGATTTCGATAGATAATCCAATGTTTGGTGAAAGTAAGGTGGTCGAAGAGTTTTGAAAGGCATTTGTAGTGTGGTTTAAAGAGTGTGTTGGATCATTGGAACTGACTGATGGGACGTCAAACATGTTGCAAGACTTCGCTTTGGATCTGAATTATGCTATGAAATCATTTAATGGTTTCTATGTTAATGGCCCAAGATTCCACTTGTTGGAAGGTGATAAAGGGTTATCCGCATGTAATTAAAGTGTTATGGTATTCGGTTCTTAGTACGGTGAGGACAACTTAAGCTACTGTGGGATTCTCCAACAGGTGATTGAATTGGAGTATAACATGCTAGCACCAAATCACCTCTACTTATTTCTCTTGTGACTGGTTTGATCCATAACAAGGAGTTAACGTAGACTCACTGTTATGGTTGAGGTTATTTCATGTAGATATAGTAGGTTTTAAACCCTTTGTCTTGGTTTCTCAAATTGAGCAACTATGCTACTTGTTTCAAGTGGGTAAAAAGCGAAAGAGAGATAATCGCTTTTAAGGCTAGGGTTTAGGCCTTAGCGCATCAGGGAAGCTGTAGATCACATTGAATATGATCTAGGTCAACTAGTCATACTAGTTGCATGGGGAAGCTGAATTTTAAATTTTTAAATATATTAAACCACATGATTCGAGAATACTTCTCAAATCATTTCATCAAAATCATAAACGAGTGATTAAGATTGCCTCTTGGAGCGTGTTTGCGATCGCCAATCTCTAAAGTAAGAGATTCTCTTGTCTCAAGTTTGATATGATGTAGAAGCACTTGCGGGTGCGTAGATGACAGCGAAGCTCCCACAATCTGAGTTAATGATCCGAGATTGGAATCTCTTGATTTCGTCTCATGAAATACAGATCCATCTACACGAGCAAGGAGCACTGAAGAAGACGGAGATCCACATGCAGTTGATCTGGCAACACAACGACATTGCAATGATGGCAGGGTTCTCATCTATAATAAAGTGGACGGTCACAATATTAGGAGAGAAAAGGGCACTTGGGTGTATGGTAGAGAATGAGAGAGAGAGAGAGAGATTTGTTATTCTTGTAATTGTGTATTAGAAAAGGCTAGGGCTACCCTTCCTTTTATACTAAATTGGATGGTGGAGATGCACTCCTAATTCAAATCAATGGCTGAGATTTTGTTCAAACAATTTACAACAATAATTAACCCATTTAAAAGAAAATAAATATGTTGCAAATAATATTAACATATTTAATTTATATTAAATCAATTGATTATCATGAACAAAGTAGAACTACAAAATCCACCTTCCATGTAAGGGGAAAGGAGATAGCCACGTTCCCCATAAAGCATGGTGGACGTCCATGGCTTGATTAGAGAGAGAATTTTCTTTTTCCAATCTCCATGTAATGTAATCTTATTACATTAAATCTTTATTCATGAATTAATTGTTAAAATATTTTTTTGCAAATTATTTATAACAATTGCAAAAAAAACTATTGACAACTATAACTCAAATTCAACCACCCAGTTTAAAATGTACATTGTATTTACAATTAAGTATTTATGTGAATCCAATTCACATCAACAATTATTTGTCAATTGTATTTACAATTAAATCTCTCGAACATACTATAAATCATATTTATAATATTTATGATTATTATGGATAGTGATATCTATATTAATCATATCTTTGACAATTAAATCATATTTAATTATCTCAGATAACTTTTCTCACGTGTCCAAATAATATGAGTCATATTCACAATATTTTGATAATTAAAGTATAATTAATTATCTTAGATAACTATTCTCGTGTGTCCAAATAATATGAATCATATTTATATTATTTATATTAATTAAATCACATTTAATTATCTATTTTCCATTGCTTATATACATTATCAACAATTGAATTATTCTTGAACTCTTTCAAGAACAATGTGCTTTTTCTGCGAATACATGGAGATGAGGATAGGGCGACGGTACATTCCATGTATAGTGATTTGGATATTGATATCATATCTCAAATTCAGATCTCAGAAACCTCTCATAGACATTTGACTAAATCAAAATATAAATCTAATCTTCTCATTGCATATAAATCATATTCAGATCCATGTCCAACATTGCGACTAAGATTAGTTTACTAATCTACTGAGAGGAGTCACTAAAACCCAAACCTGTTTCATCACTCCCCGTAATGGAAGTATCACAGTTATATAATAATTTACGATCACATCACTCTCAAGTATTCCTAATACCCGTACATCCCACATACCAAAAGACCTAGATTAAACATGAAGTTTTAGATCATATTTGAACTATCTTCTTCACGTTTTATCATTAAGTTTCTCATTAGATCATTTGGAGTTAGTACTGATCATTGATGAACTGATATTTTCACCTCTTCAATAACCGATAATTGTAGTATAGGAGATGAAAAATGATCTACCAAAAATCACAATCTTTGAATGTTGTGGAGAATTTTTACTTAGCAAGTCTACCAAGATTGAACATAGGGAACGATGATTTTTAGTTGTGTGGTTTTAAATTGATTCCAATAATTAATTAAATTCTAGGTTAATTTCTATGTCTAGAAATAAAGTGAAAAATGTTAGAAATGTGAATATGAATATGCAATGCATGGTGAGAGCACAGGATCTGTGATTATAAGATCCAAATCCTCAATTAAAATAATCAATATACTCAAAATAAAATCACAGATCAAATAATTATTTTTCAATAAATGTATTCAAATTAATCCCAAATTGCAGACAAGAAGGCCAATAGATCTATGAATAATTCTGCATCTAGTAAGATCACACAATAATTTTATCAATGAATATTTTGACCTTAGAATTCCCTGTGATTTAATTCTATAATTAATTGACTTGTAATTTCATAAAATTAATAGGGAAATAAATGCCTCCTCCTTAATTAAGCTCATGTAAAAATTAACTCCTCGAAGAATATGATCAATAAATCTTTTTCCTTGGATAAGCCCTTGCACATATTATTTCTTTAAATAATATTTTCCAATCATCACAAGAAGATTACACAATTTAACTATCCTTAATCAAATCTCTGTAAAATATATCATTAATTTCCTCAATAAAATAGTCCAAAGATATCAGAAATCATCCTACATAAATCAAATTGAGCCTTAAACAATTATCATCAATAAATAGCCTCTAATTTGTTTGTAAGATAGATAGAATTGTAGAGCATTTAATTAGCTTCAAAACGACATATTATGCGAAAAATCGGAGTCCAAATGAGAAAGTTATGATCAATTGAAATTTCATGGAGTAAAATGTATAAAAATAAAGTTTTTCTTCTTTAAAGGCCCTTGGAGGGACTTATCTGCAATATATGAAACCTGTCTGAGTTTTTGTGCTATTTCTCCAAGGCAGTCATGTGTTTTTCGTGTGATCTAGGATGATTCTACAATTTCTGGAGAGGGTAGGGGCCTTCGTGCAAAGTTACCCCGCAGCATGTGTTGCGCACGTGCTACACAGGCTCCGGTGGATGCGAGGCTCAAGCTCGATCACCGAGCCTCAGGAGGTTGGTTGCATGAGCTTCAGTTACGGTCGGAGCTTCAGAGACCCGAGCATGAAGTTTAGCGTGGCTTCAGCTGTGCGGCATCAACATGGCGCATGATTGGAGGTTCGGAGGGCCCGAGCCTCGAGCCTTGGGTTGAGGCTTGGGTAGATGGTGTGGCGGTCTAGTAGACGTCGAATCAAAGGCAAGGAATCTGATCCTACAGCCGTTGAATTGCTAAGCGGCGGACGATGGAGGAGTCAATGTCGGTGGAGTGAGAGGCAAAGAGGGAGCGGGCGCTCGGTGGAGCTACGGGCGAGCAACGATGGTGGGTACCCTACATGGGTTAGCTGAAGAACAACAATAAACAGGAGTGGGGCTCGGTGGAGCTACAATGCGGTAGCATGAATGTGGAGGTAGAGAAAAGGTGATGAAGGTGGAGCTCGTGGATGAGGAGCGGTAAGGCGAGCAGTGCTTTGTAGATCGTGAACGAAGGGGATAGTGATTGAGGGTGGTCAATAGAGTAGAGGTAGAGGTGTCTTATGAAATAAAGAATTGAAAGAACAAGGAAGAATAGTAGAGGAGGAGGAAGAAAAAGGGGTTGTTTACATGTGGTTTGTCAGAGAAACGAGAGCTCGCAAAGGACCTCTCATATCATCGATCTTCGCCTCAACGAGCTCGATGATGAGCTTCAAAGCTTAGCAGGAAAGGAAGGCCTTAGCTGCTTTAAAGTCCCGGATTGGACCTTTGATCATGCCGAGGTCCACCCTTCATCTTAACTCGACGGGAAAAGGTTGTTGTCACCGGCCTTGGCCCAAAGTTGGAAGGTGGAGTTGCCCCCAAAGATGGCGGATGGCCGTCGATGGTGGAGGTCGTGTGTCTTTATAGGAGACAAGTAGGGAAGCAGTTACAGAAGAAGAGGCGGTGGCGGATTCCGCAATGGCGGGAGAGGAGCGAGCAGTGGTTATGTGAGAAACGGGAGGCGGAGGGACGACGAGTAAAGAAGGTGGACGGAAGAGGAGCTGGCGGAGGCGGGGGCAGCTGCAGGGAGGAAGGGGAGGGGCAGGGATCACGTGTGCGTATGTGACCTAGGAGAGGGGTGAGGTCACGTGCTCGACACATGACCTGGCTAGAGTGAAAAGAGAAGAGAGGGGGAAGAGAGAGTAAGAAGAGGGAGGAGAGAGAGAGAGGAGAGGGAAGGAAATAAAATAAAATTAATAAAATAAAAGAGTAAAATAAAATTTAAATAAAAATTAAATTAATTTAAGGATTAAAGAAAAATAAAATTAAGGATTAAAAAATAAAAAATAAATAGTAAATAAACTCAAATGAAAATGTGATCAACACAGAAGTTGTTCGTCTTCACGAGATCTACAACTTTTGTGGAGGACTCAAAATCAAAAGAGGTCAACTATACAAAACATATTTTTAGAGATACTCTATATATAATAAAATACCGCATTTTTTGAATTTTGTAATTTTGTATTTCAATTTGATTTTAATTTATGGATTAATTTATATACAATATATACATAATTAATCTAATTTTTATAGATTTTTTACATGTTAGAAAAAGGGGAAATAAAACACAAAGAGAAAGTATGTACAAAATATCAAGAGTCAGACTTATGTGTTTTCTCATAATTTCCTGGTTTTTATGGGTTTTCATTCTTTATGCCTAGTTAGTTAATTAATCAAAGAACAAATTAAAAAAGAATTAGGTTAAAATAATGATTATTTTTACATAAAATAATAAGCTCAATCAAGGAAAAAATCATGGTTAATTATTTACAGATTTTAACCCTAATTTTTATACAATTAGTGAAAACAATTAAAGTAAGAGATATGGATAAAATATATAGGATATATACAAACACACGCCCTTATACTTAGCTTGTGCTATGTCCTAATGGCACAAAGTGAAATGCAGACAAAGTTCGTACCAAGCATAGTCGAGTGAAAAGAAAAGGAAGTCAACCCACCCCCCATACTTAGGCTTTGGAGGGCCTAAGCATAGTAGAAGAGCAAGGAATGAGGCGATCAAGGCCGAGAAGAAATGATCTATACACAATGATATCGGTCCCCCTATACATAGACTCGGGTTAGCCTAAGAATGATCGAGCAATCACAGGTGGAGGACTGAGTGGATCAAGGGATGGATATACAAGTGATCGGTTGAATCTTCTAGCTGCAATGAAGTGGATGGATTCATTTATCAAGGTTTCATTTGGGCCAAGGGGGTCTTTCGTCTGATTATGTGCCATGTTTGAAGGAGATCTGCTCAACCTGTACCAACTACTCATGTGATTCGACGAAGTGCTTAAGCAGTTGTCCATTGACTAGGGAAGTTTGTGTACTGTCTACTATTTCAGAGATTGTGACACTGCCATTTTTATGTGTACTTCCCTAACGATGAAAGGTCCCGTCTATTTCGATTACAGTTTGCCTTGGAAAATTTTCAACCTTGCATTAAACAACCATACTTTCTCCCCTTACGAAGTTCTTTGTTCTAATGTCTTTGTCATGTCATTTTTTACTATGTCCTTGTAGATGGTGTTGTTCTCATATGCATGATTTTGAATTTCTGAAAGCTTATTAAATCCATATCTTTGTTCTTATTTCCTTGGTGACAATTCCAGTTGATCTCTTTTATTGTACATTCTGATTTATGCTCTATTTCTGTGGACAAATGACATGACTTTCCAAATACCATTCTAAATGGGGAAGTACCCAATGGGGTCTTATAAGCCGTCATGTAAGCCCAAAGAACTTGGTCCAGGAGTTGGGACCAGTTCTTCTTGTCAGGGTGGACTAATTTCTGTAAAATTCCTTTGACCTCCATGTTTGACACCTCTACCATGCCATTAGATTGTGGGTGGTAAGGGCTAGCGATACGGTGCTCGATGTCGTAATCCTTAGTCAACTTCTTCATCTCCCGGTTGACAAAGTGGCTATCCCCATCAGATATCAGAACCTTGGGGATCCGAAACCTCGAGATAATATGATCTTTCAGAAATTTACAAACGGTTCTGCTATCTACGGCTCGAGTAGGGATAGCTGATAAATTCCACATTTATCATCATTAATCACCAATATTATCTCTCTTTCTTAATTTAATCCTTAAGATTCATTGAATAATTAACACTAATTACTATTTGGTATGTTGTATATAATTGACACTATTTAATATATATTAATATAACTTTATTATTATTCTAATAATGTATACATTTATTTCTTATTAAAAATGAATAAAAATTAGAATGAATAAATTAGCATAAAATAAAATAAAAATACAAAAATAAACAAAATAAAATAAAAGAAAATGTTTTATATTATTTTATTATGTATTTAATTTTATCTGTATACAAATGACCTCGGATCTCTTTGACTTCTACATGAAAGTTGTAGATCTCATCGAGATCTACAACTTTCAAATTCAACGCTTTTCTTGATTCGATTCTTATATAACTATTTTCTAACTTTTTTTAATTTTCCACTATTCTTGATTCTGATTGGGCCACGTGGCGCCACCATGCCATCCACGTGGCTCGTTGTAGTCCTGCCACCCGCGCCTTAATTTCCGTCGTCCGATCCTTTTTAATCAGGTGCATATTAGACGCCCGTTAGCGCCCCATTTTGGACCATTGGATCATATGATCCGATGGCGCCTAGGTCATCCCCAACCACTCGTCGGTTGTTCTCCTTCGAGAACCATCTTCATACCACATGCCAACTCCCAGTTATCCTAACCTATTCCTTTGACTTCTTGTCTAACTTCCACCTCCAGCTTATAGCCCTCATGTAATTCTTCCATGCCAGTCAAACATCATCGCCTAACTCTAATCCCTATTCGATTTAGGGTGGTTGAAACCTCCTTGAAAATGCCCTGCAACCGCCATCTTTTATCTTCAAATACTCCATCGACGCTTCAAGCGAAGATTGTCCACCATTACATGAACAAGGCCCAGTGTCTCTTCTCCTCTCCGTGATAGGGAGATGGAGGATCAACGATGCAAAAACTACCTCTGCCCCGGTGAGATCCATGCCGAATATGCCATGATACAGCACCGACTTGGTGGTTGATCGAGCTTCCTCCCTCAACAGTGGAGGTCAAGCAAAGACCTAAGGATCTCATCGACCCTCAAGCATAGGCTAAATCCTTCACCAAAACGGTCTTCTTCAAAGAATAGGTATGTCTCCTTTGTTTCCTTTGTCATCTTCATTGATTTTTTCACAGTATGTACAATCACCTACGTCATGAGTTTATCATGTTCAAGACTTCATTGTGCATCAATGATACGTGTTGGAGGTCAACCTCATCTTCTCTTATCTTCCATACCTACTTACATTCCAAGCTTTCTCATCTGCCGGAGGCGGAGGAGAACTCACGAAAGGGCTTCCGTTTCTTCACTTCACACGCTCTGTTCACTTCACTTCACACATATGCAAGCTTTGGCTATTTCACTAACATTACAGGTATGCACTTTCTTCAATGGCCGGACGTCTTGGAGTGGACCAGCTCTAGAGCATCGATGATGATGATGATGATGATTGCATTTAGCCTCCCGATCATTGTCGGACCGCCAGCTCTCCATCAGTACCTATGTTATCTCCTAAATGATCTCCTCCGACCATCTGACATAGAGTTAGAGCGAGGCGAGCTTCCTAGACCTCGCCGGAGAGTAGTCTCCTCCGAGGCACAAGAAGAGGCCAACGACAGAGTATGAAGTAATAGTCACCATCTGATCTTACTGATCAGACGGTCCGGATCTAATCTCAGCCTTGACATCATACCACTAGGTTCAGTGGGACCGTGCCTACATCCAAGGCATGGAGGTCGCCCACGTGGGCTCCTAACCTGTGATCGAGCCATTCCCCATCCTAACCTAGATCGCATGCGCTTCACGTGTGCGGGCTTGGGTTAATTGCAAATCCATCCGCGTCGATTTTCCTATTTGAAAATATACCCCAACATGGGGTATATTCCATAATTTGTCCATCTGATTTTTCATATTTACTGTCTAGTCCATGTAGGGACCTTTCTATGATGTTTGTTCTATGTTTTATGCATGTTTTAATCACATTTATGCCTCTGCACTCAAACTTGAATAACTTGAGCATCTTAAATCTGACTAAGATGATTTCAATTTTGTTATGATCAATGCTTAATTGTTTTTAATATGGATTTATTAAATCTCTGATTTGATGTTCATTGTTTGATTCATTAAGTAGAGATATACTTGATGCTATTAATCACATGAAATGAAGCTTGACTTCTGATAAGTGCTCAATTGGACTTAGAATTAACTTTCATAGTTGCTAAAGTTTTAATGATTGTTTTAGGGCATAATAGTGAGTATATTTGCATGCGTTAGTGTTTTATTATTATGTTCATTCTGTTGATTCTCTAACATGCATAAAATTGCTTTGAAATTGTATTATGTCTTCGCATTCATTTTGTGATGCATTCATTTCGTGTAATGTTTGTTTTGACCTAGATAATTTATTGATCAACTAACCTAGATATTTTAACACCTGAATAATCATATTATGGATCGTGTCCTTGTGTTCAATCCTGGACTTCCCAGATTATAAACTCAAGATGAATTATCCTCGTGGAGATCATTCATTCGGTTCTGTATGATATGCTAAGTGCCCGTGCTAGAACAGATACATATTAACTTATGCATTTAACACTTCAACAATAGCATCCACCCACCTTGATAAATAGTCTACCACAAGAAGAATATATTCAAATCCATGGTTGTTAGGGAATAGGATCATAAAGTCAATACCCCATGCATCAAATACATCGCAAATGATCACTGGTTGCATAGGCATGGCATCTTTGGGATCAATGGTCCCTCCCATTCTCTAACATACCGGATACGACCTGACAAAATTGTAGGCATCCTTAAACAAGGTTGGCCAGTAAAATCCACATTGTAATATCTTCTCAGTGATCCTCTTTCCGGAGTGGCATCCTCCAGGCTCCAAGGTATGGCGCAGAGTGAGGACACTTTGATATTCTTCCTGAGGAATACATCTTTTCCATATACAATCAGGTTCTTCAAAGGAAAGGAACAGATCCTCCCAATGGTAGTCTCTGGATTCTGACTTTGGTCGATCAATTCTGCTCTTGGGCCAACCCTGGGGAACTTTCTTAGAGACAAGATAGTTAACCATGTCAGCATACCACGGGAGGGATTCAATAATAAAAATAAACTCATCTGGGAAGGATTCACATATCAACATTGAATCAGGGATTTTATCTTATTCGATCCAAGATAGATAGTTAGACACCACGTTCTTTACTCCAGGTTTATCCTTAATCTCCAAAACAATTTCCTGAATTAGAAGTATCCATATGAGAAGACATGCCCTTGTGTCTTTCTTTGCCATTAAGTATCAGATGGCTGAATGATCTGTGTACACTGTCACTTTAGATCCTAAAAGTAGAGATCTGAAATTTTCAAAGGCAAAGACTACATCAAGCATTACCTTTTCTGCCACTGTATAATTTTTCTGAGTTGGATCCAAAACTTTGCTTGTGTAGTGAATAGCATAAGGGACCCATCTCTCCTCTATCCTAGCACAACCCCTACTATAAAATCAGAGGCGTCGGTCATGGTCTCGAAGGGAAGAGACCAGTCGGGGCTTGTAGGATAGGATATTCCATGATCTTTCTTTTGAGCAACTCAAAAGCCTCAAGACACTTATGATCTGTAATGAACTCAGTGTCTTTCACTAAGAGCTTGGTTAGCGGTCAGGCAATTTTTGAAAAATCCTTAATAAATCTTCGATAAAATCTGACATGCCCTACAAAAGACCGCACTTGCTTGATGTTGGTTGGTGGTTCGAGATTCTTGATCACATCCACCTTGGATGGGTCAACCTCCATTCCCTTCTTGGAGATGACATGCCCCAACATAATGCCCTCCTTTACGATGAAATGATTTTTCTCCCAAGATAGAACTAGATTAACCTTCCTACATTTCTTGAGGACTCAGTCTAGGTGCACGAGACAATCAATGAATGAATCACCATGGATCGATAAGTCATCCATAAATACTTCTAGGAAATCTCCAACCATTTCGTGAATACCGCAATCATGCACCGCTGAAAAGTGCTGGGGGCGTTGCATAGCCCGAAAGGCATGCACTTGAAAGCGTAAGTACCAAAAGGACAAGTGAATGTTGTCTTTTTCTGGTCCTCAGGGGCAATGGCTACTTGATTGTATCCCGAGTACCCTTCTAGAAAGAAAAAGTATTCTCTTTCTGCCAATCTCTCCAAAATTCTAATCAATAAATGGCAGTGGGAAGTGATCCTTTTTTGTGGCAACATTCAGGCATCTGTAGTCCACACATACATGCCACGAAGTGGGTACTCATGTCGTGATCTCCTCTCCATCCTCGTTTGTACTAATTTGGAGTCCTAACTTCTTTAGGACTACGTATAAAGGTGACCCCCACTAAGAGTCTGTGATGGGAAAAATAAACCATGACCACTTCTCGTAAATTTGGATTCAGCCTATGTTGGAGTTCACGGGAGGGTTAAGCATTGTCCTCAAGGTATATATGGTGTGAGCAAAAAGCGGGGTTAATCTCTTAGGGATAGAACAATATCCAGTATATTACCTTACGATTTTCTCTAATACTCTTAGCAGGTGGATTTCCTTCTCTTTTGTCAGATGTGAGCTCATGATGACCAGAAACTTTCTCTTAGGTCCCACAAGGAATGCATATTTGAGAGTAGGGGGCAATGGTTTGAGCTCGGGTATATCAATATTGTCTAAGAAATTTGGCTCTATCATTGCTGAATCTGGTTTTGTTATGGATGGATCATGTGCAACATCACCTGCTACCAACCGAATAGCTTCAGGAGTCGGATCACCAAATATATGTCGTATTTCGACAAACATCGCGTCTGACCCGTCTTCCCCACTCCTGTATTGTCCTAAAAGAGATGGTACTGACATGTCTACATATACCTATGAGTCTCCAGGAGTGTAGGTTGATGTACAGAGAGTGTTTTTTTGAATGACCTGGCAGTTAACTGATCGACAATGTCCTCTCCATATGAGAGTGATTCTATGATTGTGGTTGGGTTTCGTCAAGGCCCAACTTCGTTATAGTGCTACAATCTTCCTCTGACACAAAATATCCTAACTCGGTGCTAGATTTTGTATCAGGACTCTGGAATCTAGTCTGCTTCATTTCTAGTTCAATATCTCCGAATTGGATTTTTCCTGAAGTATAGTCAAATAGGGTTCAAACGATCCTAAGGAAGGGATGTCCTAAGATCATCTAGGAATCTTTCCAATTCCTAGGGACATCCATGTCAAGCATTGTGAAATCCACTGGATAATTCTGTCCCTCGATCTTGATTACAACATTCCTAATCTCACCCCTAGGTCTCTTAGTTGATGCATCAGCAAATTGAAGTATGGCTCTTGACTTCCTAAGAGGTTCCAAATTAAGATGTTCATAAAGTGTGGTGGGAATGAGATTGATAGAGGAACAGCTGTCTAATAGACTTCTAGCAAACTTGATTTTATTGATCTATCTAGTCACAAAGTGGACACCCATGTGTCTCTTCTTCTTGGAAGCTCATTTTTGATTAAATGGTGTGTAGCTATGGAGAGGATATGCTTCTTTGTTCAGCTTGAGTTCTTTCCGTTGATTCTTGTCAATGTGCATCTCACCTTAAGGTATTTTCTAAAAGCCGAATCTATATTTATCATCTCATCTAGAGATAAAGTGACATTGATGTTTTCTCTACAAATACATGTCGTCTCTTCCTCATTTATTTGGTTTTTTAAGTTTTTCTTCTTTCCATGCGTTAGAGTATGGGGGAAAGGAATCGAGTGATCATGATCGGGAACTGAATCATTACTTTCATTGAAAATGTAAGTCTACACATGACTCGGACTGACACTAGACCCTGACATGAACTGGGAAAAGAAAGTGAAGCGTGTGGCTGTGGGGGTGTTGCTGCTACGGTGAGTCTTCCTTGTCTGCTTCAGACTCACTTGATTCTGAGGTGTTGTGGTGCTCAGGTGTGGGTGTTGGTGGTCTCTCCTCTTTTTCTTCCCCAGATGTATGCATTGGTGTGGACACTACGGCTATGTCACCGTGTTCTCTAGCTCGATCAAGCATGGTTACGATCTTTCTGCTCCTGAGAGAAATATGATTTCTAATATCATGCGAAAAGATCTCATATTCAGGTAGAGAATATTCTGAGATTGGTACTCAATCTTTGTGTCCAAGATTATTAGAGATGGCTTGGACTAGAGCTGGGATGGTAGTTTGGGGTGCGGTGCATTCATATCTCCATTTGGAGAGTTGATTAATATCAACTCTCATGTCGTGAAGCTCATCCAGTACTCGTTGGAGTTCGAGAGAGATCAAAGATACTGAGCCGTAGCCTTGTCTTGGTTGGGTCTGCTGGTACTGTCGGTATTGGTCGTGTTGGCCCTGGTGCTGGTACTATTGATGTTGTTGTGGTTGTGGGTTCTGATAACTCGGACGGTACTACTGGAATCGACGTTGTTGTTGTTGCTATTAAGGTTGATATCCAGAACGAGATTGTGATGGACGAGGGTTCGGAGTAGAGTTGGGTTCCAGTCAGTTGACTGGATTTAGATTATACCAGACTCCATTTATCTCCATGACTTGTGGAGGTTCCTTGTAAATTATTTGTGATGGGGTTTCTTCGATTTGTTATGCGAAGACTTGGTCGCACCCCCCCCCCACCACCCCAGTGGCTCTGTTGCCCTACCCCTTGCACATGAATGTAGTGAATTTGATGAATGGGGGTAGAGGACGTAGTCAGGGCAAGTGTCTGGATCTTAGATATCATGTCACGCAGTTCTTCGATCTACTTGGGTAGTTTGGCCAGTTTCTCCATATCAGTTGATTTATGACGTTCGTCCACCTTTTTGTAGATCTGTTCGACTATAGTTAGCTTTCAACTATTATTCCCAAATCTGCATTTTGGTCACTCGGCAGATTGTTCACAGTCTTCTTGGCTCCCTTCTTGGATAAAAATGAGAGGGAGATGGTCGTGTAGGCCCAGCTTGTGGTCTGTGCTCGGCTAGATTCTGCTAATTTCTTGAACACTTTATAAACTGTGTCCTCGTGACGTTCCATATAGCTTCCTCCGCAAGAGTGATGAATCTCCATTCCATCACCTTTATTCTATCATTTTAGCCTTAAAACCCTAGCTAATGCATGTAAATAGCCCTAATTAGTACAAATTAACATTCATTCTTTATTCCAATTATTGTGTATAAAATACTGTTTTTAATGCCAAAATTATAGAATAAAGGAAAGAAAAGAAAAGGAATAAGATACCAAATGTATTTTATGACCCTAAACCCTGAGACCTAGGCATCTTGATGTCTAGTCCTACAAGGAATAAAGTAAGGGTGATAAGGGTCAAAAATCACCAATAATTTCCATTCTTTTATTCATCATTTGCTCACTTTTGGGACCTACTTTATTTTCTACTTTTTATACCTCAAATAAAGAAACTTTGAACATGGAATTGTAGATAATAATATGTAGAAAAATACAAAAATGATTTCATACAAAAATAATATACAATATACTTTTTATACTCTAAATAAGATTCCAAAATTCCAATTTCACACCCATATCTCCCAAATAAAAACTCAAAATATTTCAAAATCATCTTTAATTGTATAAAACTTTTAATAAGATATCTAATGAAGGTTGTTTCATATTTTTTGGAGTTAAGGTGTGAAAGTTAGATTTTGGACCCCTTTTATGTTATATACCTAAATAAAATATTCATTTTATTTATTCTTTATTATTTTTATATTTTTATATTTTTGTAAGTATTTTTTATAATATATTTACAAATTAAATCTATAATAAAACTATAAATAAAACATTAAAAATAAAAATAAGTATATAAAATACATATACAAAATACATACACTTTTACCTATATATTTATAACTCTGTTTATTTAAGTGTAATATTACATCAGAAAAATAAAATAAAAATATATTAAGTATATAAAAAAAAGTCTTAAATATATAAAATAATAAAATCAAGATTACAAAAAAATAAAGGAATCAAATCATAGGTAAATATACATATAAATATAACCCCAAAAATTAACTTGTAATTAATAACCTCAAAAAAAAATAAATAAAAATCATAATAAAATAATATAGAAAGTAATAAACAACTTTTTTATATAAATTTAGTTTAATAAAATCATTTATTAATTATTATTGATTTTATAAATCATTTCGGGCTGGTTTTTCTTGGTTGGTCCACGTGCGCATCTCTAGTTGTCTTCGGTCAGCTGTCTGACTACACCTATGCCTTGTCAGAACATAGGTTTTGACCTTCCTTCACCCTTTTTCCAAGTCAATACAAGCATCAACTTGGTTAGATCTCTTCTGGAGTTTTTCACCGTGATCATTGTACATATAAGCCCCGGTGAATCCTCGAGGATTGGATCGCTCACGTTCCCTCGATCTTTCTAGTTGACCACTTGTCACTACCTAACCTCACCTCTGTCCAATTTTTATTTTCTATCCTCTTCCGCCAAACCCTAGTCTGAGCTTGGATTGAGATATCCGATGACAGCAGCTACCTCCCCGGAGCTCCAGCGAGGCACGCGAGCATTGAATCGAGTGATCCGAGCTTCTCCGTCAGCTTCGCCGGAGCCTCTGTTTCTTGTCGTGGTTGACGGTAAGATCTCATTTCCTTAGTCATTTTTGTTCCTTAGGCTAGCAGTAATATAGGTTAGGTCTTATTTTGGGTTGAATCCATCGCGTTATTTGTATCGTCCGATTTCATCGCAAGGCGGAGCCCCAGCTCCACCACCGTATTCTGACTACCTCCTAGACTCTCCACCTCACCTGACCACCTCCTTCCTCTTTCCCCTTCGCTTCTCGTTGCTCTGTGCCCCCCTCATCCAGAACCAGATCTTGCATAGATCTGGACAGTACGTCCTCCACTCCGCCGCATCACCAGAGGATCTCCATCTGACCCACCTCGCACTCCATTCCACTTCTAAGAAGCCCCATGACCTTCTCCTTTGTTTACTTGCTTGTCTTAAAGGTACTGACTGGTCGAAGGACTCCTTTGGAGTCAATTTTGTAGAAGTCGCGGGTACATAGAGCCTCATTCTTCCTCGAGCTCATTTGATGCCATCTCGGCTCCAGCATACCTTCTGAAGCATCCATTAGAAGCGGAGGGACTTGGGATCCATTTTGGCTCTGCTTGGAGTATCCCAGGTGGTCGAAGGCTGGCTTCATCTTTGATCGAAGCTTGGAAGAATGGGAGTTCTTCCCTATTCTTCTAGGGACCCTTATAGTCGTCTGATCTCCTCTTGCTTCAAGAACTGCCAGTCGTCGTCGGATCAGTAACACTTCAGTTGTAGATCTTCCCCGAAGGATCTAATCTCCACCGCTGGTTCGAAGAGGTATCACGCTCCCCTACTACGATACATGGATAAGTGGCTTGCTAGCCACTGTTGGATCCTGCCTTCATTGGGTATTTTGCACTGCAAACCTAACACCTTTTTGTAATTAATATTTAATGCTCAAACATTCATCTACCTTTATGTAATTTTCGTAATATTTGCATGAAGGCCCCCGAACTTTTTTTATTAGCATTTGAGTCCATGTCATCTCACCTCACGTGCGGTCCTACATGAGGTGGGTATTTTGCGCTTCTACCCCTTAAACTTTTTGTATTTTGTTTTGGTTTAGGAAGTTTTTATTCTAGTTATATAGCTTTGTGCACTTTGTAGTCTGACCCCTAAACTTTAATTTAATTACATATATACCCTTGCTAGGTTTGTAGTTTCTTTTTGTTGTTTCTCAATTATTAAAATTGTCAATTTTGCTCTAAAAATCCTCAAAAAGAAGATTAGATTCCTGATATGTCATAGATTCACGCCACATTTTTGTATTTTAATTTTAAACATTTTTACTATTTTATAAAAATAAAAAATAGCACAAATATTTCCTATTTACAGTATAAATACCATAAATATGAAAATCTTTTTAGAAAATTTCCAAAAAAATATATTTAGTTTATTTAAATGTTTAGAGCCTTCAGAACAAAAATCCATAAAATAGAAAAAGAAAATTCTTAAAAAATAGAAAAGCCCAAAATCCTTCATAAAATCTAAAAAAATCTTTCAAAATTCCAAAAATATTGTTTTCTATTTTATAATTTTATTTATATTATTATATACCTATTAAAAGTGATTTGAAGAATTTTGGAATTATTTTTCTATTTTTAATCTTCATTTCAATTTCAACCTATTATTTAATTTGTGATATTTTTATTTTAAAAATATATAAAAATTAGTGAAATTCAGAAAAATCACAAAAAATTAAAAATTATTTGAAACAAAAAATCAATTCTTTAATTTTTAGGTATTTTTAGTTATATTCATATTTATATTATCCTATATTGTATATATAATCTTATATATCCTATATTGTATATTTAAAAGGAAAAGAAATATAAAATCAGAGAAATATAAAAGGAAAATGTAGAATATAAAATAAAAACAAATATAAAATTATAAAAACAAAAATATAAAAAATATATAAAATAAAAAAACCCACAAAAACAAAACCATACTTTGGCTAAGTGATTGAAAAGACAAATTCTAGAGACTGATTGTTAGATTTTATCTTGTTCTACACCTTTTGTTTCATGTGTTCAACCCCTAGTTGCTTGTCACTATACATCTTTTGTATGGTATAATAAATTTTGATTCACACTTTCTTGCTTGATTTATTCTTTGTGTGGGTTGATTGTTGATTGAAGATAATTATTGAGGAGTTGTCACAGCGATTGAGTCCTCGCCCTGTGATGCTCATTTTAGACACATCGATTTTTGCACTCATTGAGGAGGTACTCACTAACCCTTGCATCTCAGGGTTCAACTCACTAACAAGACTCTGGACCAGCATCATCTTGCTTATGCCATGCCCTGGGCATTTCTATATTATGTCTGTAAACCTCTCTCAGGTTTCATAGAATGGTTCATTAGGGAAATGAGGGAAGCTTGTGAGCTTGATCCTCATTTGATTAATTCTACTTACTGAGTATAATTTCTTTAAAAACATGGTCTTGAAGGTAGCCCATATGGTGACCACTTTCCCTAGATTTTTCAGCCAATAAGCCGCCTTATCAGTCAAGGCGAAGGGGACAACTCTCAACCTTATATAGTCTTGACTAACCCTAAGATAGTAAAAGTTGTCACAGACCAGCTCAATGTCTCGAAAAAAGGCATATGGTTCTTCATGATTGTTTCCTCCAAACTTAGGTAACAGCGCGAGGAAATGTGGTTTGTGCTCGAACGCATCCTCAAGGGGCATAGGCCTCAACCAACTATAATCTTCATCTAATTCAGGGAGGTATGTGTCTTCTATAGTAGCTTCTCCTCATTGTAGTTCTGCCATCTGTACTCTAAGCATTGCATTGTGTTGCTCGGTTGTGGTAACTCTAGCAAGAATTGCACGCAACAAGTCATTGTCCTCGTCTTCACCATGGTTCTTATTGGGAGGAATATTGACTTCCTTTTCACCTTCAAATGCAGAAAGGTCTAGGTTAGATACATGGCTAGAAGGTTTAGGAGTTCTACCAAAGATAAAAGGGTTAGTTTGGGATTGACTAAACCCTGAAGGGACTTGAGAAGAGGGTCATCCCAAGACCAAATGGGTTCGAGAATAGGGTCATCTCGAATCCAAGGAGACGTAAAATCCAAGGAGTTCCGTGAAGTGACCGTAAGGCTCGAATAAAAATTCCCAGAGAAATCCATCTCTGATGTCAAGAGAATCGACAAGAGCGCGAGGGGTGAGTCAAAGGATAGAGAATAAACACACAAAGCAAACACAATTCAAACCCATAGATTCACCACTTAACGCTTGTGAAGGCACATTAGAGTTTGACCGCTTATCTTTTCAATGTTAATTCAATGATAAAACAATCTTTGAGCAGATTAAGCTAGGTGCAGGAGAGTGTCACAACGACTGGTCCCAAATTTGTATGGCTAGTTGTACCTACTTTCAACCAATATAGTTGTAAGTACAGACCATAGAATTACTACCCTTATTACTTCAGGTTGTTGCCTTACATGATGTCCTTTAACCATCCAATATGCTAAGGGCGACTGTAGTTCCCTCACTGAGAAGTAAATACTTGTTTTTTAATCCAGTAGTCAGAATGAAGCCTCCAAATTTTAGTTCTACTCTAAGTATGCAATACTTGTCCTTAGAAAAACAATGAGTGAGTTTCTCTCCACCAGACACAAGGGTTAATTTTATGCCAATTATATATATAGTCACCTTGATTAGCAGTCTAATTTTGGAGTTATCACTTGAGTCTTATGTGAGCACAGAAAAGTCATGCCTAATGAACAGTCCCAATTCCTTTAATTCCTAAGTTTCAAAACTAAGGTAAATGATCGAGAAAGCCAATGCAAGTATTTAAATCAATGATGCGTGCTAAGAAGAAGACTTACAGTGATTCCCCACATTCTTCATGTGTGATGCAATACAAGGAATTAAAATTACACGAAACGATATGCATAGATGAAAATGCCCTAAATAGATAGTTTTATTAGTAGGAAGAATTACTTTAAAATTTGGTTAAGTAGAATGATCTATAGTGTGTATAGTTAGGGGAATATGTGTAGCCTAAAAATTACGAGCACAATCAAAATTATCTAAGCTAGCGTATGTGCACCTAATTTCTACGCCACTCAAGTCTGGTCCCAATCACACAGATGGGGTTGAAACAGACCTGATAAACCACTAAATGTCCAGTCCAAATTATTACAAAAATTAGGGTAGAGAGAGACCATATAAATGATGCAGAAATTAAAACTATCTAACTCTCTCCCGTATAATAAAATTGAAAACAATCTTCTTCTTCGCATATCATTGAATTTATATCCAAAATTGCTCTGAGTTCTTTGCAAAGAGAGAAACTACGGTTAGTATCTGTAGTGAGAGAGATTTACAATTAAAATTAAATGCAAAAAATGACATAGAAATTAATTTCACAAAAATTAGTTATAGGAATTAATTTAAAACTTTAAAAATTCACCGTTCCCTAGCAACGACGCCATTTGATGAACCGATATTTTCACCTCTTTAATAATCGACAATTGTAGTATATGATATGGGAAATGATCTATCAAAAACCAAAATCTTTAATGTTGTGGAGAATTTTTATTTGCAAGTCTACTAAGATCGAACACAAGGAACAATGATTTTTAGTTGCATGGTTTAAAATTGATTCCAATAATTAATTAAATATTATTTCTATGTCTGGAAATAAAGTGAAAATAAAATGATAGATATGCAAAGATGAAGATGCAATGCAATGCGAGAGTACATGATCTGTGATTATAAGATTCAAATCCTTAACTAACATAATAAATATCCTCAAAATAAAATCATTGATCAAATAATTATTTTTCAAGAAATATATTCACATTAGTCACAAATTATAGACAAGAAGACCAATAGATCTATGAATAATTATGCAATTAGTGAGATCACACAATAATTTTATCAACAAATATTTTGCCCTCAGAATTCCTTGCGATTTAATTTCCAAATTAAATGACTTATAATTTCATAAAATTAATAGGGAAATAAATGACTCCTCCTTAATTAAGCTCCTGTAAAAATTAACTCCTAGAAGAATATGACCAATAAATCTTTTTCCTTGGATAAGCCCATGTATAGATTATTCCTTCAAGTAATAATTTCCATCCATCACAAGAAAATTAAGCAATTTAACTTTATTTAATCAAATCCTTGCAAAATAGATCATTAATTTCCTCAAATAAAATAGTGCACAAGATGTCAGAAATCAACCTGCATAAATCAAATTGAGCCTCAAATAATTATCATTGGTAAATAGCCTTTGATCTGTTCATAAGACAGATAGAATAGATAGAATTGTAGTGCATTCAATTAGTTTCTAAATGACATATCATGCGAAAAAGTCGGAGTTCAAATGAGAAAGTTGGGATCAATAGAAATGTCAGAGACTAAAATATAGTAAAAATAAAGTT
The DNA here is from genome assembly GCA_037367405.1 of Ottelia alismoides. Classification (NCBI taxonomy): domain Eukaryota; kingdom Viridiplantae; phylum Streptophyta; class Magnoliopsida; order Alismatales; family Hydrocharitaceae; genus Ottelia; species Ottelia alismoides. The sequence continues at coordinate 335,218 of JAZKJV010011585.1, read as the reverse complement.
TTTATTCTCAAAAGTTCCCTGGAGGGACTTATCTACAATATATGAAACTTTCTTGGTTTTTTGTACAAATTCTCCAAGGTAGTCCTGTCATGTAATCTGGGCTGTCTGCAATTTCTGGAGAGGGCAAAGGCCTTCGTGCAATGTTACCTCGCAGCACATGTTGCGCATGTGCTACGTAGGTTCAAGTGGAGGTGAGGCTCAGGCTCGATCACTGAGCCTCTAGGTGGCTGGTTGCACGAGCTTCAGGTGCGGGCGAAGTTTCAGAGACCCGAGCTTGAGGTTCAACGTGGCTTTGGCTGTGTGGGAGCAACATGGCGCGTGAGTGGAGGTTTGGAGGGCTTGAGCTTCGAGCCTTGGGTCGAGGCTTGTGTAGATGCCGTGGTGGTATGGTATACGTCAGATCGAGGGAAAGGAATCCAATCCTATGGCTGGTGATTGGCTTAGCGATGGATGGTGGAGGAGTCGATGTCGGTAGAGCGAGAGGTGGTGAGGGAGCAGGGGCTCCATCGAGCTGGGCGGCGATGGTCGGTACCATATAGGTGTTAGCTGAAGAGTGGAAAAGAGATGGGAGCGGGGCACGGTGAAGCTACGGTGTGGCAACACGAAGGTGGAGGCAGAGCGAAGGTGATGAAGGCGGAACTCATAGATGAGGAGCGGCAAGGCAAGCGGTGCTCTGTAGGAGACAAACAAAGGGGATGGAGATCAAGGGCGGTCGATAGAGTAGAGGAGAAGGTGGATTATGAAATAAAGAAGCGAAAGAATGAGGAAGAGGAGTAGAGGAGGAGGAATAAGAGAAAGGGGTTGCCTACCTGGGGTTCATCGGAGAAATGAGAGATCGCAGAGGGGCTCTCATATTATCGATCTTCGCCTCAAGGAGCTCAACGTGAGCTTCGAAGCTCAACAACAGAAGAAGATCCCAGCTGCTTTAAAGTCCCAGATTGGACCTTGAATCACGTAAGGTCCACACTTCAGTTTAGCACGACAGGACACGATCCTTGTCACTGGCCTTGGCCCAGAGCTGAAAGGTGAAGTTGCCCCCAATAATGGCGGATGGTCATCGGCGGTGGAGGTCGGGTGTCTTTATAGGAGATGAGGGGGAAATCAATTACAGAAGAAGAGGTGGTTGTGGATGTCGTAATGGTAGGAGAGGAGCAGGCGGTGGTTATGAGAGAAGGGGGAGGCAGAGGGACGAAAAGCAGAGGACGTGGACGGAAGAGGAGCAGGCGGAAGAGGGGGAGGCTGCGGGGAGGAAGGGGATGGGCGGGGTGTTGGACATGCGAGCCCACAGCGAGCCATTATGCAATAAATGTTATTACGAATATCATTCCCAAATCTGAAATGAAGAATACATAATTTGCATAATAGGACCCTTAGTACAATTAGGGTTATGTACCATGGCCATCTTGATGATCATACAGCTTTTGATTCAAATATTGAATCATAGAGGCTGGTGCTTGGATGAACATCTAAAGAGTTAGATTGAGGACTCATCAAGCACTATCAAATGATTGTTAAGATATGATCTCCAGCCTGAGTAGAAGATGGCAATTCTTTCTCAGTTAGGCTGATATATGACCGACCTCTTGATGCAGGTCCTATGCATAGGGATAGAGATTCAGAGGTGTCAGATTAGTTAGGTCAAAGAGTTGACTTAACAAGATCGAGATAACCAAAGTCCTATATCGTATGATGTCATGATATAGGCATGCATCCTCTGACCGGAGACAGATGTGTTACTATATGTCTGAGTATGTACATTTGGCAGACCAATAGGTTGATGACCTAATCAAGGTCTATACACCGGCGCGCTGGTGTTCATGCAAGGGCATATGAATAATACGATCTCTCAAAGGGATCATACAGGTTCATTACTGAACCGGACGACATGAGCTCATTGACGACCCGAAAAATCGGCCCTTTAATAGTGCGAAATTAGCACTTGGAATTGTCGTAGCAGTCGGTCCGATTTTGGTCATCAAAAGACCATCTCATTGATAAACGTCAAATAAGAATGCGATGGTCATTAATTTTTTTTACTTGGTAAGATACCAAGGTCGAACTCAGGGACACGAGCCTCTCTCGTATTAATCGGATTTCTCTTTATTTACCTAAGTGTTGAGTTAAAGGCATATAGGTCAAAGCATGCAAGACAATACAACAACAAGACAATGCATTAAAAATAAACATGCGTTTTTTTATCAATTTTTTATCATGCGAATAAATGGACATGCAAAGCGAATTATATGCCCAAAATGATAGTCTCTTGAGCCATAAAAAAATTGCGAGTCAAAACGAGTTGAAATAAAGAAGCACTCTACATTTATAAAGCAAGTAGGCATGACTAACATAGAAATCAGGACACTTAGCTAATGAAATAATACACTACTGGTCATAGTGTCAAATCTAAAATTAAATCATGCCATAATAAAGATGACGAGAAGAGCTTCAAAATGAAACTGAAATCAACTCGATTGGAGATACGTGGCTCAAGATATGCAACAAAGAAGCTAAGGGCATAACTGAAATAAAACATGAAATAAAATTGCATACAGGTCCCTGGGAGGGACTAAAATGTAAATAAACAAAAGAGCGGGACCTTCCCTGTAATTTGCCCACACGCACAGGGGCCTTTCTGCAAATAATAAAAACCGTAAGGGTTTCAATGTAAATTTTCCCCTGCGCGCATGGTCAGCACGTGCGTCAGGACCTGGATGCAAAATGGAGAAGATGGCAGGGGGTCTCTGCAAATAACCCAGGGATTCACGTGCCAGGTACGTGCCTCCCCAGGTTCGGACGAAGGGTCGGGTTCGGCAGAGGCTCGGATTTGCTTCGGCTGGCTTGGGCGTTGGCTTTGGCTCGGTGCAGGCTCGTAGAGGCTCGGAATTCCCAAGCCTGGAGAGTCGGAGACGAAGGCTCGGGGAGGTTCTGGTGACGCCACGTGGCTAGGTGTGGGCCATCCGATCGTGGTGATCGAATGGCTCCTGAAGTCGATGTCGTGGCCGCATAGGAACCGTTGGATCTTGAGGATCCAACGGTACCTGGAAGTAGTTCTGAGCGGTGACGTGGCCTCATCGGGACCGTTGGATGGTCGCCGGGATTGGACCATCCAACGGTAACAGTGCGTCATCCTCCACCTTCGGCTGGCGGCGAATAACGAGCTCCGGCGAGGGAGCCCGAGCTCCGCCACTCGTTCACGACCGCTATGGAGCTCGCCCGAGGCTCCTGAAGGTTTGTCGATGAAGCTGGGAGCTCGGGCGAGGTTATGGACCTCCTGGCGTGACCCATCGGAGCCCGCACGTCGAAGTCGGAGCTGATGAAGAGTGGCTACGATGGTCCTCCGATCATTGACGCTTCGATGACCTGCATTGTTAGAAACGTAGCCAAAGCAAAGAGGGCATGTGTGCATGGATGAAGAGAGGCGAGATGGGAGCTCATATGAGAGAAGGAAGAGGAGCTCGAAGCTCCTCCGCCGTGGGCGGCGGAGGAGGTGGGTCGGAGGCGATGGAGGTCGCGGAGAAACGGAAGGGTGATCGGAGAGTGTCGCGGAGAAGGGGAGGTGTTGGCGAAGCTTTAAAGGGGGTTAATGGCAGGTGAACATGGCCGGAGAGACCTACAAAATTAAGCAAAATGCAAGAAAAATACAAGAAAGGAGGGAGGAGGTTTACCTGATCGGAGATGGAGCGAGGGGCTTGGGCCAGGGCTCGAATCGAGCCCCGGGTCTTCGTTGTACACGGCCAGCCGCTCCGTGCAGCTCGGGCGGTCGCTGCGAGGCGCCGCGACTCCGCCGTGAGTGGCGGAGGGTCTCACCGGAGGATGGGGTCGTCTTCGCTCGATCTTCTCGCCTCCCCCTGTCACAGGGATGGGCCCCTCCCCACGTAAAGGTGGACCGGTTGGAATGACGGGGGATGCGAGGTTTTTTAAAGATGGATGTCGGCGGTGCAGGTGGTGATGGTCGTGGTTTTAGAGGCGATCATTGGACGACTGAGAGGTGTTCGTGGGACATGGAGTGATGTGCGGGGTAGAGGGAAGATGGGGGAAGACCGAGATGCGGTTGGCGAGGTGGGAGGTTGACTGGAGTGGCGGAGAAAAAGGGAAGGGTGGACGGGTTGCGCGAGGTGGATCGTGGGAGAGAGAAGAAGGCTGGAGGTTGACGACGACGCTCCGCTGTTGGATCTGGAGATCCAACGGTGGAGAATTGGGCGCGGAGCCACGGTTGAGATTAGATCGGGGGGCGGAGCGATCGAAGGGTTGCGCTCATGCCACTGTCGAGCTACGGGCTCGACGCTTAAGGACGGTTCAGATGGACCCCAGGATTTGATCGGACGGTTGAGGGGCATCAAAGGAAGGAACAGCTGAGATGGAACATCTGGGGCGCGATCGATCGGTCTTCAAAGCGCCACGTGGCGAGCTCTGCTTAAGGCACAAATGAACGGTGCGAATTGAAGGCGGGGGAAGATCTGATGGATGAGGACATAGGCGTGCGTGGACACAGCGGGGCTGTTGGATCTGAAGCAAGATCCAACGGCCAGGGGTGGTGGCGGATGAGACAAGAGAGGCGGGCCACGTGGCGCCTCCAGAATTGGCCACGTGGCCCAATCAGGTTATTCAGAGAGCATTTTTTATTTTTGAAGGCTTAATTGGTTGAATTTGAGAAAACTCAAAACATGAAAGTTGCAGATTTTGATGAGATCTACAAGTTTCATGTTGACCAAAATTGGAGATGGAATCAACAAAGGCCCGAAATATTTTTGAGGGTATTTTTAAGTCTAAAAATACCACGAATTTTTGTTTTGTCATTTTTTTGTGATTTTTAATTTATTAGAGACTCTGATAATTACAGGACATTACCAGGGTTTTATTGCCAAAACTTTAAGCAAGGGGGTTAATTATAGAAAATAAAGATGATGAAATGGAGTTTCATCACCCCCTATACTTAAACTATGCTCGTCCTCGAGCATCAAAAAGAATGACTAAGTTGGATTAACCCCCTTGTGCATGTGAATACAGGATCCAATCTGATCAAGTCGACTCGACTTTAGAGATCCAAAATTCTAGAGTTCAACCCAGCCTTAATCAAGAGGCTTCCAATTCCTCTACTTCTCTAGACTCTCTCTGATGTACCTATAAGCTAAAGGATATGAAGTTTAGTGTTGACTGCAATTTTGAGAGTAGAGTCAAATCTTCACCCAAAGTCTTAGTCCGAGAAAATCTCCTAAGGACCCTATCCTCAACACTAAGGAATAAATCCAATCTTGCATTCAGTCCACCGTCTCTTTAGTTGTCAGACTTAGAAAATGTAGATGGCAGGCCAGAAATGGAGGGCATGAGATGTGTCAATTCTTCTCTCCCTCTCATTGGAACAAGGATTCTCTCTAGTGCCTTTTTACGCTACACATTTTTTTGGTGTTGATCAGTGCGTCCGTCAAGAGAAGTTGGAGTCGTCTGCACTTGTTTTCCTGGGAGTACACCAGGGTGTGTCTCTTTTGAGTACCTATCGTACCTTCGACACCCAGACTTGTAGCATTTACGATGCAGAGCCCTTTTTTGGTGCAAGCCCGACTCCTGGCCCTAATAGCGGTGGTCCAAGTGGACACTTTGAAAAGTTTGGGAGCGCTCGCCTTTGGTGGAAGCTCTTTGATATTTGACTTTGTGGACTGAGAGCTTTTCTTTGAATTTCTTTGACTTGTATAATTTGTGGCTAGCTCCACTGCTTTTACCAAGAGTTGGCGCACACTGATCAACATTTTTTTATTTTTATTTCACACCCTGGCACTTAGGTCAATATCAAGAGATTAATATAAGAACCAAGTTCTCATATTGGCTAATATTGCTGACACTCAGGTTTCATGAAGCCTCCAAAGATTTTATCCCATTCTCGAGCATCATTAGATCAAATCCAAACTCGACTTCCTCATCCCAATCCCTAAGGTGAAAAATCAACTCATCTCATCAAAAACCGCAGTCGTGCATGTGATGTGCTGATCATATTCTTTATGTCTGAGACTAAGCATGGAATATAGCATGCAAATCTAGAAACCTAGGGGAATGTGGACGATTAAGTCTATGACCCTGATGGCTAAGGCTGGTTAACCTAAAAATCTCAAAGACCTCAAAAAGCTAAGTCTCCTTGACCAACTCAGATCCTGGGTGAAAGTGTAAGTGTAGAGGACTAATCCAACTTCTTCATTCAAAAACAAGATTTTTTTTTGAACTTCAAGAGATATTAGAACTACCTAAACTCAATTGAGCATCTGCAATTCAGCCAGTATGGATGTAAGTACAGGCCGAAGCCCGTTGCTTGAGGACGGGGCCTTACGAGATGTCCTCTAAACCATCCAATCTGCTAAAGGTGAACCCTCACTGAATGCGGCTTACTTAATTGGGCTTAGTAGTCACTAACGGCTCCTAAAGGGCTTTGCGGTTTTTCTCATTTTTATGGATTTTAATAAAGGTTAAAACACAAGTTAAACTCAACTTTCCTTGAAAAGACATGGCGATTTTTCAAAACCATGTCACACAAATAAAAAGTTTTTCAAAACATTTTCAAAAGAATTTTTCAAACAAGGAAAATCATTTTCGAAAATATTTCTATAAAAGATAGCGTAACATAATATCGAAAAACCGCGAAATCATTTGAGTTCTCTTAGTCCAAAGATTTTTACCTTAGCCAAAAAGTTTTAACTTTTTCAAATTTTTCAGATTATAGCTAAAATAAATATACGGTATATACGGTATACCCCCCTATACTTAAACTTTGCTATGTCCTCATAGCACTAGATGTTACAAGTACATAGGTCCATTTAAGTATATAGGAATATACGGGAGCTAAGAGGGGCTCCCCCTATACTTAGGTTAGAAATATCCTAATTATAAAGGCAAGAAAAGAGGAGTAAAGAAATCACAGGGACTCGGGTCCCCCCTATACTTAGGCTGAGATTAGCCTAAGTATAAAGATGGGAATTGATGTTGGGAGGGACCCAAGGTGAACGAAGAAGAGGATGGATTTACAAATGAGTGGATGAATCTTCGGAGATGAAATGGAGTGACTAAGGCTCGGGGAAGTGTGTCGCAACAAACATGGCTCAATCAAACAAGCAATACTCTCAATTTCACCAACTCACACATGAAACCAACCAAGGTTGGTTTATTATCTTGTCGGTTTTATTGGTGATAAAACATTAAAAAAATTTACGCAAAGAAAAGATATGAAGTGAAAATCATTGCGTAAGCGAGGGTATTGCTCTCCCAAAACCGAAGTTTTACTCCATTTTAGGTTGACTTGCAATTAACAGTCCCAATTTTATTTTAGGTTATCAGTGATTATGGTTAGCACAAAATCAAGAAATCATCGTCTACCGTTCATTCCCTTTTTCCATTTAACCTAGGTGATCAAGCAAGGAAAATGAAACCGAGAAAAACCGCGTATTCGATAAAACCACGATCTAAGCCAAGCGAGAAATCATGCAATGACTTAGCGAAAAAATCCGTGAAAAACTTGGGCCGTGTTGAAAACCAAAGCTCATGTATGCAAGTCGATTAAAAGGCCGCACCTAACATGCTTCTATTAGCGGTGATAATTTTCATTAATTTTAGCTAAGTGATGCGAGATTATGTGCGTCTAAATTTAAAGTGTGTCCTACCTATGAGCAAACACTTAAAAGATAAAAAATGGAATATGCTCAAAGAGCCGCGTGCCTGATCCTAGGTCGACACTCAAGTGGGGATGATCCCCACACAACCACATTCGTTCGATTACACACGTGAGTCTTCGATCGAAGACCGCTGTAAAAGACGAGTTTATTACAAGTTCATGCATGGAAATTAAAATGCAAGAAAAATTTTTTTCTTTCTTCTCGATGTACTCCAAGCGGTTCCTGCGATTCCTCTCAGCGAGAGACACCAGCTCCTCGCCTCCTTGATCCATCAAGGGCCCTGCCACAGAAACAATGATTAGAGATCAATCGAAAAGAAAATTTTATAATAAATGAACAAAAATGACCTATAAAAAAGATACACTTAAATAAACAAAAAAATCCAAAAAATAAAAGAAATGAGTCGTGTCCCCGGCAACGGCGCCATTTGACGACCCGAAAAATTGGCCCTTTAATAGTGTGAAATTAGCACTTGGAATTGTCGTAGCAGTCGGGCCGATTTTGGTCATCAAAAGACCATCTCATTGATAAACGTCAAATAAGAATGCGATGGTCATTAATTTTTTTTACTTGGTAAGATACCAAGGTCGAACTCAGGGACACGAGCCTCTCTCGTATTAATCGGATTTCTATTTATTTACCTAAGTGTTGAGTTAAAGGCATATAGGTCAAAGCATGCAAGACAATACAACAACAAGACAATGCATTAAAAATAAACATGCATTTTTTTATCAATTTTTTATCATGCGAATAAATGGACATGCAAAGCGAATGATATGCCCAAAATGATAGTCTCTTGAGCCATAAAAAAATTGCGAGTCAAACCGAGTTGAAATAAAGAAGCACTCTACATTTATAAAGCAAGTAGGCATGACTAACATAGAAATCAGGGCACTTAGCTAATGAAATAATACACTACTGGTCATAGTGTCAAATCTAAAATTAAATCATGCCATAATAAAGATGACGAGAAGAGCTTCAAAATGAAACTGAAATCAACTCGATTGGAGATACGTGGCTCAAAATATGCAACAAAGAAGCTAAGGGCATAACTGAAATAAAACATGAAATAAAATTGCATACAGGTCCCTGGGAGGGACTAAAATGTAAATAAACAAAAGAGCGGGACCTTCCCTGTAATTTGCCCACACGCACAGGGGCCTTTCTGCAAATAATAAAAACCGCAAGGGTTTCAATGTAAATTTTCCCCTGCGCGCATGGTCAGCACGTGCGTCAGGACCTGGATGCAAAATGGAGAAGATGGCAGGGGGTCTCTGCAAATAACCCAGGGATTCACGTGCCAGGTACGTGCCTCCCCAGGTTCGGACGAAGGGTCGGGTTCGGCAGAGGCTCGGATTTGCTTCGGCTGGCTTGGGCGTTGGCTTTGGCTCGGTGCAGGCTCGTAGAGGCTCGGAATTCCCAAGCCTGGAGAGTCGGAGACGAAGGCTCGGGGAGGTTCTGGTGACGCCACGTGGCTAGGTGTGGGCCATCCGATCGTGGTGATCGAATGGCTCCTGAAGTCGATGTCGTGGCCGCATAGGAACCGTTGGATCTTGAGGATCCAACGGTACCTGGAAGTAGTTCTGAGCGGTGATGTGGCCTCATCGGGACCGTTGGATGGTCGCCGGGATTGGACCATCCAACGGTAACTGTGTGTCGTCCTCCACCTTCGGCTGGCGGCGAATAACGAGCTCCGGCGAGGGAGCCCGAGCTCCGCCACTCGTTCACGGCCGCTATGGAGCTCGCCCGAGGCTCCTGAAGGTCTGTCAATGAAGCTGGGAGCTCGGGAAAGGTTATGGACCTCCTGGCGTGACCCATCGGAGCCCGTACGTCGAAGTTGGAGCTGATGAAGAGTGGCTCCGATGGTCCTCCGATCATTGACGCTTCGATGACCTGCATTGTTAGAAACGTAGCCGAAGCAAAGAGGGCGTGTGTGCATGGATGAAGTGAGGCGAGATGGGAGCTCATATGAGCGAAGGAACAGGAGCTCGAAGCTCCTCCGCCGTGGGCGGCGGAGGAGGTGGGTCAGAGGCGATGGAGGTCGCGGAGAAACAGAGGGGTGATCGGAGAGTGTCGCGGAGAAGGGGAGGTGTTGGCGAAGCTTTAAAGGGGGTTAATGGCAGGTGAAGATGGCCGGAGAGACCTACAAAATTAAGCAAAATGCAAGAAAAATACAAGAAAGGAGGAAGGAGGTTTACCTGATCGGAGATGGAGCGAGGGGCTTGGGCCGGGGCTCGAATCGAGCCCCGGGTCTTCGCTGTACACGGCCAGCTGCTCCGTGCAGCTCGGGCGGTCGCTGCGAGGCACCGCGACTCCGCCGTGAGTGGCGGAGGGTCTCACCGGAGGATGGGGTCGTCTTCGCTTGATCTTCTCACCTCCCCCTGTCACAGGGAGGCGGAGGAGGGCTGGGCCCCTCCCCGCGTAAAGGTGGACCGATTGGAATGACGGGGGATGCGAGGTTTTTTAAAGATGGATGTCGGCGGTGCAGGTGGTGATGGTCGTGGTTTTAGAGGCGATCATGGGACGACTGAGAGGTGTTCGTGGGACATGGAGTGATGCGCGGGGTAGAGGGAAGATGGGGGAAGACCGAGATGCGGTTGGCGAGGTGCGAGGTTGACTGGAGTGGTGGAGAAAAAGGGAAGGGTGGACGGGTTGCATGAGGTGGATCGTGGGAGAGAGAAGAAGGCTGGAGGTTGACGACAATGCTCCGCCGTTGGATCTGGAGATCCAACGGTGGAGAATTGGGCGCGGAGCGACGGTTGAGATTAGATCGGGGGGCGGAGCGATCGAAGGGCTGTGCTCACGCCACGTGTCGAGCTACGGGCTCGGCGCTTAAGGACGTCTCAGATGGACCCCAGGATTCGATCGGACTGTTGAGGGGTGTCAAAGGAAGGAACGGCTGAAATGGAAAATCTGGGGCGCGATCGATCGGTCTTCAAAGCGCCACGTGGCGAGCTCTGCTTAAGGCGCAAATGAACGGTGCGGATTGAAGGCGGGGGAAGATCTGATGGATGAGGACATAGGCGTGCGTGGACACAACAGGGCCGTTGGATCTGAAGCGAGATCCAACGGCCAGGGGTGGTGGCGGATGAGACAAGAGAGGCGGGCCACGTGGTGCCTCCAGAATGGGCCACGTGGCCCAATCAGGTTATTCAGAGAGCATTTTTGATTTTGAAGGCTTAATTGGTCGAATTTGAGAAAACTCAAAACATGAAAGTTGTAGATTTTGATGAGATCTACAAGTTTCATGTTGACCAAAACTGGAGATGAAATCAAACAAAGGCCCGAAATATTTTTAAGAGTATTTTTAAGTCTAAAAATACCACGAATTTTTGTTTTGTCATTTTTTTGTGATTTTTAATTTATTAGAGACTCTGATAATTACAGGACATTAACATGGTTTTATTGCCAAAACTTTAAGCAAGGGGGTTAATTATAGAAAATAAAGATGATGAAATGGAGTTTCATCACTCATTCATGAGATATTGGGAAGAATCAAATTCCGTGCACGGTCATCTCTCTTTGGAATCTTGATTAAATTTGTAGGTTTGATATATACCTTTGGAAAGTATATGATCAAGACCTAGGTATGTATATTCTTTTGGAAAGTATATGATCTATACCGACGCCCAATGATCGAATGAGAAACTTAATGATAAATCCCTGAAGTAGACAGTGTAAAATTGATCTTATACTTCAGGATTATTCTGAGTCTTCCAGTATGCAGGATGTACAGGTATTGGGAATACCTGAGGGTGATGTGATCATAAACGATTGTATAACCATGACGCTTCCATTCCTAGGGAGTGATGAAACGGGTCTGGATTTTAGTGACTCCTCTTAGTAGAGAAGTAATCTGATATTAGTCCAAATATTGGACATTGATTTGAATGCGATTCAGATTCAATGAGAAGATTAGATTTGCGGTCTTGATTTAATCAAGCATCTATGGAGGCCCGAGATCTAGATTTGAGATGTGATCTCAATATCCAAGTCACTACACATGGAACAACACAATTACCATGTCCTTATCTCCGAGTATTCGCGGAGAAAGTACATTATCCTTGAAAGGGTTCATGGATAATTCTATTGTTGATATATGTATCCGAGCATTGAGAAAATAGATAACTAAATGTGATTTAATTATCATGAATAATATGAATTTGATACATATTATAAGGAGAATTATCTTAGATAATTAAATGTGATTTGATTATCAAAGATGTGAATAATGTGAATGTGATTCATATTATTTGGGCACGTGAGAATGGGGATCCAAGATGATTAAATGTGATTTAATTATCATGGATATGAATAATGTGGATAGCACTATTCATATTATTCATAATATATTATAAATGTGATTTATAATGTATTAGAGAGAGCTAATTATAATTTATATTTGTTAATTAATTATTGATGTGTATTGGATACACATTGTGTAATTAATTGAAAATGTAAATTATATTTTATTTTGGGTTGTGAATGTGATTCACAAATTTCTAATGGCAAGATTGCAATATTCTCAAAATTAATTGTGAATATTTTTGAAGAATAAATCACAACAAAATTTGTTGGATTAAATAAAGGAGATTTCCATGGAAATATGCAATCTCATGAAATCTCATGAGATTGCCCCACTTGTAATCAAGTGGACGGCCACCATAACCAATATGGAAATTGGTGGCCATCCACCATGATACATGGGGAGGCAATTTCCATGTTGGTAATCTCCCTTATTTGATTGGTTTAATTTTAGGATTGATGTATATTTGATTTGTCAAATATATTTGATCTAAATTAAATCATAAGTTGTTGGTTTTTACCAACAACAATCTTGACCATTGGATTAGACATAAATCAATCTCATCTATTGATTTTATGTGTCCCATGGATTGAGATCCATGGATCCCAAAATCCTATAAATAGAGAGGCATACCATGCTCTCTAGGGAATGCTATTGAAGTACATCTCTCTCTCTCTCTTTCTCTCTACACGCCTATTCTCTCTCCCTCTCATGGTCGTCCACCATGGATGCCCTAGAGAGAGTCTCCATCACCACAGCGTCGTCATTATGCTGCCCGATCGCTTGCTCGTGGATCTCCGTCTCCTTCGGTGTGCCTCGCTCGTAAAGAAGATGTCGGATCTCGTGTGTCGAGATATCATGAGACTCACCTCTTGGATCATCAACATGGATTGCGAGAAGCACACGATTCATCCCCGCGCTTGCAAGCGTCTCCTCCGTCGGATCGGACTTTAGACAGGAGGTCTCTTCGTTTAGAGACTCGATCGCAACCACGCTTCAAGAGGTAATCCTATTACTTATTTGTGGTTTAGACAAAACGATTCAAGAAGTGTTCTCGGATCATGTGGTTTCGTCACATGATATTTTTTTTAAAATTCCGTTGCATCGAGCAACTAGTGCGACTAGTCGCTCCTCGTCATAATTGATACGATGCTTACGCTTCTGTGATGCGCTTGAGGATCTAACCATATCCTTAAAGTGGTATCAGAGTCTTAGGTCGAAGGTTTTGGATACGATCAATAAAACCGAAGGCGACTTGGGTTCGTTAGGGTTGCGAAAGTTTTATCGCATTTCAATTTCGCATATCTCTTTAGTGATTATTTTCGGCCCTATTTAAATTGTTTAAACACAAAAATAAAACTTGATTTTGTTCATCATTAAATAAGGAAACCATAGGATCTGAGTTTACGTAATTTGGATTCTGTTTGCTCAAGATACGGTTGTTTTAATGAACATGTATTCACTGTTACAGGAACTACGAATCTTAACGTAACTAAGGAGTTAATTACTGTTTAGAAACACCTTGAAATGCGTGCAAATCACATAGGTTCTGTTTTAAATCAAATTAACCAACTTTGAAAACTTACTTTACTTAATTTGGATTTAAATTGATTGAGATATGCTAATTTTAGTAAGTAGGGGTCAATACTGAAATTTCTTTCCTAATCAAGAACCATGTGATTGTTAATTAGTGAAATTAATTGTTAATTTCATGAAATAATTATGGAAAATATTTGAGAAATATTTAATGATGATTATTTCCTTAATTGACATGGCCTCAACCAATAAATTGATAAGATTTGATCTAGATCATAATTGGAAACACAATCATTAAACCCCTTGCTTGAATAGGATTTAAAATTTATCTAGCAAATTTCCTTATAATCAAAAATGTTTTGATTATTACTATATGGTATAATTTCGGTTGAAGAACCGATGATCATCTCAAGTACAAAGTGATTGACTCGGCATTATTTTTTCCCGAGGCGGATATAGTGTCTAGTCGGGGATCACGGGGGTAGCAAGTTGCACCGGATGCGATATGTCCCACTCCCGCCGGTACTGGCCATGATTGCGGGTAGGGAACGAATGATGCCTGAGAGATCATGATGTATTTTTCTAATTATTAAAATTCGAATTAATACATATTTTGAGATAATACCATATATTCAAGTAAAAAATCAAGTTTGTTGGTTGAATTGGATTGATAATTAATTTAATATGATTAAGTTAATTATATCCAACTAAAAACACTCTATTATGAATAGATGTGCATTTCCCTTGGAAGAATTAATTATGTGAATACGATTCATGATAATTAATTAGAATTTTAATATGATATGTAGGATCACATAAGTGACATCCATGGTCTCTCATCAAGGCGAAGGGTTCCGTTGCCAGATATTGTATGTAGGAGACGCTTGTCCGAAGTGACAGCTCCTGCATACGATCCATTTGGATCAGGCTCGTCACTTCTCGAAAGAGTAAGGACGTATGCATAGTGACCCCAATATCGGGTCCTCATATTATTGGGGCGATAACGCATAGCGAGTTGTATTCCTGTTGACTGTTGGTTCAATTAATGACGGGTCATCATCACCTTAGGGGTGGTGGGCCATGGTGTTAAAGATCGAATTGAGAGATGCAAGTTGGACTTGCAGGGCGGAATGTGTTCCCGCTTCTTTTTATCCGAGTTACAGGTTCTCATATTATTGGGATGTAACAAAGATAAGGAAGGAGATCCCAGATCTTGCTTGAGATATAATGGTAAGTATATCTCTTACATTGAAAGTGATTAAGGGAATGAAATTTCATTGTTGACATGGCAAGACAACTTTGATATAAAAATTCCTAAATCAAAGTAAGTTATATATTTATATATGTTTATGCAAATTTCTTATTTCAGATAATCCTTCTTTAATCCCACTCAATGTTATACTCAATAATAACCAGTACAATATCATGGATTGGACCTATGACCCAGATATTGTACTTGCAATTGGACACATAATGTATGTAGTTGCAATATGCAAGTTTCCTCATAATAATGAGGAATGATAATTAAATAGACAATAGGACTAAAACCCTAGGATTTGTATGTCTCTATAAGTCTTGATCTCATTGAATGTACTTTTGAAGTGACATGTCGATAATGATCGTAATTATCAAATAATCCTTATAAAATCTAAGAAGATGTTCTGGCATACATACGTGCTCTCAATATATAATCATGAATGACATGATTCTCTGCATTATGCAGAATGGTGGCTCTATAGGAGATGATGTATTCAAATTGTTTGAGTACCTACCTGAACCTAAGGTTTAAGAGTTTAAATGGATCTAGATACAATGAGTGTCATCATTCTACTCTCTATACTCTAGTCATTCATGAAGCTTTATAATATTCATATTGTATGAATTGAATGATGCATGTATAAATGTTGAAATACTCTTATGTTGAAATTTTTTATTTTAACATAAGAGATCCTTTGTCTTGAGCAATGGTTGCTTATAGATAAAGGGAACGTAGTGGAAGCATGGGTTGGACCCAAGTGAGAAGTATAGTCAAAGAGTTGACTGTACTTCTGTGACTTTCATGACATCCAAAGAGTTGGATGAATACCAATACTGCAATAAGTTGATGTGTTGAGAGTATGACTATCAAATCTATCTAGAATCCTTAGAGAAGGGATCGGATAGTACATCAGAATAATCTACATATAATCATTGAAATTGACTTACATATTTGATAAGATAAAGTCTAATAATTGTATCTCAATCTTCTAATGACACTTGCAATTGGTTGAATCTGTATTAGAATATTAGAAATTTGATCTTAAAGTTTAATGGTCATCCATGTTGGAAGTGATGCAATTGTTGCAACAATTTCCATTGGATCAATAGACTTCATATTTTTAGTGGGAGCCCTTAGTCTTAGAGAATGTCTCTATGACCTGGATATTAGAATGCACTTATAGTTTATTTCTAAATGCTGGAAATAAACATGAATTCTGGAATAAACCTATCATAAGGAGTTATGATGGATATATATTTCAGAGAGTAATCTAACATCTAGTGGACTCCGCTAAATTAGAAAGTTAATGAATCGTTCATTAAGATTTCTAATACTGAAAATTAAATCTTTAAAGATCAATAGGAGGATAAAGATCATTTGACAATGATCTGGCATCATGTTTTGGACATATTTCTGTTGATGAGATCAATGGACAAGTAAGAGATGAAACTTTAGAATGTCAAAAATTTCAAAACTTGCATACTTATGAATATTGTATTCAAAGAAAAATCTCCAATACACCTTTCTTTGGGAAAGGTGCAAGATGTCAAGGTATTCGGGATCTCATACATATTGATGTATGTGAATCATCTATATCATAGTAACCATTATGGATATGTGATATCTATTGATGATTATGTATGATATGAAATTTCTTCTCTTCACCTAAGAAACCTTTGAAATGTTCAAAGATTTCTCAATTTTAGTTTAGAACCAATGTTTGAAGGAAGATAAAATGAATTTGATCTAACCAAGGTAGCTTGTACCTATTAGATGAATTCAAGAAATACCTTATGAAGATGTGAATAGCATTCCTATCTCAATCCTCCTAATGAACCTTAACTCAATAGAGTTGTAGGGAGATACAATTGATCATGTGTGACATAATTCGATCAATGATTAATCTTAGCATAATTATCTCTTAGTTTCCAGGTATATATGTGGTAGAGAATACATTATAGATATCCTTAATAAGGTTCCATGTGATTAAGCTGAAATCTTGCACTGGAGAGTGCTACTTCATTAGGAAAATAAAGGATGGTATTGGATACCTACTTTATGACCTTGAGATTCTTAAAAAGATCTTATCTCTGAGAATGTGATTTTTAGATGATAAGACTCTCAAGAATCAAGATGAAAATGAAGTAAAGGAACTCATTTAATCTTGAGAAGATAATGAGGCTCCTGAAATCGGAAACTAAAAGAATAATTGAAGATGAAAATGAAGGATGTATTCCATGTGTCAGTTAAGTCTGAAAACGATCGGACTTCATGTGATGAAGCTCCTGAGGATCATGACATGGAAAGATGGATGTTAGCAGTAAAAGTCTAATGTAGACTTCATATACAAGTGTTGTATATGGACCCTCGAGGATCCACCTATATGGGTAAGACCCATTAAGGTGTAAATGGATCTTCAAGAGAAAGAGGGAACCTGATGAGAAGGTAGAGACCTTCAAAACATGGTTCGTAGCCATGAGCTGCACACCGAAGAGAAGACATCGCTTGCGATGAGACTTGCTCTCCAGTGACCTTGCTTTAACCCATCAGAATATTGTTAACCATAGCTACACAACTTGACTATGACATCTTCATGATGTGAGTCAAGATTACAAAACTCTATGAATACCTCTCTAAGGATATTCACATGAAGTAGCCCCAGGGCTTCATGGTTGATGAAAGCAAAGTGTACAAGCTAAAGAACTCCATCTTTTGACTCAAATGAGCTTCTTGTAGTTGGAACATAAGATTTGATGAAATTATAAATGTTATGATTTCAGATAAAATCTTGATGAACCATGTGAAGCTTAGTGGGAGTGCCATCGTGTTCATCGTGCTAAATGTAGATATCCTAATCATTTGAAATGATCTAAGGATGATAATAATAAGTGTTTTATAATCTGGTTGTTCCATACCTCGAGATATTATCTCAAGGATACCTCTTAGATCTTAGTTCTGAAGTTGTTCAAAAGCAAAGAAAAGAGGGTATTGGGACAGTCACATTAATAGTTCACCTTGGACATTTCTATTTTCTGAAAAATTCCAAGAAAGGTTTCTTTTCCTCAAAGATATGGTACTGACCTATCTAAAGGGATAGCACCTCAAAGAGTTGAGGATGTGAATGCAAACTGCTTGCCCTTGTGCATCAGTTCCAAGAAACCGGGTGTATGCTAGATGTGTACAAAAGCTCAGATGTCTACCATGCAGTGGGAGTAGTAAACTGTTACTAATCCTACTATGGTGATAAAACACTTGATTGCAGTAATAACAATATCTTCATAGAAGGCAAAACTTTTGAGATAGTGATCTCAAAGTCTTATCTTCAAGAAATTAAGACTTTATAGATAGTAATCTAAAAGATCTTAACTGTTGACACCTTAGGAGATAGAGATCTATAGGAATAAAGGTATTTTGATAAGGATTATGGACATACTGGTTATAATAATTATCGAGCTATAGTGTCAAGGATACTATAACGAAATTGAGTATTGGTTGCATAAGATGCAACATTCTCATTGGATGCGAGCACTGTTATTAGGGGATATGCAAGTGCCGTAAAAGGACTTGGCATAGTCTCTTGGGAACAGAGTGACCGATCAGCTTACCTAGTTATTTTCTAAATAGCCTATGATTTTCACATGGGTGTGATTTAAATAATTAGCCCATTAATGTCTCTTTGGGCTAGTGGGAGATTGTTGGACATGCGAGCCCACGGCGAGCCATTATGCAATAAATGTTATTGCGAATATCATTCCCAAATCTGAAATGAAGAATACATAATTTGCATAATAGGTCCCTTAGTACAATTAGGGTTATGTACCATGGCCATCTTGATGATCATACAGCTGTTGATTCAAATATTGAATCATAGAGGCTGGTGCTTGGATGAACATCTAAAGAGTTAGATTGAGGACTCATCAAGCACCATCAAATGATTGTTAAGATATGATCTCCAGCATGAGTAGGAGATGGCAATCCTTTCTCAGCTAGGCTAATATCTGACCGACCTCTTGATGCAGGTTCTCTACGTAGGAAAATAGATTCAGAGGTGTCAGATTAGTTAGGTCAAAGAGTTGACTTAACAAGATCGAGATAACCAAAGTCATATATCGTATGCTGTCATGATATAGGCACACATCCTCTGACCGGAGACAGATGTGTTACTATATGTCTGAGTATGTACATTTGGCAGACCAATAGGTTGATGACCTAATCAAGGTCTATACACTGGCACGCTGGTGTGCATGTAAGGGCATATGAGTAATACGATTTCTCAAAGGGATCATACAGGTTCATTACTGAACCGGAAGACATGAGCTCACTCATGAGATATTGGGAAGAATCAAATTCCGTGCACGGTCGTCTCACTTTGGAAGCTTGACTGAATTTGTAGGTTTGATATATACTTTTGGAAAGTATATGATCAAGACCTAGGTATGATATATGCTTTTGGAAGGTATATGATCTATACCGACTCCTAATGATCGAATGAGAAACTTAATGATAAATCCCTGAAGTAGACAATATAAAATTGATCTTATACTTCGGGATTATTCTTAGTCTTCCAGTATGCAGGATGTACAGGTATTGGGAATACCTGAGGGTGATGTGATCATAAACGATTGTATAACCATGACGCTTCCATTCCTAGGGAGTGATGAAACGGGTCTGGATTTTAATGACTCCTCTCAGTAGAGAAGTAATCGGATCTTAGTCCAAATATTGGACATTGATCTGAATGCGATTCATATTCAATGAGAAGATTAGATTTACGGTCTTGTTTTAATCAAGCATCTATGGGAGGTCCGAGATCTGGATTTGAGATGTGATCTCAATATCCAAGTCATTATACGTGGAACAATACAATCTCCATGTCCTTATCTCCAAATATTCGCGGAGAAAGCACATTATCCTTGAAAGGGTTCATGGATAATTCTATTGTTGATATATGTATCCGAGCATTGAGAAAATGGATAATTAAATGTGATTTAATTATCATGAATAATATGAATTTGATTCATATTATAAGGAGAATTATCTTAGATAATTAAATGTGATTTGATTATCAAAGATGTGAATAATGTGAATGTGATTCATATTATTTGGGCACGTGAGAATGGGGATCTAGGATGATTAAATGTGATTTAATTATCATGGATATGAATAATGTGGATAGCACTATTCATATTATTCATAATATATTATAAATGTGATTTATAATGTATTAGAGAACTAATTATAATTCATATTTGTTAATTAATTATTGATGTGTACTGGATACACACTGGGTAATTAATTGAAAATGTAAATTATATTTTGTTTTGGGTTGTGAATGTGATTCACAAATTTCCAATGACAAGATTGCAATATTCTCAAAATTAATTATGAATTTTTTTTGCAGAATAAATCACAACAAAAGTTGTTGGATTAAATAAAATAGATTTCCATGGAGATGTGCAATCTCATGAAATCTCATGAGATTGCCCCACTTGTAATCAAGTGGACGACCACCATAACCTATATGGAAATTGGTGGCCGTCCACCATGATACATGGGGAGGCAATCTCCATGTTGGTAATCTCCCTTATTTGATTGGTTTAATTTTAGGATTGATGTATATTTGATTTGTCAAATATATTTGATCTAAATTAAATCATAAGTTGTTGGTTTTTACCAACAACAGTCTTGACCATTGGATTAGACATAATTCAATCTCATCCATTGATTTTATGTGTCCCATGGATTGAGATCCATGGATCCCAAAACCCTATAAATAGAGGGGCATACCATGCTCTCTAGGGAATGTTATTGAAACACATCTCTCTCTCTCTCTTTCTTTCTCTCTACACGCCTATTCTCTCTCCCTCTCATGGTCGTCCACCATGGATGCCCTAGAGAGAGTCTCCATCGCCGCAGCGTCGTCGTTATGCTTCCCGATCGTTTGCTCGTGGATCTCCGTCTCCTTCGGTGCGCCTCGCTCGTGAAGATGTCGGATTTCGTGTGTCGAGATCATGATATTTGCCGCTTGGATCATCAATATGGATTGTGAGAAGCACACGATTCATCCCCGCGCTCGCAAGCATCTCCTCCGTCGGATCGGACTTGAGACAGGAGGACTCTTCATTTAGAGACTCGATCGCAACCATGCTTCAAGAGGTAATCCTATTACTTGTTTGTGGTTTAGAAGAAACGATCCGAGAAGTGTTCTCGGATCATGTGGTTTCGTCGCATGAAAAAATTTTAAATTCCGTTGCATCGAGCAACTAGTGCGACTAGTCGCTCCTCGTCGTATTCTATACGATGCTCACGCTTCTGTGATACGCTTGAGGATCTAACCATATCCTTCACGGGGGTCACGAGCATGCATGTGACCTAAGAGAGGGATGAGGTCACGTGCACGACACACGAACTAGTTGGAGTGAAGAGAGAAGAGAGGGAAAGAGAGAAAGAAGAGGGAGGAAAGAGAAAGAGAGAGGGAAGAAAATGAAATAAAACCAGTAAAATAAAAAATTAAAATAAAGGAAATTAAATAAAAAGTAAAAAAAATAAATAGTAAATGAAGTCAAATGAAAAAGTGGTCGGCACGAAAGTTGTTCATCTCGACGAGATCTACAACTTTCGTGAAGGACCTAAATCAGAAGAAGTCAACTATATAAAACATATTTTGGAGGTATTCTATATATAATAAAATAATGCATTTTTGCATTTTGCATTTTCAATTTTTAATTCCATTTTAATTAGTTGATTAATTTATATACAATATATACGTAATAAATATAATTTTTATAGATTTTTATATAGGTTAGAGTAAGGGAAAATAAAAACACAAAGAGGAAGTATGTACAAAATATCAAGAGTCAGACTTTTGTGTTTTCTCATGATTTTCTGATTTTTATGGGTTTTCATTCTTTATGTCGAGTTAGTTAATTTATCAAAGAATAAATTAGATAAAGAATTAGGTTAAAATAACAGTTATTTATACATAAAATAATAAGCTCAATCAGGGCAAAAACAGGGGTTACTTATTTACATATTTATAATCCTAATTTTAGCAGAATTGGTAAATGTTAATAAATTGATTTTAAGGATTTTAATCAGTGATTTATTAAGAGTATTTTGCTAAAATGTCCATATAAAGTATATGAATCGTGGATTCATCGCACCCCTATACTTAGATCTTTGCTTGTCCTCAAGCAAGTTTTAGTTAGAAAGTTGAATCCCTGACTATGAAAGCGTAGATTTCAAGACTTGTCTCATTAAGAATCTTTGATTTTAGTTGTCCTAAAATTTTAAGCTCAAGCATGATCCAATATCTTATGAGTGAGCTCGTGTCTTCCAGTTCAGTAATGAACTTGTATGATCCTTTTGAGATATTGTATTACTCACATGCTTTCGTATGTACACCAACTCACAGGTGTATAAACATTCATTAGGTCATCAACCTATCCGTATGCCAAATGTACATACTTAGACATATAGTAACACATTTATCACCGGTCAGAGGATACAAGTCTATATCGTGATAGTATACAACATAGGTTTTGGTTATCTCGATCTCGGAAAGTCAACTCTTTGACCTAACATATCTAACACCTCCGAATCTCTATTCCTACGCAGAGGACCTGCATCAAGCGGTCAGTTAGATATCATCCTTTAGAGAAGAAATGGCATCTTCTTCTCATTCTGGAGATCCTTTCTTAACAATCATTTGACGGTACTTGATGAGCCCTCAATCTAACTCTTTAGATATCATCAAGCACCAGTGTCTATGATTCAACATTTGAATCAACAGCTATATGATCATTAAGATGGCCATGGTAAATAATCATAATTGTACTAAGGGACCTATTATGCGAATTAGTTATTCTTTAATTCAGATCAGGGAATGATTTGCAATAACATATACTGTGTAATGGCTCGTCGTGGCCTCACATGTCCAACACGCTTAAATATATTAAGAAGGATGACTCGTGTGTACATTGACACCAATACTTTCACAGAAGAGGGTCAAGTTTTGACAGGCTTATTGATTTATGGACGAGAACACCTACAACAACTAATTAATGCATTAGTAAATGAAATCTCAACTCTTATGAAACCTTTATTTTTTTCTCATTAATTTATTATTCAATGCTAGTTACATGAATAGAATTCATTGCAGTGATGATGGTGACGAGAGGAGGCAGCTCTTCCTCTGGGAGAGGCGGCTTTAGCAGACATGGCAGTTCTCGAGAAGACGGACGACGATCTCCACCCCATCATGATGGTAATAAATATTTTTAATAAATGTCCCATATTTATTTTTAAATTCACATCATTATTGTTATTTTATAAATACATCTTGATATATTGTGGTGGATATTTCCTTTAACAATCGGCAGATCATGTGATACAGATATGAGTGCATTTGTTCAGAACTGCATCTCTCTTGGGATGGAGGTTCCCACACACATACTCTAGTATGTGGAGCATACTCCAACCCGTCCATCCCCTTCCTATGGACATCACCCTACTCCGTGATCTTCACACCATGAAGATGAGCCGATACCAAATGTGGAGGATGTGCACAACACCCCTACCATGACTCATCCTACCGCCTCTAGCCGTGGCCCCAACCCTGCATCGCTTCTTGGAGCTCCTTCTCGATGCGTATCTATTCTTATATTTCTGAATTTACATATATTTATAATATACTATGTCAAACTTATATGATGAAGTTAAACGATATAGTTATACACTGAAATATCAACATAATGTTGTGAAGGAGGTGTGCAAGGCCTGAAAGAGGTTCAAGGACTGTGAGGACTACATATGAACTCGTATGAGTTTTTCTGACCAACAAAGGATCTTGGATGGCGTAGACACAATGAATTTATCCATATCTATTTGAGAGTTATTTCGAATCATATATCTTTGATAAAAATACTTATCGAATACAAAAAAACCTATGACATCTACCACGTGCACACTCAAGACATGTTTCATATTCGTTTGACTCATCTAGTCAGTAACATGATTACAAATAGAATTTACAGGGCCAGAAAGAGTGCACTGACCAAGCCGTATGGGGAGATTAATTGGGAGAGTGTGGAGGAATTCTTTCCATCTTGGTGCACTCTTAAGAGATATTAAATATTAATTTGCTCGTTGCTATTTTTTATATAGTATTTGACATCCTTACAATATCTCATTCCAAACAGATGGAGTTGATATTGTGATCTCTTCACTTTTGAAGATTTTGGGTGACATTCTGGTGTGGGAAGGACCGCCCGAGGGAAGCAAGAAATCAAATTTAATAGTGGTGGTAAGAATTTCAGAGTAGTTAGGACTGAATTGGTACGCATTCATCACAATTCAGAATCTAACTAACTTCATTTTGATTGTTTAGTTTCAATCTTTGTGACAGTATGCAGCTGCACAATGTGAGTCGATACTTAAGGAATGGTGGGAGAAACCCCACATGCGGGCAGTGGTCCACACAATAAGCCCAGGTTGTAGCGGTAATTGCTTTTTGAATGTTAACATTCTTTTAAATATCAAATATAAACTTTAACTATATGTCGTTAAAAGGTGTCTTTAACATGAAGGACTACGATGAGTTCTTCGCGGAGAAGTATGAGTTCCTTTCTGCTGAGGACCGTCCGCTATTTGACGTCAAGGTCTAGCAAGAGGTGATCGATGGATGACAAGTTGGGCCTAACCGGTAGCAAGCCTTGGGGTGGCTCCACCCAAAAATTCTCGTTGGAGTCTAGTTGCGGCACTCCAGGTGCCACGACTATATATGATCCACCACCATTGCAATATACACAGCCATATGTGGTGCCTTTTCTAGATCCGACACAGAATAGCAAGATCTCCATCAATATTGAGAGCATTTTAAACTTCATGGGTGATGTGGAGAACAGACTTAATATCTTAGAATCACGGTCCGTTGCTTGGTAGTATTACATATCTCATATTATTTTTACATTGCATAATAGAATTACTAATGTATTTTTAAAATATAGGGGTACTCGTTGAGGTGGAAAGAAAGCTGTCGGCCGTCATGATGATCGGAGTGACGATGATGAGGATGACAATGAAGATGAGGATCAACCTAAGGTTGAGACATAGCAATCGATTCATCGTGGAGTTGTCATCCACGAGAGGGGTGTCGAGGTGGAGGAGAGAGCAGAGAGGGAGGCAAAGGGAGAGATGGGAAGATAAAGAGAATGGGTTCCTTTACCATGTAAAAAGTGGAGGATTTGACACTTCGATAAAAAATTGTAGTATCCTGGTAACTTTATTTTGTATTCACAACTCTTTGTCATTACCATTATGTGTTTAAGTTTAAAATGTTATTTTAATATATTATGTTGTGTGTATGTGAATGTGGATATAAGTTGAATGTGGATACTTGTGATATATGTTGAGAATGCGCTTCTGATACAATACCGTGCATGATTGTGAATGTGGTTTCCATGGAATTATTTCATCCGTGTATATGTACAATTTTATATGCTTTTACAAGTATATGTAATCGCAAGGGAAGAGGGAAAGGATTGACGAAACTGAACCATGTACTGATTTGTTTTGTTCTGGAATTAGAAAATGCGACTACATATACTCCCCTATGTGGTCGCATTCTATGTGTTTTTTAACATGTTGGCAGCAACAGTTACAAGCACGGGGGAGCACAATGCTCGTATTGCATGAGAACATTACGACCACATTGTGGTCGTAACCACATTTGCAGCCCCACACTTGTGACCACGCCACTTACAATGACACACATACAACAAAAACAACTACGTTGCGACCATAATGCGAGCAGAATAGGGCTACATTCGTGCTCGCATTACTTGCAGAGGTACCTTAGTTACGAGTGAACTTTGTAAATCCGTGTCTTTACGTGTGTACTCGATTATTCATATTTGTTCGTGTTTAGTTCTGTTACTCGCAACACAAGTAGTAATCACAATCACTTATAACACACTTCAACACGTCATGAACATCTGATGTGTGACTATATTTGCGATTTTATGTAATGGGGCAAGGTAGTTGGGGGGTCATGGTATGTATCGTTTTCATATACTATTAAATTTATAAATACAAAATTCATTTATACAAAAAAATCATTTAATAATTTCTAATCACTAACAAGACACCAATAACTCAACGTCCCATCAACTCCAAATTTGGACGATGCATTAACGAACAGATACTTTTGTAATATACACTTGAGTAACTATAAAATATAGACCAAATTGCATGAAAGCCTCTCAAGTCTCAACTATTGACCAAATTCAATATCATAGACAACCTTTAAAAGGTATTAATGTGGTAAGTTGGTAACCATTCTATTTTTCTTCAATATGATTTGCAGCTAAAGTCGTTTAAGGCATGAAAGATAAAGAATCTCCCAATCCAATTCCGTGAATGATTTTTCCATATTTACTAAAAAAATTAATAGTAGTAGTAGTAATAATATCACATGTCATTCTTGCCCACTTCACTCACCACCAATCACCATCGATACAAATAGTAGAAAAAAAACAAAAATAATATAAAAAATAATATAATTCCAGCAAATAGGAAAAATTACAGTCTCCACCACACTCCATTTAATGGCGTATCCCCACACATACCCCCACCTCTCCGGTGGTCTATTTAAGCCTCGAAGCATGCACCCTCCTCCTCCCAGCTGCCAGCGCCTCTTCCCTCCTCTCCTCTCCCATCCCCGCTGGCTGTGGCACCACACCCATGGGCGCCTTCGCAGCACCACCCAATCCACCTCCCAACCCCCGGGTCCATATCGAGGCCGTGCAGACCGTCACTCCCTGGAAGTCTTCCGGCCCCCGCAGGCCCCGCCGCATCGTGTCGAGCCCGGAGGCCCTCTCGGAGGCCATGCAGAGCCGCGTGTGCGTGGTTCTGGCCTACGGGAAGCCTGTGGAGGACTCCACTGGGTGGAACCTCGCAGGCAGGCTCAAGGAGTCCCTCAACGTCGCGCTCTCCGAGCACCCGGTCATCGCGGGGAGGCTGCGTCATGCAGACGAGGCCGCGGGGGGAGGGATCGAGGTGAGGTTCGTTGATTCCGGCGTGAGGCTCGTGCAGGCGCGTGCGGATGGGTGCATGGATAAGTTCTTGGGACCGGCGGGTGCTGTGGCAGAGCTCGCTTACTGGGAGGACGTGGAGGAGAAGAGCTTCCAGTACTCCCCGCTATTCTTTGTTCAGGTGCGGCCCTTATGATTTCGAGATTGTTGGTGATGTTTGAACGTTGGGTGTAGAGAGCGAACTTACATGGTATTTAGGTATAGATAGTGGATAATAGAAAATTATTATCTATATAGTACTGCGGAAAAAAATGGGAAAACAGGGGAGAACAGCCGCTGCTGCTTCTCTATGCCAGTTCATCAGTCATTACCTTGCTCAGAGTTGTTGATAGTATTAAAGTCAACCTCACGAGTGATGCGGCTGTCCAGGATTTAGATGCTCTGGGTTGGTTTGGATCTTTAATCCCAAATAAATACCGGGAACTGTTCCATCAGGTGATGGCGATGCTTTCCTTCTAAAAAGCTGGTTTGGGTTGTTAACAGGTGCTTCAGATTTGCCTAAATCATGAATACGCAGGGAAGCACATATGTGGCAATCCTGTGTACAAGCTGGTAAATATAAGTTCGTATTAGTAATAAAGCATCTACGGACGAGAAAACAAGTGATAACTATGCTTGGAATTTGGTAGCTGTCTGAAATGCCTTGTCGGTAAAAGAAGTGTATCTAAGAATAAAAAATCGGTGATAACAAAGCTTAAAACTTGATAAAATCATGCCTGCACAATCGAAAAAAGTAATGCTGGATAAGATTGTGCGAGTAATAACAAATAATGCATGGGGTGTTGAAATCAGTGATTGCAGTGCAGAACGCACGCCAAATCATGAGAAAGGGGATGGTGATCATAAAACCTGCCGTGGCAACGCCATGGCAGGGATACGATCCCCTCATCAAGTGGGTAAGAAGATAACAAAAAGAAAAAATAGTCAAAAAAGGAATTTGACGTATTTTCTATTATATCCTCTTGCAGCTGACCATCTTCGAAGGGCAGGGCTACTCCATCGGCCTGAGCGGCAGCCTCCTCGTCACGGACCCCTTCCTCCTCTCCGACTTCATCAAAACATGGACCAACATCCACTCACGCATGCAGTTCTCCGATCCATCCATCTTCCATCTCAGCAAGTTCCGCCTCCCCTCGGGAACCCTCCTCCGACCTCACCCCCTCTCCGCTCAGCCCCACTGTACGCACCGCACCCTCTTCTTCTCCTCCTCCTCGCCCGACCCATCTTACCCACTCCAGCAGCCCTTCACCCTCTTCTTCAATGACCCCTCCGGCGACCTGAGGGTCGAGGCGCGCGAAGGGACCCCGCCGACGGGCTGCGTGGCGAAGGACTTGAGTTGGGTCGAGCATGTCGGGATCGACGGGGTGGGCTTCGAAGTGGGGATGAAGCCGGTGAGTGCCTTCTGCTTCCTTCAATCGTGCGTGGGGAGGGGGATGGTGGTCGAGATGCCAGGGAGGGAGGGTTGCGATGGGCATCCTATGGCCGTGGCAACGTCGGAGGTCAAGGCGGGGATGTGATGGAGGTCAGGGCGAGCAATGGTTGCTTTCAGGTGACGTAAATGCGGTCGTTGTGGGAAAGATGACGATTTGTTCGGTATCGTTTATTGGTCTGTGGTGCTGCGGTGCTGCCCACGTTCAAGTGTTCCTTCTGATCGGATGCATGTTGAAGTGTTGAATGCTAATAGTTGAGCTCTCTTTCTGGAAAGAAAAAGAAGTGAGATCTTTGCCGTTACACCCCCGAAAACTTCGCAATTATTCTTTTCACTCTGTTTGGTTTTCTTATTTACATGCTACTCCTGCCCACATCCGTTGGGTTGCATGGTTATCTCATAATAATGTGTCGAATTGTACTGAATTTAGAGTTGCTAAATTTGGAGGGTTATTTATCATGTCCTGTTGTTTGTTTTGAGGAATTATTGGTGGATTAAAATGTGGATTCTTCTGTTCTTTTCTTTACTTTTTTTTAGAAAGGGTATACCATCCTTGTGTAGGACCCATGGTAATTTTTTTATGTTATCGTTCCAATTTTATCATACGTCTCCGAGAAGACATTTCAAAGTCATGGAGTTCTAAGTCAACAAGCAATTATACAAGAAGAAACTTTATGCAATTGATGACAACATGACATGTAAAGAAATATATTTATTCTACAATTTAGATATATCTATATAAAATCCTGCGATCATATTTAATAAGTCCATCCTAAGGTTTTGTTAGAACCTCCTAAGAAAGATAAAGTGTGTATTATAGCCTCGTGTTTCACAAAGATTTTCATCATGTTATAACAAATGTACATCTGTAACAGAACGGGTCGTGACGACCGACGGAAGCATGTGATATTAGATCGCATGAACCATTATCGAAAACATGCATGACAATCATTGAGCAGAGATAATACCAATTCCATAAAAAGTCCATTCAATAAAGAGTTCCGTTATAACAAGTCCAACTGGGGTATTTTTGCAAAAAAACTACTCTAAGAATTTAAAACAACATCTCAACAGTTCCTGTAGGCATATAGATATCCTAAAATCTTCACGAGTTGTATCGTACCACGTTAGGAATCCGAGAAATCTGTAGCACGATCCTGATTAAACAGTCCACCATTTTCTTTACCTGAAATTGACAAAAATAATTTTTGAATGAGCCTAATGCCCAGTATGCATCGGGATCCATGCATGGGTATTCTAACGATCCTTGGTCCGTTATAATTCATGTACTTGGATGTTCATGTATTTACATCACTCCGTTCCTAGATAATTCCCATGCATGTCTAATTCGATCCCTATCATGTATAATCGACTTCTTTCATAAACATGGATATGCATGTATAATATATAAATTGCATAAGTAGATATGACATTCATATCTTTCAACTTGGGGGCATATTCCATGAAGTACCTAACAATTTACATACTTCTTAAATCATATAAATCACTTTGCATAATAGCTCTCATGACTATGATGGTTTACTTTTCTGAAGCCAATTCTTGTGCGACATGTAATGGTTTATGCTTTATTAAAAATATCTCTTGTATAATATATAATAGTTTAACTTTAATTAAACTATTTCTTTGCATACTTGTAATGATTTACTATTATAAATCATTTATTTCATAACTTGTAATGATTTACCTTTATAAATCATTTCCTTGCATACTTGTAATGGTTTACCATTATAAATCATTTATTTTGTAACTTGTAATAATTTACCTTTATAAATCATTTCCTTGCATACTTGTGCTGGTTTACTGTTATAAACTATTTATTTCATAACTTTCATGTACGTATCTTGTTATACGTTTTCAACCGCTAGCACTTGCGGTTCATGACAGTGTAGCTACAATTGTAGAGGACTTAGCTTTTGCCTCCGTGATTCCTTGTAACCATATGCCCTTGCGGCGTTGCCTCTTGCGGCATTAACATGACAGTGTAGGTACAACTGTAGAGGACTTAGCTTTTGTCTCTGTGGTTCCTTGCAACCATACGCCCCTTGCGGCTAATACGACCCCTTGTGGTCGTTCCTGTGACTCTTTATGAGCCTGTGCTTATTCTTGTTTAACATTATTTGGTGTTCCTTCCTTGTCATGAATGTTCTTCGTGTTATAAAACATACAAGGTAGGTCCATAACTAATAA
This sequence comes from Ottelia alismoides, assembly GCA_037367405.1. NCBI lineage: Eukaryota > Viridiplantae > Streptophyta > Magnoliopsida > Alismatales > Hydrocharitaceae > Ottelia > Ottelia alismoides. The sequence continues at coordinate 304,737 of JAZKJV010011585.1, read as the reverse complement.
CATTACTACTAAACCATTAATTAGTATGTGTTATGTGACTCTAACATATTTAGTTAAATATATCAAGCTCCTTATTAAGATTAAATCACTGACAAAACTTATACTAGTGTTTTGTTATTGATTCAAGTAATGGTTACATATTAAGATTTTGTTTCGAATCGAAACCAAAATTAAGGTTCGTCACCCATTTTCCCCCTAATTGATTAAGACATACACAGTAACTTTCCATTCTAAGGAGGATATTTACATTCTTAACATTAACACATGATTGATAATTAGGTCCATATTACATATGACAAGAAAAATATTAGTAAGGTGAAATTACCGTTACAAGGGATGATAATATCGGATTGCGAAAAGCCTATTAATTTCGGATAACATATGCACGCGTACATACCATACTTAGATGAAGATGCCGATTAGGTAATCATAAATATATTATAATAGTACACCTAATTTATTTGGACAACCTTCCTTCTTTGACGATGGAAATCTAATTATTAAAAATAATAATCGTACAATAGTGTTTAGATATATTCTTATGTTAACCAACTATGTAAGTATGCACCAACACTTAGCGTAGCTTGGCTTGACAGAAATATAACATCATGTGGTGTAGACGTCGTAAATTATCCATTGGAACCTATTAGGGTAGAGATCACAGATCTATTAGATATAAAAAAACTATGATTGACTTTGTCTAAAGATATGACATTAGATTAATCAAACTGTTGATAAAAAATATACGGACTCGATATTTGAATAAATGATGGCATGAGTTTTCGTATCAAAACATACAAACATTATACGGTGTACTTCACAAGTGACTTATTATTCGGATCTAATGTACATACATGGATTAGTATATGTATGCATTTTTTAAATATAACTAAGCCATGTAAATATTCAACCACCATCATATTGTCGATGGTGGTGATGGATCTCATCTACCAATACCTCATATATACTAAATAATGTAGATTCTATGTATGTACATTTTTGTTTGAAAGATTCAATGAAACAAATACCTTCTTGAGTCATATTCTATATATCACATTATCCCAAGGGTTTGCCATATACAAGAATCAAGTCATTACATATACGCATAATCCTATAAGTCCAACATTTATTTAAAGATTGAATTTCAGAGACAACTTTTATTGCTTTATCAAATCCTATGTCGACATATATGTTTATAAATCGTGATCCTAAACCGATACATACCTTGCACTAAAAGATCGATTCTCTTTGCCTCGATCGTCGCGGCTCTTTCCGGCCCTATATCTGTGCTCTCATCCTTTTCCGATTTGATGCCGTCATCTCATACGACGAATGCAAATCTCTTGTGAAGCCGCTTCTCTAACTCTCTCTCTCTCTCTCTGTCTCTCTCTCTCTCTCTCTCTCTTTCTCTCCCTATCCCTCTTTAGGCCTCACATTGAGAGACAAACAAATGTGAGGTGAGAAGGGATTTTTAAGGTAATCCATTGAGGGATATTAATGAAATAATAAAATCCAATTAATTTGCCAATTAATAAGGCAAATAAGGTAGTATTATAATGTATTGGAATATTTTTTTCAAAAAGAAAGCAGGCCGTTACAATCTACCACCCTTAAAAAAATTTCGTCCTCGAAATTCCTTAGGAAGGAGACATACCTTAGATCATGAAATTCCTTTGCATCTTGTTTATTTTCGTGCACAACACTCTTCTTAGAAGTATGGACTATCTTTGATCCCAAAATATGTTCTCGCCTACATCACTCTAACGAGAGCAAGATCTACAATTTCTTCTATATAATGAATTATAGGAGCCACCTTGCTATTGGAATGATAACTATTTATTTTAAAAAAACCTCTACCATAGAAGATGTCGATCCTAGCTACTTGCAAGTCATAAGCATATTCTTTCAATAAATCCTCGAATCTCTGGATGATCTTATCTGATTGGTCCTATTGTCTGCCTGTAAAAGTAGTGCTAACTTAAATTGAGTATCTCTAACTTCTCGTAAACTTTTCCAGAAGTAAGATGTGTATGTTATATCCCAATCTGGCATAACTGATGTTAAGATGTTGTCTAGGTTGTCGATGTCATTTATCTACGGTTTAGCCAGCCTATGCATCAATTTATCCGGCAAGTAGGAAAGAAGGGAGCTGATTTGATCAATTCCTCTACAATAACTTGTATAATATTATAAGGATGTATCCTCGTCTTGGGTATTAGAAGGATGTATTCTCGTCAGGGTAAATCAGTTCAAAATCCATGTGATTTGCTTCAATTTCAATCTATTATCTCCCAATGCTGAACATGGCTTGTTGTTTTCGGATGTTCAATCCCAATCTAATGTCATATTAGCCTTTTGGAAACAAATTCTACAATATCTATCATAATCATTGGTGACCACTAATATCAATGGATATATTTATGCATTTTGTCATGCATGAATGAATAGTGTACACTGATCTATGAGATTCATATAATGTCTCCTACCTTAACTTATTGTCACCAATAATCCAAAATCTTGAATAGTATATCACATCCACATCGATTCCATTAACAAAATCATCTGATTCCCTTTTTAGTTTATCAATTTTTTTAAAGATCGACATCTTTTCTGCTACTTTGATCTTCTAGATTATCAAAAATTTCCCGTGTAACAATAATGCCATCAATCAATTAGAGAAAATATTATCGTTACTAACTCCAAGTAAAAAAGTTGGATAGCTATTCTCTTGTGATCTTAGTTGGCACGATCTATAATTAATACCTTTTTCATAAAGCATACCCTACTTTCTTTGTCAGATGTATCAATGTGAACTACAAGCCTCTAGTGCGTAATAGTAAGCTTTAGGGAAGGGTCATGGTCAACTTCAATCACATTCCTATAAATGTGCAAACCTCGCATCCTTTCTAATGAGGTTTGTCATTGCTATTACAAAATGTGAGAAAGTTCTACATGGATCACCAATATGCCTTGCCACCCTAGAAATCCTTGAATCTCTAAATACCGCCGAAGTACGTGATAACATCATCTACAAATACGGTCATAAATTTACCATGATCTTCTAAAAAATCCTACTCATAAGTTCTATAAAAGTCGCAAGAGCACGTGCGAGATCAAAATGCCTAATTAAATAATTCACAAAGGTCAATCTTTAATCTGGAAGCTATGTGTATAATGCCATCCTCCTTTATTCCATGCTAATTAGAAAAGATCTTTTTTCTTCATAATAAAATGAATTAATTATTAGTCCCAAGTCTCAAGTATTGGATGTTAATCCATCAAAGTTACATTATTCGTGGTTTGATAACCAATGCAGAGACTAAGACATATCTTTACTTTTCACACAAAGAATGAGTGCTCTTCATGGAGATTATTGAGCCACAAAGAAAAACTCCCTTATCACACTTTCACTACACCGATCCTTTAATTCTATCATTTCAATAAGTGTCATTTTGTAAGGAGTTTCTGAAATTAGTGCAATTTAAGGGATGGCATCAATGGAGAAATTCAATTTTTTGTAGGAAGGTACTATCGAATGATCATATGAAAAGGCATCAAGAAAAGTCATTAACAACATATATTTTTTTCGTGATGTAATCAAGATGATCATGTATACCTAATGAATAGTTCACTTGCTTCTCATACTCGTCGAACTCCATAGCATGTTTATCTTATAAAATGAATGGATTGTTATGAATAAGGACCTTCAGTATAAATTCACCAAAGCTCTGTGCATGATACTTTCACAGTTGAGTTGTCAATGCCTATCAACTTTGGTAATTCTTGGTGTGTATCCTTGGCAGTTTCATTATCCGAGTGTTGAATCATGATCTTTGTTCACTTTAATTTCACGATGAGGAGTCATCTGAGTAAGAGAATCAAAGGGTCAACAGTTGTCTCTACTACCTAAGTTTTACTATATTCTTCTTAGTATTGGCTCAATATCAGTTGCGGATACTTTACACCTAGAGGAACTCGTGCTCTGATACTATTTGTAACGGAACGGGCTTAGGTCCCCGGTCCGTTATCGAGGAAAACTGTCCCTGACAAGTTGTTGGGTTTGGACTCAAATGGATCCGCTGAAAACCACCCAAAATGCTTAAGCCTAAGTTGTCAAGTACTAATCCCCACCACTTATAACCCACACTCACACTTTGTGAGTTTTAGATGTGGCATTATGTTTAGGGGTATGGGTGTTACAACCTCCCCCACTTATATTCGCAACGTCTTCGTTGCGACATGGTCCATCACTTATCCCAATGACAGTGGCGGCTGCACGCTCCAGGTAGCCATTTCCTCCTATCTCTTTGTAGGGGCAGCTCCACCACTCGGGTAGCCCTTTCCACTATCAGAGGAAAATTAGATCTGATACCATTTGTAACGGAACGGGTCATGACGACCGACGGAAGCATGCGATATTAGATCGCACGAACCAATACCGAAAACATGCATGGCAATCATTGAGCAGAGATAATACCAATTCCATAAAAAGTCCATTCAATAAAGAGTTCCATTATAACAAGTCCAACTGGGGTATTTTTGCAAAAACTACTCTAAGAATTTAAAACAACATCTCAACAGTTCCTGTAGACATATAGATATCCTTAAATCTTCACGAGTTGTACCGTACCACGTCAGGAATCCGAGAAATCTGTAGCACGATCCTGATTAAACAGTCCACCATGTTCTTTACCTGAAATTGACAAAAATAATTTTTACATGAGCCTAATTCCCAGTATGCATCGGGGTCCATGCATGGGTATTCTAATGATCCTTGGTCCGTTATAATTCATGTACTTGGATATTCATGTATTTACATCACTCCGTTCCTAGATAATTCCCATGCATGTCTAATTCGATCCCTATCATGTATAAATCGACTTCTTTCATAAACATGGATATGCATGTATAACATATAAATTACATAAGTAGGTATGACATTCATATCTTTCAACTTAGGGGGCATATTCCATGAAGTACTTAACAATTTACATACTTCTTAAATCATATAAAATCACTTTGCATAATAGCTCCCATGACTATGATGGTTTACTTTTCTGAAGCCAATTCTTGTGCGACATGTAATGGTTTATGCTTTATTAAAAACATCTCTTGTATAATATATAATGATTTAACTTTAATTAAACCATTTCTTTGCATACTTGTAATGATTTATCATTATAAATAATTTATTTCAGAACTTGTAATGATTTATCTTTATAAATCATTTCCTTGCATACTTGTAATGGTTTACCATTATAAACCATTTATTTTGTAACTTGTAATAATTTACCTTTATAAATTATTTCCTTGCATACTTGTGCTGGTTTACTGTTATAAACTATTTATTTCATAACTTTCATGTACGTATCTTGTTATACGTTTTCAACCGCTGGCACTTGCGGTCCATGACAGTGTAGCTACAACTGTAGAGGACTTAGCTTTTTCCTCTGTGGTTCTTTGCAACCATACGCCCCTTGCGACGTTGCCCCTTGCGGCATTAACATGACAGTGTAGGTACAACTGTAGAGGACTTAGCTTTTGCCTCTGTGGTTCCTTGCAACCATACGCCCCTTGCGGCGTTGTCCCTCCCTTGCGGTCGTTCCTGTGATTCTTTATGAGCCTGTGCCTTATTCTTGTTTAACATTATTTGTGGTTCCTTCCTTGTCATGAATATTCTTCGTGTTATAAAACATACAAGGTATGTCCATAACTAATAACATTACTACTAAATCATTAATTAGTATGTGTTATCTGACTCTAACATATTTAGTTAAATATATCAAGCTCCTTATTAAGATTAAATCACTGACAAAACTTATACTAGTGTTTGTTATTGATTCAAGTAATGGTTATATATTAAGATTTTGTTTCGAATCATGAAACCAAAATTAAGGTTCGTCACCCATTTTTCTCCTAATTGATTAAGACATACACAATAACTTTCCATTCTAAGGAGGATATTTACATTCTTAACATTAACACATGATTGATAATTAGGTCCATATTACATATGACAAGAAAAATATTAGTAAGGTGAAATTGCCGTTACAAGGGATGATAATATCGGATTGCAAAAAGCCTATTAATTAGGGATAACATATGCACACGTACATACCATACTTAGATGAAGATGCTGATTAGGTAATCATAAATATATTATAATAGTACATCTAATTTATTTGGACAATCGTCCTTCTTTGACGATGGAAATCTAATTACTAAAAAACAATCGTACAATAGTGTTTAGATATATTCTTATGTTAAACAACTATGTAAGTATGCACCAACACTTAGCGTAGCTTGGCTTGACAGAAATATATCATCATGTGGTGTAGACATCGTAAATTATCCATTGGAACCTATTAGGTGCCGTTTGTGTATCGGGTTAAACCACCCTCGGGGTGGTTTAACTCCCCACCCCATATTTTCTCCCTCCACGTGGGCCCCACTTTAATTCCTTTTTTAAAAATTAAATAAATAAATTTTACATCATCAATCCTATCAGAAAATAATATATTATACCATCATATCATATAAAAAATATAAACTACTCCACTTCTACTCACTTTTTCAAACTCCAATACAATCACATCACAATAACTACTCAATTTTTCAAACTCCAATACAATCATATCACCCCAAACCCACTTCTAACCACCCCCAGTTTAACCCTCTATCCAAACACCAAAACCCAAAAATGAGTTACCTGCAACCAGTTTAACCCACCTAAACCCACTATCCAAACCCACCTAAGGGACTTGGTTGAATATGAGGAAATGAGGAGGATATGTAAGAGTTGTCGCACAAGATACATGCTAATATTTAATTGTGATGTTGTAACGGCATGCTTTCTTTTGGAAAAAATATTCCAATACATTATAATACTACCTTATTTGCCTTATTAATTGGCAAATTAATTGGATTTATTATTTCATTAATATCCCTCAATGGATTATCTTAAAATTCCCTTCTCACCTCACATTTGGTTGTCTCTCAACGTGAGGCCTAAAGAGGGATAGGGAGAGAGAGAGAGAGAGTTAGAGAAGCGGCTTCACAAGAGATTTGCATTCGTCATATGAGACGGCGGCATCAAATCAGAAAAGGATGAGAGCACGGATATGGGGTCGGAAAGAGCCGCGACGATCGAGGCAAAGAGAATCGAGCTTTTGGTGCAAGGTATGTATCGGTTTAGGATCACGATTTATAAACGTATATGTCGACATAGGATTTGATATAGCAATAAAAGTTGTCTCTGAAATACGATCTCTAAATAAATGCTGGACTTATAGGATTATGCGTAAATGTAATGACTTGATTCTTGTATATGGCAAACCTTGGGATAATGCGATATCTAGAATATGAGTCAAGGAGGTATTTTTCTTCAAACAAAAATGTGCATACATAGAATCTACATTATTTAGTATATATGAGGTACTGGTAGATGAGATCCATCACCACCATCGACAATATGTTGGTGGTTGAACATTTACATGGCTTAGTTATATTTAAAAAATGCATAGATATACTAATCCATGCGTGTACATTAGATCTGAATAATAAGTCACTTGTGAAGTACACCGTATAATGTCTGTATGCTTTGATAGGAAAACTCATGCCATCATTTATTCAAATATCGAGTCCATATATTTTTTATCAACAGTTTGATTAATCTAATGTCATATCTTTAGACAAAGTCAATCATAGTTTTTTTATTTCTAATTGATCTGTGATCTCTTCCCTAGGGTTCATGAGGACCTTTAAGTTATTATGGACATATTTAGTCTGAGTCATTATCAATACCTATAAATAGCCCTATCATAGTTTATTGCTAAGGTTCGATTAACGCATTCATGTAAGAATTTATATCTATATATTCAAATATCCATACATAGCATCACATAGAATTATTTGATCAGAGGATGTTTACTTGCCATCAAGCATGTATAAGTATTAAATAAACACACACTACAAAAAAATGAGCTATATTGATGGTTTTCCAAAATCCGTTACTAAAATAGTCGTTGTTAAATATATAACGACGATATTATTCGTTGCGAAACGAGTTTTCGTACTCAAAATTAGCGACGAATATCATATATGTCGTTATATCATTAGCAACGGTCCACCAAACGACGCTTATTCGTTGCTATTTTTCAAACTTCTAATTAATCGTCGCTAAATTTTGAGTTCAAAATTTAGCGACGATTAGTTAGAAGTTTGAAAAATAGCAACGAATAAGCGTCGTTTGGTGGACCGTTGCTAATGATATAACGACATATGATATTCGTCGCTAATTTTGAGTACGAAAACTCATTTCGCAATGAATAATATCGTCGTTATATATTTAACAACGGCCAATTTAGTGAGAGATTTTGAAAAAACCATCACTATAGCTCAATTTTGTTGTAGTGACACATAACTATACAATAGTATCAAAGTGTAATTCTTATTTTTATGTGCAAGAATATTTACACTCATAATTCTGAGTAGTTTCGTATTACCTCAGGAACCCTCGATAATTCATAATTACACACATGACCTTGAATAGTCCTTAACTCTTACGTAGCATAACCATGATTAGTTTCTTAATTACGTACATAACCTTGATGAGTAACTTCCATACCTTTCTCTGTTAACTATGATGAAATCTATTATATAATCCACCTTTGAGTTCAATGTATTACAATAGATACCACTCCTTCCCTTCCATCTTCCTTGGACCTCCTGCCTCTATCGCACCCCTAATATCCTCGACTCCTCCCCCCTCCTCACCTCCGTCGCCAACGTTGATGAAGCCCTACCTCCGCCGACAACGTTGCTGCTGTTGCTTGCACGAGGGGAGGGGAGGGCGGAGGGAGGGAAAGGGGAGGGTTAACTTCAATCGGCAGATCGTGGATTAGTTAGTTTAACTCAGTCGTCTGATTGATTTAATGAACTAAACTAACAGAAGGTTATGGGTGTAAAACGGTGCACTTATTCAGGGTCTTGTGTGTAATTATAAATTATCGAGGGTTCCTGAGGTAATTATGAAACCGCTCAAAGTTATGGATGTAAATATCTCTTATGTGTATCGATTTTAGAATGTCATGAATGTATATGTCCAATCTTTTAAACGTGTCTGTCTTTTATTCGTGACAGTAATCAAGACATATTTTTTCTGTTGTTAAATATGATACAAATTAATATGAATATATAAATTAATATGAATATATAAAGGGATTTTTATCCAGCAGACCCTATAAACGTTTTAAAATGCCTCTATGACCTTTTGCACAATGTAATTACCTCATCGACCCTGTAAATTACCCGAAGAACCCCCACGGACTTAAAACATATTATCCGGAGGGTTCATGAGATAAGAGTTGGCACGTTTACAGGGTCGAGGGGGGACTAGATTGTTTCAAAGGTCGTGGAGGTGATTGGCAAACTTTATAGGGTTTGCCAAGTAAAAATCCCATATATAAATTAATATGAATATATCATGGGAAAAAGGAGCCTACCTCGACGGGTGCAGGTAAGTCCCTACACCCGGCCTAATTTTTCATTATTTTTGATTTTTTTGAAATGAAACTTTGGGGGATTTAGATCACCATGTATCACCATGTTGTCATTCCAAATTCAACTTAATTCGAGACTTCTATCATCTCTATCAAGAATACAAAATTTTTAATGGTCTCAGAATTGCTGAAATCGACCCTGTCTAGATGAACATGTTAGGAATGTTTGTTTTGTATGAAATTTGAAGCACATATTTCCCTTAACATGTTAAGTAAATCTCCCCAACTTTTATTTCAAAAAAATAAAAAAATAGTCGAAAAATAGGGTGGGTGCAGGGAGTTTCATACACCCCAGGGTGTAGGCTCCCTACCCCCATATATCATTATCCGATTTATTATACAATCCGTTTTATATTAGATTTTGATTCTTATATTTATTTGTTTTAGAGCAGACGGGAAAAATTATCATTTTCATCTCCATCAATCTATTATCTATATCCATTTTATAATGACAAAACTTCAATCTTTGATATTGGTTGTTACAAAATAAATATATTTAGTATATTATTTCATAGGTTAGTTGTTCATATGTATTTATACTAATTTATAAGTATCTCTGTTATTATCAGTACCCGCTCTATATCTAAAGTTATATCCATATCCATTTGAAGCCATTTTAAAATATATAATAACAAAATTTTTATATACACCATCATCTCTATTTACATCTATCCACATGTTTTAAAAAGATAAAGATATTATAAACAATTTCCGATCATTTGCCTTTCTAACAGCCAAGCTAAAATTTAAATCATTATGTGAAAATATATTGGGATTTTTACTCCAGGAATCTCGTAAACTTTTTCAATTACTTTCTTGACCTTTGAAACAATCTAATTTCTCCCTCGACCCCGTAAATTTGCCCCGTCTTACCCCACGGACCCTGTAGTTACTTTTACTTTTACTCGAGTCAATAACATGGGTTAATCTAACCATAGGTGCATTAAATGGTAGATCTTCCATCTCCTTATATCATTCTTCCTCCTCCTCATCTTCTTCCTCCATCCCTCTTTTTCTTCCTCCTCTTTTTATTATCTCCGTCTTCACCACATTCCATCCATCCACCAAATCACAAAATTTTTTCTATTTCACGGATAAACCATGTCTTCCAATCAAGAAAATGATTTTTATTTTTTTTGGAATGAATTCTCGAACTGATTAATCAAGTATTTATTGCTGTTAAATAAATACATTGCAGGGGAGGCGGAGACGATTGAGGGGGATGGGACAAGGGCTCCTGCAGTAGGCGGAGGCGGAGGTGGAGGAACAAGTGGAGGAGGAGGAGGTGGTGGAGGGGACAGGGATGAGGAACAAGGAGAGGAGGAGGCGATGGAGGGGACAACGACAGAGCAACAAGGGGTGGAGGAGGAAGCGGTGGAGGGCGTGGGGCTCCTACTGCGGGCTGAGGCGGGGGAGGAGAGGAGGGGTTGTAGAGGAACAAGGGAGGAGGAGGCGGTGGAGGTGCGGGGCTCCTGTTGCGGGCTGGGGTAGGGGAGGAGGGGAACGAGAGCTCCTGCTGCGGAAGAGGCATGCGAGGAGGGGAGCGCGGGCTCCTGATGCGGGCAGAGTTCCGGAGGAGGGGAACGGGGGTCGTCGTCCTCGAAGGCTGCAACTGGTTGGGTTGCTGCATGCTCACCTGCAAAGATGTAGTGCCTGGATGTCGTCGCAACCATCGATCTCGGAGGAGGTGGAGGGTCAGTCGGAGGAGGAGGAAGAGGCAGAGGTGATGAGTGAAGATGGTTCTGGTTGGGGAAATGGAGATGAGGAGGAGGGTGGGGGGGGGGTAGTTATTATAATTTTTCAAAATGAAATGGTATTATGTATAAGAAACTAACGAAGTCTGGTTAGTTTTAACAATTCAATGGATGTGAGTTAACCGCGGGATTCATGGGGTAAGAGTTAGCAAGTTTATGGGACCTAGGGAGGAATTAAGTTGTTTCAAAGGTCAAGGAGATAATTGAAAAAGTTTATATGATTCCTAGGGTAAAAAATCCAAGTATATTCTTCAATTTGTTCCACATTATTTTGGAATAAAACAGAATCTTATTAAAAAAAGGATATTTACCCATGAACCCTATAAACTTTGTAAATTACTTTCTCGACCTTTGAAATAACATAATTCCCCCCTCGATCCCGTAAACTTGTTAAATTTTAACCCATGAATCCTGTGGTTAATATGTTTGAAGCTCATATGAATTCTTGAGGTAATTTACAAGGTCGATGAGGTAACCAGTAGAGGTAATTTACATCGTGGTGTAAATAATCCCTTAAAAAAGGTTCCAATTTGAAACCCCTCTCCGTTATGATGGGCCTGAAATTATTGGGCTTTAGACTCAGATCAATACTTAGACAAAATATACAAGTCATCTTCCCGTTCTGGTCTCGCCCATGGAGACCGGCGGCACCATCCGGACTCCCATCAATACGACCCGCGGCAGTGGTGGCGCGACCAGCTCCGAGGATTCCTGGCGAAGATTGCGACTTGGGTCGGTGGAGAATCCCTTCACCTTCAAGGTCGGGCAGATCTTTACGGGCTTTGGCGTGGGATGTGGGGTTGGTATCGGCGTCGGGCGCCCCATCTACTTAGGCATGTCTCCACCTTCAAGTTCGATTGCTGTGTCGGATGGTTTCGTCGGATTAGTGATGTGGGGAAGAAATTCAAGTGACTCCAGTACTTGCGCTCTCGATATTTCTTTGCATTTGCGGTGTTGGGTTGTTGGCAAGTTTGAATTTTGGACGTTTAAGTTGGTAGTAATTCGGTGGTAGAGAGTTGGGGTTTGAGGTCTCTTCGATTCGTAGTAGCTTGTTTATCTGCGTCGTTCTTATTATTGACTTAGATTCCAAACGATGAATATAGTTGCCGGGTTTAGCTAGTACTTTTATCGAACATGTGATGTGCTGGAATGTTCGAAGTCGAACGTGTTGGGCATTTATATAATGAGAATTTATGGTTGATTTGTTTGATGAAATTGTGGTTAGTGGCTTTTAAGTATACTACTGAACTAAAAATCTAAGTGCAGATGTCCGCAAAGACTGTTTTATAATATGCAGCCTTATTTGGCGCATTCTTTTATGCAAACTTGACTAGCCCAGGAAAAAAACGACTTTACAGAAACAGGTCTTTGTTTAAGATGGACGAACAAATGTCAATGTTATTAATGTCTAGCACGCTTTTGTCAGGGGCGATACCCGCACTGCAGCAAGTATTAGTTGCTACTAGAGGAGCTACCGACATTTTTTCTGGAGCTGGAGACATCTAAATAGCTCTGTAAATCTCTTTGATTTGGAAACATGTAGATTGTGTTTCTCTCTAACTGGCGTATGTTTACAATTTTTCAATTTACGAACTGGCTTTAATTTGACAATGCATGTTTCTTTGTTTGAAACCAGCTGAGGAAGTTTGGAGTAAAGGGAATTGAAGCAGGCATTGGATGTGGGGTTGGGTTTGGTCATGGTTTCGGAGTAGGTAAGATGTGTTGCATGGATACTAAAACATGGTGCTCAATGTTCAAATTTGCTGTTAGTGCTTAGTTAAATTGTCATTCACTTATGAGCTTACATATGATTTATTTTCCATGATTTTCCTTTATACTTTGCTTTTTATTTTCTTTGGGTTAGTTCTGATGTTAGAATAAATGATCTTGCATGCTATAAAATTCTTGAAAAAAATCATTCGTAAATGTTGATATCTACTGATGTTGACAACAGAATAGGAAGTGCAGCCCGATGGAAGACGTTCCTAACTTACTATGTTAATGCTCAGGGATAAAGAATAAGTTAGAGGAATATTAAATTAGAGAAAAGGTTTTCGCAAAAATAAGTGTTGGGACGTTTGAATAAGATGAAACCTGAATGAAATAGAAGTTTTCTTACCCAATCTTTTGTTTATGTGGAAGAATGAGTTGTAATAACTGAAAGTTTCAAATTTGATATATAAATATGATAGAAAAGAGGACTATGAGTGATCCTATGCTAAGCAATGGAGCTTCTTGGTTGTGGCCAATCCTCCTCTGCATCTTGTCTAACTAAACCCTACATGCCAATTCCTTGTTTGAATATAAAACAGACATTTGCTTCTTTGAAGCATAGATGGCCAAACTCTTGTTCTTATTCTTTCTAAGGTCTTCAGACCCTGACCAGTGTTGCCCAACAAACAAACCCACTTGCGCACCCACCCACACACATAGTCATCTTAGTAGACTGATTAGTCGGTTCGACTATGCTTTTCGGTATGGTGATCGAATAAAATAACTATGACCAAATAGACGCATGTCTGATGAAAAGATAATATTTTTATTAATTTTATTTTATTATTTGTACCCACTTTAGTGCAGTTTGTCTACCACCCAAAAGATTATGATTCAAATCTCTGCTTTGGGGGTTGCGTTAGGTAGTCGATAGCCATCGTAAAAAATACTCGGATCTTTCAACATGGATTTGAGCAAGAATCCATGTACACTACCCTACTTAAAGTGGGAGAAGGCTTCGTCATTTTTTTATTTTATTATTTTCATACTTTTCTTTAATATAATATATAAGTTAAATGTGTACAATTCGATTACAATTAATTTGATATTTTTATCTTGTCAATTAATGACTATACATGTATAGATATATTAAATTACATGTATTAAGACATAATTTTTTATATTTGAAATAAATTAAAAATATTAAATCGAATATGTTCGTTTAGTTATACGGATATCATTTATTCTTTATTTAGTGATCCTTCCTGACTGAATACTGAAATATTGACTTTTGCAATAGTGTGTATGTGTATATGTATATAGATATGCACATGGACACATACATATTCATACATCCACACACTCACATGCAAATGCGTACATGCTTGCACACAATCTGCGTAAAATAACAAATTGTGTATATATGTGCAAATTGTGTGCAAGCATGTACGCGATTTGCATACATGTGTATATTTGCAATGTGCAATTATATATTGCAAATGTTATTATTTTCTACAATGTGCAAATTATATATTTGCAAATTTCACTATTTACCAAATTGATATTAACTTTATATAGCTCAACAAAGATACACTAAAAAATCCTTATATATATATATCACCTAAAGTACAAGAGTAAGATCAATCTAATATATATTCATAAGTGTATATGTGTGTATATGAATGTACCAATATATGTTTCCATGTATATATATGCGCGAATGTATATGTACATGTATGTGTCTATTTACTTGTTTATATGTATATATGCGTATATTTCTATCATATGTACACACACATATATAAATTTATATGTTAGTGTGCAATAATATATCTGTTTATACCCACAGATTTGTATTTCTATACTTATAGTTCTTTTTTTTGTGAAAAAACCAACACGGGTATACTCCCAAGTTGGGAGCGACCGCCTTAATATTAAAAATAAGATGAGACGGATACATTAGCGAGAGACCCAGAAATTGTGAAGGGCTTTACAATGTATATAACCATTTTCTGAGTAGAATCTTTGATTTCTAAAGATTTTGTCGTTTCGGCCCTGCCAAATTGCCCATAGCGCCGCGAATGCCTGCGAGACGTTATCGGTGGAACTATTCCCCACACGGCGTATCGAACCCCAAAAGGTCGTCGCCTCATCGTACTGCAGCCACGACAAGATCATATCACGCCAAACCGCAGCCGAGCTCTGGCATTTGAAAAAAATGTGGTCCGCGTCCTCTTGCTGAGTCTGGCATCTGTCGCACATCAAGTTCTGGACACCAAAAATACGAGCCCGCCTAACCTTGTCACAAATGCGATCCCTCCTCAAGCACCATAGGAAAATCTTGACCCTCTTAGGGATATTCGCCGCCCAGACCACTTGTAAGTCATCTAAAAGATCACTGTCCTGCACCTCCGAAGAGCGCCCCATCTTCTCGTAAACCTTTTTCATCGCGTATTCCCCCCCTCCACCTGAAATGATCCGCGTGCTCTAGGAGGGGATCCTGAAGGGTGTCAGATACCAATGGCAACCCCGCCTGCAAATCTAAAAATTCATCCAACCTCTGATCCGATAGGTCGCTGATGAAGACAGGTGCCCAAGTGCCGGACCCACCTACCTGGTCCAGAGTAGCCTCACGCGCAGCCGCAAGAGCAAACAATCTCAGGAAACGAGCGCACAATTTTCCCTCTCCCGTTTAGTCATCAATCCAGAATCGAAACAGACGCCCATCCCCCATCTTCGGCAACAAGTACTGCACAATAGCCGGGAGGACCGCGTGAACCCCCGACCAAAGGGGAGACTCCCACGGCATCCGACCCGCCTCCAACTCGCCCTTGACACCATAAATCCTACGTAAAATCCTTAGCACCATAGAGGAAGAGGGACCCCAGATCCGGGCCCACCCATTTACCCAACAACATCCTGTTTATGCAATCGACATCATGTATGCCTAGGCCTCCATCCTTCTTCCCCTACGTCAAGTCCTTCCATCCCACCAGGTGAAGCCCCCCTTCTGCTGTTTGCCGTCCGACCAAAAGAAAGATTTCATCAAAACCTCCATCTTCCTCCGCACCCCAACAGGAAGAATGCGAGTAGAAATGAAGAAAAGCGGCATTGCAGAAAGAACATGCTTCAACAAAACAAGTTTGCTTTCCTTTGGACAAAGTGATCGCTTTCCATCTCGCCATTCTTTATTCCAGCTTTTGAAGCACGATATCCCAGTCAGCTTTCCACAGTTTCCCGTTCACGAAAGGTAACCCCAGATATGTCATCGACAGCGACCCCAAAGAGCATCT
Source organism: Ottelia alismoides (assembly GCA_037367405.1). Lineage (NCBI taxonomy): Eukaryota > Viridiplantae > Streptophyta > Magnoliopsida > Alismatales > Hydrocharitaceae > Ottelia > Ottelia alismoides. The sequence continues at coordinate 288,417 of JAZKJV010011585.1, read as the reverse complement.
AGTAGTCCCAGCAACCGCCTCACTCTCAATGACGGTCATCCCAAAGGTGACCACTTTGGACTTGTCATTGTTTGCAATCAGACCGGAAAGCTCACCAAAAATGTCAACCAACATCGCCGCATTCGCCGTATGTCGCTCCGTCCTGCCGAGCATGAGTAAAGTGTCATCGGCATATTGTAGCAAAGGAATAGATAAGTCCTCCAACCTGAACCCAACACAGACATCCGCCTCCACCGTCTGATTAAATAACACCGCCAAAGCGTCCCGCCACTAATACGAAGAGCAGCGGCGCCATCGGGCAGCCCTGGCGTACCCCTCTTTGTGGTTGAAATCGACCTCCCTCCGGTTAGCCATTAATCAAGACAGAAAAAGACGTCGTCGTCACGAATCTTTTCATCCACCCGATCCACAACTCTGGGAAGTCCCTCTACTCAAAGATGTCCATAAGAAATTCCAATCAATGCAATCGTAGGCCTTGAAGAAGTCGATCTTCCACAGAGCGCCCTTCGTCCCCGACCTCTTCCCAATGCAGACAGATCTCGGTCGCCATAATCAGACCATCCGCCATCTGACTCCCCGAAATAAAAGCACTCTGCCCCTGCAAAATGACCGAGTCAAGTACCAACTTAAGCCGATTCGCTAACGTCTTTGCAACAATCAGATAGATCGCATTGGATAGCGCGATCTGACGATAGTCTTCATTGCAAGCTGGAGAGTCCCTCTTTGGCAGCATGAAAATCAATGCTCTGTTGATCTCATCAAAACCTCTGTTGCCTTTAGCGAATTCGTTCAGCAGTTCGACGACCTCATCTTTTAGCAAGTCCTAGAACTCCTTATAGAAGAATACAGGGAATCCGTCGGGGCCCGGAGCCCCCTCCGCATTCAGGGCCCACACCGTGCTCCTAATCTCAGATGCCGAGAACGGTACCACCAGCTCCTCCTTTTGCTATTCACTTAGCCGCCTAACCCCTCGTCATGACCAGCCCCATCCAGTACGCCGCTGCCTCCTGGAAGCAGTTATAAAATGTTCACGAGCCGCGACCCCGAGGTTCGCCTCTCCCGCCACCCGCCGACCTCCCACCGTTAGCTCGTGGATGTGATTTCTCCGACGCCTCCCCGACGCCATGTTGTGGAAGAAGCGCGTATTGGCATCCCCCTCCCGAAGCCACCGCTGCCTGGACCTCTGCCTCCACTCGATCTCCTCTTTGCGATCCTCCAGCATAATTTCTTCTAGTAGCTTCATCCTCTCCTCTACCTCATTAGGCCCGAGCCCACGTTCGTCATCCAACAAATCAAGGCGGGACACACCCGCCTTCGCCTCCCCTCTCCTCAGTCTACGACGCCGCCGTAACGCCCGACCAAAGTGGGATAGATGTGAATGCAACATTGATAGCTTTGCATAGAACCGGGTAACCGCCGACCCCCTGGGGTTCCATTCCCGCCAGCGAGCCATGATATGAGCTATACTCCTTTGGGGATGGTTTTGTCTTTTTCATATTATGGTGTAACCCTAATCCTAGCCTCTCCTTTTGTAAAGAGGTTTGGGATCCCTACTCTCAATAAAATGAGGTCTTCTCTAGTTTAACTTGGTATCTTCGCCATAATAGGGGCATATGACTCTATAGTCTAGACGCAGTTATTCTTGATTGGGACTTACTATAGAAGCAACAATGATTAGATTTAACGATGTGCCACCGAGGATGAGAATAAGATCTTCTTTTGATCTTGCCAGGCTAGAAATGGAGTGCATGATAATTTATTTGATATTATAGCTAAGGGTTGGCTCGTATAAGCTCGCCCGATGGTAGCTTTCAAGGTTGGACTAGTGGTTTTGCTTTTTTAGTTGGACCTTTCATACAGAAGGGTCAGAGGGGGGCCTGGGAGGAGTGGAAATGCGGTAATAGTCCCCATGGTCAAGGAATGAGTCCTGGAGGCCAACATCCTATGATTGTTGATTCATGCTAGCTATCACATATGAGAAAAACAAATCTGAAGGACATTGAAAAAAAGGACAGTTGCTCGCCGGAGCTAAAAATGCTAGTTTAAGGACCCAAAATCAAATACTAGTCTCAAGCATACAAGGTCCGTGGGGAACGATCAAAGGAAGCTCAATGTCCTATCACGTAAAGAGGGTAGTCTGATCCCTTACTAAGCTAAGTATATAGGAGAAGGAATGCATTGCCCTTATTGGAAATGCGATCCATAGTTTATGTATGATTTAGCCACACTCGATAAATAAATGCATGCGTTCGGAGAAGCCATTCTTCTTAAGAGGACCAGACCCGATCTGATTTAGGTAGAAAGCTTAGACGAGGATTTTTCCTCATGTATATCGGTAGTTCAGAGCTTTCTTTTCCTTATTTAATCAGAGGGTCACTAATGTCATCGATTTACCTACGACTATGAAGCTGGAGTACTTGGTTATCTTCCTTAAGCAAAGGCTTACTATTCTTAGGGGCCTCTCAGTATCTAGGATGTCATATTTTTAATCTTTCGAGTACGACAATTCACAACCACACTCCTCTGCTCTTCGAAGCTGTTGGAGTATTAAGTAGTGCGCCTATTGTGTTGTAACAGGGTAAATGGATCCTGGAGGAGATCCATTTACCTCATCCAGTGTTTAGTCCCACATCGTCCAGTGGTGGGACTTGGAGGCTCTGGAGAGGCTATATAAAGAGCCCCAGACCTCCTGTAACAGTTGAGAAAGTGCAATGCATAACACGCCCCTTTGAGGGCTTCTCCCGTGGTTTCATCCCGCTCCTCACGGAGTAGGGTTCCACGTAAAATCCCGTGTTCTTCTTTGATGTTTATTCTTTATCCATGTTTTTTGCTTCCGCGTCCGATTTTCTAACATGGTATCAGAGCGGGTTAGATTCTTGAGGATTTCAAGTTCATTATTTGTTCGAGTTTCTTTATGATCGAGAAGATTATTATGTTCTGTTTTCTAGGGTTTTATTTTAAACCCTAAATTTATGCATTGGCATCATCGATGTGTGATGGGTGCAACTCCAGCCCACAGTGCATCTCCAGGCGGAGATCGCATCTCCTCTTTGGTGCACATTGTAACATGGAAGATTTATTCAATGTGTGATGGGTTCCACATTATTTTGAAGACTATTGTTCCTGTTATGGAAGATTTATTCAAGAATTCCTAGGATTTCTGAAACCCTAGATACACGGTCCAAGCCGCGATGCTGCGCCATCATATCCTGCCTCCTGCTGATCTTCGGATCTCCCGTCTTGTTCAAGGAGGCGGCGCACATTGACCATCCAGTTTTCAGGGTTCAATCTTGAACAGGCGGCGATACCTGCGGTGCCCAGCCGTTGAGAACCCTTCGCACACAACCTGCAGTTTCTGCAGGCACGATCTCCAACAGCAACTCCTAGAGGCGCCTCGCTGCACCCCTTTCCGATCATGCAGCGGTAGCATGATCTCCATCTCGCGCACATGAATCGACGGCGATCCTCTACCCAGATTTCTCTTCCAGGTGCGAGCAGAATGGATCACCATTCAGAACTCCAGGAGAAGCCCAGGCCCCAACCCCGACTCTAGTCAGTCCTGGCAACCTTCGTTCCTCCCAAGCGTGCTCCAGTCAACCTCCAAAAGCGATGGCGAGTCCTCGCGCGATGCATCTCGAGCGAACCTCTCCAGCCTAGGCTGTATATCTCTCTTGCAAACTTCCAGGTCGGTGTTCTCCAGATGGCGGCAAAGCATAGCGTGCAACCAGCATGCAGGCGCCGCCACAAAGCCATAGATCACCTACTGTCGTCGCAACCTAACGTGCCCTCCAGGCGACCTTCCATATGCAGTGCGCCACCCATCCTCGGCACCAGCAGCCCTAGCGAAGGCCCATCCCCCTCTTAGCGCCATCATACCCAAATCGCACGGGCGGTGATCCCATTGGTTGCTCCACCGGCGATCTCTATTATCCAGAACAAGGCGGCGGCTGGTTCTTTCAAGCAAAAGGGTTCTCAAAACCCTAAAGTGCAATTAAAAAAAAAAGAGGGTTTCGGTTGCTGTACAAGCCCAAATCATGGGCCGTAAAAAAAAAAGAAAAAAAGAAGGGGGGCTGGTTTTAAAGCCCAATGGGCTGTATGTTCCAGTTCAAAAAAAAAGGAATTTGAAAAGATGCAAGTGAGAGAGAGAGAAGGAATGTTGCATCTTTTGGGCCCAAAGGTGGGCCGGAGAGTTGGTTAAAATAAAAAAAATTTCGAAAAAGGCACGTACAATAAAAAGCCGTACGCAATTTTTTTCAAAAAAAAAATGAATGAGAAAAGCCGAAAAAAAATGTGTTGAACGGCTTTAAAAAAAAAGTGTATGGCGGCTATAAAAAAATTGATGTAAAGCCGCAAAGAAATTTTTTTTCTTTCGAGAATATTCATGTGTACCCCTATTTATCTTGTCTTCTCCCAACGTTGTCGATGTTCATTTTCCGACAAGTATGGGAGAAAGGGGGAGTATATATGTAGAGTCACAGGTCTAGTTCCAGATCCAGATTCAGATGCCAGTCTCCAGACCAGCCATATTTTCAGACTCTACAAGTTGTTCAGATGAAGAGATTTCATGCGCAGTTCCAGACTCGACGTTCAGATTCCGAGTCCCAGTTTGATGCGCAGTTGTTCAGACTCGACGATCATTGTTTCCGAGTCTCCAGTTTCAGACACGCACAAGTATGCGGTCATTGTCAGATGTGCATATGTTGCCATCATCAGTTCGAGGTCCCCATCATTCTTGTTGTTGTTCGGCCAGAGTCTTCATGTGAGCCATAGGGACTCCAGAGCAGAGGACCATTCCCTATGCCATTGAGGGCAAGGGTTTTCATGTGGTATCATAGGTACACCAGAGCAGTGCACCATTCTCTGAGCCAGATGGGAGAGACCCAGTTCTCCGACGAGGAGACTTCAGGCGCAAGTTCAGACTCGATGGTCAGGTTACGAGTCTTCAGTTGACTCACACTCCAGCCCGTTTGTCCTCCTCACCTGCACGGTATGAGAAGCAACATCCTCGACTGCAGTAATGTGCGCGTTGGGTTGATATTGTCCGTAGTGTCTTGTAGCGTTGAGTTGAGTTTCTGTCTGTTTGTCCAAGCTGAGCATTGCATGCTCCAGCTTGAGGGGGAGTGTTGGAGTATTAAGTAGTACGCCTATTGTGTTGTAACAGGGTAAATGGATCCTGGAGGAGATCCATTTACCCCATCCAGTGTTTAGTCCCACATCGTCCAGTGGTGGGACTTGGAGGCTCTGGAGAGGCTATATAAAGAGCCCCAGACCTTCTGTAACAGTTGAGAAAGTGCAATGCATAACACGCCCCTTTGAGGGCTTCTCCCGTGGTTTCATCCCGCTCCTCACGGAGTAGGGTTCCACGTAAAATCCCGCGTTCTTCTTTGATGTTTATTCTTTATCCATGTTTTTTGCTTCCGCTTCTGATTTTCTAACAGAAGCATTTTCTATAACCTTGGCGGGTGATAGTGGAACATACCTTCTCCCTCATTCACCCTTCCCCTTGACTTCTCGAACAAGGATCGAGCTTTGATCCAGTAAGTTTTTGATGATTTTTCATTAGCTATTTATATAACTTGATGTCCAGATTGTTGTCTAGTTATGAAAGATTTGGATTTTCTTTCTTTCCCCTAGAATATGACATCACCCTATAAATCAGATTCTCGGGTTCATTTGCCTCCCAATCCCCTCCCCTCAGGTATACCCCCTCCCGAAGCTACAAAGCAAGAGGGGGCGAGGGCAAGGAGAGGGCTTGTTATGGTCTTTGATAATATCATATGGTGCTGAAATCGAGGGGGTTGGACGATCTATGTCCTGTACTATAGTATCATGAGGTGTTACATGCTCAACTTGTAAAATCTCCTGCTGTGTAGACAAATCAATAGTATCGTTAGCAGAAACAAAGTGCTCAGGATATACTTGGGGCGTGTCAGATGATGGGAAGGTAAATGAGTAGGGGGTACAATTGGCAACTGCCAATGTAGTAATGAGTCAAAGTCTGAGCTACATGCGGAGGAGCCACAAGAGGAGGATCTACATGAGAAGGAGGTGGAGATGGAGATGTGGTGGGAGGTGGAGGTGAAGGAAGATGTGGAATGTAATCTTCCTCACCAGACTCAAACAGGGTCATCCTGTCACTTGTAAGAGAAAAGTCATGACATACTCAAAGAATGTGACGTCAACACTAATATAGTACTTCTGTTCACATGTTTAAAGCACCTGTATCCTTTCTAGGTTCAGGAGTAGCCCACAAAAACAGACTTGCATGCTCTGGGGGAGAGCTTATTATGACTAGGAGTCAAGTGATGAACAAAGTTCACAACAAAAAAAAACAGGGTGATAGAGAGAAAAGGTCTTTATTGGGAAAAGCAATCGAAAACCCTATCTCCTAATACAATGGGCGGCGTGTAGTTGACTAGGTAACAAGTAGTAAGGACAACATCACCCTAGAAAGAGTGTGGAGCATGACTGTGGATATGAAGAGTCCTCATCAAGAAGGTAACGATGTTTGCACGCAACGACTGTTCTGTTGAGAATCGTAAGCAGAAAAGGTCTAATGTTTGCTGCATCGTACTGTAAGTCAAGTGCTACCAGAAAATCTCCGACATGGTGGCATTCCTATATGCCATCTGCTGCTTTGTGGAAGCATTCGGAGACATTTAGTTGTGAAGCTTCTCAAACATGCACTTGAGCCTGGAGTAGAAAGCATGAGGCAGGCGACCATCCTGTTGGGCCGTGAAAATAATACTGAAGCTTCAAGATCTTCGTGTCATTCCTCTCATGAAAGTTTGTAGTTGTGAGAATGTCCCACATTGCCTTGGCAGGTGGGGTGATGGAGAATGTTGTTGGCTATCTTTGTGGTAACGGTACTTGATAGCCATACACGTGCATACATGTTGTTGAGACAATTATCTTTCTTTTGTCTTTAGTTATATTTCTCCTGTTTTCCAGCATTCTTTATGTAATTTCTCCCTAGAGCTTTTCTCCTATATAAGAGCTCTAGGGCTACATAGAATAATACTTTTTCATTCTCCACTTCAACATGGTATCAGAGCGACGGTCCTAGACCGGAGATGGTACCCCGAAACCCTAACCCCACTAGAAGCCTCCTCCCCATGCATGCGTCAGCGCCTCCACGCCTCAGAGCATCCACGCGGAACGCGGCGGCACCGTTCTCTGCATGCGTCCCCTGCACCCTCGATCGCGTAACGCTCGCGTAGGCTCGTGCGTGTTCTACGCAGTAATCGTGCATTCCTCTGCGCAGAGATCACCCTCCTTGAACGTATTCTTCAACGCACGCTAGTGCACGCATTTCTCAAGTGTATTGACTGTGCATGTTTTGCGTCAAGACGTGCACCTCCAGTGCAACAACCGCGCAACACCCGCACGCCTTCCGTGCATCACCCGTGCACTTTCTACGCACGAGCCTCTTGCGCTCGTGGTCTCCGTCATGGCCTCAAATTTCAGCAAAATTCGGTCGAATTTCTATCGAATATCGATATCCTGTCGAAATCAAAATTACACCGAAATGGCCGAAATGACCGAAATATGAGGGTCTTAGTACAAAAAATAAACGAAATGGCCGGAATTTCGGTTGAGTTTCTATCGAAATTCCACCGAAATTTCGTTTCGATCGGTCACTGAAATGGTGACCGAAATCGATATTTAGGGCCTTGGTCTCCATATGCAGCTGATCTTGTGATTCAAAGGAGTCACTAAAGAATGGAAGTGACTGTGGTATGAGTCTACACCCACAATCATCTTCCCATATGTCCGTGTATACATTATCCTTACGGTGTGCAACCCCAGTCTTAGAGATCGTTGTCATCATGTCAGACAACAAAGCAGAGATTCCATCCCTGGGTGCCTTCAAAGGTTCAACACCCATTGTGAAGATGGATGGAACGAATTATGAACTGTGAGCCATGCAGTTCATGAGTCTTATGCAATGTAATGACAAGAAGCATATCCTCACAGGAGGAGCCTGTTGACAAGACTGGGGTTAATGCCTCATGGGAGGTAGATGATGCTTACGCACGAGTATGGCCTTTTGGATCAGTTTCCATGGAAATAGCCAGTGACATATTGAGCCAACCCACATCAAAGGCTATGTGGGACATTCTCGCCGCTACATATTCTCCAGAAAAGAATGAGTCTAATATTCTGCAACTTCAGCACAACATCTTCACGTCGAAGCAGAACGGCCGTCCTCTCCATACCCTTTACACTTCTCTAAGGGGTATGTTTGAGAGGTTACATGGTTACATTCCATTGACTGCCACACCAGAACAACTCAAGGCATACGGAGATTCAATGATGACAGGCATTTTCCTAGCAGTTCTGGACCCGGAGTATGATGCAGCTACAACACAGATTCTTACTGACGCCACAATACCTTCTATGGAGGAGGCATATCGCAGGTTGAGTATGCTTTCCATATCGTCTGGAAGTACTCAGCTATCTCAGACATCCTCAGCTATGGTAGCATCACGCGGTAGAGGAGGTCCTGCACAATTTCATGGTCGTTGTGGTCGTGGTAGGGGAGGGGGTAGTCGGCCCCTCGTCAGCCTTGTACTTATTGTCACAGACTTGGTCATTATGAGGAAACATGTTATTCCAAGCATAGGTTCCCAGCTTCAACACAAGTCGCAGAACAGATTCAATAGTCTAGCAGTTCCTCCCCCATATCTGATCAGAGCTTTGACGAGTTAGTGGCGAGACTCAGGGAGATTATGCCTACTCCTGGGTCAACAAGCTCTCCTTCAAGACCCTCAGAGGTAGCGGCCTCTGCATCAACATCTACATCAGGTATATCATATGCCTTTACCAGTTGTTACAGGGCAGATTTGTCAGAGTGGATCATGGATTCATGTGCATTCCATCACCTCTATGGTGATAGAAATCAGTTTAGTGCTTTCAGTCCAACTCAACCTGGACGATCTGTTGTGATAGCAGATGGGACACATTCTCCCATCACTGGTCAAGGGGAGGTGTAGTTAACCTCGGCAATGAGACTTCAGAATGTTCTTTATGCTCCAGAAAATGAATTTACTGTCTATTAGTCAAATCACCAAGGATTTACACTATCGTGCCATTTTTGATCCGTCTGCTCTTGTGTTTCAGGATATTCTAACGGGCAGGGTGATTGGAACTGGCCGTGAGCAAGGAGGTCTCTACATATTGGTACAATCTTCCTATGCCGGTGCCTCTTCTCTTTGCACTAGTTCTGCGTCTCCCTATATATGGCATCTTCGCTTTGGTCATCTTCCTCTGCAAAAGCTAAGTCATGTTTGTAGACGTTTATGTTATATTGTGATGTATCGTTGAGTATTTCTTATTTATCTTATGTACATCTATGTAATTTACCCAAGGATTTTCTCTCTATATAAGAGACCCTAGGGCTCCATGGAATAATAGATCAATCGATTCTCGGCTCTAACATGGTATCAGAGCCAAAACCCTAATCTAGGGTTTTCTCCACCCGCCCCCGCCCCCCCCTCTCCTTCTCTCCGCCGGCGCCGCCAGCCGCTACAGCCGGCGTCGCCAGCCGCTCAAGCGGCTCCAGCCGCCCCCAGCCCCGCCGCCGGGGTACTTCTCCCACCGCCGGGCCCCTCCTCCCGCCGCCGGGCCCCTTCACCCGTCGCCTATCTTCCGCCGAGGCTTACCTAGCCTCCTCTCGTCGCCATCAATGCCGCTCGGTGCGGCACCTCTTCTTCGGTCGGTCCCGCGTCGACGATGGGTTCAAGTGCATAACGTCTACATATGCACTTGAATCCACAAAGGTCTTGGTAGACACCAGTTCTTTTGTCTATCATCCCTAGTTATTTTCTCCGGCAATATGTCAGAACAGAAGGTTGATATGCCTGCCATAGGTGCCTTTAAGGGTTCGGCACCAATCGTCAAAATGGACGGGACGAACTACGAACTGTGGGCTATGCAGTTCCTCAGTCTTATGAAGTCATGTGGTAAGAAGCATATTCTTACCGAAGATGAACCGCCGGAGAAGACGGGAATATATGCCTCATGGGAGGCCGACGACGCCTATGCAAAAGTTTGGCTGTCCGGGACGCTCACAATGGAGATAGCTAACGACGTCCTTCATCAACCCACCGCCAAAGCGATGTGGGATATTCTCGCTACAACATACTCTCAAGTGCGGAATGAGACGAAGATGCTGCAGTTGCAGCATGATATTTTTACCACCAAGCAAAATGGCAGGCCTCTTCATTCTCTATACACGTCCCTACGTGGGATGTTCGAGAATTTATACAACACCATTCCGCTCACAGCCACCCCCGAGCAGCAGAAGACGTTTCGCAATGCCACTATGGTGGGAGTTCTGCTTGCTGCCCTTGATCCGGAATACGAAGCAGCCCAGTCCCAGATCCTCGCCGATGCTACTATTCCTCCTATGGAGGAAGTCTACAGGAGGCTCAGTCGGATCTCCGTTCCCTCTAGTGCCGCAACTCCATCTCCGTCAGCAATGGCGGTCTCCAGGGGACGAGGTAGTTCGTACTCCTCTCGTGGTCGAGGAGGTAGCGGACGTGGCCGAGGAGGTCGTGTGCGTCCAACATGTTCTTTTTGTCGTAGAACTGGTCATTCCGAGGATACATGCTATTCCAAGCATGGATTTCCTCCTTCTGCACGTGTAGCCGATCATGTTCAAGGTCCATTCACGCCTACTTCCGATCACAGGTTCGAGGAGCTAGTGGCACGGCTTAGAGACATTATGCCACATACATCATCAGAGGGTGCTGATACACCTGACGTTGCGGCTTCTGCGTCCGCTACCACATCTGCTGCTGCCAGTACCTCAGGTAGTGCTTCTGCCTCTTGTCATAACCATGATCTATCAGGTTGGATTGTTGACTCCGGAGCGACCCATCATCTCTGCCGTGATAGAGATAACCTGCTGTCCTACAAAGCTATTCAGCCTGGCCGCTCCGTACTCATAGCTGATGGCACTCATTCCCCTATTGTCGGTCAGAGGGAGACTGTTTTGCTGCCTTCCATGCACCTACAGAACGTTCTACATGCACCAGAATTCTCTATGAATTTATTATCAATCACTCAGATTACCAAAGATTTGCACTGTCGTGCTATATTTGACCCATCTTCTGTCATTTTTCAGGACATACTCACGGGCAGGGTGATTGGTTGTGGCTCTGAGCACAATGGCCTCTATCGTCTGGTACGGAACACCTATGCTGGCGTCTCATTTCAATCTCAGGGATCCGTTTCTCCATATACTTGGCACCTTCGCTTTGGTCACCTACCGCTGCAGAAAATGCGTCACCTCCTGCCTCAGATATCTCCTTCTTCGTCATTTCGGTGTGAAGCATGTCAGTTAGGAAAGCACCATCGTTCCAGCTTTCCGAGTCGTCAAGGTCGGAGCAGTAGCTCCCCGTTCGAGTTATTTTATATCGATATTTGGGGTCCGAGTCGTGTCCCGGATCATCAGGGGCACATGTTTTATCTGGTTGTAGTAGATGATTTTTCTCGTGTTTCTTGGACTTTTCTTTTTAAAAATAAGTCTGAAGCAGGAAGTGTTATCCAAAATCTTATCAATGAAGTTCAGAATGTTTTTTCATCTAATGTCAAGTATGTGCGCACGGATAATGCATTGGAGTTCTGCACTCGTTCTCTTGCTCGTTTTCTTTCTTCAAATGGGATTATCCACCAAACAACATGTTCATATACATCCCAACAAAATGGCGTTGCAGAACGAAAACATCGACACTTCCTCGACATTGCCCGCACATTACTTATTCAGAGTTGTGCACCATTAACATTTTGGGGAGATGCCATACTCACAGCATGCTATCTGGTCAATCGCATGCCACTCTACCGTTCTTGGGGAAAAGGCCCCTATCTCGGTTCTTTTCCCTGACAAGGATTTGTTTTCACTTACTCCTCGTGTCTTTGGGACTGCCGCTTTTGTTCATCGCTTGTCTCCAGGACTTGACAAGCTCTCTCCTAGAGCTGTTAAGTGTATTTTTGTGGGTTACTCCAGGACACAGAAAGGATATTGTTGCTATGATCCCATTTCTGGCAAGTACTATGTTAGTGCTGATGTCACATTTTTTGAACCAGTTATGTACTTCTCCCCTGCAGGTGACAGACTAGCTTCCTCCACATCCACGGATACTAATGTCTATGTACCCCTACCTCCAAGTATGGGTCAATCTGAGTCCACAACACCACCACCACCACCTCCACCTGTACTACCATTTCCTAAGTTCTACACAAGGCGGTCAGAGCCTGCTCAAGCTACAAGCCAACCATCCAGCACGCCTCAGGTATGTTCTGATATTAACACTAATGATGGGTTAGATAATGCACCTGTGCAGGAACCTGTGCTACAGGAAGAAGATCCGCCAGCTAGAACAGTGACAAACGACCTTGATCGTCCTATTGCTCATAGTTAGCAAAAGCGGCAATGTGCATCCTATCCTCTTGCATCTCAAGTGTCCTTTCATCGTCTCACTGGTGAATTTGAAAGGTTTGCAGCAGCCGTCTCGTCGGTGGACATTCCACGCAATTATCAAGAAGCCATGAAGATTGACTGCTGGCGTCTAGCTATGGAGGAGGAGATGCGTGCCTTACAGTCCAGAGGGACTTGGTCTTTAGTCTCTATTCCTCCGGATGCATTTGTGGTGAGTTGCAAATGGATTTTTACAATGAAATACCACGCAGACGGGCGTCTAGACCGATACAAGGCCAGACTTGTAGCACGTGGATTCACCCAAACCTATGGGGTGGATTATTTGGACACGTTTTCACCAGTTGCTCGACACTCGACTCTTCGCATCCTACTATCTGTTGCTGTGGTACGTGACTGGACTATTTTCCAACTTGATGTGAAGAATGCTTTCTTGTATGGTGATCTACAGGAAGAAGTCTACATGCAGCAGCCACCAGGGTTTGCTGCTGAGGGGGAGACTCAGATGGTGTGTAGACTTCATAAGGCTATCTATGGCCTTAAACAGAGTCCACGGGCATGGTTTCAGAAACTTTCCCAGCTGATTGAACAACAGGGGTTCAAGAGGTCAAATGCGGATCATTCGTTGTTTATCCAGAAGACCCCTAGAGGTACGGTCGTTGTCATGATATATGTAGATGATATTCTTGTTACAGGAGATGATACTCAGGGGATTGAGATGATCAAAGCTCTTTTGGGAAGCCGGTTTATTACGAGGGACCTAGGCACGATACGATATTTTCTTGGGATAGAATTTGCAAGAAATGCTCAAGGAATGGTGATGACCCAAAGAAAATATGTCACCGATTTGCTAGTAGAAACAGGAATGGCTGGATGCAGACCATCGAGCACGCCTATGGACCCAAGTATGAGGCTTTATGAATTATGACAATGATACCGAAGAGGTGGACAAAAGGAGATACAGAGAGATGGTGAGTAAACTTCTATACATCACCATAACTCGTCCAGATATTGCTTACGCAGTAAACCGGGTGAGTCAATTTATGGAGCAGTCCAGGCAAGTTCATATGGAAGCCGTCTATATGATTTTGAGATATCTGAAGTCTTCCCCAGGCACATGTTTGTTATTCAAGAAAGACACAGATCTGCCTATTTCAGCTTGTGCAGATGCAGACTATGCGGGATGTCCAAAGGATCGGAAATCTACTTCAGGATTTGCTGTCTTCATAGGAAGCTCTTTGGTTTCTTGGAAAAGCAAGAAACAGACAGTTGTGGCAAGATCCAATGCTGAATCCGAATATAGAGCCATGGCTCAAGCGAGCGCAGAAATGATGTGGGTTCGGGTGGTCTTGGAAGATTTGGATGTAAATGTCTCTCTACCCATGCAGCTTCAATGTGACAACCAGGCAGCATTGTTCATTGCAAATAATCCAGCCTTTCATGAAAGAACAAAACACATTGAGGTGGATTGTCACTACACCAGAGACATGATCCAAAAGGGCTTAATTTCCACTTCACATGTCAGTTCAGAAAACCAGACAACTGATATATTTACCAAGCCATTGCTCAAAGGACCTTTCCAGAGATGTTCTTCCAAGCTGAGCATGATTGATATCTATGCTCCATCTTGAGGGGGAGTGTAGACGTTTATGTTATATTGTGATGTACCGTTGAGTATTTCTTATTTATCTTATGTACATCTATGTAATTTACCCAAGGATTTTCTCTCTATATAAGAGACCCTAGGGCTCCATGGAATAATAGATCAATCGATTCTCGGCTCTAACAATGTTCTTCCACAGATTTCTCCTCATTCTACTTTTCAGTGTGAGGCCTGCAAGCTTGGGAAGCATCATTGGTCCACATTCCAGAGTCGTCAAGGTCAAGTAGTCATAATCTATTTGAGTTAATTTATTTTGATATTTGGGGTTCCAGTCATGTCCCAGATCATCAGAGGCATATATTTTATCTTGTTGCTGTTGATGAGTTTTCAAGATTGTCGTGGATCTTTCTTCTTAAAAATAAGTCTGATGCTGGTCCTGTTATTCAGTCCCTTATTAATGAAATAAGGAATATTTTTTCTGCAAAAATAAAATCTATACAGTTTGACAATGCCTTGGAATTTTGTAGTTTCAACTTGCTCAATTTCTTGCATCTCATGGTATTATGCATCAAACTTCTTGTGCGTATACTTCTCAACAAAATGGGGTGGCTGAACGAAAATATTGCCATCTTCTAGATGTCACCATGACTGTTTTGATCCAGAGCAGTGCTCCTCATTCATACCGGAGGGATGCGGTTCTAACTGCTTGCTACCTGGTAAATCGTATGCCCTTCTCGATTTTGGTGGAAAAGATCCCATTCTTGATTGCGTTTCCCGAGAAGGATCTCTTCTCCCTCACACCTCGTGTCTTTGAATGGCCTTTGTTCATCAGATGTCTCCTGGTTTTGACAAGCTCTCTCCTAGAGCTGTCAAATGTGTGTTTGTTGGGTACCCAAAAGGGATATCGTTGCTTCGACCCTATTCGACGAAGGTATTATGTTAGTGCATATGTCACATTTTTTTAGTCTATTATGTATTTCTCTCCTACAAGTGACAAGCTCGTTCCTTCAAAGGATGGGGAAGAGGTTTATATGCCTCTATCTCCGATCGCCACCACCATCATCGCCACTACCATCATCACCATCACCATCTCCTCCTCCTCCACCACCATCACCATCATCGCCCACTTTCTTTCCTCAGGTATACCAGCGTCGACCTCGTGCTCATGTGCCTCCTCCATCATCCAACACACCTAAGGTATGTCCTGAGAATTTGAGTTCTACTAATGTCTGTGGTGATTTGCATGAGCTTGAGGTGCAGGATGTCCAGGATGCTACATCATCTGCGGGTACTGAGGATTTGGATGTGCCTATTGCTCTACGGAGGCAGAGGCGTACATGCATTATGCATCCTCTTGCTTCCCGCATGTCATTGGAGCGTCTTTCAGAGGAATTTCAAATGTTTGTGATGGAATTGTCTGTTGTAGAGATACCACCTTCCTATCAGAAATCACCGAAGAGTAGCCAATGGCGTCTGGCGACGGAAGAGGAGATGACAGCTTTACAGTCTCGAAGTACGTGGAGTGTTGTGAAGGCTCCTCCAGGTGCGTCTGTTGTAGGCAACAAGTGGGTGTTTAATGTGAAACACCGAGCTGATGGGACTGTGGACAGAAGGCCAGATTAGTTGCTCGTGGGTTCACTCAGACTTATGGGGTGGACTATCAGGATACATTTTCTTCTGTTGCGTGTCATTCCACGTTGCAGATTCTCATTGCAGTTTCTGTGGTATGTGACTGACCACTTTTTCAGTTAGATGTCAAGAATGAATTCTTGTATGGTGATCTACATGAGGAAGTCTACAGGCAACAACCACCGGGGTTTGCTGCTGAGGAGGAGTCCAGTATGGTGTGCCGACTTCACAAGGCCATATAGGACCTTAAGCAGTGTCCGAGGGCTTGGTTTCAGAAGCTCTCAGAGTTGATTGAACAGAATGGCTTTGTCAGATCTACTGCGGATCATTCTCTTTTTGTTAAGAGAACTCAGAGAGGTACAGTTGTTGTTCTGGTTTATGTTGATGATATCGTTGTTACTGGAAGTGATTAACATGGTATTCAGGCAGCTAAGGATTTCCTTGGAAGATAGTTTGTGACCAAGGATCTTGGCAAGCTACGTTACTTCCTGGGCTCGGAGTTTGCACGCAACTAGTAGGGTATGTTATGACGCAAAGGAAGTATGTTAGTGACCTCCTGGCTGAGACAGACATGACAGGATGCAGACCTGCCACTACACCAATGGATCCCAATGCTAGACTCTACGATGATGACTCTGAGGAGGTAGACAAGAGATGGTACAGAGAGCTTGTGGGGAAGTTGCTATATGTTACTATTACGAGGCCTGGCATGTCATTTGTTGTGAGTAGAGTTAGCCGGTTTATGGAGCAATCCAGACAAGTTCATATGGATGCAGTTTGCATGATCTTGAGATATCTGAAATCTTCTTCAGGTGCAGGTTTACAGTTAAGAAAAGATAAGTCGCTCTCAGTCATGGGATGTGCAGATGCGGATTATGCCGGGTGTCCCAAAGACAGGAAGTCCACTTCAGGCTTTACTATGTTCGTTGGTAGCTCACTTGTTTCATGGAAGAGTAAGAAACAAACAATTGTTGCTCGATCGGACGTTGAATCAGAATATAAGGCTATGGCCCAAGGGAGCATGAAAATGATGTGGGTCAATCCATCCTGATTGACCTTGCTATTGAGGTGCCTCTTCCAATGCACCTCAAATGTGATAATCAAGCAGCTCTGTTCATAGCTAATAATCCAACCTTCCATGAGAGAATTGTGAAGATATTTCTATAGTTTATGTATCCCTTCGTTATGTTTATTTTCCTTGTTCCATCTTATGTAATTTACCCATAGGCTTTCTCTATATAAGAGAGCCTAGGGTTCCTTGGAATAAACATCTTCTCATTTTCTTCCAACATCGTATCAGAGCCACCACCCTAAACCTTAGCCGCCATCTCATCTTCTCTTGCCGGCGCTGGCACCCCCGCCACCTTCCTCTCGTCGATGCCGCATCCTCCCCGCTACCTTCCTCTTGCCGCCCCCCTTCCACCTTCCATTCGCCGCCGTCCCCACCCCCTCCTCGCCACCTTCCTCTCGACGCCGCCGCACGCCCCACCCTTTCTCCCGTCCCCTTCTCTCTCTTTCTCATTTCCTATAGATTTGAGTGCATAGGTCTACATATGCACTCAAATCCTTGGATGTTTATGTAGACATTGTTTCTTAGTCTACAAACCCTAGTTCTCCGTCTCCGGCATCAATGTCAGAAAGCAAAGTCGACATGCCCTCCATAGGCACTTTCAAAGGTCCAACGCCCATAGTCAAGATGGATGGGACGAATTACAAGCTCTGGGCAATGCAGTTCATGAGCCTCATGAAGTCAAATGGTAAGAAGCATATTCTTACCGAAGATGAACCGGTAGAGAAGACTAGGGTTTATGCCTCATGGGAGGCTGATGATTCATATGCCAAAGTCTGGCTTTCAGGCACACTGACGATGAAGATTGCTAATGATGTACTTCATTAGCCCACTGCTAAGGCAATGTGGAACATTCTTGCCGCGACATACTCGCAGATGAGAAATGAGACCAAGATTCTAAACTGTAGCATGATATATTTATGGTCAAGCAGAATGACCGTCCTCTGCATTCGTTATATACATCCTCGCAGGGGATGTTTGAGAAACTCTACAGCATCATTCCCCTTACGGCGACTCCTGAGCAACAGAAGACGTTCCGAAACGTTACAATAATGGGGGTCTTACTAGCGGCTCTTGATCCGGAATATGATGCGGCCCGCTCGCAGATCCTTGCAGATGCTACTATTCCTCCAATGGAGGAAGTGTATAGAAGGCTTAGCAGAATTACAGTCTCGCCTACTGCTACTACTCCACCCCCTTCGACGATGGCAGCTTCTAGAGATAGAGGAGTCTCTTCTTCTTTCTATGGTCGTGGATCTCGTGGTCAAGGTGGATGCTTTCGTCAGTCCTGCACCTTTTGTCATCACACTGGTCATACAGAGGATCATGGAAGGCCGTATCCCGGTATATCGGCTTGGAGGAGAAGCATCGTGATGCCTCTTTATAAGAATAAAGGATACATTCAAAATTGTGCGAATTACATAGGTATCAAGCTGATGAGTCTTACTATGAAAATTTGAGAACATGCGATCGAAAGAAGGTTGAGGAAAGTTTCCAAAGTAAAAGAAAATCAATTCAGATTCATGCCAGGTTGCTCAACTATTGAAGCCATCCACTTGCTGAGGTGTACAATGGAGATTCATAGAGCAAAAAGGAAGAATCTCCATATGTTTTTTATTGATTTGGAGAAGGCTTATGACTCTGTCTCGCGGGAGATATTGTGGAGAGTTTTGGAGAGAGACAAGTACTTGTCCTATACATTAACCTCATAAAGGAAATGTATGATAGGGCTTCATCTTGTGTAAGGATCAAGTCTGGGAAGACTGATTATTTTGACATCAACATTGACATGCATCAACGTTCAGCTTTGAGTCCGTTCCTTTTTACGTCGATTGTAGACGAGTCGGCTAGTCACATTCATGATGAGATACCTTGGTATATTTTATTCGCTAGTGATATTGTGTTGATTGATGAGACTAGAGATGGAGTAAATGTGAAGCTTGAGGTGTAGAGACATGCATTGGAGGCTAAAGAATTTCGTATAAGTAGGGCTAAAACTGAATATATGGAGTGCACTTTTGATGGAAGCATTGGTGAAGGAATCGATGTGAAGATTGGTGACGATAACATTCAGAAGAAAGATTCTTTCAAATACTTGGGATTTATTTTGCAACATGATGGGGAAATTGATGGGGATGTTATTCATTGAATAAATGCAGGTTGGCTTAAGTGGAGAGGAGTTTCTACGGTTCTATGTGATAAGAAAATTCCTTTGAAAATCAAAGGAAAGTTTTACAAAGCAGTCATGAGACCTGCTATTCCCTATGGATCTGAACGTTGGCCTGTGAACCATAGATATGTGTAGAGAATGGCAGTAGCAGAAATGAAAATACTAAGGTGGATGTATGGACATACACTTAAAGATTGAATTCAGAATGATGCAATCAGAAGGAAAGTTGGTGTAGCTTCTATCAAGGATAAGATGCAAGAAAATTGCTTAAGGTGGTTTGGTCAATTGCAAAGGATGTCGGCTAATGCACCGGTTAGGAGATGCAAGTTTTGGGTTGTTAAGCCAGCTATGAGAGGGGGAGGAAGGCCCAAGAAGTGTTGGGATGAGACTATCCGAAGGGGTCTTATTTTTTTTGGATCTAAGCCCGAGAGTGACCCAAGATAGATCTGAATGGAGGTAAGGAATCCATGTAGCCGACCTTACTTAATGTGGAAAAAGGCTTTGTTGCTGTTGAATGAGGTTACATATGATCAAGACAGATCTAAATGGAGGCAAAGAATCCATGTAGCCGACCCTACTTAATGTGGGAAAAGACTTTATTGTTGTTGAATGAGATTACATGTGACCAAAATAGATCTGAATGGAGGCAAATAATCCATGTAGTCATCCCTACTTATTGCGGGAGAAGGCTTTTTGTTGTTATAATGAGATTACATTACATGTGATCTAATTAGTTAATAGGCTAAGTAATTTTAATGGTTAGGGGTTCTTTATTTTCCATTTAATATTTTTGTAATTCTATCCCCATTTATATAAAGAGGCTATGAGTCATTGTGGAGGACGGTTCAAGTTATATCAAAAGTTGGAGTTTCTCCGTTGTTAGAAAATCGGAAGCGGAAGCCAAAAACATGGATAAAGAAATAAAGAACAAGAATAACGCGGGATTTTTTACGTGGAACCCTACTCCGTGAGGAGCGGGATGAAACCACGGGAGAAGCCCTCAAAGGGGCATGCTATGCATTGCTTTTTCTCAATGAGTACAGGAGGTCTGGGGCTCTTTATATAGCCTCTCCAGAGCCTCGAAGTCCCACCGTTGGACGATGTGGGACTAAACACTGGATGGGGTAAATGGATCTCTTCCAGGATCCATTTACCCTGCTACAACTCAATAGGCGCTTACAACTTATGCTCCAACACTCCCCCTCAAGCTGAAGCATGCAATGCTCAGCTTGGACAAACAGACAGAAACTCAACTCAACGCTACAAGACACTACGGACAATATCAACCCAACGCGCACATTGCTGCAGTCGAGGACGTTGCTTCTCATGCCGTGCAGGTGAGGAGGACGAATGGGCTGGAGTGTGAGTCAACAGAAGACTCGGAATCTGACCATCGAGTCTGAACTTACGCCTGAAGTCTCCTCGTCGGAGAACTGGGTCTCTCCCATCTGGCTCAGAGAATGGTGCACTGCTCTGGTGTACCTATGATACCACATGAAAACCCTTGCCCTCAAGGGAATGGTCCTCTGCTCTGGAGTCCCTATGGCTCACATGAAAACTCTGGCCTGACAACTAGAAGAATGATGGGGACCTCTGACAATGATGGCAACTTATACTCATCTGCAAATGACCGCATCCATGTGCTTGTCTGAAACTGGACTCGGAACTATCTGATGTCGAGTCTGAACAACTGAATCTGTAGAGTCTGAAAATCTGAACTGGTCGGACGAATATGATATCTCTGAAATCTGGAGAAGACCTGTGACTCTACACCATACTCCCCCTTTCTCCCATACTTGTCGGAAAACATGGACGTCGACCAAGTTGGGAGAAGACAAAGAGATAAATAGGGGAAAACAAAACATGAATATTCTAAAACTTTCTTGCGGCTTTTTCATCATTTTTTTAAGCCGTCTCATCAATTTTTTTTTGAATTTTTTTTAAGCCGTTAACTCTCCTTTTTTTTGGCTTTTCATCAACATTTTATTTTTGATAAACATTGCGTACGGCTTTTTTTTTTGTACGCGCCTCTTTTCTTCAAAACAAAAGTTTTTTTTCAAACCTTCTTCTCTTTTGTTTTCATATTCTTCTTCTCTCTCTCTCTTTTTTTTTAAACTAGCAGGCCTCTTCCTTTTCTTCCCCCTCTCTTTTTTTTAAACATGTTGTGGCCCAATTGGGCGTAATATACTGCAGCCACCCCCTACGTTTTTTTTAAACAGGTGCCATAAAAAAATTTTTTTTATGGGCTTCCAAAATAAAATTTCCCTTCTCCCACGTTTTAAACACGCACAGGCCATGACTAGGGCTCCCAATCCTTTGCACGCCACTCGATATTGGGGGGCGCCGCCTGAAGCAAGAAAGCGTGGAGGCGCGTGCGAGATAGCGAGGAGAAGCCCCTCAAGCGCCTGGATCGATCAAGAGGAAGGGGCGTCGCTAGTTGTTGGGCCAGATTTGCTCGGAGGAAGGAGGGTGCTGTGCGCCATCGCCGAGGAGCCGCCACTGGAGATCTGCACGGGGGGAGCCGCCGCTGGGGATGCACACGATGGCCTGGAGCAGCCTGTTGAGGGGGCTCGCCGCTCGCGCGGCTCCTTCTGCTGGATAAGGAGGGGCTCGTCACCTGGAGGGTCTCCGCCTAGAGCCTCTAGGGCTCGCAGCTTGGTAGGGTATCCGGAGGCTGATGGCTTGGTCGCAGAGCCCCGATGCTGAGAGGGAGGCTCCGCCTAGGCTTGTGGGGGATGAGGCGGCGACGCCCGTTGGAGGAGAGGGAGCCCTAAGATGGCTCTGCAGGAAAGGAGGAACCAATGGAGGACTTGAAGGTGCGGCTGTGACAGATCGTGCGCCACCAGAACTGGAAGACGGCGATGGAGGACTTGCGCACACGCCACTAGGGTTGCTGCGGGCGTACGCTTGTTGGGATTCGCAGGAACCCCGATGTGCGCCTGGAGGTTGCAAGGTGCGCGGCTGCGAGGCAAACTGGAGGATTCGAGTGCCGCCTGTGCGGCTTTAGATCTGAAGATCACGCACACGCCTTCTTCTTCATCGACATATAGGTGCACCAGGCTGCAAGGAATCGCCTGGAATCTGTTGGGGCCGTCATATGCTGAAACACGGCTTGGAAACTAGGGTTTCAGATAACCCTCGAACTAAAAATGATCTTGAATAATAATAAACCGTGCATAATTCCAAAACTGAATCTGATTATCAAATCTCAAACAGAGTATGAAAATAGAACTTCTAAAAACGAATCCACGAGAATCGAACCCGCTCTGATACCATGTTAGAAAATCGGAAGCGGAAGCCAAAAACATGGATAAAGAAATAAAGAACAAGAATAACGCGGGATTTTTTACGTGGAACCCTACTCCGTGAGGAGCGGGATGAAACCACGGGAGAAGCCCTCAAAGGGGCATGCTATGCATTGCTTTTTCTCAATGAGTACAGGAGGTCTGGGGCTCTTTATATAGCCTCTCCAGAGCCTCCAAGTCCCACCGTTGGACGATGTGGGACTAAACACTGGATGGGGTAAATGGATCTCCTCCAGGATCCATTTACCCTGCTACAACTCAATAGGCGCTTACAACTTATGCTCCAACATCCGTCTATCCTTCTCTTTTCTCCTTCTCCCTCTAACACATGTATGTGTTTTCCTACCAAAATCTTGCATAACAAGCACACTTGAACTTCGTGTAGACAAAATTTGGGCAATCCATTTCAGAGGCCGTCTAATCAATATTTAGGGATGCCCCTTTATACGAGCATGCTTAGGCAGTTAAACATGCTTCCTTTAATTAAGAAGACAGAGAAAAGGATGGCTGGATGGAATGCATCCTACCTTTTAAAAGGTGGCCTTCGGTCATGTAGTTTATAGGTGATGGTGTACTTGGGCTGTTGGAACTTCTAGAGATGAAGAAGGCCCTTCTAGAGAAATGGGTGATGCTGATATGGGGAGAGAGATGATTTGCTTAGCCGCATGGTAAGGCTTATCATCTATGGTGTTACATCTAGCTTGGAGATCTCCACATAGTCCGTCTGTTTACCCTCAATTTTCTGGAAGGGTATTAGCTCCATTCTTCATGGGACTGCACCCTTTTTAGGATGACTTGTTTGAGTCATGTGTTCTTTATGATGTGTTCACAAGACCTTTTGCTTTATTGTTCGATCGCCCAAGCTTGGTCTGATGGGGTTTAGGCATCTAAGTTTGTTTCGGGCTTCTCTGAACAATGACTTCATGATTTCCTCAGAATGTCTGACTTGCTTGCTTCTATTGAGGGGTCTTCTAAGTTGGTGATTTTTGTGTCGCGAAGGCATACATGGTGCTAAGTGGGCACTTAAATTTTGAACATGCATATTTGTCTAGAGATTGCCTATTACCTTGCAAGGCCAAGATACCTTTAAGGATGATGATTTTTCTTTGACTGTCAATGAGAAAAAGATTGACCCAAGATAGATCTGAATGGAGGCAAAGAATCCATGTAGCCGACCCTACTTAATTGTGGGAAAAGGCTTTGTTGTTGTTGCCAATGAGAAAAAGAAAAGAATGACAACCAAAGTTCACAAAGCAAAATGTTCCCAATTTGTTCGGGTTTTCCAGAGGTTATTGATTTTGTATTCTTTTCTTGTGCACATGCTAAGGAGGTCGAGCATGGCTTGAGTGGATTTTTCTAGCCCATCGAATTTTCAGGACTTGTGGGAACTTCTCGTCTCAAATCACGTGAAGATCACTCGAATCCATTTGCGGTTATTTTGGCTCTCTAACTCGCTCAAAACAGGGCGGTTTTTCGGCAAGAGGGGTTCTATGCTAAAAATATGAGTGTGTAAATACTCTTCTTGAGGCATGGAAATTGATTCTTTTGCAATTAAACTTATGATCTAAATAAGGGTAAAATGGGCCTCATTTCCCCATTTTTTATTTTTTTGAAAAATTCTTCCATGGATTTTCATCATTATATCCCTATATTATGTCATTCAAATTTCATGCGAAACAGAGACTCCTACGGCCTCCATCCAGATGGGGTCGATTTCAAAAATTCTGCGACCCTTAAAAATGACTGTCTAGATGGAGGCCATAGGAGTCTGTTTCTCACGAAACTTGAATGGAATACTACAGGGATATAATGAAGAATTTCCACAGATTCAATTTAAAAAAAATGGAGAAAATGGGTGGGTGGAGCCAAGCTAGCTCCCCCTAGAGGCAGCCCCATTTTTCCCTTTAAATAATGCTCGGTGTCCACCATTTTGGGTGCACTCTTTTTTCTCCAAGAATGAATCAGGATATGGGTAAGAAGCTCCATTCAAGGCATTCCTTCGTTTACGAATGTAAGCACATGATCACCTGACCTAATAAGAGTTAGCTGAGTTGCTCTCACCGGCACATTGTGTGCCTGAGATGCATACCTCTAGTTTGAAGTGGCTGCATCGTTGAGGCAACACTTTTTATAACCATGGGCACAACGGTGAAGCACACCTGATTTGATCAGTTTACCTAGTAACTCATCCTTTGGTCATTTATATCAAGGATAACCGCGGCAATTTAATCATTTGTCTGTACATTCTCCTATGACAGGACTTGCAATCAAACCTAGTGCAATCCAATGGATCCAAACATGTTTTGGGGTATGCCTTCATAGACATTTCCGTTTATGATTATTTGTAATCATGTTCTTACTTATATTTTTAATTGGCCAGCAAATTATTGGGAAGATTATGACCACTGTTGGAATGCCATCAGGAATGTCTTCCTTTCAAAATGTCATTCCAGCATCGATGCGTAGCTACACAGATGCCTTAAGTGGTTCTCGTGCACTGTCTTCTTCATCCTCTGGGAGTCATTTGCAAACAAGTCCACAAACTACTGGAAGTGTTCTGACAAGTCAAATACATAATGGGAACTCCTCAGATTCTAAGAATTTTTATCCTGGGACCAGAGGGATGTCTGAAGTATCTAGTGGTACACGCACTGAAAAGGTTCTCAATGATTTCTTGGCCAATCCAGTCCTGAAAAATAACGAAATGGATCTCAATGTTATGGTAAGATAGAATTCAAGGAGTTTTGATACTTATTGCTGTATTTCTTTTTGTTTCTTGGTGATGTTGAATCAGCTGATGGGAAAGAGTCATTTCCGTCTTGTTGGATTATGGCTGAAAATTCTCCTTTCCCTTTTTCCATTAGATTAGAATGGTTCACATTATGTTATTTTTCATATTCTGAACTTACAATGCTATAAATTCCCCTTGCAGGCTGAAAATCTTCGATCTGAGAATAATATCCTTCAAATGGTAAGCATCTACTGATTTTAAAATGTTTGGAAATTACTGATAACTATGAAGATTAGGTATAGAGAAGTTGAGTTGTAATGTGCACAGTGTTTTTCAATCCTCCAGTTGCTAAACTGGCCTGATATGGAAAGCACAAATGGGGACTTTTACAGGATTCAGGAGAGGACTTTCACTCAATGTCACACCCCATCCTACCACAACCTAGTGGAGATAAAGAAGTCTGGAATCGCTGAAAAGAGCACCTTAAGCAATACCAAATGATTGCTATGAGAAAGACAAGATGCCTTCCATAGTCTATTTATACCTTAATTTCACCACTAAAGGCAACCAATCTACTTGTCTGGTAATGACCCACCCTCAACCGGAAACCTTGCCATGAGAGAGGCCAGAAGGGACAAACAAGGGTCTTGCCTAATTGATACATAAACCACAGAACTCCTTGAAAATATCTATACTTGTATGCGTTCTTTTCCCCTCATTTTCATCACCCTCAATAAAAAGATAATGTTATCGCATACGATAAAACCACAATCGTGATGTCATTGCGTGATTAACCAAAATTGATGCCCCCATGCACAACTTGACCAACCATGAAACATCTGCTACATTGACCGAGAAAAGGAGCAAGAAGGAACCCCAACCTAACCCCTCGTTGTGGTTGCCGCCACCCCCTTACGATGCTCATTCACTGAATCAGATAAGAGGTAGTTGTGACAACATTCTATCCACATAAACCAAATATCCAAAACCTATCCTGACCATCGAAGCCCATGGATGCTGCCAATCCTCACAGTCACAGTTACATGCCTTTGAAAAGTCCAATTCCCAAAGCATATCCTCAACTTGTTGACACTTTCAATAATCCACCATCTTCATAGCCATCCCAGAGTCGCCCATATGCTTGTCAGGGATAAAAGTGATATACACTAGGGAGATAACATCATACATCAGTCATAAAAGTCGGTAAGTAATTACCTTCCCACAATAAGATAATTGAAATTTGAGAGCATAGTGAGTATGAAGTCGCATTAACACTAAAACCTCCTTCTTACGTAGGATTAAAAGCAATTTCTTGTTGGCTCGTTAAAATTCAAAGTTCCCCTTAGATAACTTCATGATCACCTCCGCATCATCCACACAATATCCTAGAAATCATTAAAAAGAAAACTGGGTATCCATATGGAAAAAATGACCCCTCTGCATTTAACTCAAGGAACACACTCTTAAGCTCATCCTTCCTGAACTCTCGATTTCCCTAGAGGAGCCAGAAAGCCCTAAAGTGACCGCATGCCTCGACTAAAGTGCTGAGGTCCTCTAACTAGGGACTGATTAACTAAAGCCGAGTATTAGATTAAGATTCTACTTTGACTAGAAGAGGAGTTGATTTGGCAGTAAGAAGGGTTGATGAGATAGCATGTTAACAGTGACTGATGAGATAGTATGTTTGGGGAGCTATAAGCAAGAAAAAAAACTAGGATAGATGACCAACAGAAGGGATCGTGTTATTGATGGAAGATGGATATATACATATACATACATACATATAAGGGGGATCTAGCTATAATCTAGAAATTAGCCTATATATATTTCACAAAAAAGGTGAAATCAAATTGGGCGATAAAGTAAGTGGAAGAAAATTAAGCCCGTCGCCAGCTCTTGATGAAGCCTAATTACAATAATTTACAACCATCACCATCCATTATTCCCGACACTTTTGCTTTAACAACAAAAGTGTGCCGTCGGTTCCAATCTCCATATCACCATGGATCTTGACCACCCAGATAGTGAATATGATTTTACCCCCGCCTCTTACTAGCTACAACATGGAAGAACTTTATGATTATGTCCTCTTGCTCAACCATCTCTTCCACGATTTTCGGCTTCACTCAACTTTGCACTTCTTAATTTCTAGAACCACTTTTCGGCTGAACCAGACACCCCTCAAGCTTCTCTTTAATAGGATATCGGGTATCTTCTGATTTTCCTAGTTTGTAGATTCGTGTCTGAGCTTCTTGACGCTTATGGCCCTATATCGGCCGAAATATAGGGGCCGTAGTTTAAAAACTGACCGAAATGACCGAAATTTCAGTCGAATTTCGACCGAAATTCGGCTGAAATTTCGTTTGGTCACTCACCGAAATGGCGACCGAAATCGAATATGGATCTAAACCCATATTAACCTTAGCCG
Organism: Ottelia alismoides; assembly: GCA_037367405.1. Classification (NCBI taxonomy): domain Eukaryota; kingdom Viridiplantae; phylum Streptophyta; class Magnoliopsida; order Alismatales; family Hydrocharitaceae; genus Ottelia; species Ottelia alismoides. The sequence goes on along the minus strand of JAZKJV010011585.1, from coordinate 261,040 downwards.
ACCAGGACATTGAAAGTTCTCCCAATGGCCAATCACCAACTTCTTTAAAACATCCTTAAGTAACCATGGTCGCTCAACCTTGAAGATAAGATCACGGATAAAACTCCTTTTTCGACATCTAGCACAAGGGGGTATGGTCAGAATCTTGAAAGCACTCTCACATAGGCTAACTGCAGAAGGCTTAAAAACTCTGACACCAAGAAAGGATCCCATCTAGATCGAGAACCTAAGTTTCACTATTTATATCTGCCATCTAAAGCATAAAAAAATCCAAGGGAAACTCCCCAATCAATGAGACAGGAGGATCAAAACATCATATTTTGCCCCCAAAAACCACGATCAATCACTAAATAGAAGAGTGGTGTTGAATATGACACTAATAAGCCAAGGTAAAAGCCATATGCGCCCATTAAAGGGCCGCCCATATTGAGAGCATCCATGGACCATAAAAGAAAAGCTAGGAGGATCCCATTCCCCACCCTCTTATGGACAATCGAAAAGACACGCCGACTTATAATTTCCTCAATGTAATGAAAGAGATCACCATCCCAAGCCACAATGCTCCAACCATACCACCTAATCAATTCAGTAAAAGTTTCGAACAACTAACTAACCTCTAAAAAGTACTATAACAACTGTAAATATGCTGGAACATTGTAAGGCATTGTGTAGAGTGTGAGCTTTGTAGCGACTTGTACTTGTAACATGTTTTCATTTTCTTGTTTTAATTAGTACTTAAGAGGTGGGTCCCAACTTGGGAAGCCACCCGCGATTTCTCTAAAAAAAGTACTATAACATTCGCTCGACTTGGTCACTTGAAGAAATAAAAACATCATTCTACTAGGCTCCCAACAAACCACCATCAGCCTCTTCTCCGGCGACCCCCATTCTCCATGGTCATCTTTATTACACAACCAGATTTGGCCTTGTGGAGTGCACAACTCCCATGTCATAAGCTACCAGTGTTCAGGAAAGCGACAGAGTATACCGCATACTCGGCCGCATACTCATACTCGATAGCCTTGCCGCTCCGAGTATGATGAAACAACCATGTATAAGGGTTGATCCGCATACTCGGTCGAGTATATCCTCTATGCGGTCGCCTACTCGGCCACTTTTCTAATATTTTTTTATTTACCCCAAACCCAAATAATGCCTGCCTTAAACTAAAAGCCCTTCCCATGCATCCCACCCCTCAAATCGTTTGGATGCTTTTGGAATTTGAAAATGATAGCAATCGGAATGAAGCTTTTGGATGCTTTATGTTTTTGACTATATTTGATTACACATCATTTTGAATGTCCATGTTTTGAGAGCATATTTGTATTTATTTATAACACTTGGAGGAAGGCATGTTGCCATATGTTCTTTCAATTGATGCTTTTGCTCATTTGATTCTATATTACTTTATCCCAATAATTTTATTCCTTGTACCTTCAATTCTTTATTATTATAATCAAGAGGTATAATATTTTGAGGATATTAACATAATAACAAATATTTATTTATATTTTTTTAATAATAAAAAATACTAAACCGCATAAAACCACATACTCCCTGTATACTCTCCTGCATACCGCATACTCGCTATGCAGCGCCCCCTCCGACTGAATACCGCATATCGCCTTCCTGAACATTGTAAGCTACCATGATGTTGTAACTACGCAAAAACCATCTCATACCACACTTCAAGCACCTAACCTTCATCATCACAACTGGCTTTGCTACAACAATAAGCAACTTGTGAGCATACCACCTTTGTCTGTGCACGAGCTTCCTCTTCTAAACAACACTTCTTCCTTACATGGAAGTTCTAATCATCCTCCAATCTAATCATCAGTTTTGGATGAGACCTTCGGGGAACGGGCACTTTGAAGTCCTACCATCGTGAACTATCCCTTCGAGAATGCACTGTGACTGGCTGGCATTAGTAGCGGGCAAGGAGACACCAAGCATGAATGCATGGTGAGGGAATGACGACTCAAGTGAAGGGAATTCAGCTCAAAGTTAGATATTCATCAACCAATTTTATTTCTCTTTGGTTTGAGTCAGTACGGGTGACTGGACTCTAAAACGAAGCACCCTCGGGAAAAGAGATTAGCTTCATTAAAGGCTCAAATTTCTGGCAGTGGGTCGTTCTTCCAAACTTTCCGATATTTTCTTTTTCATCCTTGAAGGTCCCCTTTTATTTCTTAGTGTTGGAGCATTCGTAGTATGCGCCCATTGTGTTGTAGCAGGGTAAATGGATCCTGGAGGAGATCCATTTACCCCATCCAGTGTTTAGTCCCACATCGTCCAGTGGTGGGACTTGGAGGCTCTGGAGAAGCTATATAAGGAGCCCCAGACCTCCTGTATCCATTGAGAAAGTGAATAGAAAAATACGCCCCGTTAAGGGCTTCTCCCGTGGTTTCATCCATGGTTCGAAAAAACTAGCCTCGAGGCGGTCGAGGCGTACACCTCGAGGCGAGGCGGTCCAATTTAGCCTCGAGGCGTGCGCCTCGGTCCAGCCCAGTGAGGCGCGCGCCTCAGGTAGCCGAGGCGTAGCCTCGAGGCGTTCCGCCTCGAGGCGGTCGAGGCGTTTACCGAGGCGTTTTGACTTTTTAAAGCAATTTTTTATGATTTTAATGGTTTAATTGTTAGTTTGAGAAGCTTATAAATATCTATTTGTTTAGGATAATGCTTATACAAGATAAATGCCTAAATCTGATGTTTCTTTCGTGTCCATAACTTCGTATTTACTATTAGTTGTGTCTAACTATTTCTGCAAACTCTTACTATTTCACCCTTAATGAATGAATCCATAAATATCAAATCCAACAATGCTCGTAAAATTAACGAGCTTTGCAATATATCAAGCAAAACGAAATGGATATGATTCATGATTTCTCATAATGCCATATATTATACATTAGACACATAACATAAATTTCTTCGACTATATTTAATCGTACTTTTAATTAGAACAACATTTCAAATATTTGCTAGATATAGATACGATTAACAGTTTCTCGTGCGGCTATATATTATATGGTAGACACATAACATAAATTTCTTCAACGTATATTTAATCGTACTTTTAATTATAACAATATTTCAAAGATAGATATGCATTGTTTAATGCTTTCACAACATTCAAATACAATGAATTCCTTTTTGATTAGATGGAAATGTGTAGAAAGGGATATGATGTTGTTATATCTTCTATTTTAGGGTTCTTATCTATATTATTTCATCATATCTTATAGTGTTAAGTATTATATGTTGGGCATATGACATATAATTACATTGACATATATATAATTATATTTTTTGCATATTTTTCTCTATAAACTGAGGCTTACGCCTCGACCGCCTCGAGGCTACGCCTCGCCTCGATTCCGATGGAAACGCCTCGTTCCGCCTTTCGTTTTTTCAAACCTTGGTTTCATCTCGCTCCTCACGGAGTAGGGTTCCACGTAAAATCATGGTGTTCCCATGTTCTATGTTTCTTGTTTATGCTCTGTTTATCATTTCCGCTTCCGTTTCCGATTTTCTAACATGGTATCAGAGCGGGTCGATTCTCGAGGATTTTTTTTGTCTTTTATATTATTCGAGATTCGATTGTTCTTGTTTGCTCAAGTTTTGTAAGTTCTAGGGTTTCTATTGAAACCCTAATTTCTGGAGTTATGTTCATAGTTCAAGATCCGTCGGCATCGTATTCACATGTTCGGAGATCTGTACTTGAAAGATTATTGCTGCAGATCACATATTTTTTCCGGAAGATTGTTAATGATCCAGGGTTTCTGAACCATAGATCGGGCGTTCTCCATGTAGCGGCAGCACTGGCATCTCTGCAGACCTCGCACAAGCATCTTGCGGCCGTCGTCATCACCTTCCAGTTTTTTCTTCTCCCCAAGTGGTGCTCCTCCATCTTCTGCAGACCTCGCCCACGCGATGGGACCTCCAGGCGGCATTTTCAAGCAAGCTATGGACTCCAAAAAGGGCAACACAGCCCTATCGATCCCACCAGGCGCACATACGAACCCTAGCGCCTGGCGGCGCCCTCCCATAGCCTCGCGCGTACCCAGCACAGGCGGCGAGCTCCCGCCTCTCGCGCGATCCCACGCGCGCAAGCTACCAGATCGCGCCCTCTAACCCAGGCGAAGACTGCAGGCCTGTTGTCCAGGCACGACTTGCAAGCACGAGGACTGTTGTCCAGGATCCACCAACCACTGGCGATGCGCAGCGCTCGCGCTGCCCTCAAGCACTTCAGGCGGCGGCGCTGATACAAGGAGGCGCATCTCAAGTCAAGTCGAAGGCGCATCTCAGCGACGCAGCAAGCGCTCCAGGCCACCCATCGCTCAGGCGACACCTCCTCAATAGGCACCACAGGCGGTGCCCTTCCATGCCTCATCTGGCCCCGGCGGCGCTCCCCCCCCCGCCCAGCGTATCGCTATTCCCTCCACCTTCGAGCCCTCGCGCAGGCGGCGCAAGGGGGCGTTGGCTCCAGCCCTCCGCCCTCCTGTTCTGCTGCGGCGGCAACCCTATCAGGGGCGGCGTCGTTCGTAGGAGGCAGGAACCCTAGAGGTCGAATTGCCTATTTATTAAAAATAATTTCTGTTGCTATGGAGCCCACATGGGCCGATTGAAGAAAAAAAAGAAGGGGGGAGCCCAAGGGGGGGTTGCGACATTAAAAAAAAAGGGACTCGGTTAAAAAAAAAAGAGAAAAAATAGGGCTGTGAGGTTAAAAAAAAGAGAGGATGTCAAGTTTTTTTTAAAAAAGAGAGAGAGAGAGAGAAAAAAGGAAAAAGAAAGATTTTTTTTGAAAAAGGCGCGTACACGAAACAAGAAAAAAAAGTCGTACGCAAAGTTTATCAAAAAAAAAAAAGGTTGAAAAGCCGGAAAAAAAGAGAGTCAACGGCTTAAAAAAAATTCAAAAAAAAAAATGATGAGACGGCTTAAAAAAATGATGAAAAAGCCGCAAGAAAGTTTTGGAATATTCATATTTTGTTTTCCCCTATTTATCTCTTTGTCTTCTCCCAACTTGGTCGACGTCCATGTTTTCCGACAAGTATGGGAGAAAGGGGGAGTATATGTAGAGTCACAGGTCTGTTTATGATCCAGATTCAGATTATCCAGTCTCCAGACCAGTTCAGAATTTTCAGACTCTACGATTCAGATCCAGTTGTTCAGACTCGACGATCATTGTTTCCGAGTCCAGTTTTCAGACACGCATATGTTTGCGGACATTTTTCAGATGAGCATATGTTGCCATCATTGTCAGAGGTCCCCATCATTCTTCTAGTTGTCAGGCCAGAGTTTTCATGTGAACCATAGGGACTCCAGAGCAGAGGACCATTCCCTATGCCATATGTTGGTAAGGGTTTTCATGTGGTATCATAGGTACACCAGAGCAGTGCACCATTCTCTGAGCCAGATGGGAGAGACCTAGTTCTCCGACGAGGAGACTTCAGGCGCAAGTTCAGACTCGATGGTCAGATTCCGAGTCTTCAGTTGACTCACACTCCAGCCCGTTCGTCCTCCTCACCTGCACGGCATGAGAAGCAACGTTCTCGACTACAGCAATGTGCGCGTTGGGTTGATATTGTCCGTAGTGTCCTGTAGCGTTGAGTTGAGTTTATTTCTGTTTGTCCAAGCTGAGCATTGCGTGCTCCAGCTTGAGGGGGAGTGTTGGAGCATTCGTAGTATGCGCCCATTGTGTTGTAGCAGGGTAAATGGATCCTGGAGGAGATCCATTTACCCCATCCAGTGTTTAGTCCCACATCGTCCAGTGGTGGGACTTGGAGGCTCTGGAGAAGCTATATAAGGAGCCCCAGACCTCCTGTATCCATTGAGAAAGTGAATAGAAAAATACGCCCCGTTAAGGGCTTCTCCCGTGGTTTCATGCCGCTCCTCACGGAGTAGGGTTCCACGTAAAATCATGGTGTTCCCATGTTCTATGTTTCTTGTTTATGCTCTGTTTATCATTTCCGCTTCCGCTTCCGATTTTCTAACACTTAGATTTTCAATAGTTTAAGTCAGCATCCCGCTCTCGCTTTGGACAACCTTGCTCACCTGGAACTCCAACTAAACATCGCGTGTAGACTGTCAGATTCTAGTCCTAGGACTATCAGACAAGGTTGAAGGTAAGAGATGAATTTGATATGTTAGATAAATATATGAGAAAAATCTTTAATTATGGGCATTCTTTTTTCTTCCATCTAGGTCAACAAAGTGGACATTGCAGATCTTATTATCTCTGTTAGGGTAAAAGAGTACTGAGATAATCATTCCATAGAGCCCTCGGGTCTCTTATATAGGGAGAGAGCCCTTGGGTAAATTACATGAGAGGTACATAAAGAAACTGAAATAATAAATAACATAAAAGACGATCAACTCTCTCTACACTCCCCCTCAAGATGGAGCATAGATATCTATCATGCTCAGCTTGGAAGTACATCTCTGGAAAGGTCCTCTGAGCAATGGCTTAGTGAATATGTCCGCTGTCTGGTCCTCTGAACTGACGTGAGACGTGGAGATGAAGCCCTTCTGGATCATGTCCCTAGTGTAATGACAATCCACCTCTATGTGTTTGGTTCTCTCATGGAAGGCTTGATTGTTGGCAATAAATAATGCTGCCTGATTATCACATTGAAGGTTCATAGGCAAGGAAACATCAACATTCAGATCTTCTAAGACCGCTTTAACCCACATCATTTCTGTGCTTGCCTGTGCCATGGCTCTGTACTCGGATTCGGCACTGGATCTCGCCACAACAGTCTGCTTCTTGCTTTTCCAAGAGACTAAAGAGCTTCCTATGAAGATAGCAAATCCAGAAGTAGACTTACGATCCCTTGGACATCCTGCATAATCTGCATCTGCACAGGCTGAAATAGACAGATCTGTACCTTTCTTGAATAGCAACCCTGTGCCTGGGGAAGATTTCAGATATCTCAATATCATGTACAAGGCATCCATATGTACTTGCCTCGGCTGCTCCATGAATTGACTCACCCGGTTTACTGCAAGGGCAATATCCGGTCGAGTTATAGTGATGTATAAGAGCTTACCCATCATTTCTCTGTACCTTCTCTTGTCCACCTCCTCGGTATCATCATCGTACAGCTTCATACTCGGGTCCATAGGTGTACTTGAAGGTCTGCATCCAGTCATTCCTGTTTTAACTAGCAAATCTGTGACATATTTTCTTTGAGTCATCACCATTCCTTGTGCATTTCTTGCAAATTCTATCCCCAGAAAATATCGTATTGTGCCTAGATCCTTTGTAATGAACTGGCTGCCCAACATAGACTTGGTTATCTCAACCCCCTGTGCATCATCTCCAGTAACCAATATATCATCAACATATACCATAACAACAATGGTACCTCTAGGGGTCTTCCGGACGAACAGTGAGTGGTCCGCATTTGATCTTCTGAACCCCTGTCGTTCAATAAGCTGGGAGAGCTTCTGGAACCATGCTCGAGGACTCTGTTTAAGGCCATAGATAGCCTTATGAAGTCTGCACACCTTCTGAGTCTCCCCCTCAGCAGCAAAGGGGGGTGGTTGCTGCATGTAGACTTCCTCCTGTAGATCACCATACAAGAAAGCATTCTTAACATCAAGCTGGAATATGGTCCAGTCACGTACCACTGCAACCGAAAGAAGGATGCGAAGGGTAGAGTGTCTCGCCACCGGTGAGAAGGTATCCAAATAATCTACACCATATGTCTGAGTAAATCCCCGTGCAACGAGCCTGGCCTTGTATCTGTCTAGATGGCCATCCGCATGATATTTCACTGTAAAAACCCACTTGCAACTTACTACTGAGGCACCTGAAGGAATGGGGACAAGAGACCAAGTTCCCCTAGATTGCAAAGCACGCATTTCCTCTTCCATTGCAAGACGCCAGCAGTCAATCTTCAAGGCATCCTGATATGTCCGCGGAATCTCAACTGACGAGACAGCAGCTGCAAACTTCTGGAAATCCCCAGTGAGTCGATGAAAGGAGACTTGAGAGGCAAGGGGATATGTGGCACACTGTCTGCGCTGCTTCCTATGAGCAATGGGCCGGTCCAAATCATCCAAGACTGTGCTGACCGGTTGCTCCTCCTCCTGTAGTAAAGGTTCCTGCACAGGTGCATTATCTAAGCCATCGTTAGTGTTAATTTCAGAACAAACCTGAGGCGTGTTGGATGGTTGACTTGTAGTTTGAGCAGGGCCTGTCCGCCTCGTATAGAACTTAGTGAAAGGGACAATTGAGGAGGTGGTGGTGGTGGTGGTGGTCGAGTAGATGATTGACTCAGGCTTGGCGGTGGTGGAACAAAGACATTGGAATCTGGAGAAGTGGAGGAGGCCAATTTGTCACCCGCAGGTGAGAAATACATGACAGGTTCGAAAAAAGTAACATCTGCACTCACATAGTACTTGTCATGGACAGGATCATAGCAACGGTATCCTTTCTGTGTCCTGGAGTAACCCACAAAAACACACTTGATAGCCCTAGGAGAAAGCTTATCAAGTCCTGGAGATAAGCGGTGGACAAACGCAACAGTGCCGAAGACCCGAGGTGTAAGTGCAAACAAATCTCTGTCTGGAAAAAGAACAGAGATTGGGGACTTTTCCCCAAGAACAGTTGTAGGCATTCGGCTGACTAGATAACATGCTGTAAGTATAGCATCTCCCCAAAAAGAAAATGGAGCACAACTTTGAATGAGTAATGTGCGAGCAATATCAAGAAAATGTCGATGCTTTCGTTCCGCAACCCCATTTTGTTGTGAGGTGTAAGCACATGTGGTTTGATGAACAATGCCTTTTGAAGAAAGAAAGGTAGCAAGAGAGCGAGTGCAGAACTCCAATGCATTATCAGTTCGCACATACTTAACAGTAGAAGAGAAAACATTCTGGATTTCATTAATAAGATTTTGGATAACACTTCCTGCTTCAGATTTATTTTTAAGAAGAAACGTCCAGGACACCCTAGAGAAATCATCAACCACTACTAAATAGAACCTGTGCCCCTGATGATCTGGGACACGACTTGGACCCCAAATGTCTACATGAAGTAATTCAAACGAGGAGCGACTGCTCCGACTCTGACGACCTGGGAAGCTAGATCGATGGTGCTTCCCTAACTGACATGCTTCACAACGAAAGGAGGAACTCGGAGAGATCTGAGGCAGTAGGTGACGCATCTTCTGCAGGGGCAGATGACCGAACCGAAGATGCCAGGTGTATGGAGATACGGCGCCTTGGGAATGCAGTGAGACACCATCGTAGGAGTTACGGACTAGACGATAGAGGCCATTGTGCTCAGAACCACAACCAATCACCCTGCCCGTCAGTATGTCCTGAAAAATAACAGACGATGGATCAAAAATAGCACGACAGTGCAAATCACGTGTAATCTGACTAATGGATAAGAGGTTCATAGAGAATTCTGGAGCATGTAGGACATTCTGTAAGTGCATAGAGGGTAGCAAAGCCGTCTCCCCCTGACCGATGACAGGAGAATGAGTGCCATCAGCTATGAGTACAGAGCGACCAGGCTGTACAGCTCTGTAGGACTGCAGAATATCTTTCTCACGGCATAGATGATGGGTAGCTCCAGAGTCGACAATCCATCCTGTGAGATCATGACAATGAGGTGAGACTGAAGGACTACCTGAGGCACTGGCAGAGGCGGATGTACTAGCGGACGCCGAGGCTGCAACATCAGAGACTTCAGCACCCTCTGGCGACGATTGTGGCATGATATCACGAAGTCGTGCCACCAACTCTTCGAACCTGTGATCTGTAGCAGGAGCTGAAGGACCCTGAACATGATCCGCGATACGTGCAGAAGGAGGGAAGCCGTGCTTGGAATAGCAAGTATCCTCCGAATGACCAGTACGGCGGCAGAATGAACACGTGGAACGTATGCGACCACCGCGTCCACGTCCACCACTTCCTCTGCAACGTAACGAGGAGGAACCACCACGTCCCCTGGAAACTGCCATTGCAGACGGAGGTGCAGTCGCTGTAGTAGATGGAACCGGTACACGACTGAGCCTCCTGTATACCTCTTCCATCGGCGGGATAGTGGCATCTGCTAGGATCTGAGAGCGTGCGGCCTCGTACTCCGGATCTAGGGCAGCGAGTAAAACGCCGACCATAGTGGCATTGCGGAACGTCTTCTGTTGTTCCGGCGTGGCTGTGAGCGGAATGGTGCTATAGAGCTTCTCGAACATACCACGAAGCGACGTGTATAGCGAATGGAGAGGCCTCCCATTCTGCTTCGTGGTAAATATATCATGCTGCAGCTGGAGCATCTTCGTCTCGTTGCGGACCTGAGAGTACGTCATGGCCAAAATATCCCACATCGCCTTGGCGGTGGTCTGGTGAAGAACATCATTCGCTATCTCTGTCGTGAGCGTACCTGAGAGCCAAACCTTGGCGTACGCATCATCAGCCTCCCATGAGGCATAGACTCCTGTCTTCTCCGGCGGTTCATCCTCGGTAAGAATATGCTTCTTACCACACGACTTCATGAGACTGAGGAACTGCATCGCCCACATTTCGTAGTTTGTCCCGTCCATTTTGACGATCGGTGCTGAACCTTTGAACGCACCTATGGCGGGCATATCGAGCTTTTGTTCGAACATAATGCCGGAGAAGAACGACTATTGATAGACCAAGAAGAGGTTGTCTACCAAGACTTTAAGGATTCAAGTGCATATGTAGACGTTATGCACTTGAATCCATCATCTATCCGAGACCGAGTGAAGGAGCGGCACCCGGCGACAAGTAGAGGCTCCGGAAGCCTCTACCAAGGAAGATGGTGGCTGGGCGGGGACTGGTCGGAGGCTGGGCGAGGGCTGGACGGTGTAGACAGCCCCCGGCGGCGGCTGGAGGGAGCCGGGGCGGAAGGTGGGGGGCTCCGGCGGCGCGTGTGCGGGACGAGGAGAGGGTCCCGGGACTGGTCGGCGGCGCCCTGGGGGCTGGGCGGAAACCTGGGAGCGGCGGCGGAGCCCTGGGCGGCGCCCTGGGGGCGGCGGCGGTGGGAGAGAGTCGGCGGGAGGGGGGGGGAGGGGTGGGCGGCGGTGGAGAGAAACCCTAGATTAGGGTTAGGGCTCTGATACCATGTTAGGGTAAAAGAGTACTGAGATAATCATTCCATAGAGCCCTCGGGTCTCTTATATAGGGAGAGAGCCCTTGGGTAAATTACATGAGAGGTACATAAAGAAACTGAAATAATAAATAACATAAAAGACGATCAACTCTCTCTACAATCTCTCGCACCGTGAAGCATTTGATGCTCCTCCTTCACTCGGGAATGACACTATCTCATCTAGTTTAATCTTTATATTCGATGAAGCTTTCTTTAAAGACAAATTACTTAGTTTGGCTTGAAACTTGCTTCTTTATCGCTTAAGAAAATTTTGCTAACTTAGTGTTAGAGTTGTAGTTGAGATGGATGAATTTGAGGCTGCAGGGCGTTGAGTGATCCTTCAGGACATGCATTCAATGAAGAAATGCAGTACACTGTAGAGATGAGAGGGTACCGACCATCCGACTCTAGATGATGACTGCACCTACATTGACTCCTTACGACCTTTATGGTCATACTAGTCATGTATATCATGATGTAGACATTTTATTTTTCATCTTCTCCTTTTTGCGGCTATGAAATAGGAAAAGATGTTCAAAATCCGATGTGATATTATATGCAACTAATGCATGCTGCACTATAAGTTTATTATATGGCCAGATTGCCAATCTCGATTAGATCAATTCTGTCAGATTGTTACCAAGGTTCTTTGTGTTCGTTAGAGGAGAGAGGAAGCTTCATATTCTCATAAAGCTAGAACTGGAGTAAAGTGCAGCCATATATGTGACATGGGGTGAAGACGACAATGCGATTTATGAGTTTTTTTAGTAGGGTTATCCATTGATTTTCATATGATGTGATCCATTATGGCGCTGCATATTCGATTTGTAACAATACGGAGTTATATTTTTAGGAGAAGAATGTGAAACATGTTCCGAACTTATTATGATTTGATCCACAATTGATACATAGTTCAACTATGTGGCGTATGATGAAGCTGGACAAAGTTGATACCAACAAATGCAACTCCTCATAAAGAATTTGTATGGAGGAATGAGAGAATCATTAAAAACATGAACACTATCTTTTATGGCGGTCTCCTTACAATGTGCAAGCCTACGCTCACTCGACATTAAGTTTTGTGGAGATGAAATAATGAATTGCATTATTGATGAGGACCTAGGGTTCTCTTATATATGAGAGAAACATGTTAGGCAAATTATATGAAGAAGGCGAAGAAAATAGAAATTTCATAAACACTATAAAAAATAACTAATATCTCAACACTCCCCCTTAAGCTGAACCGTAGATATCAATCATGCTTAGCTTAGAGCTGCATCTCTGGTAATGTTAAGGCCTTAGTAAGTATATCTGTTGTCTGGTCTCCAGAGCTGACGTGAGTAGTGGCGATGAGACCCTTCTGTATCATGTCACGAGTGTAGTGACAATCCACCTCTATGTATTTAGCCCTCTCATGGAAGACACGGTTGTTTGTAATGAAAAGAGCAGTTTGGTTGTCACATTGGAGGTGCATAGGAAACGACACCTTGATAGTCAGGTTAGTAAGAACAGATATGCCCCACATCATCTCTGTGCTAGCCTGTGCCATAGTCCTGTATTTTGACTCAGCACTATATTTGGCAACCACGATCTGCTTCTTGCTCTTCGTAGACACTTGAGAATTCCCTAATGACACTGCAAAGCCTGAACTAGACTTCCTGTCCTTGGGAAACCTAGCATAATATACATCTGCACATGCTGTAACTGAAAGGGATGTACATCTGAAGTATAGAAGTCCAGTTCCAGGTGATGCCTTCAGATACCTCAGAATCATATGGACTGCATCCATATGCGCCTGTCTGGGCTGCTCCATAAACTAACTCACTTTGCTCGTAGCAAAGGATATATCTAGCATGGTAATAGTCACATAAAGGAGCTTGCCAACAAGCTCCCTGTACCTCCTCTTGTCCTCCTCAGTGTCATCATCGTAGAGCTTCATGCTCGGGTCCGTAGGAGCAGTGGCAAGTCTGCAATCTGCCATGCATATCTTCAAAAAAGATATGTAACGTACTTCCTCTGGGTCATCACAAGACCTCGTTGGTTCCTGGCAAACCCCAATCCAAGGAAGTAGCATAAACTTCCAAGGTCCTTGGTCACAAACTATTGACCTAGGAAATCCTTGGCAACCTAAATGCCCTGATCGTCATCCCTTTTAACAATGATATCGTCAGCATAGACAAGAATGACAACTGTACCTCTCTGAGTCCTGTTCACAAATAGAGAGTGATCGACAATCGATCACACAAAACCCTGTCGCTTTATCAAGTCCGAGAGCTTCTGGAACCATGCTCTTGAATTCTGCTTAAGGCCATAAATAGCCTTGTATAGCATGCAAACCTTCTGACACTACCCCTCAACAATGAGCCTAGGTGGCTGCTGCATGTAGACCTCCTCCTGTAGATCATCATATAGAAAATCATTCTTCATATCAAGCTCATAGGGGGGCCAATCTCGTGTCACAACAACAAACAAAAGGATACATAGAGTAGAATATCTGACAACTGGAGAAAAAGTATCATGATAATCCACCATATATGTCTGGGTGAACCCACATGCCACAAGTCTCGTATTGTGGCGATCTACACTGCCATCTGCACGATGCTTCACAGTGAATACCCACTTACACCCGATATTATGTGCCAACTGGAGTTGAATCAAGACTCCAACTCCATGGCTAGACGCCATTGATTGTCCTGAATAACCTCTTGATATGTCCGTGGTATCTCCACGGCTGATAGCGCCAAAGTAAATCTTCTAAAATCCTCTGAAAGTCCGTTCAAGGAAATGTGGGATGCAAGAGGATATGTAGCACACATACGTCTCTACTTTCTCAGAGCAATCAACACATCAAGATCATCTGCCATGTCCTGAACCTGTAAGTTTCCCTCTTGGGTATCTGCTCATCCAATAGTGATTCCTGTTGCACAAAAAAACTCGGTAGTGTCATCATTTGAAACAATGTGCTCATTACATACCTGATGTGTACTGGATGGTGGGGAAGACATGTAAGCAGGGGGAACAGAGCGAGACCTGCAAGTAAACACACATGTCAAAAACTAAGTCAATGTAGTGGTGGTCCATGGGTAGCCACAGGAGCAGGAGGAGCAGGAGTTTGTACAAGACATGGTGGTGGTGGTGGACTGGGTGGTGGCTGAGCAGGAGTAGGTGTATGTGGTGGTAGAACTGTAGGAGGTGGGTGTATGTAGATCTCATCATCAAAGTCTGATGGGACCAGTCTACCACCTATAGGAGAGAAATACATCTCAAACTCAAAAAATGTAACATCAGCACTGACAAAGTAGTTTCGTCGAAGCAGATCAAAGCAACGGTACACCTTTTGGGTACGAGAGTAGCCAAAAACACACTTGACAACTTTGAGGAATATCTTGTCATGATCAGGAGAAAATTCATGAACAAAGGCTACAGATCCAAACATACGAGGTGTGAGGGAGAATAGATCATTCTCGAGAAATGCAATACATGAAGGGATCTTTTCTCCCAAAACAGAGGAAGGCATGCGGTTCACTAAGTAGCAAGCAATGAGATCTGCATCACCCCAATAAGCGTGAGGAGCACGACTCTAAATCAACAACGTTCTTGTCACATCGAGTAAGTGACGGTGTTTGCATTCAACAACACCATTCGGTTGAGATGTATGGACACATGAGATCTGGTGTACAATGCCAAGAGACATGAGAAACTCAGAAAGCTGTAGGGTGCAAAACTCTAAGGCATTATCAAAATGCAGATATTTGACATTGGCAGAAAAATATTCTTTATCTCATTAATGAATGACTCGATTACAGACCGGCCTCAGATTTTCAAAAGGAAAACCCAAGAAAGTCTAGAAATCATCTACAATGACAAAAAAAACGATATCCCCGATGATCAGGAACACGACTTGGACCTTAGATATCTAAATGAAGGAGCTCAAACAACTGAGAACTGCTCCGACTCCGACACAATAGAAAAGAGGAACGGTAGTGCTTCCCAAGTTGGCAATACTCACACTGAAAGGAAGATCGCATGGAAATCTGTAGGAGGACATGACGCAACTTCTGCAGAGGAAGGTGGCCAAAACGAAGGTGCCACATGTACGGTGAGACTGCTCCAGTAGGAATAGTGGATGCACCAACATGAGGAGGTCGGACCAATCTATAGAGCTCCCGCTGCTCACGGCCACATCCAATCACTCTGCCCGTGAGTATGCCCTGAAATACAAGAGACGAAAAGTAAAAAATGGTACGTCATTGCAGATCCTTAGTAATCTGACTAATAGAAAGTAAGTTCATCTGAAAATCAAGGGCATATAAAATATTCTAAAGGTATATGGATGGCGTCAGATACACCTCCCCCTGTCCAGTGATGGGTAAGTGGACTCCATTAGCAATAACAAACCATCTGCCAGGAGGTATAGTCCTGTAGGACCTGAACTGGGTTCTGTCTCCACACAGATGGTGGGATGTGCCAGGGTCTATGATCCACTCTATCATATATGCACTACTACTACTACTACCAGTAAAAGCGAAAGCGACACTTGAGGAGCACGAAGAGGCTCTGACTACGGATGTAGATACTTGACGAGCGTGAAGAGGCTCTGACTACGGATGCAGTATCTGTGGATCTTGTAGTGGTGGTGCCGGTCACCGGAGTCACGATCTCTCGTATATGAGAGACAATGTCATTCATGCATGGATATGCCCGGGAAGCCGGAGTCTCTGAAGGCTCGATCTGTTCTGCCGCACGAGCAGATGCGATGTATCCATGCTTCAGATAGCATGTGTCCTCTGAACATCATAGATGACGACAATAGGTGCAAGGACCACGTTGACGTCCACTGCCTCTGCCTGGGACTACGCCCATGACTGGGTAGACCCTCCGTTGTCGCGAGAAGCGGCCGTCATTGAAGAGGGTTGTGGAGTGGCTGTAGGAGGAATAAGAAACCTACTAAGATGACTGTAGGCCTCCTCCATGGGAGGTATGGTCGCCCCAGTAAGGAGCTGTGCTCGTGCTACATCATACCCCATTGTCGAATGTAGCCAAAAAGACTCCAACCATCGTGGAATTCCTGTATGCCATCTGCTGCTCAGTGGATGTCATAATAGGCATGAAGTTGTGAAGCTTCTCAAACATGCCATGAAGCGAGGAGTAGAATGTTTATAGTAGACGACCATTCTACTTGGCCATGTAAATGTCAAACTGAAATTGAAGAATCTTGGCCTCATTTTTCGCTTGGGCATAAGTAGATGTAAGAATATCCCACATTGCCTTGACTGTGTGCTGATTCACAATATCATTGGCTATCTCCGTGATGAGGGTCCCGGAGAGCCAAATACACACATATGCGTCGTCTTGCTTCCACGAAGCATTGTCCCCAGTCTTGTCCGTCGGTTCCGATTTCGTTAGAATGTGCTCCTTATTGTTGCACTACATGAGGGTGAGAAACTGCATGGACAACAACTCATAGTTGGTCCTATCCATCTTTACGATGGGATTTGGGCCCTTGAAGGTGCCATGCGAAGAAAATATATCACCTTTGTTCTCTAACATGATAGAAGGACGACCAAAAATGGAACTCGACTAGGAAGTAGACCGATGTGAGCGAGTTTACATAATTATATGGAGGATTGATTGTACGTGTAGACTCGTACAACCATCCTTACCAATCCTTGGTGCGTGATAGGATCAGAAAACGTGATTTATAGGTCTAAAATCACGTTTTCCAATCAAACTCAGATTGGTTCAAATCAAGCCTTTGATCAGCGCACAAGAGGGAGTAAGGTGCCTTAGATGGTTCTGACGGCAGCCGTAGAAGACTATGAGGATCTTACTGTTTCAATTTCTCTCAGTCTCAGAAGCCTTGCAGTTGCATATTGCACTTGATCTCTAAGGCGATGATCATGGTTCAATTGAGTGTTGGCTGCAAATAGTTGGCAAAAAGACTGTTGGCTATATAAATCCACGACTCTCACACTCAAGCTCTTCTTTAGCTTGGTGGAAGGGGACTATGGAGGAGGAGATGGTAGGTCTCATTTCTAGGGGGACTTGGACTATAGTGGACCCACCCGTTTGTTGCAACCTAGTTAGATTTAAGTTAATTTTATTCATAAAGCAGAATCTATAGCTGATAAGATAAATACAGGTTGGCTAAAGTGGAGAGGAGCTTTTGCTGTTCTCTGTGATAAGAAATTCCTTTAGAAATTAAAGGAAAGTTTTACAAAGCAGCCGTGAGACATGCTATGCTCTATGGATCTGAATGTTGGCCTGTGAACCAGACATGTTTAGAGAATGACTGTAGCAGAAATGAAAATGCTAAGGTGGATGTATGGACACACACTTAAAGATCGGATTCGGAACGATGCAATCAGAAAGAAAGTTGGTGTAGCAAAGTTAGTGTATCTCTGATCGATGATAAGATGCAAGAAAACCGCTTAAAATGGTTTGGTCGTTTGCAAAGAAGATCAACTGATACACCAGTTAGGAGATGCGAGTGTTGGGATGTTAAGCCGGTTAAGAGAGGGCAAGGACGCCCAAGAAGTGTTGGAAAGAGACTATACGAAGGGATCTTAATTTTTTGGATATAAGCCCGAGATTGACCCAAGATAGATCTGAATGGAGGCGAAGAATCCATGTATCCGACCCTACTTAATTGTGGGAAAAGGTTTTGTTGTTGTTGATAAAGCACAATCTAGGAATCCAGTACTAAACACATGGTCAGATTTATTGCCAGAGGTTCTTTCAGACATGGGGTTGACTTTTTTGGCAGTTTCTCTCTAGTTGCTTGTTTGTTGACTCTTCTGATGTTCCTTTAGATTTTTTACATAATAACTGGTCATTACATTAGTTGAATGTAAAGAATATATTTATATATAGAGATTTATAGGAAGCGGTGTATACGCAGCAAGCCACAAGTTTCAAGCTTCAAGAGAGGTGTCATAAGGTCTGTTTATTGAAGAAGGCCATAATTAGTCTTACGTAGAGCACCGATTCTTGGTTTCACAAGCTCTTATGACGTGTAATAATGAGCAAGGAGTCATGGAGATGAAGAAGCTGCTAGCTGATCGCTTCAAGGTTAAGGATCTGGACCATTGAAGTGCTTCCTCAGGATGAGAGGTTACCCACGGTTGGAGAGGACCCATTTTGTCCAAGAGGAATTACGCAGTTGATCTACTGCAGGAGGCCGACATGTTAGGGTGTCGCACCGACTTAGATTTCCATGAATCCCAAGGCTCGACTATGTGGAGGACAAGCTGGTTGATGAGTGGAAGTATCTATGACTAGGAGGGAGGCTTTTCTACCTTACTAACACCAGACAATATTTTCGTGACATGGGAAAACTTATTTAGTTAATGAGTTGGTCGATAAAAGCCCACTGCGATGCCACCAATGGTACGGCTATGGTACAACAAGGCAACTTGAAAGGAACTCTTTGCTAAATATTTATCTTTAAGCAACACAATGTAATGCGATGTTGGTTATATTAGGATGCCTGGAAGATCGGAAGTCTCCCAATGCTTTCTCTACTTACCTAAGGGGCAACCAGATCACCTGGAGGAGCAAGAAACATGCAGTGATCTCTTGCTCTAAAGCAGAGTGAATACATGCAATGACCCAAACCGCTACGGTGGATCTACATTGTTCTTATAGATCTTTATATATCATCTGAGTGCATCAAGCTTGTGGAAGTTGAGTGCACAACTAAAGATCTCATCCATAAAGGTCTTCTCTAGGCTTTTTATGTCTCTTCTGCAGGTTGAATGGTGGACATGTTCACCAATGCACACCCAAGGTCTCTAATTGAGCATTGCTGTGACAAGCAGTGTATGAAGGATATCTATGCCCTAACTTGCGGGGGTCTATTAAAGTTTGCGCACAGCCCCTTTAAAGCTACTTATGTATTTTTACTTTCTTCGTGTCTACCATAACCATAGCCTCTCTTTATAAAAAGGATTATGGCTCTCTTTTCGATATATCAAAATACTCTCTTCTACAAATGTCAATATATGAGTTAGCTGTTGGCGGTTTTGTGGATCTAGAGGAATGCAATGGTGTTCGAGAACAAGAGATATTTTGTGAAAAATGTAGTACATAATGCCAAGGCCTTGTATGAACCATGAATTAGTATTTCAAAATATAGGCAGTGATGATTATTTCTAAATGATTTTAGATTATTCATGTTCCAAGAAACATGGCTTGACTTATAAAGGTTTTCTTGAGACTTGGGATGGATTAATATTGGACCAGCAAAAGCAATGCAGTCTAACCAGTAATCTGATATTAGTGCGGTTTATATTAATTTTGCGTTCTAGCTTTTTCCTATTTTCGGCACGCAACAAATCAAATAATGTTTCTCTCTCGAATTGCAGTTACTGAAACACCAACAGACCATCGAAAAGCTGGTTGAGGAGAATGAAAAGCTGCGCCGTGCACTCATCGACGATCTGGGGATTTCGCCGAGTAAACTCAAGAGTGGTCCTGAAATCGTGATCAAATCTGAGTATTCTTGCTCTGACTGTTACGAATGCCGGCGGAAACTGAGAAAAAGGCAGATGATCTCGAAGAGGACATCAACGACGTCTACCTGACACCATAGTTAAAGATTTAGTTCATTTCTTTTGGAGGAAAAGAACATCATTAGTGTTGAATTGTCTAAAGAGAAGCAGCATGTGTGGCGAAGAATTTGTGTCTTTTACTATTTCACAATGCTTAGTCATTTTAGGCGTTACATCTTGAGCAGTTGGCGGCATTGTTAGTATCATTCAAAGAGGTAGGACACATCTAAAGCTCTCATAGTAGTTGTTTGGCTGTTCGAGTTTCTCTCTCAATCATTGTGAATGTCTTGTAACTTATCTATGGGGTTTTATGTTATTTTCACTACTATGATTTGGTTTATATCAAAATAGAATAATATAACCAATGAGCCAATAGCTTTGAAGGATTTTTGAGCCACCGCATTTTTCAATTGTAGTACATTAAATATACTCATTATTCAAAAAAGGATTTTTATACTTGTGACCATCTGATTTTTTTATAACGCTTGTGCCTCTAACTTTTTTCAGTAACACATGCATCTAGATTCTTATACAATTTACAATATTGTCCTGTTAGAGTAATACAATGGTATACATGTAATAATGGAAGGGCACGACTTTTGATTTGGTAAGCTACATGAGGGTACAAGTGATTGCAAAAAATAGAGGTTATGTGCTATTGGAAAAACTCAGAAGGGCTTAAGTGTAAAGGTTCCTAAAAAATATTAGTACTATAAATACAAAGCACTTTTCCATTAAAAAATATATCTCAATATTTTGAATGGAAATCACTTCCAAAAAAGTATACAAACAATTAGTATATTTTATAAAAATAAGAGTAAATTATAAAAATACCTTTGGACTATACACCTGATTTCAATGTTATACCTGAACCTTAAAAGGTAACAACGTAGTACCTAATCTTTAACGTGTCTCAGTGTGGTTTTGAGCTGTTGTGATTTAATGTTAGAAAGACAAAATGATCAATTAAATTTCAAAGTAAAGAACAACATTAAGACACGTATTAAAGATTGAGTACCACATTATTACCTTTTAAAGTTCAGGTATGACTTTGAAATTGGATGTATAGATCATAGTTTTTTTTGCAATTTACTTTAAAAACAATAGTTCAGATGAGTGGGTAAGAAAGTTCTTTAAAGCAGCGGACTTAGTGGATAATCTACATGTAAATTGTCCTTCCTACCTTACCTTCTCTCGGTTAAAGAGGATTCCATGAGCTCTTAGGTGGATGACAAATACTATGAGAAATCGATGCAATAGAACTTTGAGGGTTCAATGTTGAATAATATAGTAAGACATGATTTACATATTAACATCTTTGTATGCTTCCAAAGATAGAACATGCTCCAAAAATGGAGGGAGGGAGAGTTGAAAGCAAGTGGACAAGGACAAGCACATTAGGTGGGCTTGCTAATTTGTCTTTAGCTATAGCTTTTGATGCCTTTTTGTCAATTGGCATTGTTCTCTTGTCTTTTCGTCTTACAAACATCACTTATGCAAGACTTCAATGCAAGTCTATAAAGCATTTTTTGCTTAAAATATTTGCACTAGCAAAGCTTTGGAGTTTACTATCACTCATGGTAATTTTCAAAAAAAATCCTTATAATGCTTCTCCCTCATCACCAACTATTGTGGCTCTACTCTACTACTGCATGACTCGATCCGCATCTCCCAACACCAAAAACCGTTGCGGTTATGCTCACTTCTCCCCCATCTCTCACCAGTAGTCACGACTAGTTACTCCACTACCATCACAATTCAACCCTCTTCCTCCTCCTCTGAGAAGGTTACCACCGCTATGGCTCCGATTCCCCCTACACACATACAAACTAACCACCAACACCATCGCGCCCACCATTGTTTGCTTCTAACCCCGCCAACTATTGTAGCCCCATTCCATCACTACAGAGACTATGCCTTTTCCTATAGGTTTGTGCATGTTTTCATGATGACAAAACTAGTCTTATGAAGATAGTAAATTGCAACTATCTAGAAAGAAAAGAGCAACTAACTCACAAACACAAACCTACTGCAAAAGGACAAAGAAAGAAGAGGTAGACAAAGACTAAAGTCCGAAAGAATGAACCCACAAGCAAAGGAAGACGAAATAAGAATAGGTGCAAGAAGACGAAGACTTCGAACTTAAAAGATTGAAGGCCTACAGAAGCAAAGCTTTGCCGACTTATAATTATCTTAGGTGCGTTTGGTACGTGGGTTAGGGTGAGTTAAACTGATATGAGGTAATCCGTTTTTTATGTTTTGTTGTTTGGATAGAGGGTTAAACTGAGGGCGTGTTTGTTGTGATATGATTGTATTAAAGTTTGTTGTGGGTTTGTTGTGGTTTTCTTTTCTAGTATGACTGTAAGAATCTTGAAGGAATTAAATAATAATCATAAGACACGGATAAGACCAAACAAATTCATATGCACTAGTTCTGCAGCAAATTGGTGTATTGATTGATCAGTCTTTGTCTCGTGGTTGATCAACCTTGCTCTCTAGCTAATCATGAACCTTATCTAGTAAGCAACTGATTGATCGCTCTTTCTATTTGAATGATTAACCTTGTTGATTTGATCAATCGAACTCGACCACTATCCTGAAAGTTCTACCAAAAAGTACATCTCCTGATTTGATCAACTCTCAACATCAGATCTATCAATATTTGATTCGAAATCCCAACAATATCTTTTAGCCAAAACAACATGTTGAAGTAGTTACAAAGTAATTCATTTAATCACTTATTGATTACTTACTTTATGTATTTTCATCAATCAATATTTTTTTTGTTTAATTTGAGGAAATTACTAACCATTGCTATATGCAATTATGACTCTCTGGAACATTTCAGGTAACCAACTTAGCTACCCGGGGAGTAACCCACCCATTACCTCCCCCACTCCCCACACATATAATGAGGTGCACCTTTCTTGCATCGATGGAGAGTTCATTACGAGATCCATTAGATCTCAACCTAACAATTCTTTATCCAAAAGAGTATTTAGTCAATGTGTTTTCGTTTTGAATTTGAATTTCATTTAATCCTTTTATTTTACCATTTTTAGTTTGTATGATTTGGGGTTTGTATTTATTCAATGAGATTTCGTCAATGTGGTAACATTCTCACATTATGCAGAATGGCAAAAGTCTTTGTAAAATTCGCAATGACATTGTAAAATTGTATCTTACTCTGTAAAATAAAATCATAGTTAGTAATAGTTTTAGTGTTGTAATTGTAATTTAGATAATTGCAATTTAGGTAAGAAATAGTAATTTATCAATTATTAAGCATAAAGAGATAAATGTAAAAAAATGACGATTGTAATACCCACGCGACCATTGTAAAATTCCGTAGTCGATTTGTAAAAGTTATATTGTATTCTGCAATGAAAAGTATATTGTTAGAAATAGATAAAAGAAATGATAAATGTAAAAATATAATCCGAGATAGTAAGAAACAACTCGAGATTTGTAAAAAAATGATTCAAGATTGTAACAAATGATATGAGATTGTTAGAAATTGATAAAAGAAACGAGATGTAAAAAATAATCAGATAATATGAAAATGAATAGAAATTTGTAAAAAAATAATATGATATTGTAAAAAAATACATGAGATTGTAAAAAGTTGATATGAGATTGTTAGAAATTTATAAAAGACACGATGAACGTAAAATATAATATACGATTGTAAAAAGATGATATGCAATTTGTAAAAAGAAATGTGATATTGTAAATAAAGATATGATATTGTAAAAAACGATATGAGATTGTAAAAAATTATCTTGCCCACCCCCATCCCTCCTCCACCCACACCCTCCTCCACCCTTCTCCTCCACGATCCTCCACCTACACCCTCCTCTGTTCTTCTCCTTCGTAATCCACTTCCTCATGCATAACCATCTCCTTCACGTGACGCCACATGCCAAAGGAACACCCACCATTGCAGGAAGCAACTGCCCAACCATGCGAGCAACCACCTTTCATCCGCTTGCATGCCACCATCAAAACTCTCCACCGACATGCAACAACCTCCTCACCACGTGCTACTATTGATAGTGAGAGAGAGAGATGTCGAGAGATTTCGAAATCCCTCCACATTGTCGTGGGAGGAGAAAACACTAGCAAGGGCATCTGAGGTGAGTTGACAGAGGACCTAAATGTAATTATGAAGAAGTGGGGGGGGGTCCTATGCAACTATTACAAAAATGTTTAAATGTTCTTAAATATTTACAAGGCTAAATTATAATACAAAAAGAGAGCGGGGGGGGGGGGGTGGCTATGTAAAATACCCCATAAGGCACCTCATCGAGTGACACAGGGGAGATCCACGTGGAGGCGCTTGAAATGATCCAACGACCTGAGGTGTGTAATAGTTCGACTAATCCAATGTCTGGTTAATAATATGGCGCCCTCCCGCGATCTAACGACACAGGGGTTCCTTGCAAGAATACACAAGAATAGAGGAGGGGGTTCGCTCTCCAATTGCCAATCTCTTCGTCGACAGGCTCCTTAGCTTCCTGGAAGGATGCTGCTCATGCAGGAGGTCTCAAATGTGCTCCAAGTCCCAATGATGGGGACATGGAGGTTCTTATATTTCATCTCGACCTAGAGCTGCTTCCAAGGATCAAATCCATGCTCCAGTGGCTCACTTGAGTTCTACACATGCACAAAATCATCCTTGGCTCGAGGCAAAGTGCCTCGACTAACTTTTGAAGATGGAATCATGATGGATGAGTGGGGTGAATGAGCTCCGATGCAAGGCGGCAGAGGGAGCTCTAATCAAACTTGATCCTTGTACGATCAAGCTGGGAAGTTGGGGTTCGGATGGAGAAACGAACGGGAAAGAGAATGGGAGTGATTGTGGGTTGGATTACAGTCAAAACACAGGTGAGCTAGAGCTTAAGGTTCCAACAAACTTACATATAGAAATTAAACAAAGCTAATGGCTAATCAATTAAACTAACAACTAGACTAAGGTAAGGGAATGAAATGCGAAAGAAAATGCTACAACTAGAAGCTCATACTTGCTTAGAACAGGGAGCTGATGCACGTCGTAAGAGGAGCTCCGGCACGACCTTGGATTACTACTCTCTGCCTAGTATCCTTACTGACAAGGCCTGGAGACTCGAGCTGTCACCACAAGCTTCAACATGAGATATCCTATTGGGGTTACGAGGGGAAAACAAGATAAAAATAAAAAAAAAGGATGGATTGGTTTTTATTTATAGAACAATGTTTTGTCAATAAGGCGAGGGTGATTGCATGGGGAAGAGAGGTGGTAGGTAGAGTCTATGGTGTCAGCGTGGGTTAGGCATGTGGGAAGAACATAGAGGTGATGATCTAGAGATGGAAGGCAACATGGAGGAAGAGTGAAAATGGGGCGAAGAAGAGGGTTCCCATGACTTTGACAGAAGTCGAAGGGCGAGAGGTACTGTTGACCTGCGATCAACAAAAGCTCGCTTCTGGTTGGTCCACGTGAACCAACTAGAAAATTCCAAGGAAAAATTCTCTTGTAAAATCAATTAAAAATAATAAACAAACTTATTAAGTAAAAGTCCAAACATAAAAAATATTTATTTATTTATTTAGTATTTATTAATGTAGTTTTTATTTATTTATGCAAGCTAATTTATTAGATGTTAATTTTTTACATGTATATACATTTCTATATTTACCTATATTTGGGATATTTTATTTTTATTTTTATATTATGTATGTTATCATTATATATTTAATATATTTTAATACACATTTACATATTTTATTTTATTTTTCTAAATTGATTTATATATTTAAATAAATAGAGGTATATTATATATGTATAATATATCTATATATTTTAATGCTTTTATTTACTTTAATATATTTTCATGGTTTTATTTTATATTTATGTTTTTAATGTTTACAAGTATATAAAAACACAATAAAGCTAAAAATACAAATAATGAATATAGTGAATAATATATATAGTAAAATAGGGACCCAAAAGCCATTTTTTGCTTCTTAACTCCAATTTTTTATGAAACCACCTTCATTATAGATAAATAAATTCTATGAATAATAAACGTGAGTTTAGTCAATTTCGAGTATGTATAGAGGAGATACAGGTCTGGGAAGTTTTACTTGCGGCTTTTTATTCTGTGTTTCGGGTGCATTGTGCATTATTTTAATGTGCAACTACTTTTATATTTTTTGTATTTTTATTTACAACTTTCATATTGAGAGTTTTATTATTTGAGGTATATAAATTGAAAAATAAAATAAGGTCCAAAAGCCATTCAATGATGAATAAAAATTAGGGTTTTGTGTTTTCTATACAGTAGTTGTGCCCTACCTCCTACTACTCTATTCCTTGTCGACCAAGTCTATATTGACTTGGTCTCAGGATCTAGGATCATTCAGTGTCTTTAACACTTCATTTCTTTTTCTTTTCTTTTCTTTCCTTTATTCTTTTAATTTGGAATTAAACACATATATTTATACAATATTTATAGATCAATTTATGAGTGTTATTTTATACTAATTAATGATATATACATGCATTTAGCTAGCGATTTAAGGCCTAATGAAAGAATAATGGTGATGAAATGGAGATTCATCACATTTATGGTTGTGATCTCAAGAAAGTTGGGTTTTCTCATGAGGACATGATGGTATAATGTGTGCGGGGAGATTCTTCATCTTCTCCTAGTTATCAGCTAGAGTGACAGATCACCTTCTCCTCCTCGACGTCGCTTGCTCAAGAACGAAAAGAAAATGATGAGGGTTTCTAGTTTTACCCCTCCTACCTAAACTATGGTTTTATTAAACCATGGTTAAGTTTACCTCATTGACGGTCAGAGCAATGTAGGGGCACAAGTGATAGAACTGCAAGAAGTTGGAGGCACAACTAATATTCTCAAAAAGGAAGGGGTATAACTACATTATCTCGGAGGGGTACAACTGATAAAATACTATATTGTATTGAATTCAGTAACAATCCTTTACATTTTTTTCAATTACAATTGATACTATTTCAAATAACATTTGCAATTATCTCAGTAACATTTTAAATTATTCCAGTAACACTCATTTGCATTACTTCAGTAATGTTTGACGCTATTGCAAGTAATTTTTTTTAATTATATCAGTAACATCCTAAATTATTTTAGTAACACTTCTTTTACATTACTTCAATAATGCTTATTCTATTTCAAGTAATATTTGTAATTTCATGAGTAGCATATTAAATTAATTCGATAATAATTTTATTTAGTAATACACAGATTTATTACCATTAGATCCCATCCCTGTTTTTATGTCAATCGTAGAATTGCGTTATTCTCTTTCCAAAATCACATTTCTATTTTTAGTAACACTTTTAATTACGATTTGTTTTATTTCTTAATGCATGTTGCCTTTATCTTTCTCACAACATATTCCTATTTTTTGGTGATTCATCTTCTTCGATGGCAGCATAAAATGGGGCCCCATCACAACTCTAAGGGCATAGGGCTCATTAGAAAAACACACACACATATAACTTCAAGTGGGATTGGCCATCATTCTCATCCTTCTATTTTAAATCATGCAACTAAAATTAATGAATCAATAATTTTATTATTTTAGTATTAGAAACCATATTTTGATCATTTTATCATATTCTAAAAATAGAATGTGATAACCCATAACCTAACTTGAATGGTCTCTCTCTCTCTCTCTCATGTTATTGGCATCGACGACTCTTTCCATCTCATGACGGAGGTGGCGATAGCTGGTGATTGCACAATGACATGGAAGGAGGTCATGTGGCTGCGCTCGGTGACCTTGAAGGTGGCCGTGTGGTTGCGCACGACCTGGATGGCAGAGGAGCATGGTAGATCGATGGCGGAGGCAAAGGAAAGAAGAAGCAGTGTGAGAGGAGAGGTATTATTTTACATTTTGGCATATTATTTTCACATAATTGATATTACAATTACATATTGATTTGTTGATTTTACTAATATAAAAAAATCGATAAATTACTACTTGATCATTTTGTTTTGTAGACCACGATACAAATTTTACCAAGGATTGTGAAATAAAGATCTATACAATTTTACAAAAAGAAGCATACCCATTTCCAGAAAAAGAGTGAAAAAATTATGCTTTGAGTTTACGCATAAATATTTAAGAAAAGAGTGTGAATTTTACAAAAGAATATGCTCATTAACTGAAAGCCGTTGATTAGAAATGTAAAAATGCATTAACAAAATTACAAATATGAAAACTATTTAATAAAACTTACGGGAGTTTATAAAGATATGGTAATCTAATTCATTTATAACAAAATTGGAAATTAATTAGTAAATGTATTATTAGAAACTTCCAAATCATATATATATGAGGATCCCCTAGGGGAGCCAAATTTCCTATGCCACCATTATTTTTTATTTCATAAGATATTTTTTGAAAATACCTAACGGGATTTTAGATCAATATTATACATGTTTTCTTTCAAATTTTGATTCAATTCGAGAATCCTATCCCATCCATCAAGCCTGTCAAATTTTAATAGTCTCATAATTGTTGAGGTTGACATCTTATAGATGAATGTTTATTTTTCATGAATTTTGAATGAGAACATGGTGTTACATAGCTATTTATATCCCCAGATGTTTTGGGAAAATACCTTAAAAATAAAGGCGGGGGTAGCCTCATACCCCACACAGACACACGCACACGCACACACAACACACACAGAGATAGGAGAAACTTCAAATGAGGTCAGGTCTTTCCTGATTATAGAAAGACAATCTTAATTTAGATATTTTCTATTATATTTTACATTTTTTACGTTAGATATTAAATAATATACATTAACATCACATGCACATTAAGATAGAATTACAAAAATATTAGTATATTGCATGAAAATGTTAATTAAATATAAGTATTTTTTTTGCAAAACGTTTAGTGTATTATTTTATTACAATGTAAAGTTTACAGTTTACTAAATTTGTACATGATCTACTAAACTGGGGTTGGAATTCTGTACTAAGGAAAGACCACATCTCATTTGAAAACTCCCCCCCCCCCCACATACACACATGTGTGCGCGTTGTGTGCGTGCATCTATTTGTGTATAATAGGTAAAAATGGGGCTACCCCGGGGAACCAAGTTAGCTTCTATCACCTCTTTATTTTTTTTAACTTTTTTCTGGAAAATTTTTATACACTTAATGTGAATAACTTAGATTAAGAAGAGGAATATGTGATCAAGTGTCGTAGAAAATAAATATTCTTAACCCGTCCATCTGAAAGGGCTCCATTTTAGCAATTTTGAGACCCTTAATAATAATAATAGGCTTGCTAGATGAGATGAAAGTCTTGAAATGAGTGACTTTTATATGACAACATATTTATATTATGTGATTTAAAAAAAATATTATAAAAAAATGAAAAAGAGAGAGAAGGGGAAGCTAACTTGACTCATCCTCGGTAGCCCCATTCTACCATAAAAAGAAATATAAAAATATAAATTAATAATGAAAGGACGGAAATAAATAATAAAAATCCTAAAAACAGGTATTAATATACCATAAAAACTTCAAAATGCATAAAAACAAAAAACAATGCATATGGGATAACTACACTTCCCTGCAGACATACCTAGTTATCTTCAAATTAACATCTGGCAAGGGAATGATCAACATGAAACTTCTCAAGCTGAACTTATCATGAAATCTACTCGAACTAAAGCAAGCTCAAGATATCAAACAATTATACGTTCATTGCCTGAGGCCGTTCTGATATGCAACCGACCATTATGGATCGAAAGCTGACAAAGTATTAGGTGAGGCGAAAGTTCACCAAACACTGTGGACCAGCAAACAACAACTCCGAGAGCGAGAGGAGGAGGGAGAGGTTTGGTCTGGAGAAAAGGACCTTTACTTTCTCCTTAAACAAACCCACTGTGACTGTGTTGGTTGGCGTTGCGATATTCCTTCCAACCACACCCACTACTTTTGGGAGTCTCTATATATTATACGTATCTGCATCCATGTCCCTTGCGCCATAAGCGAGGAAGGAAGCTTCAGCAAAACTCTCTCAAATCTATCTGGGGCTTTGGAGTGTGAGCTACAGATCAGTTGCAAGAGAACTATGGCGAGGATGGCCTTAGCGAGCGTGGTTATTGTCGGCATGGGAGTGCTCATGCTTTCTTCTGCAGCCCACGCTGCGGACCACCTAGTTGGCGATGGCTCCGGCTGGGACAGCGGCGTCGATTATGGCAGATGGGTCTCTGGCAAGGCCTTCGCCGCTGGAGACTCACTTAGTAAGGCTATGTTGCTTGCATAATGTAGATATTTGCCTAAATACCTATATAATAGAACAAAAATCATTCATTTATTCTGACATACAAACTTTAAAAAAATAATTTTACAATGAAAAAATGCAGCGTTCAACTATGGGGCACTGCACTCAGTGTACCAGGTGAGCAAGGCGGACTACGAGAGCTGCACCACCGGCAATCCCCTTACCTACGATAGCAGTGGTGCCACTAAGGTTGTTCTCAGCAAGCCTGCCACCGCCTACTACTTTATTTGCGGCGTACGATCTCACTGCCTCCAGGGCATGAAGCTCGCCATCAGTACCAGTGGTGGCAGCAGCGGCTCCTTGACGCCGTCTACTCCGATGAACCCAACGGGAAAGTCCAAGAGCAACAGGGCCTCGGCAAGTATCAATGGGCTTGGAGCTGTTATGGCTGCTATGTTGGGCTTGGGCCTGGTTATGGGCTAGGCAAGAGGCAGTGCTGGTCTGGGGCTTTGTCTGTTTGTGATTTCAGCTCCTTTTTTATGAGATCTTTGACGAGTAGTTTTCATGTATTTGGTGTTTTGTTGGATCTTCTCCCTGTGAATACAACTTATTAGCAGTTATGTTAATTTCCCGTTTCTTCGTATGCTAGAAATGTTGACGTTAATTTCTTCACAGCTATATTTTTATTTATTCCGCAAGGGGTTGTTTCCCGTGGATATTGGGAGGCTTGTGATAGGAGTGAGATTATTTGAGGGTGCAATGAGTAGAGACAAAGGCTTTGTTTAAAGCCTGACTATAAGGAAAGCCACCAAACCCGTTGAGTTAATGCATTTATTTCCTCGGTCGGATGATCCACAACGCAAGCTTCTTTTATTACGATTTTGTATGGTGTCGGCCAAGCTTATTTTTAGTTTAAGGACATGTCAACCTGCATATATGCAATGAGCTGCTACTTGATCTGACAAAGGGTTACGTGGAGCTATTGGGAATATTGTGGTTTGTGGGGGCTCTTTCTTCTGCGACCTTCAATGAAGGTTGCCGTCCCTACCCATCAGACTCGATAGTTTAGGTCTGCACTCAATTATTAAAGCTTCTTCATATGCTTTTGTGGCCTCTAAAGATCAATTTTGTGTACTTGAAGATCACATTTTACGAGACAACGAAATGTGTGGAAAATCTTGATAAGATGATAGCAAATGGGATTTGAGTTCTTTATAGTTCTTCCAAGGGATCTCTGTTCCACACATATTGATCAAATATTCCACATAGTGATTAGTCAGTTCATTGAAGTACCTTTGGATTTTCTCTTGATTTTTCTTTCTTTTGAGAATATCCTCACTTAGTATCTCAAAATCTTGAACGGTTGAAGGCCGAGTTGCCAGCCTCCCCGCTCCGAGTGGTAGCGAACCATCAAGAGTGACAGTGTAAATGCGTTGATATATAGTTGTGGTCGAACGAGGCTAATAAGTCAAGTAGTAGTGCGAGCCCATAATAGGAGGAGTCGAGCAAGGGTCTAATTTTCTATATATTTTGGAGGACCTACGTGTCATACTTCCATCTTTCGATCTTACATGTTTTGCTAATAAGAATACCATTCCTCCTAAAGCCCATAATGCTTTGGCGAGTTCTCTTTTTAGCAAAATTGTTAAAGACATGGAAGTTGAATTTGACATGACTGTTAAACAAAAGATAATTTTTCGATTTTTACAAGGTAACGATGCTCAAGATTTCCTTCTTGATATTCCTATTGACGGCCTTGGAATGCATATGCCATCTATTGAGTATCGTACTTGATTCCTCTATTCTTACCTATGAGAAATGTCTACTATGTCTCATATCCTTCCTAGACGCTTTTGGGGAGCACGCATTTCATTGTTGTGAACTCAGATTATATATATATATATATATATGATCTTCTCAGGGATGTCTTTTATTATATACTTAGGCATGCTGAGGTTGCTTCCAAGAAAGAAGCACCTGTGAATTTTTTGACCAATACAAAAGAAGAGAGATCAACACTCAGACCAACAGATGTTTTAATATTTGGATGGTCTGGAGGGAAACCTGCATGTGTTGATTTGACTGGAGTTTCTCAATTGGTGGGTCTGATAAGGAGTGATTTCATAGCGAGATATACTTCACAGAAAGTTACCTCAACTAAGGTTGTTAAGCATGAGAAGGCCTGTATTGACAATCAGAATGTTTTTATCTCTTTCGATTTTGATACCTTTGGGTTCTTGACAACCGAAGCAGTAGAGCTCTTCAAAAGGGTTCAAAAATTATGCATTAGCAATGTTATGCTTCTCAGGTCAGTGGATATTATTTTTCGAAGAATTGGATTTGCTATCCAAAAGAGATTGGAGATGCAACTTGTTCCCCATCTCTCATCAATCTCTCTATAAAACCTTTTAATTTGATTTAATATTACAAGAGTTGGTCAGAGTTTGGATTGGTTCCTTGTCGTGCCTTTTATACTATGGAGATCTTTAATTAAAACTAAATTTCCCATATAAAAAACAAGTTCTAAGTGTATCCTCATAGGGAGCCAAGCAGGACGAAGGCACGAATTTCTGCTTGAGGGGCAAATTATTGAGACTACATATACAATTCATATGCGTTACTATTTCTCATTGCAATTATTAGAATGTGTTTACAAGTATATTTCACAAAGATATCCTTGTAGACTTACATTTTCAAATAAATATCTCAATAAGTATTGTATTGACATAAAGATCGTTACAGAATTCTTCAAATCAAAATACACTTACATTAACAAAATGGTAAGTTATACCGTTAAAAGTAAGATTTTTAAAAAGTAATATTATATCGCTCCTAATGTAGGAATGTAAAGTATATATATATATATCAATTTCATATAATATTGCATATTCGGAGTGCATATGGATCGAATTGGATCGGATTTTAGTTTAATCCATGTCCAAAATCCAACCTTAATGGATTTTAACTTTTTTCAATCCAACCCAATCCATCAAATATCTGAATCCAGACCAATCCAATCCATCAGATTACGGATTGGATCGAATTGGTTTGGATTTTTTTATACTTATATATTCCATCTCAATTTTTTACACTCTCATGTTTGTACTTTATCACACACTAGCCCTCAACATGTAAATTATGGCTCAATCATTAACAATTTAAAAAGAGACGTTACGCGATGGATTAAAAAAATCTCTATATAGTTATTTTGGTGTTGGGGTTATGTGTAACATGTAGTTACATAAAACTTACAAATGTTGATTATTAGATTATTGCATCCATGTCATATTACGATTTTTTATTGGAAGACAGGAGGGATTATGGATGCTGAAATACATATATTTATATGGATATAGGTGTTCCCATATCCTTATCTGTTTTTAAATACAAACGTGATGCATATAAAGATATTGACAGATGAAAAATATATTACCATATCCGTAAAAAATGGATATCGATATAAAATGGATACCTATCGTATAAGAATACTATTATAAATACTTTATAGATTAGGTTAAATATACATGTATTGGATGGAATACACATGATAAATATTCTAAATGTGCTTATATCGTAACAATTATACCAAATATGACAAAAGAGGGAACACGATTATGTTATCTAAAGTTAAAAATAAATATACAACTATATTTATATATAAAAATGGATATATGATTACGAATATAGATTTTTGTTGATATGAATGTGACATCGGTATCTATATCCATTTGAAAACAAATGTAGATACCGATGTCAAAATCTGTATAATGTGGAAACGATGGCGGAATAAATACGGATATATCCGTATCTATACACCTTGTAAATGGGAGGTGGAGGGGTCATTATATACAACTTAGTATTGTTTATAGTTAACTATTTTATATGTAAATCATATTCTATTATAATAATATAATATATATGTAGTCTCCGTCCCTGGAGCCAAGGATGAACGGTATGTATCACGAAGTCGTCCCATCCTTATCCAACAAATCCTTGCATTACAGGACTGTAAAAACAGAGGATCATCTCTAATGATCGGGAGTGGATACCAACTTTTGGCTATAATTTAAGTCATGAGCTGTTCAACAACCCACCAAATTAAAGTTCAAATTTCTATATCCAGTCCTAATTTTCAACAGTTAGATAGCTTCCCTGCCGGAAAGCATAGTCTAAAATCCACACGAAGAAGCAAAGATTAGGAAACTAACCCAATCTAGTAGGTCATAAAGTTGATCAACTGCTTCAAGTGAATCGAACACTCCCTTAATACACCAAAATGCTCTCCCATTCACTACCCCCTCCGCTGTAATCAGCCAGCCATCCCATGGCTGCGTGGTCCGCTTGCTTCCTCCTGCCCCTCCTTGCCCTCGCCGGTGCCGCTGCGGCCACGGTCTACACGGTTGGAGGCAGCGCTGGTTGGGATGTGAGTGCTGATCTTGAGCAGTGGCCGCTGGACAAAAAGTTCCTCATCGGAGACGTTCTGTGTGAGTACTGTGTAATTCTCTTTATCGATCTTTATGTTTTTGAACAGTATTGTACTAGAGTTTTTGTTAATTACTATTTCTTTTTATTGATATCCACGTAAATTTTATGAAAAAAAATCACTGAAAGTTAACACAGATCCTCGGTATGATAGCCTTTAATCCGCTCTAATCAATTCCCATGCAATTAAGTTACATTACTCGCTGAAATTCCATTGTTTACAGACCATTTTCCATCTTAATTCACACAATATCAGCATATGCTTCTTCTACGTTGATCATCAAAACCACACGGGGTGAGTGCTAATTGAATTTCCGTGCTGTGCAGCATTTACGTACTCGAAATACCATACAGTGAACGAGGTGATGACGAAGTCGGCGTACGGCAACTGCACGTCGGCCGACAGGCTGCTGACGCGGAGGGACGGCAACACCACGGTGGTGCTGACAAAGGCTGGGTCAAGGTACTTCATCAGTGGCTCGCCTCTATATTGCCTTGGGGGAATGAGACTACAGGTGGATGTCGCGGACCCGTTGGCGCCGGCCGTCTCGCCGCTGGGGGTGTTCGCGAGTCCTCCGCCCACCCCCACGGGTGGCAGCTCGCAGCTGTGGTGGTGCTGCTTGGCCCATCTTGGTCTTGTGATTTGGACGTCCCTCGTGGTTTTGGCACATATGGTTGCCTTTGGGTTGTGATCTTTCATTAGGATCAGATTGTGTGATTCTTCCATGGTTGTGAGATTGTGATAGAAAAACAAAGGATATTTGGGAGATGGAGAATAGGGAAGAAACACTAAGAGAGGAGAAGAACTCTTGTTGTATTGCACTTGATGAATGTGTGCTTTGGTAGCTTGAGAGCACATGCTTATATAGCTACATCTCATGGATAAAAATAGAATGCAAATAAAAATAATAAAAAATAGAAACTCCTCCATGCAAGGAGGACCATCCACCTGATCTCAAGTTGCTAGATAATAGCTCTAGCATTAACCAACTAAGACTAGGACTATAGCCAATATATGGCCTTATTAAAAAGGGATTTTTACCCGGCAGACCCTCTAATCTTTGTCAATTACCTCTACGACCTTTGAAACATCGTAATTCCTCCGTGGACCCCGTAAACTTGCTCCGTCTTACCCCACGAACCCTGCCGTTAAATTGACACATCTTGACCTGACTTGAGTGGGTTAAAACCGAGTTAATCAAACCATATAAAATCTAAAGGTTGGAATTCTTCCTGACTTCCTCCTTCCTTCTTCTATCTTCTTCTTCAACTGTTTTAACAACAAGAGGAAGGCTTCAACCCGGGGACGGGGGCTTCAAGCGTGCCGCCTGCATACGCAATCCGGAGGAGGGCGGGGCTTCGAGCCAGGGAGGCTGGGGGATGGTTTCGAGCGGCCGGGAGAAAAATCGGATCTGCTTGTCATATTTGGAATGGGTACCTTTGATTCTCTTGCTGATGCTGGAGAAGCAGATCGAGGCTTTTGCTAGACGTGGACGATGGAATAAAGAAAGCTGCAGAGGCCATGATCTGCACGGTGCTGCTCAGCCTCTGGCTTTTGGAGAGCATCACCTGCTCATGGAAATGCTGCTCCTGTTGCTCCCCCGAGTCTGCAATAGACTCCTCGGGAGGCCCGTGGAGGAACCTGCAAGCACCACCATTCTCGCAACACCCTCTGGTGAAGAAGAGGCACTGCTTCCAGCCAAGTCCCAAAGGATAGCAAGGCTCAGTTGCACCCCAACCCGACCCACCAAAAGAAAACTCGGGACCCATGTCAGCATAGTAGGGATTCCCTTCTTCTCCACCTCTTAAATCAGTGGGAACACCCAGCTCCTGTAGTCGGAACTCCAAGATACCTTCACTCCCATGGCCATTACGATTGTTGCTTCTGGAGAGGACGGGGGGCACAACCCAAGAGGAAGGGGAGGAGCAGGCTTTGGTAGTCTGCCTGGAGACGTCGAGGTCCTTGCGAGCTTTGAGGACAACAGAGTGCACAAGGGAATTCGGGCCGGGGTAGGCCGACAGGGAGGGGACTTCGAGCGGCGGCCGGGGGGGGGGGGGGGGGGGAGGCTTCGACCTGGGGATGGGGGGCTCCAAGCGCGCTGCCAGCATACGCGATCTGGGCGACCGGGGGGCAGGGCGACAGTGAGGGAGGGGAGGTGGAGGTGGTGGGTGGTGGGGAAAAGGAAGAGGGGAGAGGGAGTGGCAATTCATGTAAATTCGATAAATAAAATAGGTATATTATAAAAGAATGTAACGGAATCTGGTAAGTTTTAACGGATAAATAGATGGGGGTTAACCGCAGGGTTTATAGGGTAAGAGTTAGTAAGTTTACGAGGTCCACGGAGGAATAACGATATTGGTAATTGGCAAAGATTATAGGGTCTGCCGGGTAAAAATCCCTATTAAAAAACACTTAAAATACTTGGAATGCCAAGAATAGCATTCACATTCTCCCCCTTAGTCTTGTCATACCCCGAGATCACGGACTCCAAGTAAATGACGCATAGTCGCCAATCTTGCTATCGGTAATGCCTTTGTTAGCGCATCGGCCCGTTGGTCTTCGGTGCGAACAAACTCGACGCTAATCAACCTTCTTTCGACACAATCACGAATGAAATGATATTTTGTGTCGATGTTCTTACTTCGTCCATGGAAGACTGGATTCTTCATAAGAGCTATTGCAGACTTGTTGTCAACGAACTGCTTCATCATCATCGATTCTGTTCCGACCAGTTCAGCCAATAATGCTCTAAGCCAGAGTGCTTGGCTTGCTGCTGCAGTTGCTGCCATGAACTCAGCCTCGCAGGATGAAAGAGCTATTGTCTTTTGTTTCTGTGAGTTCCATGAAACAAGACAGTTGTTGATGTAGAATGCCATGCCACCTGTGCTCTTCCGATCATCCATATCACCAGCCAGATCACTATCTGTATAGCCAGTGATTACTTCTTCCTCGCCTCCTTTCTTGTAAACAAGCCCAAAATCGATGGTACCTTTGAGATACCTGAGAATTTGCTTCACAACCTTGTGATGCATCATTATTGGCTTCTCTATGAATCGACTCGCCACTCCAACAGCGTAGGAGAGATCCGGCCTAGTGTGAAGAAGATAGCGCAAACACCCGATGACACGCCGGTAGTAGGTGGCATCAACAGGTTGTCCGTCTGGATCCTTGTGCAGATGGGATCTTGGCTCCATGGGAATCTTACAAGGATTACAATCAGACATGTTAAATTCATTTAGTACCTTCTTAGCATAGGCCGTTTGCTTGAGTGAGATGCCACCGTCTCCTTGTTCCACCTCAAGTCCGAGGTAGTATGTGAGTAAGCCGAGATCGCTCATCTCAAACTCTTTCATCATTTGCCTTTTGAAGTTTGCAATTGACTCTGGATCTTCTCCTGTGACGATCAAGTCATCGACATAGACGCCGACGATGATGCCCGTCGCAGCCTCACCTCTTCTATACACGGCCTTCTCCTGTGTACATCCTGTGAAACCGAGCTGCTTCAAGCTTTTATCAAGGTGCATGTGCCATGCGCGTGGTGCCTGTCGAAGCCCATAGAGCGCTTTGCTCAGCTTGAGCACCATATGCTCTTTTCCTTTTACTGTGAACCCCTCAGGCTGGGTCACATAAACTTCTTCTTCGAGTTCACCATTCAAGAATGATGATTTGATGTCAAGGTGATGAACTTGCCATCCTCGATTGGCCGCAACAGCTAAAATGACACGTATTGTGTCAAGGCGAGCAACCGGAGCAAAGACTTCTTCAAAGTCAATGCCTTGTTGTTGTACATACCCTTTTGCAACAAGGCGGGCCTTGTATTTGATAACTTCGCCATCTAAGTTCTTTTTGAGTTTGTACACACATTTAAGCCCTATAGCTTTATGTCCCGCCGGTAACGTGGTGAGTGACCACGTCGCATTTTTTTCGATGGCTTCAATCTCTTGAGCCATGGCGTCATCCCATGCTGGATGACCAACAGCCTCCTTGAAGCATGAAGGTTCCTCCGTCTCTGTGAGCATCGCTTCCTCTTCTGTTAGATCCATGTGCGGAGCATCACGCATGATGTCAGCCATGGACCTATAACGGACAAGTGCACCGTCGCTGTCGACTTGTCCTCCTGACCAAAGTGTAGGTGAGTGCCTACCCTGGTCAACATCTTCTGTCGTGGATGGAATGACCTCCGGAGCATTCCTGGGTGTTGATGACGAGCTTGATGCAGCACCTATTGGAGAGGTCGGTGTAGATGGTTCGAGTACCGGTGTTGGCTCATCTGCCGAAGTACCCAACAATGGAGCTGAGCAGACTTCAACCGGTTCGGTGTTGACGTCCTCCTCAATCACAAAATTGGGTGATTGACCACTTTCCACATCAGCAGACCATTTCCACTCCACATTTTCTTCAAATATAACATCACGACTTACATGGATTTTTCCTCGATGGGGGTCCAGTAGGCGGTGGGCCTTGCAACCTTCTTCGACACCCAGGTATACCATCGGTCGACTGCGATCATCGAGCTTCTTGATGTTTGGCATGGTCACCTTAGCATGTGCCATGCAGCCGAACACTCGAACATGTGCTAGACGCGGCTTCTTTCCCATCCATGCCTCGAACGGAGTACGATCGTCCATCGCTTTGGTTAGGAGGCGATTGAGGAGATAGACGGCATGTCGTACTGCCTCCCCCCAAAACTTGCTTGGTACGCTCATACTTTTGAGAAGTGAGCATGCCATATCCATCACCGTACGGTTACGTCGCTCCACTACACCATTTTGCTGGGGTGAATTTGGTGTGGTGAGGTGACGCTCGATCCCTGCCTGCTCGCACATCTTTGCGAACTCGCCTGATAAGAACTCTCCTCCGCGATCAGATCGGATAGCCTTAACACGATAATTACTCGTGTTCTCTGCTAGCAACTTGGTCTTCATAAATGCTGAATATGCTTGATCCTTTGTTTTGAGTACATGTAGCCACATCCACCGAGAGTAGTCATCTACAATTAGCATAAAATAGTGATTACCACCTGGAGTCGAGGGCGTGATCGGTCCACACAAATCAATATGTAGAAGTTCGAGTGGCTTCTGTGCTTGGTACTTGGCTGCTTTCGGGATTGTTAATCTTGTCTGCTTTGCCGCTAGACAAGTCCGGCACACCTGGTCGGGATGCGTAATCAGCGGCACACCAGCCCCCAATCCTTTGCTGGCAAGCATCTTCAATGCTTGAAAGTTGATGTGGCCAAGGCGAGCATGCCACAACCATGCAGGATCATCAAGGCTTGCTAATAATGAAACTGGTCTCACCAGTTGTAGCTCGATGCGGTAGAGACGGTTTTGTGTTCGCTTTACTTTTATAATCAAGCGAGAGGTATTCTTGACTGATACTCTGAGCGTATCTTCATCCATAAGCACTTGGTGCCCAGACGCAGTGAGTTGACCAAGGCTTATTAGATTGCTACGAAGTCTAGGGATAAAAAATACCTCTTGAAGAAGCCACTGATCACCATTCTTGCATGTGAAGAGGATTGATCCCTTCCCCTTGATCTGCACCGTCGAGCCATCGCCAAATCTGACGCTTCCAGTGATTGCTTTATCCAACTCGTGGAACTTAGCTTCGTCACCAGTCATATGGGATGATAGAAAAACAAAGGATATTTGGGAGATGGAGAATAGGGAAGAAGCACTAAGAGAGGAGAAGAACTCTTGTTGTATTGCACTTGATGAATGTGTGCTTTGGAAGCTTGAGAGCACATGCTTATATAGATACATCTCATGGATAAAAATAGAATGCAAATAAAAATAATAAAAAATAGAAACTCCTCCATGCAAGGAGGACCATCCACCTAATCTCAAGTTGCTAGATAATAGCTCTAGCACTAACGAACTAAGACTAGGACTATAACCAATATATGACCTTATTAAAAAAACACTTAAAATACTTGGAATGCCAAGAATAGCATTCACAGATTGTACGTGTGCCACCGTAATAGCATTATTCCTTGGCTCTTTTCTTGTATAGAAACGTTTAATTGCATAAGTAAACTTTTGTTGATACCAAAAGATAACCCCAATATACATCATCCTCAGATTGAGGATGCATTTGATGGAAGGGAGAACGACTCAAGGCCTTTTTAAGTACTACAATTGTCGAGGATGGATCCTCTATTGTAATAACCCCTGCTGTAACGTAGGGGCCGATTCCTTTCAGTTCAAACCATTTTCGGTATATCTAAATAGATCCATTTCCAGGGATGGATCGTCTGTTGCAGGCGAGAGGGCAGCAGAGTTTGTTGTAGCCTGTAGACGTGAGCGTCGCTCGATCTTGATAGCGGTTTGCACGATTTTACACTTTTTGTGGGTATGTATTGTACAAAATCATGTAAACCGCTCGATCATACGACTCACGGCTCACGCGACCACAACAGGCACAACACCACCACATAGGATCCTCTCTGCCATTTCCAAACATCATCTCCCGCAAAACTATAAATGGACTGCACTACAAGGAAAACAAGTTGTGGTTACGGAACTATGGCCACAGGTATGGGGTCTGTGGCCACAGAAATGGGCTCTAGCCACGACATGTCGTGGCCAGTAGCCGTAGTTACAAGTCTCGTCGCGAGAGTTCTCTAGCCACGAATATGTCGTGGCCATTACAAGTGGCACAGAACTTATCGTGGCCATAACTCTTATATGAAGACTTTGGCCACGGATTGTGGCTACGAGAAACTAGTGGCCACGGAATTATCGTGGCTACAAGTTTCCGTAGCTACATGACGTGGCCACAACTCATTTTTCTTGTAGTGCTGGTTTCTCAACAGCTGTTCTATTTGCTCAGAAATTGCACGTGTCCATCAAAATATGGCAGTACTCGAACGCATAATTATCTCACTTATAACATCAAAAGTAAATAAAATAGCAGGGATGCATTCCACACATTTACAATACCGCAAAGCAGAGAACATCTCCAGCGGCCTTTTTCTTATCCAGAAGAAGAAGATGATGATAATAGGCAACAACGTCAAATCCTTCAAATCACCGTAGAAAATCAAACGCAAAATAGAAAACAATCAATCGATTGCAACGCACACAGCAAGAACCATAAAGATGGAGGATCCAGTTCCAATCCACGCATTCAGCATGCGCCATATAGTGCAACACTCCTCTAGATCAAGAGTGCAATAGCACCGGCAGCCAGCAGCCCCACGGTCCCTGCTACACGGGCGGCAGCTCCTTTATC
This sequence comes from Ottelia alismoides, assembly GCA_037367405.1. Taxonomy (NCBI): domain Eukaryota; kingdom Viridiplantae; phylum Streptophyta; class Magnoliopsida; order Alismatales; family Hydrocharitaceae; genus Ottelia; species Ottelia alismoides. The sequence continues at coordinate 219,369 of JAZKJV010011585.1, read as the reverse complement.
CTTTCCAGTGTCCCCTGGTGCAGGAGTCTTTGTGCCATTGCTCGTGCCATTACCGGCTCCGGGCGTGGGTGGTGGAGCGTCTGTTCCGTTACCGGGTGATGGTGGCGGCGATGTCGTACCGTTGCCGAGTGGCGGTGGGGAAGGAGCCGAGCTATTGGTGGGAGCGGCGTCGAGGATTGCCGCGAGAAGGAAGATGAGGACGGCGAAGACCAGAGCTGCTCGTGCAAGAGAAGCCATTCTTCTTCTTATTATTATATATAATATTTGCGTGGAGGAAGAAACCGGTGCTTTGGATGGCATGTCTCTGCCTTTCTTATATATATAGCCTCTGTTGGGAACTGTTGCACCGCCCTCTCTCTCTCTTTCTGTGTGTGATTTTAAACTTGCCATGTTAGTGCAAAAAGCAATTTTCCAATTTTATATCTTTTTTATGTTTGTTGATGTCTTTATTGAATTTTAAATGAAAGAAGTATATGCTATTACAAAGAAGTCCCTAAAAGGACTTACATGAAATAGACAACTATGAGATAAAAAACTTAAAAATCTTTGCAAAAATAAAAAATAATCCGGGGAAATTTGAAGAAAAAACATATCTATTGAAATTGCATATTTGTCTTGAAAATTTATAGTATAAACCAAAAGAGAAATTATATACAAAATAGCATGTATGGCTTGGGGCGAAGAAAGCAATGGCCATGAACGATGATGATGGAAACCTCCCCTAGCCAATAGAACTAACCACAGTGTTAGTCTGCAACTGAGGGACACGAAGGAGAGCCTTCTTGTAAAGGCACTCGATGATTGTAATCTTGGTTATAGAGTTGGGTTATGATGGCGAATCTTGTAGAGTGAAGCTAAGGCGCTCGACCACGGTGTTAGTCAGCAACTGAGGAACACAGAGGAGAGCTTCTTGTAAAGGCGCTCGATGATTGTAGTCTTGGTCACAGGGTTGGGTTGTGATGGCAAATCTTGTAGAGTGAAGCCAAGGATACATGGAAAAAGTTGGGGTCTCCTGACATCCCCTTTTTTGTTACAGGGAGGTCATAAAGGAGTTGCAACAGTGTAGGACTCAACGAAGGTTGAGTGCAGCTTGGACTTAAGTTCATGTCAATGAGCAAGTGACAGAAGGGATCGAGCAGAGGTGTCTGACGTCTAATTTTGGAGGAGCATGGGTGTCCGACAAGTCGGATCCGGCAATCGCTATATTGGCCATCTCTCAGTACTCGACTCATGACTCAATCAAATCATCAACAATCAACCAACGAATGATATATGCCATGAAAACTAGGTGAGATGAAATTTATTATACCTTAAAAAATGTGCGTATAGTAGAGAAGTAGTGGGGGTTGAACCACTGAGAACAACAGAGGATAGGTATAATTATAAGTAATTAATAATCGTTATTAATAAATATTTTTTTATTTTAAGCCTTTTTCTGATTTTTGTGGATTTTCTATTATATTTAATTTTTATCGTTTTAATATTTTATATTTTTAAATTTTTATTTTTAATTTCTTTTAATTTTGTACATTTTTAATTTCTTTTTAATTTTGTAATTTAATATGTATTTGTTGGAAAAAAATATAATATGTATTTATATATATAATAATAATATAGCTAATATAAGTTATATATAATATATATAAGATATATATGGTTTTAATTTTTGAATATACATAAATATACTCAAAATTCAGAAACAAAATGTTTTTGTGTTTTTGATAGTTTCCCCTGTTTTCGATATTTTTATGGAATTTTTGCTAATTTTTATATATTTTTAAAGTAATAAAATGTACAAAATAGTGAATAAAATAATGTAGCCAGATTGTTTTAGGTTTTTAAAATAAATAAAAGTATCCAAAATTACCAAAACTATTTTTAATATATATTGTATATGTACCAAGAAAATATAACATAGAAAATAATATTTTTTTATTTGTAATTAATTTCTATTTATTTTTATAGTGTTTTTAGGGTTTTGTAATTTTTAATGTTTGATTTTATATTTTTTTAGTGATTTTCATATATATGGTAGAATATATAGTAATATACCTAATATATTTTTTTGGAATTTTTAAAGGTCTTTTGATATTTTTTGGATTTTAGTATTCAAACAAATAATGTGTATTTTTTATTTTTTTATAAATAAGAAAATTCACTTGTGTGTCTTACGAAAAATAGAAGTAATGAATATAGGCTCATGCATTTCAGGTAATTTTCTCATAAATTTTGAAGTTAAGATATTGTTTTTAATAATATATATACACGATATGGAAATCTTGAATTGGCATGGAACTAAATGCAATTTAAAGGAACCTTAAATACATTTAATAACCCTAAAATTAAAGTTCATGGACACACAAGAAATTTATCTAATCAATTACACATTTAGTATGCTCCTGGCATGGGTAAAATTGTAATTCAAATAAATGATAGGTCCTTGCATGCATTTTTTATAGAAATTTAACATTATATATACAAAACATGGGATAAACTTAAATATTCAAACACACAAGGGTATGGATGAAAAAATACTAGGCTCTCACGTACATGGGCACATGAGGTGTCCTGGAAAGGGGCCTTATTGTAATAAAAGAAATTGCATGTCTTGCAAATTTTACACAAAATATTACACTTAATGACTAACTTACAAGACTATTTAAATAATAGAAAATGGTGGAGGGGGATCACCGAAATTTACCCCTTATTATGAGTTATCCAATGGCTGGCTTGATCTTCACTTAAACACGTGGAAGGCTAGGATGGCATGATACCCCTTCGTGGATGAGTGCTTCAGATTAGATTTCCAAGAGGATATGATGGTGGTGGTTCACCTCAATCCGACGGTGGCTGAATAATCTGTATAATGCTCATCTGGGCGAACCCGCAAGAATAGATGCTTGGGTCTACTTTGATATGAGCTAACTCCTCACTCCGTGGACGAATCGAGCTATTGAGATGCTATGTAGCTTTCTGACAATAATCCATAGTTGATAGTATCCCCAAAATCGTGTGAACCCCACCGATAAGGGTCTGGAGCTCAGGAGCACCTGGAGGGTTCGTGCAGGCTCAATGACACCCCAGGAGGTTCTCTGTGCTTCTCTACCCTGCACGAAGAGAGTCAGAGGTCGAGGTCAAACAACCTCGACCTCTTGGGAGTGGAATGGATGAGGGATGGGGTGAAGTGGAGATCTCCGACGATGGGGTGGGGATGGAGATCTGATCACCTCGATTCCTACATAATCGAGGGTGGTCGATGGTCAGAAGGATGGAGAACATGAGGGGGAAGAAATGAGGTATTCAGATGGGTCGGAACAAGGAGAAGGCATGGAGAACATAGCTGGAGATTCAAGCTCCCGCATATGAACTTTTTAAGATTTTTTTGAGAAATTAGATGAAATCAAATAAAACGATCTAAACATCTATGCTAATAACGAAAATACGGAGAGAAAATGATTGCAAATAAAAGCTCACCTGACCAAGGAGTCCTAGGAGCAAAGCTCGCACGGCTGAGCTCCGGCAACGTATTGAATCACCTCAAACAACCTTCCTCCTTACGGTCGCTTGATAGGAATCACATCCTGTCATGAATGACTATTCCAGGCTTCGATCCAAGGGTTCAAAAGTTTGCAAAGAGGGATTAAACCTCGAATCGAATGTATGGGTTTTGTTTTATATCAGAGCAAGGGAGGTTCAAATATCAAGACTTTCTAAAGAATCCTACGCATGCTTGATAGAACAAGTGAAAGGCGTGATGGACCATACTCGGAAGAAGACATTTTGTGTAGACATCTTTCGACATGGAGGGCTGTATCGAGCACCAAAAAAGGCAAAGATAGGAAGTTGTGCAAGTCTGACAGAGGCAGTTCGGATGAGGTATAGTTGACCCAAGTCAACGCTTGACTCGTCTGATGGGGCCACCTAGGCACACTATGAGATAAAACAAAAAATTATCAGGGAGGTAAAAAATTAAATTAAATTAGCTATGGATATTAGTAATAAAAAGTCAAAACATAGAAAATGTTTCTTAATTTATAGGTATTTTTATTTATTTTTACAACTTTATTTATTATGTGCTAATTTTTATAAGTATATAAATAGGTATGTTTACCTATATTTTTCTTATTTTATTTTTATTTTGTATTTTAGATGAGTCAAATGAATCGAAAGATTCATGTATGGTTAGAGAGGAGATTATGTAAGTTGTGAAATTAATGGTAACAAAATCTACTTTCATTATTACTATATGTACATATTCTATATATTTATAATATTTTTAAATACATATGAACTAATTTTATTTTATTTTTCCGATTTTATTTATTTACTTAAATAAATAAATGTATGTATATCAAATGTAGAATATACTTATATATTTTACTACATCATTTATTTCAATACATTTTTAATGGTTTTATTTTTTTAAAAAATTGTAATATATTTTTAATAATATTTACAAGTATTTAAAAATATGAGAGAGGTAAAAATTTAAAGAATAAATTAAATGAATAAAATATACATGTATATAGTATAATGGGACCTCAGAAAGTTCCTTTTTGCATCTTAACTCCATTTTTAATGAAGCTATCTTTCTTAGATAGATAATTTAATTATAAGAATAATAAAGTGAGTTTGATGAATTCTGAGTTCATATGGAGTAGATATTGGTCTGTGAAGTTTAGTTTGTGGCCTTCTCATTTGTATGTCCTAGTCACACTGTGCATTATTTTTCTTGGAAAATATTTTTGTATTTTTCTATATATTAATATGTACAAGATTCATGTTGAAAGTTTATTTATTTGGAGTGTGTAAAATGAAGAATAAAATAGTGAAAGAATGGCTTTTTGATGAATTAAATTCAAGTTTAAATGTATTTTTTGTACAGTTAATGGAACCTATGTCCTCCTACTCTATTCCTTGTCGATCAAGTCAATATTGACTTGGTCTAAGGGTCTAGGATCATCCAGTATTTTCAATATTTAATTTCTTTTTCTTTTTTTTTGCTTTATTATTTTATTTTGGAATTAAATACATATATTTATACAGTACTTCTAGGTTAAATAATGAATGTTATTTTATGTATATTACCACTATTTTCGTGCATTTACCTAGGGATTTAAGGCCACAATAAAAGATAAAGGTGATTAAATGGAGATTCATCAGCATATGTAGGTCTTCCTTATGGTAAAATAACATCCACAGGGAGGAGTTTGTGGTGAAGGGTCTTAGCCCCCTGCAGTCTTCTTCTTTATCAAGAACCCATGGATTCTTATAAAGTTGGAGTCTTCAACTCTTATGGTCAGGTAGCGGTTCCCAAGAGTACTATTAAGGAGGCATGGAGGTGAACTCATTGACGATGATGGGGCGGTTGTTGGGGCACTGCTGGGAGCTGTTTATGCCATAGAGGAAGGAGAAAGTGTGACTTATTCCTACATTGTGAGGAAGAAGATGACGGGGTATCCTAATAATGAAAACTTCCTACAAAAACATTTATCATCAGCGTATGAGATCGACCAATTGAGATCATCTTTAGGCATGTCGATCACAATACAAACAAACAACCATGTGCAATTACAAAGATAATGAAGCAACCATAGATGACACGAGTACTCTAACGAGGAGTAAAAACCTCAACTAGAGTCTTCCCACTCGGTATTTCATCGAATCTCTCGATCCCTTCGACTAACAAGTTGCTTTAAACAAGTTCAACTCCTCCTCAATTACAATACTAGAACTACTAGTGCCAAACTCCTCTAAACCAAAAGGGGGGATCTCACACCTGAGTACCCTGCACTGTAATATGCGACATGAAATATTTTAACATCAAATAAATATGCATAGTATAAGGTAATCAAAACGATATTGCATATCGATGTTGTGCAAGGTCGTTGGGTGAAGCACAAATGTGCAAGACCTTTTTCTCAAGGAATAGAGTTGAGTGCAATGAGAGATTCTCTTCTTTCAACACCAGAATATAGAGAATAAATGTCTGAGAAGTGTGATGACATAATGTAAAGAATGAAGGGATCTATTTACTACAACAATAATATCCACTCAGCAATAAATCATGCATTCTGATAATTATTGGTATTTGCATTGCAATGAGTTTGATGTAACCATCTACTCACCACATTCCACTAAACGAAGTCCAAGCCCTTTTCCCATTATATGTTATTATGTTTCAAGTTATTATATAGAGATTGATCGGAGACGGGCAACAAGCTTCACCGGCAATCCCTTTTTCAATGATTAAAAACACGAACTTTCAACCTAGTAATTTGATCGCTCAGAGTATGTTTTCTTAATATCCATTTTATAAAATCATTTCATTTAATTTTTGATGCATTTTTTTATTTTATTTTAAACAAAATTACTCGTGGTTCTTTTCTGTTTTACGAAGTAAATATAAGTCCAAATCATGGGAGAAGATCACGGAATGCTCAGTGAGAAAAGCATGAACGCCCATTTATCACATTAGTATTTGAAAAACAAATTGTGGATCATTATTGAAATTCGAATGGCATATAGGAGGGATATAGGGATGAATATACATGGCGATATTTTTCAAAAAAAATAAAAAAAAAAGCGCCGAAAATGACGCGGGGGCAGCCATTGTTGGTTGCCCGCAAGGGGCAGCCCCATTAAACTCTTTTATTATCTCTATTTCAGTTCTTTAATTTATTTGGAGAAAAAAATCACGTCATTCTTATTGCGATGGAAATCGTTTTTTGTCATATTTAAACTGTGACTATGGATACGTTGATTGATTCGTCCTCTATTCTTCATCTTTCAAGGGCATTGGAAATTTCGACCAAAGGTGCTGACAGCAATACATGTATATACTATTAATTCAAAAGTAAATGATAACATTTCTTTACTCATTTGTTAGAATATCAATACCAGTATAGTTTGCCTTGATGTTTACTGATTGAATATGTTTCCTCTCCATCTTAATAATAAATCGATATGGCACAAACAAGCATTCAAAACAAGGTGAATTGTAGTGCGTATTCTCCAGATCCACACTATGTTGAGAATTATATTGAAAATTTAAAGATTATAAAGATCACAGTCTGTCATTTTTCAAAAACGATAAGACACCCATATATAGATCTGCTCGCATTCTTTTTTATTAAACAAGAATTGTTGGCACGACCTAACAAGAAGAATGAATGGAAATCAAATAAGAATTATTTTGACAGACGAAATGGAAGAATCAAATAGATGACATCCACTATATATGCAGGGTTGCTTAGTCTAGTTTACACAGAAACCACTTCTTTTCGAGCAAGAAACTTTGGAACAATTGGGCGAGGAGGCACTTGAAAACATACTTCCACTTGCTACAACATTTGGATGGATTCTACTTGGTGATGCTTCTTCCACCAAGATGAGCTGGTACGGGTGAAGTGATCTAAATGTATCATTGATTTCATTCGTTTTAATATAACGTGATCAAATATTACGGATGTCCTTGATCGGTGTATTGTTCTTCGTATATATTAGATTACTATTTCTAGTTGTTTTTTGGAAGCAAGAGGGTGAAGTCCCAAGGCAGGACCCACCATAAAAATTATATTAAAACCAGATCAAAAGAGATACAGTATCTAGTAGACCAGAGCCGATACAGGGAGAGGCACAAGGTAATTACATTTTAAGAATAAAATCTTTGGTTGTTAAATACTAGATCATTCCTTCATCCCCAAATGGACCATAATGCCGCAAAAGGAAGAGCACAGTCATCCATCGAGTTGCCCCCAAGCGACCTTGCCAACCTCCAGAAATCAGACTCACCACTGATAGAGGCCCACGGTTCCCCCACCTCCTTCGATACCTGAAGCGAAAATGGACACTTAAAGAAAACATGTTCCACGTCCTCGAGACGCTCAACACATCTATCACAACTCGTGACAGCAATCCCAAACAATCTTCCCCTTCTCGCTTTGTCACAAATCCTACCCTTCCTGAGACACCAAAGGAACACCTTCACTCTGGTAGGGATCTTGCTAGCCCATATAATCTTCATGTCCTGAACCACGTCCGGATCGACGAAATCCGGGCTCCCCCTGAACATGTCGTATGCCCTCTTCACCGAGAATCTGCCCCCGTCCCAAAGAAAATGATCCCTCCCCTGCAAAATACAGGAAGGGGATGGCAACTCCGCTCGCAGTCTTGATAAATCTTCCAACCTCCGCTCTGGGATGACAGAAATGAACCGAGAGTTCCACGACCTAGAGTCACAAAATATTATACAAATAGTATAAAAATACTATTTCTAGTTGTTGACAATAAATTGTATAAAATTATGTGCTTTGCCATTTTAGCTTAGCTAATTTTTATTAAAAAAAGACAAAATATTATAACACTAGTAATTTGTAAAAAAATAGGATAGAACTATAATTTACAGAAAATCTCAATTACCATGGAACATATGTGATATCAAATAAAGTAGGATTGAATCAAATTCATATGGTGGTTATTATAAAAATTAAGTTTGAAATTCTATAATATAAATTTGATAAAAAAAACATAGATGATATAATATATCCTCACTATGAGAAATTTGACCCATTGTAATGAATAATTTAATATTTATGGGCATATCTTGCATAGTTAAATATATAACAACCAGTATTATTTGTTGATTTATTTTTTAAATTTGCAATAAATATCATATTCATTGTTATATTGTTAGCAATGAATCATATAGAAACGAGTATCTGTTAATTTGTTTCTTGTAATCATTACTAAATTAGCAATCATTACAATAAGATTGTTGTTATACTAAACTTTCACAATGAATATGATATTTGTTGTAAATAGCAAGAACAAAAAATAATTTATAATGCTCTATATTTCTTGTTAATATTTCACATGAAGTGTAGAGAAAATATTCAAATTATTTGTTTTCATAGGCCAAATGTGGTGTAGGGTCTTCACAACACTATTGTTATATAACTATTATGATAATATCATACATAATATGTATGTTTGCATTATCTTATGCACCCTCTTGAAAAATTTTCTAGCTTCGTCCCTGACCCAAAAGATGCAGCAAATGTATAGGATGATTGTGGAGATGTCTGGAAGGGGTCATGTTCCTCCATGCCATGATCGTGATAACAACCCTCCCTTGGTGATGAATCACTAAACTGTGAGAGGGATCCTAATGTCCGATCTTGGAGGATCTGTGGAGCCTAACAAGTAGGGTCTGACGATCGCTGTGTCGATCATTTTCTCAGATATCCTCAATCAAGTGCGGCAATAATTAACCCACAATAATGCTCAAGCAATAAATCAGGTGAGCTAAAATTAATTAAATTCACCAGAATGATAAGTATAGTATGCAAGTGTAGGGGTCAAACCACAAAGGAACCACGGGGATAGCTACAAAAATTGACAACTAAAAGGAAAATCAACAAAAAAATTTTGTTTTATAGGGCTTTTAAATTTTTGTGGGTTTTCAATAGATTTTTTATGGATTTTTAATTTATATGTTTTTTACTTGCTTTTAATTTTATAATTTTTATTTTCTTTTTATATTTTATGATTTTAACTTTTCTTTTTAATATATATAGAATTGAGATATATATAAATATATATAATATAATAACTAAACGAGATATAAATATAATATATAGAAAAAAACAAAAAATACCGTAAAGCACAATCTTTTATTTTTTACGAATTTCTAATTAATTAAAGTATTTCTAGATATTAATAATAAATAGAAGTAATAAATATTAGTAATATATATATAAATACTAGATATAAGGTATTATAGTTATAAATACACCTATATATAATCAAAAATTATAAAATAAAAATGTTTATATTTTTAATATTTTTCTAGATTTTTATTTTTTTTATCTTATATTTTTTTATAAATTTTTTTAATTGAATAAAAATGTAAAAATGATGGATAATAATAATAGGCAGGATTGTTTTAGGATTTAAAATATATAAATATATAAAAATTTTCTAAATATATTTTTAATATATAGTGTCAAATATAGACAAAAATTAAAATGAGAAACTATTGTTTTAGATTTTAAATAATTTTTAATATTTTTATAAGGTTTTTGGTGTTTTTTAATTTTTAGTATTTTATTTTGGAATATTTTAAAAAAAATTTATATTTTTTTTATTTTTAAATGAAAATAACGGAAACATGCATTGTTTTTTAATTTTTAAAAATAGGAGAATACCTTTCATTACCTTACAAAAATATATATGGTTTAATATAGGTCCAAGCACTTAAAATAATTTTTCCAAGATTTTTAGATGCAAATGTTATTTTATTATACAAATACACAAAATAAATTTAATTATTCTAGCAAGGATCTAAATGTTATTTAAACAAACATTAAATGCATTCTAGAATACATTTCAAAAGTTCAAGGGCATTGATGAATACCCATTCATCACTCTTTATTCTTATATTTTAGCTACAAAAACCTATGCAAATGCATGTAGATATGTGTAAATAGGAAAAGTTAGCAAAAGCATGCATGTTTGTAAAAATAGATAATTAGCATGTTTTTGTGCAAAAATAAAAGAATAAAGAAGAAAAAGAAAAAGAGGGAAATATTTAGAATAAATATTGAGCAACCTAACCCAAGGGAGGGCTCAGCATGGGCCTGACCGCATAAAAGCCAAGTAGAGGGAGATAGGGGCTCACATATGTATATATTTGTAAATAAATAAGATAATATTTTCCTCATCCAAAAATATGTTGTAAATATTTGTATATATTTTGTACATATTTATAGCCTATTAAAAACAAAATAAAAAGTTAAAAATCAAAATCCTAAAAACAACCTTTCACCATGTACATAAACCCCTATCTTATATTTATTTCACCTTGTAAATAAATTTCTTTATTTCCAAAACTTTTTGTAAATATTCCTTTTTATGTTTTGTAAATAAAATAAATAAAAAGAATTAAAACAAAAATCAAATAAAGATTACAAAATTAAAAATACAAAAACATCTTGTATATATACCATGTATATATCATGTATATAACTAACTAATTAACCCATGTACATAAATAATAAAAATAAAATAAAAATAGCCTTTTATTCCTCATTCTATCCTATAAATAAATAAAATATAAAATGGGAATAAAAATGTATAAAAATAACTAATTAAAAATCAAAATCAAAAATCCTACATTGTACATATACCTATGTATAGCTATAATATGTAAATACCTTATTTTAATTTCCAAAAATTAATTAAAAATCACAAAAAAATAGAAAAAATTAAAACAAACATTTTTCATGTTTTAAGTTTTTGAAAATTCGGCCATTTAAGGCCCCAAAAAAATCAAATAAAATTTCAATAATTGGCGGGCTCTGATTGGTCCACGGGGGATTGTTGACCCCCGGTCAACACCTCCCCCAGGACCACCAGAGCCGCGGATCTGCTTTTGGACCCGATTTCTTGATTTTATCCCCACCAGATCCGACCTCCGAATCCGCTAACCCCGGGCTCTAATCCGAGCCTGGTCTTCCCTGATCCACGCCCGGGGTGGGTTCTTGGGATCCGCGCTCCAAGCTTCTCGCCCGACTCCGATTTAGCCGGACCCCTAGCACTATATATCCCGAGCTCCGCCGCACTCCACTGTCATCTTTGGCTCCCCATTCTCTCTCCAGTGACCTCCATCGCAACCAGCAAGGTGACAGCTTGCATTTGCCGGTGTCGCAGAGAGGAGGAGGTGCTCGGACCATCGATCCGGCTGCCTCGCGCCGTCGTGCTCCGACGTTCAACCGGAGCTCGAGCCTCGGGCATTGACGACCCTTGAGGCAAGGACCAGGAGCTAGCTAAGCTCCAGCATAGTCTCCAGCTTCACCCAGGTAACCCTCGTTCCTTCTTGTTTAGTTTAATTTTAAGTTACCCCCAAATCGACTCCTTGCTGTGTTCCTCTGATTCCGACCATCACGCACACTATCTCGATCATCGGAGCACACTACCATCTTCGCCGTTCCCCCACGCACGTTCTTCGCCCACTCGTTCAACCCAGCTCGCCCCGGAGCTGGGAGTCGAGCTCCACCACCTGTCGCTCGCCGGAGCTCATTCACCCCGCCGCACCGTTCACCCTCACGACGCTTCTTGGGGTCGAGGCACTTTGCCCTCGACCCGCGAAGCTTTTGGTTTGCTTTGCAGGTCCAACGGGAGGCATCTGAGCCTCTCCTACATTCCAGCCAGGAGCTTCGCGCCGCCAGCCTCGCCGGAGCCCCTCCAGGGCTCGGCCGGGCCATCGAAGTCCACCACCAGCTGCGGAGCTTCACCGCGGACCCGTTCCGATCATCAGGAGCAGCTGAGGAGGAGTACAGCTCACGCACGAGGCCGGCGAAGTTCGCCGGCGTCGTGTTCTTCCACCATCCTCCAAAACCGTCCGATGACGCCTCCGCTCCAGTTTTGATCTCAGCCGTCCATCTTCCGAGGAGCAGCGACCGTCGATCACTCCGAGGAGCTCATCTGGACCGTTCGCAGCAGAGGAGAGAGGTACCTGAGCCCAGAACCGCCCGATCTCCCACGTGTCCTCGCCTCCACCGTCGATCGAGCCCCCGAGCTGAAGAAGAGACGCACCCCCCATCCAGAGCCGACCGATCTTCCACGTGGCGCGCATCTGGCCGTCGACGAATAAAAGGGGTAATTTACTTAGGGCCCCCTCTTAGTTTGTCTTTTTCGTCTTAGTCCTGTAAATATTTTTAGAACTTTATTTTCGTAGGGTAAATTGCATTGTGGACCTCGTGTTTATTTAGATTTGCATGTATGCCCCTGTTTGTATGAGACCACGTGCGTCGTCACGTGTAGTTTAGGGTTATTTGCATTTCTTTCCCTGTAGTTCTGGGCTGTTATGTAATGAATAGAAACTTTTTGGTAATTGCTTTTATACCCCTGTGAGCCTGTTATTCACGCATGTGCGGATTTTAGTGGGATATTTGCAACCATACCCTTGGACTTTCTGGTACCAGTTACCAAAAGGTCCAAGAAGAAGGTTTTTATTACAAATAGGCCCCTGAGTGCCCCAGCCACGCGCCACGCGCGTGACTTGCTGGGTATTTTGCACCTGGGCCCCCAGATTCTCGGGTATTTGCACTTACGTCCCTGTGCACAGTGCCCCCTTGTTATTTTTGAATAAAATATCAAATCACCTCCAAATCCAATGAGATTTTGACACATGGCTCCTGCCATGATGTAGAAATTTTAGGGATTTTTGAGGACATTTCTGATTTCATTTAGTATTTTTAAAAATTCAAAAACCTATTTTTAGCTACTGTCTAGATATAAAAATACCAAAAAAATATAAAAACACCCCCAAAAATTATAAAAAAATTAGATACTGTTGTTTGCTTGTTGTTTGATTTTCTAGCCTATTTTGGCTATTTTTCATCACTTAAAAACCCTAAAAATTGCAAAACCCTCAAAAACTCATAAAAATTATAATAATTAATTTAAAAATCCAAAAACAATAATTAAGGTGCCTAAATTTTCCTTATTCTTTCTAGATTACAGGAAAATTACCTCCAGGGCTTAGTGAGACTCTTAGATATTTTATTTTTGAGTTTCAAGCCTTGCTATACAGTACCTTTCATTTTTCGCACTGTTTGATTTTTAGAAAATAATTTACCCATTAGAAAAATCTCAAAAATTCACCAAAAACACTTAGAAACTTAAAAAACATAAAAACAATTTTTCCTTAATTTTTGCATTATTTTTGGTGTGTTTAATAAATTGTTGAAGTTGCCTAGATTTTACTTTCTTTTATTTTCTTTATCTTTTAAAAATCCAAAAAAAATATAAAAATTCATAAAAACCTCTAAAAAATATTTTCTTTTATTTTTATTTCATTTTCACTACTTCGTAGGCCCTAGGTCAATCCGTGCTCCTTGTGTTCGACCCTGGGAGCTATACCAGGTTAATCCTATAGCTAGACCGCTCTTCTTTCGTGCTTGATTATTTTATCTGTTTGAGTGGTTGATTCTTCTTGATATACGTGGTCTGATTGCTTGGGTCACAACGACCTGATTTTTGTACCTCATACCCTAGTGATCAGGACCCGCCGAGTTGACTGGAGAGCAGGAATCCCGTCTGATGGGGGTTCTTGAAAAGAACCGCAAGGCGATCGGATGGAGCGTAGCAGATCTCCATGGGATTGATCCATCAGTGTGCTCCCACCACATCTATCTCGAGGATGGGGCGAAGCCGTCGCGTGAGTTCCAGCGGCGTCTAAACCCCAACTTGAGAGAGGTTGTCATGAAGGAGATATCAAAGTGGTGGGGTGCAGGTTTTATTTATCCCATTTCCGACTCCAAGTGGGTTAGCCCCTTGCATGTGGTGCCCAAGAAGACGGGCATCACGACTGTGATCAGTGAGTCGGGGGAGGAGATTGCTACACGGGTACCCACCTCTTGGAGGGTTTGTGTTGACTACAGGAGACTCAACCAAGCCACCAAGAAGGACCATTTCCCCCTGCCTTTTATTGACCAGATCATTGAGAGACTGGCAGGGAAGAGCCATTATTGCTTCCTGGATGGGTACTCGGGCTACAACCAGGTGGCCATCGCTCCTGAGGATCAGGAGAAGACCACCTTTACCTGTCCCTTCGGCACATACGCTTTTCGACGCATGCCATTTGGGCTATGCAACGCCCCTGCGACTTTCCAGAGGTGCATGCTGTCGATCTTTTCGGACATGGTAGGGGAGTGCCTTGAGGTCTTCATGGATGATTTCTCGATCTACGGCGACGGATTTGATTCTTGTCTTGACTGCCTAGATCGAGTACTTCAGCGATGTATTGAGTATCACTTGGTGCTATCTTGGGAGAAGAGTCACTTCATGGTGACTCAAGGGACGGTGCTTGGCCACATCATCTCCAACAGGGGCATGGAGGTGGACCCGGCCAAGGTCGATGTCATTAGAAAACTCACACCGCCGTCCAATTTGAGGCAGCTACGGTCATTCCTGGGGCACGTTGGATTTTATAGGAGATTCATTCAGGATTTTAGCAGGATTGCCCGACCGTTGACTGACCTCCTAACGAAAGACACCGAGTTCCTTGTCGATGACAAGTGTCTTTCGTCGTTTGCTACTCTCCAGAGATGTGTGATTGAGGCTCCTGTCCTCCAGCCACCTGATTGGTCTCTCCCATTTGAGATCATGACGGACGCCTCCGATTTTGCCGTAGGGGCAGTGCTGGGACAGAGGAGGGATGGAGTACCATTTGCGATACACTATGCTAGCCGCACATTGGATTCCGCCCAGCGGAATTATACGGTCACAGAGAAGGAGATGCTAGCAGTAGTGTTTGCCCTGGATAAGTTCAGATCGTATATCATTGGATCCCGAGTGACTTTGTTTACAGATCACACCGCCATCAGGTACCTCATGGCAAAGAAGGATGCCAAGGCCAGACTGACTAGATGGATCCTTCTACTCCAGGAGTTCGACATTGAGATCAAGGATAAGCCTGGAGTCAAGAATGTGGTGGCGGATCACCTCTCCCGATTAGAGCAGCCTGAGGAGACTGAGCAGATTGATCCTATCCGAGATACCTTCCCAGATGAGGCGATCCTTGCTATCGCCTCACTTCCATGGTACGCCTATATTGTGAACTTTCTCGTTGCTGGGAAAGTCCCACAAGATTGGCCCAGGCAGAGGCTTGAGACCTTCCTTGCGAAGGCCAAGTCTTACCATTGGGAGGATCCCATCCTTTACCACGAGGGAGGGGATAGCGTCTGGCGTCGGTGTATTCCTCAGGAGGAACACCATAGCGTCCTCACTTACTGCCACAAGCTTGAGGCAGGAGGACATCATTCTGGGAGGAGAACGGCACAGAAAGTGCTCCAATCCGGTTTGTGGTGGCCTACCCTCTTCAAGGACTCAGATGAGTTCGTGAAGAGGTGTACTGACTGTCAGAGGATGGGCACTTGTGGACAGCGTGATATGATGCCGATGCAGCCCATTCACTTCTGTGAGGTTTTTGACGCATGGGGCATCGATTTCATAGGTCCATTCCCTAAGAGTCAGGGATTTGAGTACATTCTGTTGGCCGTAGATTATGTGAGTCGTTGGGTGGAGGCTATCCCCGCCCGAGCCGCTGATGCGAGGACAGTTTGCAGATTCTTGAGGAAGCATATCATTACGCGGTTCGGGGTTCCACGAGTTCTTATTTCTGATGGGGGATCTCACTTCATCAACGACCAGGTGAAGGCACTTGCTAGCGAGTTCGGCATAGATCATCGTGTTGCTACACCGTATCATCCACAGACGAATGGTCTAGCCGAAGTGTCGAATAGGGAGATCAAGACTATTCTGCAGAAAGTCGTCCGCCCTGACCGAAAGGATTGGTCACAGCTATTGGACTCGGTCTTGTGGGCATATAGGACGTCTTTCAAGACACCTTTGGGTACATCTCCCTTTCGCCTCGTATATGGCAAGCCTTGTCACCTACCTGTTGAGCTGAGGCACAAGTCACTCTGGGCAGTTACAGACATTCTCATGGATCCAGATGATATAGGAGACCAGAGGAGGGCAGAGCTAGCTGCCCTGGAAGAGCTTAGAGATGCAGCTTTCACAAGCAGCCTACATTACAAGGAGAAAGTCAAGGAGTGGCATGATTCACATATCAGCCACAAACATTTTGAGATTGGACAGAGAGTATGGCTGTTTGATGCGAGGCTTAGATTATTTCCAGGGAAGCTACAGAGCAAATGGAAAGGACCTTATCTGGTTCGGAAGGTACACGACAATGGTAGCATCGACATATCCGAGTTGTCTTCTGAGAGTACCTTCCGAGTGAACGGCCAGCGGCTCAAGCCATTTCTAGATCATGAGCCGCGGGTCGTTGATATTGCCCCTATTCATTTTGCGTGAGATGTGGTCTTTGACTCACATCTAATGCATCTCACGCCTGAGCTTTACTGATCCTCCGCTGTACATAGATCCAGATGTCCATATCATCACATTCCTTAGTCCCACATCCCTTTCTTCATCTTGTGATTATGCTATACTTAGGGTGCACTTTACCCTAAGTATAGGGGGGATGTGAGACCTTTTGGGTATCCCTTTTGTTTCTATCTACCCCTGTTTTGCTACCTATACTTAGGGATATCTTACCCTAAGTATAGGGAGGGTAGACCCTGTACATTCTCCACTCGGTTTTCCCCTTCGTGTACAGCCTGCTATACTTAGGATTATTTAATCCTAAGTATAGGGGGAAGACCCGAGAACCTTTTGACTTTTCATTCTCCTTTTGTATAGCCTTCCTTTTCACTTCCCTATACATAGCACGAGTTATGTCTTCTTCATCGCTCTTGACTCTGAGGACATCGTTCGAGCTAAGTATAGGGGGGTGTGTATATATTTCATATATACTTTAGCCATAACTCGTACTTTGTGTGAGTGTGTTAATAAATAAAAATGGCTAAAAACCACAAAAATTAAAAATTTTTCATGTACATAATCTTCTTTTATTTTGCACATACATAGCTAGTGTACAAATTATTTTTGTAAAAATGATTTCAAAAATCGTTTGTGTAAAGCTTGTGTAAATATTTTCTGTATCAAAATTATGTATATAGTACAAAATTTTTCCAAAATGTTTTGAAAATCAAAAGTTTGCAAAAATCTTGTGTAAATGTGTGTAAATACCTTTTTGCAAAACTTGCACTTCATGCATCATCATTCATGATTTCAAAACATTTTTCAAAAATTTTGCATGATTGTAAAATTTGTGTAAATATGCATCTTTTTGTACATATGTATATAGTTTTCCTTGGATGATAGTTGACATTTAAACTAAGCCTGGAATCAAATTGAGAAATGGAGCTTGATCAAGATCTTAATCCACCTAACTTCTAAGAGGAACCTTATAGGACTTAGGTTTAAGGCTTTTTCAGGTCCATGGTGACTTAATTCTTTGAGTCCACTAGGCTATGATCACATGTCATCTCAATGAGCCTAAGTAGAGCACTTAACAACAACACATGACTCATATAGATTATGGCTTTACTTGGACAACCGCACTATGCACCGAGCTCTCTACGGATGAGATGGTGAGGAGGCAATCTTCCTTGGCTTGGGGTAGCATATGAGGGTAGTACTTCTAGGCGGAACCTCTCTTCTTCATTTAGTGAAGGAAGTGCGTCTCAACTTGGTCTGGTTGCCATGAAGTCTAACGACGGGAGTTGTGGGTTGCAATAAAGCTTCAAAAGAGGGATAGTCTACTGGCTCAAGAGGAAAAACTCCTTGTATATATGCTGCACATGTACATGTTGTATAGATGCACTCGAAAAAAAAATGTGAAAAAGAAAAGAACTCCAAAAAAGTGGTGGGTCTGAGAGAAAATGATAATCCCACCGGAGTATGTATATAAGTGCAATAAGCAAAGCTTGGTTTCATGATCCACCTGTTGTAGCTTGCAGCAGGGAGACTTGGCTACACTGGTCAAGCTCCCAAGGGTACTTGGCTACACTGGCCTTGACCCATTCTCTTCTTCCCCATCTTCTTGAGCCGGTTGTACTTGAACTTAGAAGGGAATACCCCGCTCCTCGAGGAAAGAGTGGCCAGATTGAGGTCATAGAGTTACCTTGTTAGGGAGGGTTGTCAAGTTGCCATTTCTGAGGTGGAGAGCTTAGACCTCACTTTCACAGGACAAGAAAAGATTCATGGTCTTCAGGGTTTGTGATTGATGACTTGTTCTGATCTGGAGCATTGAGGAGTCTTGGTTATAGAATAGTGGAACTTGGAGGCTGTTAGGTTTTAAGCTTAAGTCTAAATAAGGTTCCGACACATCAATAATCCAAAGATCTGATTAAGCTCCATACCTCAATTTAATGAAGGCAAGTTTAATAATCAACCTTAATCCATGTGCATTCTCTTTTTCTTTTTCTTTTTCTTTCTTTTGCACTTCTTTTTCAAATAAGTGTTTGCTAAGGGACTAGCAAAGTATAGTATAGGGGGGTGATGAATACCCATTCATCACTCTTTATTCTTATATTTTAGCTACAAAAACCTATGCAAATGCATGTAGATATGTGTAAATAGGAAAAGTTAGCAAAAGCATGCATGTTTGTAAAAATAGATAATTAGCATGTTTTTGTGCAAAAATAAAAGAATAAAGAAGAAAAAGAAAAAGAGGGAAATATTTAGAATAAATATTGAGCAACCTAACCCAAGGGAGGGCTCAGCATGGGCCTGACCGCATAAAAGCCAAGTAGAGGGAGATAGGGGCTCACATATGTATATATTTGTAAATAAATAAGATAATATTTTCCTCATCCAAAAATATGTTGTAAATATTTGTATATATTTTGTACATATTTATAGCCTATTAAAAACAAAATAAAAAGTTAAAAATCAAAATCCTAAAAACAACCTTTCACCATGTACATAAACCCCTATCTTATATTTATTTCACCTTGTAAATAAATTTCTTTATTTCCAAAACTTTTTGTAAATATTCCTTTTTATGTTTTGTAAATAAAATAAATAAAAAGAATTAAAACAAAAATCAAATAAAGATTACAAAATTAAAAATACAAAAACATCTTGTATATATACCATGTATATATCATGTATATAACTAACTAATTAACCCATGTACATAAATAATAAAAATAAAATAAAAATAGCCTTTTATTCCTCATTCTATCCTATAAATAAATAAAATATAAAATGGGAATAAAAATGTATAAAAATAACTAATTAAAAATCAAAATCAAAAATCCTACATTGTACATATACCTATGTATAGCTATAATATGTAAATACCTTATTTTAATTTCCAAAAATTAATTAAAAATCACAAAAAAATAGAAAAAATTAAAACAAACATTTTTCATGTTTTAAGTTTTTGAAAATTCGGCCATTTAAGGCCCCAAAAAAATCAAATAAAATTTCAATAATTGGCGGGCTCTGATTGGTCCACGGGGGATTGTTGACCCCCGGTCAACACCTCCCCCAGGACCACCAGAGCCGCGGATCTGCTTTTGGACCCGATTTCTTGATTTTATCCCCACCAGATCCGACCTCCGAATCCGCTAACCCCGGGCTCTAATCCGAGCCTGGTCTTCCCTGATCCACGCCCGGGGTGGGTTCTTGGGATCCGCGCTCCAAGCTTCTCGCCCGACTCCGATTTAGCCGGACCCCTAGCACTATATATCCCGAGCTCCGCCGCACTCCACTGTCATCTTTGGCTCCCCATTCTCTCTCCAGTGACCTCCATCGCAACCAGCAAGGTGACAGCTTGCATTTGCCGGTGTCGTAGAGAGGAGGAGGTGCTCGGACCATCGATCCGGCTGCCTCGCGCCGCCGTGCTCCGACGTTCAACCGGAGCTCGAGCCTCGGGCGTTGACGACCCTTGAGGCAAGGACCAGGAGCTAGCTAAGCTCCAGCATAGTCTCCAGCTTCACCCAGGTAACCCTCGTTCCTTCTTGTTTAGTCTAATTTTAAGTTACCCCCAAATCGACTCCTTGCTGTGTTCCTCTGATTCCGACCATCACGCACACTATCTCGATCATCGGAGCACACTACCATCTTCGTCGTTCCCCCACGCACGTTCTTCGCCCACTCGTTCAACCCAGCTCGCCCCGGAGCTGGGAGTCGAGCTCCACCACCTGTCGCTCGCCGGAGCTCATTCACCCCGCCGCACCGTTCACCCTCACGACGCTTCTTGGGGTCGAGGCACTTTGCCCTCGACCCGCGAAGCTTTTGGTTTGCTTTGCAGGTCCAACGGGAGGCATCTGAGCCTCTCCTACATTCCAGCCAGGAGCTTCGCGCCGCCAGCCTCGCCGGAGCCCCTCCAGGGCTCGGCCGGGCCATCGAAGTCCACCACCAGCTGCGGAGCTTCACCGCGGACCCGTTCCGATCATCAGGAGCAGCTGAGGAGGAGTACAGCTCACGCACGAGGCCGGCGAAGTTTGCCGGCATCGTGTTCTTCCACCATCCTCCAGAACCGTCCGATGACGCCTCCGCTCCAGTTTTGATCTCAGCCGTCCATCTTCCGAGGAGCAGCGACCGTCGATCACTCCGAGGAGCTCATCTGGACCGTTCGCAGCAGAGGAGAGAGGTACCTGAGCCCAGAACCGCCCGATCTCCCACGTGTCCTCGCCTCCACCGTCGATCGAGCCCCCGAGCTGAAGAAGAGACGCGCCCCCCATCCAGAGCCGACCGATCTTCCACGTGGCGCGCATCTGGCCGTCGACGAATAAAGGGGTAATTTACTTAGGGCCCCCTCTTAATTTGTCTTTTTCGTCTTAGTCCAGTAAATATTTTTAGAACTTTATTTTCGTAGGGTAAATTGCATTGTGGACCTCGTGTTTGTTTAGATTTGCATGTATGCCCCTGTTTGTATGAGACCACGTGCGTCGTCACGTGTAGTTTAGGGTTATTTGCATTTCTTTCCCTGTAGTTCTGGGCTGTTATGTAATGAATAGAACTTTTTGGTAATTGCTTTTATACCCCTGTGAGCCTGTTATTCACGCATGTGCGGATTTTAGTGGGATATTTGCAACCATACCCTTGGACTTTCTGGTACCAGTTACCAAAAGGTCCAAGAAGAAGGTTTTTATTACAAATAGGCCCCTGAGTGCCCCAGCCACGCGCCACGCGCGTGACTTGCTGGGTATTTTGCACCTGGGCCCCCAGATTCTCGGGTATTTGCACTTACGTCCCTGTGCACAGTGCCCCCTTGTTATTTTTGAATAAAATATCAAATCACCTCCAAATCCAATGAGATTTTGACACATGGCTCCTGCCATGATGTAGAAATTTTAGGGATTTTTGAGGACATTTCTGATTTCATTTAGTATTTTTAAAAATTCAAAAACCTATTTTTTAGCTACTGTCTAGATATAAAAATACCAAAAAAATATAAAAACACCCCCAAAAATTATAAAAAAATTAGATACTGTTGTTTGCTTGTTGTTTGATTTTCTAGCCTATTTTGGCTATTTTTCATCACTTAAAAACCCTAAAAATTGCAAAACCCTCAAAAACTCATAAAAATTATAATAATTAATTTAAAAATCCAAAAATAATAATTAAGGTGCCTAAATTTTCCTTATTCTTTCTAGATTACAGGAAAATTACCTCCAGGGCTTAGTGAGACTCTTAGATATTTTATTTTTGAGTTTCAAGCCTTGCTGGACAGTACCTTTCATTTTTCGCACTGTTTGATTTTTAGAAAATAATTTACCCATTAGAAAAATCTCAAAAATTCACCAAAAACACTTAAAAACTTAAAAAACATAAAAACAATTTTTCCTTAATTTTTGCATTATTTTTGGTGTGTTTAATAAATTGTTGAAGTTGCCTAGATTTTACTTTCTTTTATTTTCTTTATCTTTTAAAAATCCAAAAAAATATAAAAATTCATAAAAACCTCTAAAAAACATTTTCTTTTATTTTTATTTCATTTTCACTACTTCGTAGGCCCTAGGCCAATCCGTGCTCCTTGTGTTCGACCCTGGGAGCTATACCAGGTTAATCCTATAGCTAGACCGCTCTTCTTTCGTGCTTGATTATTTTATCTGTTTGAGTGGTTGATTCTTCTTGATATACGTGGTCTGATTGCTTGGGTCACAACGACCTGATTTTTGTACCTCATACCCTAGTGATCAGGACCCGTTATCAGGCATGTATTCAAAAATTCTAGAATATTTAATTCACTGCATGCCGATAGTGGTATATTTGCAATATTTAAGAAGTTACATGGCTGACTTGTAATTTTATATAAAAAAATAACACTTAAATACAAATTCCATAGACTAAATAATAATAAAAACTTGCAGGGGGTCCTCTACAAATGTCCGGACCCCTCACGTGTATGCGCACATGAGGTATCGTGGACAGGACTTGAATGCAAATAAACTAAGTATGGGGGCTTTAATGCAAATATTACAAAAATAAATGAACTGTATTTTAAAGTTTGTGGACTAAAATGAAAATACAAAAACAAAGGGTATACGAGCAAAATTACCTCTCTTGTACGTGATCCAACAATTGATGGGTTCCTACTTGCCATGCGTCGCTACACGAATGGTAGATGACGTTTCACGGATGTGCGATCGAGATTAGATCTCGGGTATTGATCTGACAGTGGTTGGCTCATGCATCCAACGATAACTATATCGCTTGGAGCATGCACACGATCGGACGACCAAGAGCCCACCAGAAAGAAAAGGGAAAATGGATGGCTTCGTAAACTTCTATCTAACCTCCTGGTCAACTCCGAGCACATGGACGACTCGATGGTTGAGCAAAAGGAAGCTGGAGGTGTTCCGCATTGGCTGGGTAGTTCAGAAAATTTCGGGACCCATCGATGGGGTCCTGGACTGTCGAAGAAGCTGTAGTTACTGGGGGCCTTCAATTTGGTAAAAATTTACTCGACTTGGGTCCTCAATCGTTGGAACTACTGCGGTTAGCTCAAAAATAAAGAGGCGAAGGTTCAAGACTCGATTTGGGGCAGAAATGAATGAAGATGGGGTGTGACAGAGGGTTCTGACGAACGATGGAAGAGGAAACCTTGATCTCCTGATCGGGGCTCGATCAAGGGGATTGGAGGTGCCTGAAAGACTCGGATCTTACGAGGGTCCAAAGTAGTCTACACAAGGCGAGACTACAATATCGTTGAAGCGGTCTCTGACGAGCCGCCCGATAGACTAAGGTAAAGTATCTCACTAAGGTCGTTGTGACCTCAGTCACTCGGGACTCAGAGCTCAATCAAGAAACAAAATCAGACCACTAATCAGAGATAAAAATAAATACAAGCAAAAATAGTGGTCTCGCTATGTGATTAACCTGGTATAGCTCTCAAGGTCGGTCTCGAGGAGCACGAGATGGCCTTGCGGCCTACGAAGTATTCGGGAATAAAAGAAAATAAAACAAATATTTTTTGGTGGTTTTTTATAATTTTTTGGGATTTTTAATAATGACGAAAATAATAAAAAGGCTAAAACAAGCAACTTTCACCAATTTTTTAATTACTCTAAAATGGTCCAAAAATTCCAACAAAAATATTTTTATGGTTTATATATTTGTTACTGTTTTTAGTGAATTTTCGATATTTTTATAATTTTTATGGAATTTTCTAAAAATGAAAGAAGGTATAAATAAAAGACAACTGTCCAGTCAGGCTTGGAGGACCAAATTAAAATATAAAATGGTTCTAAAAGAGCCTGAAGGTATTTTTTCTTGAAAAATAAAAATAACAACAAGAGAAGAGATTATTAATTTTTGGATTTTCTATGATTTTCTTTAATTTTTTGGGTTTTTAAGGCTTTTTCACTTTTTAAGCTTTTTATAAATCCAAAAATAACTAAAAATGGATAGAAAATCAAACACACAAAACTACACAACACTGGATTTTTTTAGAATTTTTAAAAGAGTTTTTATATTTTTTTAGGATTTTATAAACTGAACAGAGGCAAAAAGGGTTGTTTTTGAATTTTTTAAAAATAATAAAAAGTCACAAAAATGTACCCAAAAATTAGGGAAAATTTTACTCAGTGGCAGGAGCCACGTTTCCAATTTTCACGCAATTTGGGTTAGTTTTGATTTTTTATTAAAATCCAAAACAAGCTCACAGTGCATAGGGACCTGTTCGTAATGAAAAGTATTTCTAAGGGCTAGAAAGTAACAAGCTCAGAAGCATGGGGTCTTCATGCAAAAATTCCAAATCCCCACGCACGTGGTACGTGGTCTGGGCACAGTGGGACTTAAATGAAAGAAAACTTAGTTCCGAGGGCTTATTATCAACAGGTGCTAAAAGCCCAGGGGATAAGTTGAAAAATATCCAAATATTTCAACACATATCGAATAACATTGCTCACAGGGGTATGGATGCAAATATCAAAAAGTATTTTTCATTCATTAACACATCACAACATCAGCCCATGTATTGCAAATTCACCAAAAAAAACCACGTGACGAAGCACGTGTCTAACATTCACAGGGATGAAAATGCAAATAAACTAAATGTCTGGGTCCTAAGTGCAATTTTTACAAAATAAACTTAAACTAATTACAGGACTAATCAATAAAAGCAAAACAGGAGGGGGCCTAAGTGATATTTACCCCTTATTATCCGAGGGATGGATGCGCACCACGTGTGATATCCAACGGCTGCGGGGCGTTGCTCCTCTGTGAAGGGTGCCGGCTCGGATCTGATGGCTGAGGCGGTGCCACATAGCTGATCGGACGCTCTGGATCAAGAGCACCCCTCGCTGGATCTGACGGCTGGGATCAAGCCCTAGAAGGATCGACGGTCAATGCAACTCCTCAGATGGACGGTTGGGAGAACGTCTGGAGCAACGGGCTGATCCAACGGCTGTGGAGGATCCTCGAAGAACAAGGCTCCGGCGAACTTCGCCGGAGCACCACGGGTGCGCTGGACCTCCTCGGGGGCTGCAAATGGGTGGAGCAGGATCGTCACGGCCTCCTGCAGATGGTGGGCACCTCCGATGAGGTCGGCGACCATCGGAGTGGCCCGGCGACGGCGGTGGCCTGGAGTTGTTGTTCCTGAATGCTCAGGCCCTCAGATGGGCCTTTCGTGACCTGTAAAATGCACAGACAAACTCCTGGGTCGAGGGCAAAGTGCCTCGACCCTGTAAGTGGTGAAATGGGTGCGTGGGCGAGTCGGATGGGTGATCTCCAACGAGGCGGCGACGGTGGAGATCGAAGTCCCTGCTCTGGGGCGAGTCAGGGGGGTGGATGGGTGAAGAAGGTGGAGAGGTGTATGGCGAATGTGGTAGTCGGAGAAGGTGAATGGCGGCAGCGGAGCAAAAGGGGCTGAAATCGAAAAACCTAAAATTAAGCTATCCTACAAGCTAAAGAAGCTACCTGGAGGGTGAATTCGACTGTGCTGGAGATGCTGGAGCTCCGGGGGTTATGGCCTCAAGGGATCGTCGCTTCCCGAGGCTTGGCGCACCTCACGGCGGCGCACGGCAGTGATATCGCCGGATCAGTGGCTCCCGGCTGCCCGAGCCTCGCTGCTACTCGCCTCCACGCTGCTGTCACTCTGGAGAAAACGAGGAGGTCACTGGCGTCGAGGGGGAGGACCAAAGATAACTGGGAAAGTGCGGCGGAGCAGGAGCTAAATAGTGCTAGGGGTCCGGCTAGATGGGAGTCGGGTACGCATGTCGATGCACGGACCCCTAAAATCCACCCCGGGCGTGGATCTTGGATCTGCAGGGAAGGATTAGGACCCGGGGTTTAAGGTTTTAGTGGTCTGATCAAGCGGGGAAAATAGGGAGAAATCAGGTCAGAGCACAGGATCCGCGGGTTGGTGGTCTGGGGGGGAGTTGACCGGGGGTCAACATCCCCGTGGGCCAATCAGGTGCAGCCACGTCATAATTAATTGGAAATTCATTTTAAAATAATAAATGACCTATTTTTGAAAAAAATAAAACATGAAAAATGTTTATTTATTTTTAAACTATTTTTTATGGTTTTTTTTGAAATAAAAATATGGTATGTACAATATAGTATTATTATATATAGGTATATACAATATGTCTTTTTGATTTTTGATTTTTAATTATTTATTTTTGTATATTTTAATCCAATTTTATATTTTATTTATTTATAATATAAAATTTGGAATAATATGATATTTTTATTTTATTTTTATTAATTATCTACAAAGGTGAAATAAATAGTTTTATTTATATACATACATGGTATATGTACAAGGTTGGAAATTGTTTTTTTCTTTATTTCTTTTTATTTTATTTTTATTTTTGTGATTTTTATTTTATTTATTTACATTATGGAATGTGGAATATGTACATATTTTTATGGGATTTTATTTATTTATTTATAGGGAGAAATAAATAGGTTTGTGGTTTTATGAACATGGCATATATACAATGGAGAAGGAATTTTTATTTCTTTTTAATTTTCTTTTATTTTTCTCATTTTTATTTTAATTTTATATTTACAAATATATACAAATAAATACACACCCAATTTTATTTGAATAAGAGGAAAATAATTTTTATTTTATTTACAGCCATATGTACATGAGCTTTCCTATCTCTCTCTACTTGGGTTCTTTTTGCGGTCAGGCCCATGCTGAGCCCTCCCTTGGGATTAGGTCGCTCAATATTTATTCTAAATATCTCCCTCTTTTTCTTTTATTTCTTTATTCTTTTATTTATGCACAAAAACATGCTAATAATGCATATTTACACAATGCATGATGAATGATAATTATTGC
Organism: Ottelia alismoides; assembly: GCA_037367405.1. Taxonomy (NCBI): domain Eukaryota; kingdom Viridiplantae; phylum Streptophyta; class Magnoliopsida; order Alismatales; family Hydrocharitaceae; genus Ottelia; species Ottelia alismoides. The sequence continues at coordinate 192,137 of JAZKJV010011585.1, read as the reverse complement.
TAATTACAGATATCTGCATGTGTTTTGCATAGGTTTTGTAGCTAAAATAAAAGAATAAAGAGTGATGAATGGGTATTCATCACCCCCCTATACTTAAATTTGCTAGTCCCTTAGCAAACACTTATTTGAAAAAGAAGTGAAAAAGAAAAAGAAAAAGAAAAAGAAAAAGAAAAAGAGGAGAAAATGCAGGGATTAATGCTGATAATTAAACTTGTCTTCATTAAATTGAAATATGGATCTCGATCAGATCTTTGGATTATTAATGTGTTAGAAACTTATTTAGACTTAGGTTTAAAACTCAACAGCCTCTAAGATCCACTAATCTATAGTCAAGACTCCTCAACAATCCAGATCAGAACAAGTCTACATACACAAACCCTGAAGACTATGAATCTTTCCTTGTACAGTGTAAGTGAGGTATAGCTCTCCACCTCAGAAGTAGCAACTTGACAGCCCTCCCCAATAAGGTAACTCTATGACCCTAGTCTGGCCACTCTTTCCTCGAGGAGCGGGGTATTCCCTTCTAAGTTCAAGTTCAACCGGCTCAAGAAGAGGGGGAAGAAGAGAATGGACCATGGCCAGTGTAGCCATGTATCCTTGGGAGCTCAACCAGTGTAGCTAAGTCTCCCTGCTGCAAGCTACATAAGATGGAACATGAGTCTCAAGCTTTGCTTATTTGCACTACATACATACTCCAGTGGGATTATCATTTTCTATCAGACCCACCACTTTTTTGGAGTTATTTTCTTTTTGCATTTTTTTAAAGTGCATCTATACAACATATTTACATGGTACAGCATATGTACATAAGGAGTTTTTCCTCTTGAGCCGGTAGACTATCCCTCTTTTGAAGCATTATTGCAACCCACAACTCCTGTCGTTAGACCTCATGGCAACCAGACCAAGTTGAGACGCACTTCCTTCACTAAAAGAAGAAGAGAGGTTCCGCCTAGAAGTACTACCCTCATATGCTACCCCAAGTCAAGGAAGACTGCCTCCTCACCACCTCACCCGTAGAGAGCTCGGTGCAAAGTGTGAGTCCAAATCATGCCATTGTCTATATGAGTCATGTGTGTGTTTTTAAGTGCTCTACTTAGGCTCATTGAGAAGACATGTGATCATAGCCTAGTGGACTCAAAGAATTAAGTCACCATGGACCTGAAAAGCCTTAACCCTAAGTCCTATAAGGTTCCTCTTAGAATTAGGTGGATTAAGATCTTAATCAAGCTCCATTTCCCAATTTAATTCCAGGCTGGTTTAAATGTCAACTATAATCCAGGAAAAACTATACAAATATACACAAAGATGCTATTTACACAATATTTACACATATGCAAAATTTTTGAAAAAGGTTTTGAAATCATGAATGTGTGCATGAATGCAAGTTTTGCAAAATATTTACACAAATTTACATAAGGTTTTTGCAAACTTTTGATTTTCAAAACATTTTGGAAAAATTTTGTACTATATACATAATTTTGATATACACATATTTACACACTATTTACACAAAAAGTTTTTGAAAATGTTTTTACAAAAATAATTTGTACAATAGCTATGTATGTGGAAATAAAGAATGATTATTTACAGGAAAAATTTTTAATTTTTATGGATTTTGGGGTATAGCCATTTTTATTTATTAATACACTCACACAAAGTACGAGTTATGGATAAAGTATATATGAAATATATACACCCCCCTATACTTAGCTCGAACGATGTCCTTAGAGTCAGGAGCGATGAAGAAGACATAACTCGTGCGTAGTATAGGGAGTGAAAAGGAAGGCTATATACAAAGACGAATGAAAGAATAAAAATCAAGAGGACCTCGGCTTTTTCCCCTATACTTAGGATCAAATAATCCTAAGTATAGCAGGCTGTACATAAAGGGAAAACCGAGTGAAGAATGTACAGGGTCTACCCCCCTATACTTAGGGTAAAATATCCCTAAGTATAGGCAGCAAAAACAGGGGTAGAAAAACACGAAGAAGAACAACAAATATATATAAGGTGAGAGGACATCACTCCCCCTATACTTAAGGTGAAGAATCCTTAAGTATAGGCAACAACAGAAGTGATGAAACAGAACGGAAGAACAACCCGGTGTAAAGAAAGATGATGAATACCCATTCATCACTCTTTATTCTTTTATTTTAGCTACAAAACCTATGCAAAACACATGTATATTCCTGTAAATAACAATAATTGTCAAATAGCATGCATTGTGTAAAAATAAATAATTAGCTTGTTTTTGTGCATAAATAAAAAAATAAAGAAATAAAAGAAAAAGAGGGAGATATTTAGAATAAATATTGAGTGACCTAATCCCAAGGGAGGGCTCAGCATGGGCCTGACCGCAAAAGAACCCAACTAGAGAGAGATAATGAAGCTCATGATTGTACATATACCTATAAATTAAAATAAAAATATTTTCCTCTAAATAAAACAAAAATACATTTTTGTAAATATGTATATATTTGTATATATTAAATTAAAATAAAACTGGGAAAAACAAAATACCAATAAAAAGAAATAAAATTCCTTCATCATTGTATATAAGCCATGTACATAGAAACCACATACCTATTTATTTCCCCCTATAAATAAATAAATAAAAATCTCATAAAAATATGTACATATTCCATATTCCATAATATAGATAAATAAAATAAAAATCACAAAAACAAAATTTAAAATAAAAAGAAATAAAATAAAAATCAAAACCAACATTGTACATATACCATGTACGTATATAAATAAAACTATTTACTTCACCCTTGTAAATAATTAATAAAAATAAAATAAAAATACCATATTATTCCAAATTTTATTCTATAAATAAATAAAATATAAAATTGGAATAAATTGCACAAATAAATAATTAAAAATCAAAAATAAAAAATACATATTGTATATACCTATATATAATAATACTATATTGTACATACAATATTTTTATTTCAAAAAAAATAAATAAAAATCACTAAAAAATAGTTTAAAAAAATAAATATTTTTCATGTTTTAAGTTTTTCGAAAAAAAGTCAAATAGTATTTTTAAATGAATTATCAAATATTTAATAATTGGCGGGCTCTGATTGGTCCACGGGAGATGTTGACCCCCGGTCAACTCCCCCCCAGGACCACCAGAGCCGGATTCTTTGAGCCCGACCGACTTCTTCCAATTTTCCTTGCTCGACATGATCGCCAAACACCTAAACCCCAGGCTCCATTTGCTTCTTGATCATCCGAGACCCTCGCCCGGGGTGGGTTCTAGGGATCCGAGCTCCACTTTCCATTGCCCGACCTTGTCTTCTCGGACCCTTCACCATATAAATCTTCAACTCCGGCCGCCATTCCACTCTATCTTTGGTCCTCCCCCTCGATGCCAGTGACCTCCTCGTCTTCTCCAGAGTGACAACAGCATGGAGGCGAGTAGCAGCGAGGCTCGGGCAGCCGGGAGCCACTGATCCGGCGATATCACCGCCGTGCGCCGTCGCGAGCGCGCCAAGCCTCGGGACGCGACGACCCCTTGAGTCCATAACCCCCGGAGCTCCCCGAGCTCCAGAACAGTCGAGTTCACCCTCCAGGTAGCTTCTTTAGCTTGTAGGATAACTTAATTTTAGGTTTTTCGATTTCAGTCCCTTTTGCTCCGCTGCCGCCATTCACCTTCTCCGACTACCCATTTGCCATCCCGACCCGACTACCACATTCGTCATACCCCTCTTCACCTTCTTCACCCATCCACCCCCCCTGACTCGCCCTGGAGGAGGGACTTCGATCTCCACCGCCGCCGCCTCGCCGGAGATCACCCATCCGACTCGCCCACGCCCCCATTTCACCACTTATAGGGTCGAGGCACTTTGCCCTCGACCCAGGAGTTTGTCTGTGCATTTTGCAGGTCATGAAAGGCCCATCTGAGGGCCTGAGCATTCAGGAACAACACCTCCAGACCACCGCCTTCGTCGGGCCACTCCGGTGGTCGCCAGCCTCATCGGAGGCATCCATCGGCTGCGGAACACTTTGGCGATCATATCCCCCATCTTAGCAGCTCCAGAGGAGGCCCAGCGTGCCCGTGGTGCGCCGGCGAAGTCGTCGGCGTCTTGTTCTTCCTGGACCTTCCCTTGTCGTCCGATCGGCCCCTTCAGCTCCAGATCTGATCAGAACCGTTGATTCGCGAGCAGCATTCACTATTCATCCATCTGGGAGTCAATCTCAGCCATCCATCCAGCGCAGGGCTTTCCACCTCCAGCGAGCGACAGATCTGCCATGTGGAGAGCCCTCGAGCATCGATTGCACGGAGAAGCGCCCACTACTTTCCACCGCTCGATCAGCCGCGTGGCGTTGTCTCAGCCGTCAGATCCGAGCGAGACTCCTTCACAGAGGCGCAGCGCTCCTCAGCCGTTCGATACCACACGTGGCGCGCCTCCAGCCCTCGGATAATAAGGGGTAAATATCACTTAGCCCCCCTCCTATTTTGCTTTTATTGATTAGTCCTGTAATTAGTTTAGGTAGTTGTTTTTATTTTGTAAAAATTGCACTTAGGACCTGGACATTTAGTTTATTTGCATTTTCATCCCTGTGAATGTGAGACACGTGCTTCGTCACGTGATATTTAGTGAATTTGCAATGTATGGGCTTATGTTTTGACGTGTTATGGAATGAAATATAGATTTTGATATTTACATCCATGCCCCTGTGAATGCTTTTATTTGACATGTGCCGAATATTTGGGTTATTTGCAACTTGTCCCCTGGGCTTTTAGCACCTATTGCTAATAAGACCTCGGAACTAAGTTTTCTTGCATTTGGGTCCCTCTGTGCCCAGACCACGTACCACACACGTGGGGGTTTGGAATTTTTGCACGAGGACCCCCCAGATTATTGGTTGTGTGACTTTTCAGCCCCTGGACTATATTTTTATTGCAAACAGGTCCCTATGCACTGTGTGTTTGTTTTTTATTCAAATAAAATATCAAAATTAACCCAATTTGCGTGAAAATTGGATACGTGGCTCCTGCCACTGTGTAAAATTTTCCTTAATTTTTGGGTACATTTCTGAGCATTTTTATTATTCTTAAAAATTCAAAAACCCTTGTTTTTCTGTCTGTTCAGTTTATAAAATCCTAAAAAAAATAAAACCCTTTCAAAAATTACAAAAAAATCCAGTTTTGCTTATTTTTGTGTGTTTGATTTTCTATCCATTTTTGTTTATTTTTGGATTTATAAAAAGCTTAAAAATTAAGAAACCCTTAAAAACTCAAAAAAATTCTAAAAAATCATAGAAAATCCAAAAATTAATAAATCCTTTTTCTGAATTTTCCTTTTTGTTTCTACTTTTCATAAAAAAATACCTCCAGGCCTTGATAAGACCATTTGATATTTTTAAGTGGTCTTTGAAGCCTGGCTGGATAGCTTGCTTTTATTTTTGCCTTCTTTCATTTTTTAGAAAATTCTATAAAAAATTATAAAAATTTCAAAAATTCACCAAAAACAGTAAAAAATCCATAAAACATAAAAATATTTTTGTTGGAATTTTTGGACCATTTTTAAGTAGTTAAATAATTGGTTAAAGTTGCTTGTTTTTATTGTTTTCTTATTTTCCTTATTATTAAAAATCCCAAAAAAATATAAAATATTAAAAACCACCAAAAAATATTTGTTTTTATTTTCTTCTCTTTTTAGACTACTTCGTAGGCTGCAAGGCCATCTCGTGCTCCCTGAGTCCGACCCTAGGTGCTACACCAGGCTAATCTCATTGCCAGGGCCACTATTTGTTTTTCGTTGACTTTTCTGCTTGATTGGTGGTCTGTTCCATATTTTTCTTGATTGACTGAGATATCTCCGAGATCCGAGTCGCAATGACCCTAGTTCTATTTTATTCACCCGAGTCTCGGTCATTTTTTCGGTCATCAAAAGACACCCAGGTATGCAATCAAGCGGGTGTCTGCTACCAGCCAGGGATATGGAAGTATGTGATCGGGATCCGATAGCACAAAAGAAATCATCGGCTCTGGATCAGACTGGAGTGGAAGTGTAGAGCCGAAGAAATCAAACATGGAGAAGGATGGATTAGTCATGGAATCCTCCACGTCGATCAATGTCTCAAAAAGGTGTGGACAATCAAGATCAGGAGACTCTATAAGAAAACCGATATCCGATGCATGAAATAGAAACAAATCAGGAAGATCATCGAATATCTCTAGTATGGGCTCATCCTCGCGAGGGTCGTCGAGGTGAGACGACTCAGAATCAGAAGGATCAAAAGACTTGGTTTCGTGTTCTGTCAGATCGGACACACTCTCATAAGGTGAAACCGAGTACATATTGAGTGCAGCATCCTCCTGCAGATAACCCTCAGGGAGAAATGCAAGATCAGAGGTGAAAAGTAGAGGATCAGGATCTAGAAGGGCATCTGTGTTGCTGTCAAGTATCCACTCGGTGCACCAGGCTGCATCATCATTGGAATTGTAGCTCTTGGCAATCTGGAAGCAGGAGAAGGTACTGGTCAGCACCACGGAAGCTGGCAAAGTGTCTGCGGCTGATCCTCGCTCTGCGGTAATGTTGGCTGCCAACTGGTCCTTAGCAAGTGTGTCTGTCTCGTCAAAGTGGAGGACAAATGGCTCGAATACAGGACTATCTGTGTCTGACATCTGAAAGTGGTGTCCCATATCGAACTGTGGATGATGGGCTGAGTCATGAAATCTGTCAGACTCCGAGAAGTGTCTCTGGAGAAAAGAAGCTGACTCCTCCAGGACTGGACTCTGAAGTGGATGAATCAATGGTTGTAGTAGCGGGGGCTCCTCCGGCTCATGGAGTATCAGAAGATCTGATATCCAAGACTCGTCGACTGGAAACTCTGGGGCTGACTCGAACTCTAGATGGAAGACCAATGGGAACTCGAGTAGACTCTGGGTCCGAACCTCTGCTATCGTAGTCATCTTCTCTGTACTATGTGGTGCTGGAGCATCCAAGTCCTCGGGCTGGTGTGTAGAAGTTGTCTCCTCATGTAATGCGACACACCACACTGGTACTGCAACGTCCTCATGTGTTGTCCCGACTACAGCATCTCGTGAAGAAGATCTCTGTGAAAGTAACCTCGAGATGGTATCCAATAAGTGAATGTCGGAACTGCGGTGTGAACCGCCACATGTGGTAATCACCAGTGCTATTTGCTCTGCGGTCATCTCCTGCATGGAGATCTCAATAAGGTCTATCAGTGGAAGTCCATGGTCTGGAAATCTCCTCAAGAGGTCAAGAAACCTCAGCCATGCTTCCTGCAATGGCTCATGGGGATCAACTGAAAACTCGGTGATCAAAGACCGCATCAACTCTGCTCTACGTGGGGGGAAGTATCTTTGTATGAACTCTCGGCGTAGATCTCCCCATGTAGCGAATATCCTCCCCAATCGTCTGTGCCATCGCATGGCTCTGTCCTGAAGTGTGAATGGGAAGGTCCTCCTCATCAGCTCCTCTGCAGTGATATCTGAATATAACTGTGATCTGCAAAACTCCTCGAACTCTGACAAGTGCAGATAAGGCTCCTCATGCGCCTCCCCTGAGAATGTCGGCAGTCTCTGAATGAGATCCAAATCCAAGATGAATGGACCTAGTGTAGAAGCTTACTGAGCTCCATGTCCTATCTGCTCCTCCATCAATCTGGGATAGGATCTATCTGATGATCTCCTCTGCTCTCTCTGATCACGAACGGAGTGCACTATCAACTCAGCAATGGCATCGTCTGGGTCTCGCATCTGCTCTATCTGATATCCACGGACGTCTAGCGCAGCATGCCCAGAGTAGTGAGAGGAATAGGAGGGAGAGAGCGGGAGGTTGGTCGGGGATCCGACCTCCCTCGAAGGTGGACTGGACTGATGGTCAGAAGGAGAAGAAGAGGCCACAAGAGTCGGTCAAGAGTGAGGGGAATCCATCATCCAGGGGTAAAGGAGAAGAAGAAGACTGAAGGGAGGGTGGGTGGGAAAAAAGAATGAAAAGAGAAGAAGATATATGGGGGAAGGCAGAAGGGATCTGGAATCACACAAGATGAGAAAGCAAAACCCCCGATTCACCTACGTACACGAGCTGAAGATCGTAAGGGATCAGTCAATTATCTTATCGATTTTATTTCAGGTGATCATTCAGTCTTTCAGAGCGATTACGTGAGCTGATAGGAATCCAATATTCTCAACCGACTGTCCCGTACAGAAAGCCGGTAATCAGTCGAGAAATCGGATATGGCTCTAGCCTAAGGTGCGGGTCACTCTCTCGCTCATCCAAACCAAACAAGGAGGGGGTTACTCTCCCCAAGACAGATTTTTAATGTGGTGTCTTTTAGGTCAAGTGTGATTAGCAGTCCCGATTTTATTGTTTTTCTTTTTATGTATTTTTCAAGAAACGTCTAATAAATTTTCCGATTTCCTTTTATTCCTATGTCCAGAAAATTAGGGGGAGGAAAACGAAAAAGCCGATGCGCGATAAATCAATGATGCATGCACGAGATAGAAGGCGTACCTGACTCCAGCAGTCTACATGCAATTATGATCCGTGCATAAATGTAAACCTAATCTATATGGAATGCAGTGCGAGAAACCGTCCTAAACAGAAGCTCCTATTATCGTGAAGAACCGATTTATTTGCCTAAGTCCAAGCGTGATCTATGGGAACAGATATTCTAATTAGGGCTTTGGACCTAAAGCTACCTGGCTCAACGAAATAAAAACCTAAGTCTAGGGGCTCAAGCACAGAAAACCACGTGAAATCAAATAAAAAGAATAGTGAGAAAACCCAAAACAGCTATGGGGTCCCCCGAGCACACAGGTGCTCGGCGAAACAGACCCCGCAAAGTCCAAGTCTGAATATATGGGTACCTGTATTATTACAATAATATAATGTCTACTGAAATAAACCTAATCCAAGCTAACTAAACTCCACGGCTATTCCGCGGCTCACGCACTCCTGGTCGCTCCTCGCGCTCTCCTGCGGCTTCGTAGAGAAGGAAGCCGCCTCCAACTCCCGCAGTTACCTCGACCTCCGAAGAGGCTGCCTCGGTCCTCAAGCCCTCGCAAGAAACAATTAGAGTGTCAAAGCATATTATTATAAAAAGAAAATAAGGCAGATAAAATAAATAAGCAATATATGCAGAAAATAAAAATAAAAATAAAAATAAACACACAAAACAAATAAAAACAAAAACAAAAACAAAATAAAATAAAATAAAATAAATCAAAAAGAAAACAAAAAGAAAACAAAAGCGCGAAAATCCGCGGACGACGAAAAAGCCGCGGAAAGCTGCGAAAATCAAAGAAAAATAAAAACCGAGAAAATACGACTACTAAGACGTACTTCCTGGCAACGGCGCCATTCTGATGAGCGAAAAATGACCGAGACTCGGGTGAATAAAATAGAACTTGGGTCGTTGCGACCCAGATCTCGGAGATATCTCAATCAAACAAGAAAAATATGGAACAGACCACCAATCAAGCAGATAAAACAATGAAAATCAAATAGTGGCCCTGGCTATGTGATTAACCTGGTATAGTTCCCAGGTTCGGTCTCGAGGAGCACGAGATGGCCTTGCAGCCTACGAAGTAGTTGGGAATAAAAGAAAATAAAAACAAATATTTTTTGGTGGTTTTTAATATTTTTATACTTTTTTTGGGATTTTTAATAATGAGGAAAATAATAAAAAGGCTAAAACAAGCAACTTTCACCAATTATTTAATTACTCTAAAATGGTCCAAAAATTCCAACAAAATATTTTATGTTTTATATATTTTTTACTATTTTTAGCGAATTTTCGAGATTTTTATAATTTTTATGGAATTTTCTAAAAAAGAAAGAAGGCAGAAATAAAAGACAACTGTCCAGTCAGGCTTGGAGGACTAAATTAAAATATAAAATGGTTCTAAAAGAGCCTGGAGGTATTTTTCTTGAAAAATAGAAATAATAAACAAAATTCAGGAGAAGAGTTTATTAATTTTGAAATTTTCTATGATTTTCTAGAATTTTTTGGGTTTTTTAGGGTTTTTCAATTTTTAAGCTTTTTATAAATCCAAAAATAAAAAAATGGATAGAAAATCAAACACACAAAACTACATAAAACTGGATTTTTTTAGAATTTTTAAAAGAGTTTTTATATTTTATTAGGATTTTATAAACTGAACAGAGGCAAAAAGGGATGTTTTTGAATTTTTAAAAATAATAAAAAGTCACAAAAATGTACCAAAAATTAGGGAAAATTTTACACAATGGCAGGAGCCACGTGCCCAATTTACACATAATTTGGGTTAGTTTTGATATTTCATTAAAATCCAAAACAAGCTCACAGTGCACAGGGACCTGTTCGCAAGGAAATGTATTTCTAAGGGCTAGAAAATAACAAGCTTAGAAGCATGGGGGTCCTCGTGCAAAAATTCCAAATACCCACGCGCGCGGTACATGGTCTGGGCACAGAGGGACCCAAATGAAAGAAAACTTAGTTCCGAGGGCTTATTAGCAATAGGTGCTAAAAGCCCAGGGGACAAGTTGCAAAATACCCAAATATTTCAACACATGTCGAATAACATTGCTCACAGGGGTATGGATGCAAATATCAAAAAGTATTTTTCATTCATTAACACATCACAACATCTGCCCATGTATTGCAAATTCACCAAAAAAACACGTGACGAAGCACGTGTCTCACATTCACATAGATGAAAATGCAAATAAACTAAATGTCCATGTCCTAAGTGCAATTTTTACAAAATAAAAACAACTACTTAAACTAATTACATGACTAATCAATAAAAGCAAAACAGGAGGGGGCCTAAGTGATATTTACCCCTTATTATCCAAGGGTTGGAGGCGCGCCACGTGTGATATCCAACGGCTGCAGGGCGCTGCTCCTCTGTGAAGGGCGCTAGCTCGGATCTGATGACTGAGGCGGTGCCACGTAGCTGATCGGACGCTCTGGATCAAGAGCACCCCTCGCTGGATCTGACGGCTGGGATCAAGCCCTAGAAGGATCGACGGTCGGTGCAACTCCTCAGATGGACGGTTGGCAGAACGTCTGGAGCAACGGGCTGATCCAACGGCTGCGGAGGATCCTCAAAGAACAAGGCTCCGGCGAACTTCTCCGGAGCACCACGGGTGCGCTGGACCTCCTCGGGGGCTGCAAATGGGTGGAGCAGGATCGTCACGGCCTCCCGCAGATGGTGGGCTCCTCCGATGAGGCCGGCGACCACCGGAGTGGCCCGCCGACGGCGGTGGCCTAGAGCTGTTGTTCCTGAATGCTCAGGCCCTCAGATGGGCCTTTCATGACCTGCAAAATGCACAGACAAACTCCTAGGTCGAGGGCAAAGTGCCTCGACCCTGTAAGTGGTGAAATGGGTGCATGGGCGAGTCAGATGGGTGATCTCCGGTGAGGTGGTGACGGTGGAGATCGAAGTCCCTGCTCCGTGGCAAGTCATGGGGGGTGGATGGGTGAAGAAGGTGGAGAGGGGTATGGCGAATGTGGTAGTCGGGTCGGGATGGCAAATGGGTAGTCAGAGAAGGTCAATGGCGGCGGTGGAGCAAAAGGGGCTGAAATCGAAAAACCTAAAATTAAGCTATCCTACAAGCTAAAGAAGATACCTGGCGGGTGAATTCGACTGTGCTGGAGCTGCTGGAGCTCCAGGGGTTATGGCCTCAAGGGATCGTCGCTTCCCGAGGCTTGACGCAACTCGCGACGGCGCACGGCGGTGATCTCGCCGGATCAGTGGCTCCCGGCTGCCCGAGCCTCGCTGCTACTCGCCTCCACGCTGATGTCACTCTGGAGAAGACGAGGAGGTCACTGGCGTCGAGGGGGAGGACCAAAGATCGCTGGGAAAGTGCGGCGGAGCAGGAGCTAAATAGTGCTAGGGGTTCGGCTAGATGGGAGTCGGGCACACACGTCGATGCACGGACCCCTAAAATCCACCTCGAGCGTGGATCTCGGATCTACAGGGAAGGATTGGGACCCGGGGTTTAAGGTTTTAGTGGTCGGATCAAGCGGGGAAAATAGGGAGAAATTGGGTCAGAGCGCAGGATCCACGGGTTGGTGGTCCAGGGGGTGTTGACCGGGGGTCAACACCCCCCATGGGCCAATCAGGTGCAGCCACGTCATAATTAATTGGAAATTCGTTTTAAAATAATAAATGACTTATTTTTGAAAAACTTAAAGCATGAAAAATGTTTCTTTATTTAAAAACTATTTTTTTATGATTTTTATTTATTATTTTTTGAAATAAAAATATGGTATGTACAATATAGTATTATTATTATATATAGGTATATACAATATGTCTTTTTTATTTTTAATTTTAATTATTTATTTTTGTACATTTAATCCAATTTTATTTTTTATTTATTTATAACATAAAATTCGGAATAATATGCTATTTTTATTTTATTTTTATTAATTATCTGCAAAGGTGAAATAAATAGTTTTATTTATATACATACATGGTATATGTACAAGGTTAGAAATTGTTTTTATTTTATTTCTTTTTATTTTATTTTTATTTTTGTGTTTTCATTTTATTTATTTACATTATGGAATGTGGAATATGTACATATTTTTATGGGATTTTATTTATTTATTTATAGGGAGAAATAAATAGGTTTGTGGTTTTATGAACATGGCATATATACAATGGAGAAGGAATTTTAATTTCTTTTTAATTTTCTTTTAATTTTCTCATTTTTATTTTAATTTTATATTTACAAATATATATAAATAAATATACATCCAATTTTATTTGAATAAGAGGAAAATAATTTTTATTTTATTTACAGGCATATGTACATGAGCTTCCCTATCTCTCTCTACTTGGGTTCTTTTTGCGCTCAGGCCCATGCTGAGCCCTCCCTTGGGATTAGGTCGCTCAATATTTACAATAAATATCTCCTTCTTTTTCTTTTATTTCTTTATTCTTTTATTTATGCACAAAAACATGCTAATAATGCATATTTACACAATGCATGCTGAATGATAATTATTTCTAATTACAGATATCTACATGTGTTTTGCATATGTTTTGTAGCTAAAATAAATGAATAAAGAGTGATGAATGGGTATTCATCAGCTGCTCATGAAGCCCGGGTCAATCAAAAATCAACCCACAAATAATACTAAGGTAGTAAAGATATAATGTGGATCAAAATTTCTTTTAAACCTTACAATAAAATGCATATAGCGATAAGCAGAGTAGGGTGTCGAACACAGGGAATACACGATGTAGCACTCAATATTATTTATAAATAAATAATATATGTATATGTGTATATATATAGAGCTATGCACAATATTAGTCAAATAATGTGAGTTTTTAATTTTTAATTAGTCATTATATATAATTTTATATTTATATATTTTTTGTATTTTTATATTTTCTAATTTCTTTTTCTTTTACAATAAGCAATATAATTTATCTGTATACAGAGTATATATACAATAGTAGATAAGAGAGATATAGATATAACTAAAAATATCCAAAAATGGCAGAAATAAATATTTTTCAGTTTTAATAATTTTTACTTTTTTTGATTTTTAGTAAAATTTTTCTAATTTTTATATATCTTTAAAGTTGAAAATACCCAAAAATAAGAATAAAATAATAGGCTAAAATTAAAATGGAGATGAAAAATACCGAGAAATACCCAAATTTCTCGAAATTAATTTTAATATAAATATAATAATATAGAGAAAATTATAAAATATAAAGCACAATTTTTAGAATTTTCGAGAAATTTATAAAATTTTATAGAGGTTTTTGGGATTTTTCAATTTTTAGGCATTTTCTTTTTCTAATTTTAGTGATGTTTTGTCTGAAGGATAATAATACTTAAATAAGCATACTATAATTTTTTAATATTTTTAAAAATGATTTTATAATTTTTTAAAGATAAACAGAGACTAGTCGTGCGCTATTTGATTTTTAGAAAATTGGAAAAGGGTATTAAATGCAAATATAATTTTTTAGCATGAACAAACATGCATCCAGGAACCTACTTCTATTTTTTGTGATTTTTGAGGTACAAGAACTATTTTTAATAAATGGAAAATAAAGGAGAGAAATAGTTGGCCTGACGGGGGTATAATTGTAAATATAAATAAAGATGAGGGTCCCAATGCAATTTAACCCAAAATTTAACACTAGTATTAAATTTTTATATATTAAAATACAATTACAATAACCATGAAGGCCCATGTAATTTTTCACAAGATAAAACTTGCGCTTGCACGTAACTCTAACAAGGACTAAATTGCAATGTACAAAAGTTCAGGGGGCTACATGCAATTTGTCCACAAGCTTTTAAATAACTTACAGGACTTCTTAGAAAATAACAAAATGGTAGAGGGGGTTGATGAAATTTACCCACTTAACGTTAGGGATCCAGCTGTCCTGGAGGCTCCACGTGTTTGATCGTGCGCCCTCCTTCGTGTACCCTTTCGCGAATAATCAATGGTCCAGATTAGATCTGGACCACTATTCTTGATCGAACGGCGATGAGGGGTTGAGCAAGAACAGGGAATAACACATTTCTGGCAGACTTTGATCAGTCATTTCTCTACACTCAGGTGGTCTTTCACTCCTCCGACAGGTCCAGCAAGTAGCTGGTCTTCCTCCGTGTGTGACTGCGGGGTTTGATGAAGACGAGAGGGCGCTCGATGCTAAGGCAAGGTCGAACCACCTGGAGCATCTCTAGGTGGTCGTTGAGGTCCAAGGGGCATCGTTAGTCCTGCAAGTTAGCACCAAAATACTCATGGGTGCGAGGGCCATCTCCTCAACCCGGGGTTTGTTCGAAATGACAAAGGAAATGGAATGGAGGGGGGAGCTCCGACGAGGGCGACGGAGAGAGCTTCGAGTCCCAGATCCACGATGGATCTTGGTTGGATGGATTGGGTATTCCGTGGAGAAGGCGAAGGGGAGCGAAATGGTGTGGAAGTCTGGATGGGTCAACGGTCAGATCGTTGTGATTTTGGCATGGAGACTTAGCTCGAGGAAGGGGTTTTTGAATTGAGCGCTACTCGCTTGATCAAATTACAAATTAGTGATGCAAAACAAAATCTACACTATAAGATTACCTAGGAATGATGGAAAAAAGCCTCGATTTGGCCTGGGGGCCAAAGAGACAAAACCTCACAGTGGAGCTCGCTGGAGGTGGTGGATCAGCTCCGCCTTGACTCCTCCTTATTGCAGAACCTCGGCTCCACTTCCTGTCACCAAGAGGAACACGATGCGATAGCTTTGAGGGGCTAGGAGCCGATTAAGAGCGATCAAAAGTCAAAAGAGTCAAAGGGGGTGTATTTATAGGCAAGATTTTTTTGATTTTTGAGGGACGATGGCGTGAGATCGAGTGAGGGTTGGTGAGGATTCTGTGATGGGCGAAGATGAGGGACGACGAGGCTACAGGGAAGTGGTGCTCTCGAGGGCAATGAGTGAAGATGGAGGTGTGGAGAAAATGGCGTTGTGGTGCCCGCGTGACTTCTGACAGGCGTCGGAAGGGAGGCCGAACAGTTGGCCTACGGTCAACAAAAGGGTGTGCTCGGTTGGTCCACGTGGACCAACCAGAAAATTCCAAGGCAAAAATGCCTTGTAAAATAGATAATAAATATTAATTGATTTTATTATTTTTATGTTATAAAAAATGTTTCTAATTTTCTGTAGGATTTTATGCTTATTTTTATTTTTAGAGTATTTATTTACAAGTTAATTTTTAGGTTATATATGTAGGTATATTCTTCTATGTTTTGTAATTTTAATTTTATTTTGTATTTTTAATACTATTATTTTATTCTATTATTTTATAAAATTATAACTTATTTTTAGATACTTAAATATATATTTATTATATTTTTCTGATATAATATATACACTTAAATAAATAGATATACTTATTATATAGGTATAGTTATTGTATTTTCATCTATGTATTTTATATACATATTTTATTTTTAATGTTTTATTATTATTTTAGCCTAATTTTAATATGTACACATACTATACATAATATTTACAAATTATAAAAATGTAAGATTATAAAAATAATAAAGAATAAATAGAATGATTATTTTAATCGTGTCTATTATGCAATAGGGGTTCAAAACCTAACTTTCACACCTTGACTCCAAAAACTATGAAACCACCTTCATTAAATAGCATATTAAAAGTATATACAATTCGAGTGATTTTGATACATTTTAAGTTTTTATTCAAGAGATATGGGTCTATGAAGTTTGGGTTTTAGGATTTTATTTTGTGTATAAAATGTATATTGTATGTTATTTTTGCATGGAATAAATTTTGTATTTTTCTATACAATATTATCTACAACTTTCATATACAAAGTTTTTCATTTAAGGTGTACAAAATAAATAATAAAATAGTTCTCAAAAAGTAATTATTGGCTTATTTTGTAGAGTGATTTGTATGTGTTTTCTGAACACTTAGTCGCCCTATCTCCTCCTACTTTATTCTTTGTCGATTAAGTCATCATGATGACTGAGTCTCGAGGTTAGGGTCACTTTAGTGTCCTTGACACTTTGCTCTTTTTCTTCTCTTTCATTTATTCTTTTATTTTGGCTATAAATACAACAAACATACAATATTTTATACAATATTTGGTACAGATTAATAAATATTTATTTTGATAAATTAATGATATATACATGCATTTAGATGGGGGACGTAGATGAGGCGGAACAGGGCTATGACATCAAGAAACAATGGCGGGAGCAGAAGCTCCGACGAACTACGATTTGGGTTTTCTAAGAAATAAATGACAGAATCAATTGAAATAAAATTCTAAACTATGCTAACATTAATGCTAGAAATGAAAAAGAGAGAAAAACTACAACTCTACCTGCAAAACAAGGAGCCAAGGAGGAGCTCCTCCTGAAGGTATCTGGTGAGCTCAAATCACTAACTCCAGACCTCTTCCTCCACGCCAAAGGATCCAGCGAGGATTTTGATGTCACCAACAAGCTCGAGCAAAAGAAGGTTTGTGGATTTTGAGGTTAGAACGGGATCAAAAATCAAATGAAGGTGAAGGGTTAGTAAATATAAAAGGGCACTTTGACTAGGGTTTGCTCGACGACCAAGGCTCCATCGATGGAAGAATGATCATGGCATGAAAGAGAAATGAACGATGAGTAACTTTGCTGAAGGAATCATTCCCAGAAAGTGTGAGGCTTAAGAGGGAAAATCAAGGAAGATGAGGGGGTCAGCGTGTTTGATACCTCTACAGGAGTAGGGGGCCAGTTGACCAGGGGGTCAACCAAGGTCGGCCCCCTATTTGACCAAGTAGGCCGCTAGGTGACAAAACAAGATAAAAAAATCCTTATTAAATCAAATTAAAATAGTAAATGATTTTATTGTTTTTTTATCAAAATATGAAAATATTTGTTATTTTATACAATATTTTCTTATGAATTTTATTTATTTTTAAAGTTTAATTTACTATGTATTAATTTTTATGTGTATAAATATAGGTATATTTACCTATATATTGGGTATTTTGATTTTAATTTGTATTTTAGATTTTATTATTTTATAGACATAAGTTATATATTTATAAGTTATTTAAATACATATTTAGGCATTTTTATTGTATTTTTCTGAGTTTAATTATGTACTTTAATAATTATGTATACATAGTATATAGGTATATTATAAGTGTGCTTACATATGATATTAAAGTACAATATTTATTTTAATGTGATTTTAATTGTTTTATTGTAATTTTATTATGTACATGTATTTTATATATTATTTAAGAATTATAAAAATATAAGAAAATGAAAAATATAGAGAATAAATATATTGATTATTTTAACAAGTATATTGCATAATGAAGGTCCAAAAGCCACCTTTTGTATCATAACTCCAATATAAATAAAACTATCTTCATTAAATAGATAATTAAGTTTTAAGAATAGTAAAGGTGAGTTTGGAGAATTTTGAGCTTGTGTGGAGAAGATACTAGTCTGTAAAGTTGTTTTTACGGCTTTTGTTCTAAGTGTCTAGGGCATATTCTGCATTATTTTTTAGTAAAATAAATTCTATATTTTTATGTATAATTTTATTGTTCAAATTTTACTGATTTGAGTTATAAAAATAAGAAAATAAAAAGGAATTAAAATTAGGGTTTATGGTGTGCTTTTTGGCCCTTATCTCCCCCTACTTTATTCCTTGCCAACAAGTCATCATGATGATTAGTCTCGGAGTTTATGGTTACATAGTGTCTTTGATTCTTCCCTCTTTTTATTTTCTTTTTCTTTATTCTTTTATTTTAGCTTTAAATATAATAATTTAGACAATATTTGCAGTATAAATAATGAGTGTTATTTTGTACACATTAATGCTATTCACATCCATTTAACTGGGGATTTAAGGCCAAAATGAAAGAATAAAGGTGGTGAAATGGAGATTCATCACTCCCCTATACTTGCCTTTGCTAGTCCCTGTCAAACACTTATTCCAATAAGTGCAGAAAAAGAAAGATAAGAAAAAGCAAAAGAATGAACTTGGAACAATTTTTGACTCTTAAACGTGTCTTATTAAAATCAAAGTTTGGAGCCCAGTTACGACCTTTGGTTCTTGGTTTGATCGGAACTGCATTAAGGTTAGGAAATGTGACACAACAGCCCTTAGATTCCATAATCCTATTATCCAGATCTCTTCACAGTTTGGTCAGAATCATCCTCTCAGTCGCATATTCTCGTAACTTTGAAATAACATATCCTTGTGTTTGAAATTTTCAGCTCTTCCCAAACAAATCATTGAACCGTCGAAGAGGCTGCTCCTTTGGTAGATCGTACTCATAGAGATAGATATTTCCTTCTAAGGTTAGGTGCCACTGGTTTCATAACTAGGAAGCGAGAAGCTAGAAGAATGAGAAAAGAAGTGGGAATGGATCAATGTAGTCTTCATTCCCTTGTGAAGCTCGGTCGGTGTAACTGATTCTTCACCAAGAAGCAGGCTTTTTCTAGAAGAACCATATTTTTGTGGAATTTTCGGTGTAGGCTTCTTCTTTGGATTTTTCTTGGCTTTGCATTGCTCTATGTTATTGTTTGTGCTCCGATGGATATAGAGTCTTTTGGTCTGCCCATATTTTGGGGTCATGGAAAAAGTTGTGCCAGTACAGCATTCCTCATCCGAAGCATTGTATCAATCCAGTCTCCAGTCTCTAGATATTATGGCTACCAGAAGAAGTGGGTTAGAGTATCGGTTTTGGCAATCCCCAAGAATGGTTCCCGAGACACCCTTAACGAAGCGACCTAGCAGCGTCCTGACTTAGACTCCAAGATTTTTCAACAATCCATTTTGGTTAAGATAAGTGTTAAGTGTGAGGTTTCTAGCCAAGCCATTGTTTCAAGAGTCATACGGATGATATGAAGGGTTCTACTTAGACACAATGAATCGACTCATGAACATATTCTCATGGAACCTAAAGAATTATGTCAAGATGACCTGAAGTATCCTAACTCCAGTCCTTAATGGGTTCCTCTGAAATTAAGTTTATATAAAGTTATACACCAAGCTACAATCTTCAGACATTATTTCAGACTTGTCAAATTGTCTTGATCATTCCAAAAATTGCAAATTCTATGTACAATACAAAAGAAATTTTTTGTAAATCTATTTTCTATTATGAATTTTCTTATGGATTTTTTAAAAGGTTTTACAAATTTTTATGAATTTTAATTTTGTATTTTTTTAGGAATTTTTTAATAAAGGTTATTAAAAGAAGTGTATGCATATATTTACACAGGAATGCATCTATATTTACAAGAATTTGAGTGTATGTTTATACTGTGGATCTACAAGTTGGATATTAGCAGTTATTTACAAGATTTCTACAACTCTAAAGTAGTTTTTATTAGAGTTGTTATTTACACAAGGTTCCCAAAACATTTGAAATCATTTTCATGCATATTTGAAAACTTATTTTTGCAACTTGTTTGACAAACATTTTTACTAACATTTACAAAATCTGAAAATCATTTTCCAAAGATTTTACAAATAGTACGTATAGATTTTACAAACTATTTTTGCAACCATTTTCCAATCATTTGCAAATAAATTTTCAAAACATATTATTCAAACAAATAAAATAAGTTTGTGCAAACAAAAAGTTTTTACAAAGGTTTGAAAACATTTACAAAAGTTTTCCAAACAGTTTTTCAAAAGGTTTCTCAAGATATTATCTAACTATTTTTAAAACCATTTTGCAAAACATTTTTAATCGATTTATTGCAAGTATTTACAAAGAATTATGTGTATTTTATTAATTATTCATGTTATTGAAGATACAAAAGTACAAGTTATGGCTAAAGTATACACAATGTATATACGACCCCCTTATACTTAACTAGAGTTATATCCTCATAGATCAGAGAGAAGAAAGGAAGACATGACTCGTACTAAGTATAGAAAAATCTATACTACAACGACTAAATAATGAACGAATGAGAAGTCCACCATGCCCCCTATACATAAGATCAAATAATCCTAAGTATAGCCGACTGTACACAAGGTAGGAAAGGTCAAGGGTGGGAATTTACGAAATCATCGGCTCGACCTATCTCCCCCTATACTTAGGGTAAAATATCCCTAAGTATAGACAGAATATTAAGAGTTGAGTAGATAGGTGATGGATCAAGGAATGAACAACTCATGGTGCTCATCCACCCTATACTTAGGACAAAGTACCTCCAAGTATAGCAGTGATGAAAGGGATGAGGACCTTTCAAAAGAAATTAGAAATGAAAAAAGGAAAAGAAGAAAAGAAGAAAATAAGTTATGAGATTTGGAGCTTAAGAATCTGATCCATCTAGCTATGTAAGCTCTTCTTGGAACACAACATGTATTGAATCTACAATAGAAATGAATATATCATGCTCTAGGTACAGCTTCAGCACCTATCTGTTGATTACAAAAGGTTGTGCGTTAGGTGATAATTCAGATATCAAGAGGCTTACGTTGTCATGCACGATTTTTACTATGAATGGCTCGGTTCACGTGCTCTTCAGTTTTCCTGAAAAGATTTTTAACATTGCATCAAACAACCACACCTTCTGTCCAAGCTCGAAAGTCTTCCTACGGATGTGCTTGTCATGCTATTTCTTAATTTTCTCCTTATAAATTACGTTGTTGTCGTACACAGTCTCTGAATTCTAAGAGGCGGTTTAGATCAACTTTCATGTTTTCCCATCTTTTTCAGAATCCAAGTTACACATATTCAGTGACAATAATGATTTATGAATTAGTTCCACGGGTATATGATATGGCTTGCCATAGGCGAGGCGGTAGAGAGAGATGCCAAGAGGATACTTGTACGTAGTGTAGTAAGACCAAAGAGCCGAGTCTAGCAACTGTGACCAGTTATTCCTATTAGGTCGTACAAGCTTCTGTAAAATCATCTTTATCTCCCTGTTTAAGCATTCAGCTAAGACATTCGGCAGTGGGTGGTACAGCGCTACTACACGGTGTTCGATAACGTATTCCTTCTTCAACTTCTTGACTTCATTGTTCACAAAGTGGCTCCCCCATCTCATATCATAAGTTCTATTCCGAACCGCGATATGATATTGTCATTCAGGAATTGACAGACGGTCTGACTGTATGTGGCTCGAGTGGGGATAGCCTCCACCCAATGACTTACATAATCGATGGTCAACAGGATGTACTCAAAACCATGGTTGTTAGGGAACCGACTCATAAATTCAATGCACATGCATCGAAGACATCTGATATATGAATGTATTGTAAAGGCATTGCATCTCTTGAACTGATTATACCACCCATTCTCTGATAGTGAGTGCATCTTTTCACATAATCAGATGCATCCTTGAAGAGTGTTGGCCACTAGAGGCCATATTGAAGAACTTTCGTTGTTGTTCGCTTTCGAGAATGATGTCCTCTGTATTTATGTTTGTAACAATTTTCTAGGACACCTGTAATCTTCTCCTGAGGTATACACCTCCTCCAGATGCAATTTGCTCCCTCATGAAATAGATGAGGATCCTCCCACTAGTAATAATGGATGTCTGACAAGAATTTATTGACTTTGATCTTCGACCAATCCGGAGGAGTCTTCTTTGAGACAAGGTAATTAACAATGTTAGCATACCAGGGGAGCATGGCAACAGACAGAATTGCCTCACCAGGAAAGGTTTCTGTGATAGGAATGGAATTCTGCTCAGGAGTCTTAATTTCAACAATTCTGGAAAGATGATCTGCCACCACATTTTTCACTCCAGGTTTATCTCAGATTTCCAAATCAAATTCCTGTAATAGAAGGGTCCACTTAATTGAATGAGGTTTGACGTCCTTCTTGCTTTGGAGGTACTTTATGGCAGAGAGATCTATGTAAATAATGACCTTGGATCATAGTAGGTGTGATCTAAACTTCTCCAAGGCAAACAATACAGCTAGCAGCTTTTTCTTTGTCACAGTGTAGTTCTTTTAGGCCTCATCAAGTGTGTTCTGCTAGTGTAATGAATCGCAAATGGAAGCCCATTCTATCTTTGTTCTCGCACAGCACCGATTGCCTAATCTGAGGCATCTGCCATGATCTTGAAAGAAAGAAACCAATCAGGTGGCAGGAGGATAGGAGTATGTGCGATGAGATCCTTCAATAGATTGAAGGACTGGAGAACCTAGTCGTCGACTACAAAATTGATCTCCTTTCCTAGAAGCTCAGCCAGCGGTCAGGGAATCTTGTTGAAGTCTTTGATGAATCTACAGTAAAATCCTGCATGCCCCAGAAATGATCGGACTTGCTTCAAATTTGTTGGAGTCTCAAGTTTAGAAATCATGTCCACCTTGGACGGGTGAACCTCCATGCCACTCTTTGAGATGATGTGACCCAATATAATACCTTCAGTCACCATGAAGTGACTCTCCTCCCACGAGAGCACAAGTTTCACTTTGCAGCACCTCTTCAGAACTCAGTCTAAGTAACTCAAACATTGATCAAAGCTATACCCATAGATGAAAACCGCCAGCATGCACCTTTGGAATGTAGCCGGTGCATTGCACAATCTAAAGGGCATTCTTCTGAAGATGTATGTCCCAAACGGACAAGTGAAGGTAGTCTTCTCTTGATCTTCTGGCGCAATGGTGACTTGATTGTAACCAGAGTAACCGTCCAAGAAGTAGAAACATTCCTTCGTGGGCAGTCTTTAAACTATCTCATCGACGAAGGGTAATGGGAAGTGGTCCTTATTGGTTGCAAGATTTAAGCGTCTGTATTCCACACAGATGCGCCATGAAATCGGTACTCTAGTCAGAATCTCCACTCCTTTGCCATTGGAAACAATAGTGATCCTAGATTTCTTCGGCATGACAAGCAAGGGACTCATCCATTGGAGTCGAAGATGGGATAGATGAATCTATCATCACACCATTTGATAATTTCTTTCATGACAGCCTCCCAGAGGTTAGGGTTCAGTCTATGCTGGAATTCCATAGAGGGCTTATTGTCTTCTTCAAGATAAATGTGGTGCGAGCAAAGTGATGGATTCATCTCATGGAGATCTGTGATATTCCAGCCTATCACCTTGTGGTTTTATTCAAGAACCTCAGGATAAATTTGATGCGAGCAAAGTGATGGATTTATCTCATGAAGATCTGTCATATTCCATCCTATCACCTTGTGGTTTTATTCAAGAACCTCAAACAAATGAGACTCTATTCTTCAGTCAGATGAGAATAGATAATGATCGGATGCATATCAAGTTCATCCCCACAAGGAAGGCATACTTCATGTTGGAGGAAAAAAGTTTGAGATCTGGTGGAGTGGGAGTTGGCTTGGTGGTAACTTCAGCAACTCACAGGTGTCAGATTTTTCATCTGTTTGGTGTCCACCATTGTGCATTTATAATCTAAATTTAAAACATTACATAGATCTGCAACAAAATCATCATGATCAGACGAGAATGGTTGTTCAATCATCTCACTGAATCCATCAATGAAGATCTCATCTTCAATGATATCAGTAAATCTGATTGTGTTATTCAGGCCTTCTTCCATGGAGAGGAATTCCCGCGTTTCTTTGTCGTCCAAGAACAAGCTGGTGTATCTGATCTCATCCAAAAAGTCGTAGTCTACTTCTCTATGTGCTTCAAGCTCTCTCAAAACAGATACCACTTTAGCTGGTTTCAGTTCCTGGACTGTCTATATCAATTTTATCTCTACTGGAGCGGAAAGTGGTCTCTCTAGTGTTGTATCCCACTATTGCTTCGGTTGTTCGCAAGAATGGTCGACCAACAATAATAGGAGTGTGGAGCAAAGGTGAGAAGGTATCCATGTCCACGATGATAAATCAATAAGGAAAATGATGACGATTACATCCCCCAACATGCCCCTGGGTCGCTTAATTGATATGTCTATGAATTGCATAATCATCTATGTGAGCTTGAGCGACCTAACTCCAAATTCGGTAAGTAGTGAAGAACTTATATCGATCAGATATCGACTTATATAGACCTGATCCAAGTTATGATGGATCCAACCAACTTTTAGTGATCTCTGATGATGATTGGTGGAGCCAATGGAGTCTGGGTCTCGTTGATCGAGGACCTGGATCACCTGGACAGAATGTGTGAACTGGATCTCCAAATGTTGATTTGAGCTCCCGAAGAAGAATCTAAGTCATGCAGTTATTTTCCATGCTTGGAGACGAAACATCAGTCGCATTTATTAACTAAAAAAAGGTAGAAATGAAGGTGAATGGTCAACCTACGGCGACGATGGTTGGAGATAGGTCGACTTCGCTGATTTGACCCAGATCGGATTTATCATAGATGGAGGAATTATGGATACATGTATGGCGATGGTGAATGAATTATCAGAGTGGTAAAAAAACAAAGGGATGACCTCCGATCATGAAGATCGAAGGTTGAATGAAAAGCTTCTCATCTAGATGAAAATAAACAGAAATTGTGAATTAAACAACGAAAACTAATGCTAAATTACACTAAATTACCCTATGTTGATTCGGGATGAATTATGGCCTTGATTTAGCTGAGAATGGTTGAAGAATCCTGGCACTCGGTAAAGGTCCGACGGTAGCTGGATCTCCCCTCGACCTCCTCTTGCCATACTTCCGATCAAGGATTACTTCAGTTGTCACCTAAAGGATATTTTTGTAATTTATCATGAGGAGAAATGGAGGGCAAAACGGATCAGAAAGCGATGAGATTTGGAGAGGGATATTTATAAGGATGAGTTGCAGGTGGTTTTGAATTTGGGATTAGCACGCGAACCGAGGCCTGATGATCAAAAGGTTAATCTAGCATGGGAGTTGATTATTTAGATAAGAGAAAAGTAAAGAAATTAAGTAAAAACAGAATGAGAACTGATATGGATAAATCAAGGAAAAAGGGGAGTCCAGCTAGTTTTTCGGGTAAAAGGTGAAGAATGGGAAGTTGACTCGGATCAACAGACAGAGTCCAACCAATGGGAAGCGGGCCCATATAGGACAAATGCTAGAAGACAAAAACAATAAATAAAAATGAAATAAATGTAAACTAAATTAGAAAATAAGTTTAAATAAAAAAGTTTTGAAATAAAAAAACTTAATAAATAAACTAATTTAGGTGATTTTTAGTAAATTAAATACTCTAAATAAATAGGTATAAATAAATAATAACCTTTATTCATAGGTAAAAATACCTATATTACAACAAATTAATTTTAAATAAATTATTTTTACAAATAATTACATAATTTAGTATATTATTGATTTACAGAATTATTTAAGGATTTTAAATATTTTTTATGAGTTAATGTAATAAGTTAAATAAATAAGGGTATGTACAATATTGGTGCATGGTGCCTATACAATAAATACATTATTTTATTTTTGTTTATTTTTTATTTTGTATTTTTTATTTGCATTTTATATAAATAAAGTACAATATATATATATAATATTTAAAATACAATATGTGCAAAAATACAATAAAATAAATAAATACAATTAAAAAATAGAGTACAATATAGACATAGTATACAATAGCACTCCAAAAAGCCACTTTTCACATCTTAACTATGATTTTTATGAAAAACACTTTCATTTTAAAGCTTATTTAATTTGGGACATAATGAAAGTGAGTTTGATTTATTTTGAATTTTTATGCAGCTGATATTGATCCGACAAGTTTTGCTTTACGACTTTTCAGAGTGTTGTTATTCTTATTTTGTACAATGATTCTTCTTGCAATTATTAATAATATTTACAACTTATTTTTGTGTACAAGTTCCAAGTAGAAAACATTTTTATTTGGAGTTATTTTAGTGATAAATAAAATAATACAAGATATGTACAGTATGTGCATTGATGAATATACAAGTGTAAGAATTGGTTTTCTTGATTTTTCTAGATACAGACCCTATCTCTCCATACTTTATTCCTTATCGACTAGGTCAAGTTTATACCAACTCTTGGGGATAGTATCAACCTGTATTTATTGCATACATACAGTCTTTTTATTTTATTTCTTTTTTCCTTTATTTCTTTATTTATTTTTTATTTTAAATAGTAATAAATATACAATATTTACAAATAAATGAGGATTATTAAAAGGTGAGATTTATAGTTATTTACAGGTATTTTATAAACTATTTTAAGCTAAAATAAATAAATAAATAAATAAAGATGATGAATTGTTGATTCATCACACATCCCATCTTCCACGCCTCATCCTCAGCCCTTGGATCTCTAGATCCAATGGTTGAGGCACCGTCTTCCTCATCTCCAACCACCCCTCTCCCAATGACACATTCCACCAACTGCCCACCTTCTCAATGATTCCTCAATCGACTCGCGTCTTCTCTCCACCTCACTCCACCTCCCCGATGGAGACCTAACCACCCTCATCCATACCAGAACCCTAAACTCCCATTTCACCCTAATATCCACGTTGAGGGAGTAGTTGAAAATTGATCTAAAACCACCAGAACTCGCTCTCATCTCGTTAAATCCACCCCCTCCGACCGCTGTAGCGGCAGTCCACCATTTCACAAGCCTAAGCCCAGTCATCTTCTTCCTCCTATGATAGAAGAGGAATGCGAGGATGTGCGAAGACAGATGGCAGCTCAAGTGTTGACCCATGGTCAATCTGACCATGTCATGACACCTTTGCTAGTTGTTCGAGCTGCTTTCTATGTCTAGGAGAGTTCAACGATGACCCGAGTTCTATTTGGATCTCAGCACAAGCCGCATCACCTCACCTCGTGCCCTTCTTCAATCTCCAGGTAAGCCTTCTTACAATTTCCCTTTGTTTTCTCTTATTTTATTCACATCACACAGATAATTTAACCCTCACTAAGGATTCCCCCAAGCTTCGCCATGGATCAGAGGTCCATGCTGGAGCCTTCGTTCACCCTCCTCCTTCTTCCACACCTCCCGTCGCTTCGGCCCTTTTTTTCCATCGCCATGGCAAAGACCCCATTACTACGGTTTCATTTCCTTCACCCAATAGCCCTCCATCTAACCCACTTCATGTACACATATCACCCACATGCTTGGGCTTTGCTTTCTCTAACATTTTGCTGATTGATTCCTTCATTTGCCAGATCTTCAGATGAGTCGACATTCTAGAGCATATGCTCCAATGAGGGAGCGTTGTTCATCCATTTTGACACCCCCTTCAGTCCCTGATGATTCACTGATCTTTGCCAATAGTCAAGGGTGGTTGATAGATCTTCAGAATGCTTGAAGGACAATGGAGGAGCCAATGCCACCTCGTCGGAGTCCAGAAATTGCCAATGTGTGAAAGTGGAGGAGGAGATTGAGTGACGCTACAGGTAGTGTTAGATCATGATGATCGAATGGCTTTGATGCACTCCAAGCCATCGCTTCATAACCAAAAGGCTCGGGGAACCAAGCATTGTCTGAAGCTATTTGGGCCACCCATGTGGCCCGAGCCACCTATCCAAGTCCACACCTTGCTCGTAGCATGTACGCATGTGCATGGTGCATGTGGGCGGGGGAAATTACAGTCGAATCCTTCCATGTTCTCCAAATCACATACAGGTCCAGCACAAACGCATGAGGCACATGTGCTACATGGAAAATTTCTAGGAACACTTGCTAATTACTGATTATTACATATATGCCCCTGTGCACTTGAATACTTATAGGGAAGGGCTAATGATTTAACAATATTGCATTTATGCCCGTAACATGACGTGTTTGTGATATTTTGTATATATTTTATAGGTTTTTATTTGTGTTTATGCCCTTGGACTATTTTCTTTATAATTTGAGCATATGAACTTCTTTTTCAGTTATTTAAATTGCACTTTGATGCTTGCTTAATTATCTAGATAATGACAAAGTTTATTCTCTGATTTGACTTGCAGTAGTATATTTTAATTGAAGATATATATTGTAACATTCACTTTTATTTAAATGCCATGAAATGAAATTTGACCTATTTTGATGCATTAAATAAATCTCTAAATTAAATCTATATGTATTGCCTAATTAGTTTATCAATTCAGGGTCATATTTGTGTGCTTGCATTTATTTGCATGTCATCATTTTGTTCTATCATTTTGTTATTTATTTTAACTTGCATAAAATCAACCAAAAATGCATGGTGATCATATTTTTGCATTGCATTGTTAGATTTGCATCGTTGTGTTTGTTGACCTAGATGCCTTAATAATCACTTGATCTATATGTTATGATTTAATTAATCACATGATAGCTCATTCCCCTGAGATCGACCCTGAACTTATCCAGGTTAAAATTTATTAAACCAAGCTCCTCCCCGAAGAGATATTTGGCTTGATTTCTGATAGATCACTAAGTGGTCATATTAAAACGAGACTACTTTAAGAATGCCACTTAGCGATTCATCAACACCCGAGCCCACCACCTCTATGGTGATGTTGACCCATTGTCAATTGAATCAACCGTCAACAGGAATAGAACTCATTGTACGTAGTCCAATGCCATCTCAATAATATGGACAACAATAGTGAGATCACTACTCATACAGCCTACTCTTTCGAGAAGCAAATAGCTTGATCCATGTGCACTTGTACGTCGAAGATATGACTTTGCATAGGCATCTCTGTCATACAATCCATGGCAACGGAACCCCTTCACCTTGATGGGAGACCATGGATGTCATTTTATGATCCTCCATATCACATTCGAATTTTGATTGATCGCTATTTGAATAACATTCTCATGATCAACCATTCCAAGGAAAATATGTTCTTATTAAATATAGATTGTGTATTTTGATTATATTAGATTAATGTAATCATATTATGCCAACGTTAATCTAATGCAACCAACAAATATTTCTTTCTTGATAATATTATATAGTATAAACCTTCACTTAGTTCCAATTTAGTGGTTAAAAGTACACAGAGACTTATCATGCTACCTTTCCTTGAAACAAATATGACCAGGTCGTACATATTATGCTAATAGAGAAAGATTCCACTTCAAATGTGGTGTAGGGTTCCAATTAGTTAACCCATTAGCATATCCATGCCAAGACACCATCACCGTTCCAATTCGAGACAACATGATTGGTACAAATTATACTAAGAGATTTTATCAAACTTTTGACCATGTATGTTATATATTGATCATTCAAAAATTTAGGAATTTTAAAACCATTTTAATTTTTCTAAAATTCTATTCATATCAAGCAAATAAGTTTTTATGCATGGAAATGGTTGAACTACAACTATTGTAGTTTCAAGTTAGGGTTTGTTATGAAGTAATCAATCAATCATATAGATGATTGTCAAATATTTCTCTAATATATGAATCATCATCTAATTCACGAAAAAATCATATTTTCCATTATTTAATTTGAATGATAAATACATTAAAAAATGTCATCAAGATGATACAATCAGCCTCTGGTCCATCTCCATTAAATATCGCATATATATATGGCAAATGGAGTCAGAATCATGTAAAATAAATTCGAGCGGTTTTCTCATTTTATCCTTGAAATAATTAGTATTTTTAACATGTTTCTTAAGAGGAAAATAGTAAGTAAAATTTTTTAAGTTACAAATCTGAAATTCAGGAAAAAAAACAACATATTGTGAGAACTTTTTGTGTCTGAATCAATACCCGATCATTGCGAACCTTTGAAACATTTTGGGGTCATGATCAGATATTCTAAACATGATTTATTATCCCATAATTCATTTATATCAGGTCAAATTAGTAGCTACATCAATTATGCACAAAAAAGATTCAAAATCGCATCTACGAAAAAATAACAAGTTCATGCGCTTCTGATATCCAAAATTGTGTTCTCTTAGAGTTTAGATCATATCCAAAACCTTTGACCAATACCTAATACCACTTTAAGTGAGTCAATAAAGGACTTGCACATCATGGAAGCGTGGAGATCGAATCATATTCATTCTAGGTTGACTAGTTGTACTCAATGGTACAACGGAATTTTAAAAAAAATGATGAAACCATATGTCATGAGAACAATTTTCATGTCATTTCATAATGATCACATGAGTATAAGGTTTATCTCTTGAAGAGAGACCATGATCTCAAAACCTCTAAAGGAAGAGGTCTCATGGCTCAAGTCTGATCTGATAAGAGAACACTTCTGGGCACGTGTATGAGACGTGTACTTCTCATAATTGATGACCAGGATGTCACTATCGAGATAAGGAAAAGATATTCGGTGTCGTCGCGACCCGAATAGAGAGATCCGGTCAACCAGAAAACAAAAAAGAACCACCAAAACAAGAGATAAAACAATTAAAACAAATATAGCAGCCTTGGCTAAAAGATTAACCTGGTTTAGCACTAGGGTCGGTCTCAGGGGGCATGAATTGGCCTCGCAGCCTACGAAGTAGTCTAAAAACAAAATAAAGAAAACACAAATATTTTTGGTGGATTTTTAATTGATTTTATAAATTTTTTGGATTTTTAATAATGGGGAAAAATAAGAAAAATGAAAAGTCAAGCAAACACAACAAATAATAAAAGCACTCAAAAACACTCCAAACAAAAATATTTTTATTTTTTAGGTTTTTTAATGTTTTTGGCGAATTTTTCAGATTTTTCTAATTTTTATATAATTTTCTAAAAATCAAAAGGGCCAAAATAGTAAGCTACTATCCATCCAGACTTGAAAAATCCATTTAAAATACCAAATGGATATATAAAAGTCTGTAGGTAATTTTTATGAAAAATATAAACAAACACTAAAATTTAGATAAGAGTTTATATTTTTTTGATTTTTCTACAATTTTTTAGAATTTTTATAAATTTTTCATGGTTTTTAAATTTTTAAGGTTTTTATATGTCCAAAAATTACCAAAATTGCATAAAAATTCAAATACAGCAAAATAAACAAATCCTAATTTTTTTTAGAATTTTTAAAATAGTTTTTATATTTTTTTATGATTTTCTAAATTAGACAGAAGCAAAAACAATAGTTTTTGAATTTTTAAAAATATCAAAAAAGCCTCAAAAATGTACCAAATTTTTAGGGAAATTTTTACACAGTGGCAGGAGCCAGTGTCCAAATTTCACGCAATTTGGAATTAATTTTCTATTTTATTTAAATAAAACAAAGGCTCATAGTGCACAGGGACCTAAATGCAATAAAAACTATTTCCAGGGGCTAAACAATAACAAGCAAAGAAAACCCAGGGCCTCTCGTGCAAAATGTCCAACCAGTCATGCGCAGCGCACGTGGATCAGGCACAGAGGGACTTAGGTGTAATTCCTATTTTAAAACATGCAAACAGTAACACACAAGAAATATAGGATAGATCATGCAAAAGTTCCAAGTCCTCACGTGTCGAAGCACGTGGTCCACCACACAGGGACTATAATGCAAATACAAGAAACATCCAGGTCCTATGTGCAAATGTTCCACAATAAAAACAAGGAATAAAATATTTAAAGTGGATGGCCGAAGCGGCGCCACGGGGAAGATCGGAGGGTTGTGGCTTGCGCACGCCCCTTCAGCTGATAGAAGCTCGAGGGTTCGCCACGTGTAGGATCTAATGGTGCTGGCTCGTGGAAAACCCCTCGATGGATGCACGGTCCGGATCGACTCCCAGATGGATCGAATGGTGGCTGACGCTCCTTAAATAGATGGCTGCGATTGAATCTGGAGCGTCGGGGACGATTGAACGACGGAGGAGGATCCTCTAAGAACTCGATGCCGGCGAACTTCGTTGGCCCAATGCGCACGCCGAGGTCCTCCTCTGGAGCTGCTGAGATATGGGAAAGATTCGTCGAGGTGCTCCACAACGGATGGAAGCCTCCGATGACGCCAAGGACCACCGGAGCGGCCCTGCGATGGCGGAGGAGGGAAGCTCCTGTGCTCGAACTTTGGACCTCCAGATGAGGCTCCTTCTACCTGCAAAACCGCACGAGAGAGCTCCTAGGTCGAGG
This sequence comes from Ottelia alismoides, assembly GCA_037367405.1. Lineage (NCBI taxonomy): Eukaryota > Viridiplantae > Streptophyta > Magnoliopsida > Alismatales > Hydrocharitaceae > Ottelia > Ottelia alismoides. The sequence goes on along the minus strand of JAZKJV010011585.1, from coordinate 159,708 downwards.
GCAAACTGCCTCGACTCGTCAGGGGGTGGTAAGGGTGGTCGGGTGCGTCGAATGGACGACCTCCGGCGAGGCGACGGAGAGGGAGGTCGATTCTTGGCTCCGGGGCGAGCCAAGTTGGGTGTGTGGGTGCAGAAGGTGGAGAGGAGTCTCACGGAGGTGATGGTCGAGTCCGATGATCGATTGAGTGACGGAGATGGTGGGAATCGACCGGTGACGGCGGGGGGCGATTTTGGGCAAAATGGAAAATTAGGCGAAACTAAGGGGATTCGAGGTTACCTAGTGAGTGCAGTCGACTGGGGATGAGCTCGCGGAGCTCTGGGTCTTCGGCTCGAAGGGTCGTCGGGTCTCGAGGCTCTGGCGCACCTCGCGGCGGCGCACGGCGACAAGGGTCGCCGGATCAGTGGCTGGAGTCTTCCTCCTCCTCTCTGCAACACTCCAATCGGTAGATGTCACTCTAGGGATGAGAGTGGAGGTCCTAGGACGAAGGAGCAGTGCCAAAGATGGCCGAAAAGGTGCGGCGGAGGTGGAGCTTTATACGGCTAGGGGTCCGAGAAGAAGAGGGCCGGGCGAGTGATTCGGAGCTCGGACCCCGAGGCAAATCCCCGGACGTGGATCAAGGAAGGTTCAGGTGCAATCAGGACCCGAGATTTGCGCAAATGGTGGTCGGATCTGGCTTAGGAAATTAGTCGAAGTCGGGTCTGGAGCGAGATCTGCGGGGGAAAAGGTCCATTGGGGGAGTTGACCAGGGGTCAACATCCCCCGTGTACCAATGGGAAGCGGCCATTCAATAAATATTTGTAAATTCAATTAAAATTAATAAATGGCCTTATTTCAAAAAAAGTCAAAACAAGAAAAATGTTTATTTATTTTTAAATTAATTTTTAGTGATTTTTATTTATTTTTTTGAAATATAAATTATGTATTTACATTATTTTATTATTATATGTAGGTATATATATAAAAGGAATCTTGATTTTTTTTAGTTATTTATTTTTATACAATTTATTCCAATTTTATATTTTATTTATTCATAACATAAAATTTGGAATAAAAGGGTATTTTTATTTTATTTTTATTATTTATTTACATAGATTAAATAAATACTTTTATATACATGTTTACATGGTATATATACAAGGTGTATTTTGATTTTATTTTATTTCTTTTTATTTTATTTTTATTTTTCTAATTTTTATTTTATTTATTTACACCATGAAATATGGAATGTGAAAATATTTTTATTAGACTTTTATTAATTATTTACAAGGGGAAAATAAATAGATAGGTTATTCTATATACATGGTCTATATGCATTGGTGAGAGAATTTTATTTCTTTTTATTTTTCTTTTATTTTTCCCAATTTTAATTTAGTTTTATTTTTATAAATGTGTACAAATAAACAAAATTACATTTTTATTTTTATTAAGAGGAAAATATTTTTTATTTATATACATAGGTTATGTACACACATGAGATTGACCCTATCTCCCTCTACTTGGTTTCTTTTGCAGTCAGGCCCATGCTGAGCCTTCCCTTGGGATTAGCTCGCTCAATATTTATTCTAAATATCTCCCTCTTTTTCTTTTATTTCTTTATTCTTTTATTTATGCACAAAAACATGCTAAATATGCATATTTACAAGATGCATGCAATTTGATAAATTATTCTTTTTACACACATATACATGATGTTTTGCAAGGGTTTTGTAGCTAAAATAAAAGAATAAAGAGTGATGAATGGGTATTCATCAATAATCCAAGCAACAATCCGAGCAAGAAATCTCCTGATTTCATCTCACAAAATATGACATCTTCTTTAAGAGCTCGAGGCATCGAAGAAGAGGAAAATCCACGAGCAATCAGTTTGGCAAAATGACGGCAGCGTAACGATGATTGCTCTTTCAACAAATCCTAGGTAGGAAGCCACAAGGGGTTGAGAGAGAGAGAGGTGACATGTAGAGAGAGAGAAAGAAAGTTGATACTACCATTGCTTCAACTTAATTGTATAAACAGAAGACTAAGGTTTGTCTTTCTTTTATATAAAATTGTGTCTAGGATGCCCTCCTAATTGATAATCAATGATCGAGATTAAAAGATTTTACTTGTGCTCCAAGTAAAATAGAATTTATAATTAATAAATCATTATTAGTTTACTACTCTCAAATTTAATATCAAAATAAATCTCATTCTCGTGAATAAAAAGGAAAGAAGAGAGCCACCTTCTAAGAACGAGGAAATGAGATAGCATCCTTCCTCTCCACCTTGAGATATGGAAAGAGATTTTCTCCCCCGATCTCTTTTAAAATAATCTCATTACATTAAATCTTTATTCATAGAATAATTTATCAATGAAATGTCACCAAATAATTTGCGAACTATTTGTGACAATTGTAGATAAATCATTGGCATTTATGAATTCAACCATCTAATGTTAAATGTAAATCATATTTACATTTAATTATACAATGTGGATCTGATTTATATTAACTTATAAATAGTGAGCCTTTCTCACAATTAGAAATCTCTTATGATATTGCGGATCATATCCACAATATCCATTATTATTGTGGATAGTGTTATCCACATTAATCCTATTTATGATAATTAAATCTTATTTAATCAGCTAAGATGTCTTTCTAACCATTTATAAATAATGTGAATCATATTCGCATTTCTTGTTATAGTTAAATACAGTTTAATTATCATTATTTCTCTTTATTTTTCAACGCTTAGATATCATCTAGTCGAACTATTCTTGAACTCTTTTTAGGATAGTGTGCCTTTTTCTAGATACATGGAGATGTATACATAACGACAGTATATTCTATGTATAGGGAGATCGAATCTCATATCCAAATTTAGAAGACATCCCAAAGGTGTCTGATAAAGTCAAACAGAGTATCCAATCTTCTCATTGCATCTGAATCATATTCATATTATTGTCCAACATTTGGATCGAGATTATATAACTAGTTTATTTAGTGTGGTCACTAAAATCCAAACATGTTCATCGCTCCCTCGGAATGGAAGTGTCATAGTTATACAATCAATTAAGATCACATCACCCTCGAGAATTCCCAATATATGTGTGGAGGAAGGTAACCTGAAAGAGGGTAAAGGGAGATAGATTTCGAATAAATGGGAGTTCATGTGGTCGATCAATTGAGCAGAATTGATGAATGACATGAAACAAAAGAAATATGACTGGGGGAAGGATCGAGCAGTCACCTTGAGGCACTTGGGAGATAGTGGAACTCAAATTTTGAAAATAAAAAGAGAATTGAGGGGATTTAGATTGAGGCAGTTTCATGGTTGGTATTGAGGCTGACATGGTGTGGATTAAGCTATTAACTTGAAACACTTGGGGGTTGGATATTTGTCACAAGAATTTGGAAGATAAGACAGAATGTGTGGGGATTTTTGGTTGAGGTAGTTTCAGAGGTGGTGTTGAGGTTGAGGTGGTGTAAGAGGAGGGATTTTGGATCGACCCATAACCTTGAAGAACTTGGGAGTTTGAGATATGAAACTAGAAGTTAGCAACCAAACACGGAAGAGGATCCTCTGTTGTAGAGGGGATTGCAGCAGAAGTATTGTAATTTCCTTTAAAAAAATTTTTGATTTTGATTCCAAAATTCAACCTTATATATTGAATCTTATATTAATGCTCTACATATCCTCCAAATTTTGCTTAAATCTGTGATTATTTGTTATTTTATCTTAATGGTCAAACATTCAGTCAAGATCTAAGTAACTTAAACTCCATTTAAAAAAGATCTGAATGTTTGACCGTTAAGATAAAATAGCAAATAATCTCGAATTTAAGCAAAATTTGAAGAATATGTAGAGCATTAATATAAGATTCAATCTATAAGGTTGGATTTTAAAATAAAAATCACAAAAAAATTAAAGGGGATTACAACACCTCTGATGCAATCCTCTCTATAGCAGAGGATCCTCTTCCACCGAACATAGGGTGCATTAGATGATGGCACTCGAACATCGAGATTCCAAGTAAGGTGAAATCTAATTATAACCAAGTGGAGGCGGTTCATTTAGGGATCATTAGAATAATCCGATCTAAATTGGGTAAATGAGGCAAGTGAGGAGGTGGGTTTCACAAACATGGTTTGAGTTTCTGATATAAATAACTTGCATATGTTAAACAGTCGAGGTGTTAGAGTGTTGCATATTATAGACTTGTATGAAAGCGAATTAGCACTACAAGTTGCATTATATGGGTGAGGTGGTCAAAAGTGAAGGATTATGGAAGAATCCTCAAGAGCATCACGGAAGCGTGATGATCGTATCGAATACGATCAAGAGCGACTAGTCGCACTAGTTGATCGGTGCAGTAAAATTTAAAAAAATTTAAATGATGAAACCACGTGATCTAAGAACATTTCTTGGATCATTTCATCTAACCACATCAAAGATATAGGAATACCTCTTGGAGTGTGGTTGTGATAGAGCCTCTAAGGGAAGATACCTCCTGTCTCAAGTCTGATCCGTCGGAGGAGACGCTTACGAGTGCGGGGATGAATCGTGTGCTTCTCGCAATCCAAGTCGATGATCCAGTCAATGGATATCATGATCTCGTTCCACAAGATCGAACGCCTTCTTCATGAGAGACACACACCAAAGAAGACAGAGAGGCGAGAGTCGTCGAAGCAGAGCACAATGACAAGGCGACGACGGAGACGAACTTCTCTCTATGGGAGTAGACGACCACTCAAAGAGAGAATGAAGAGAGTATGCACGTGTATGAGAGAGAAATGATTGCACGATTGTGTAACTTGCGTAACTCGAAGAGCATAGGGTGCCTCTTCTTATATAGAGATTTGGGAGTCCATGGATCCCAATCCTTGGACAACACACAATCAGTGGATGAGATTGAATTGTGTTTCCTTCAATGGCTAAGATATTGTTGTAAAAAACACAACATCAAATAATTTAATTTAAATTAATTTGCATTGATAAATCAATAAAATTAATTTGAATTTAAATCACTTTTGACTAGAGAAGATGTAATGAGCAGACCAAATTAATCTCTTAAGAAGGGGAGGACGGCTACTCATCTCCACATGGAGATAAGTGGCCACCCACTGTTCTTGAGTGGATTGGTCAATCTCGTCTAATTATCATGAGATCTCATTATCTCATGATATCTCCTTAATTTACAACAAATCTTATTGTAAATATTTTTCACAAAATTAATTCACAATTATCTTGTGAAAATTTTCAATCAAGCCATTGAAATGATGTGAATCTCATTTACAACCCAAAACTAAATGTAATTATATTTTCAATTAATCATTCAATGTGAATCCAATTCACATTAACAATTAATCAACAAATATAAATCACAAAAGAATCTCTCTCTCTCTCTCTTATATTATAAATCGCATTTATAATATATATCGATAATTAGAAAGTGCTATCCACATTATTCATATCTACAATAATTAAATCACATTTAATTACATTGAATAAGCATTCTCATGCATTCAGATAATGTGAATCAAATTCACATTATTCATGATAATTAAATCACAATTAATCATCTATTTCTCAATGCTTAAATATAATTCGACTTTGGATTTATTCTTGAACTTTTTCAAGAATAACGCGCTTTCTCCACAGATACTTGGAGATAAGGACAGGACAATTGTATTGTACCATGTATGGTGACTTGGATATTGAGATTATATCTCAATTCCAGTTCTCATGGACCTCTCATAGATGCTTGAAATAATCAAGGTTGTAAATCTAATCTTCTCATTGTATCTGAATCTCACTCCGATCAATGTCCAGCACTTGAACTAAGATCAGATTACTTCTCTACTGAGAAGAGTCACTAAAATCTAGACCTGTTTCATCACTCACTCAGAATGGAAGCGTCATGGTTATACAATCATTTATGATCACATCACCCTCAGGTATTCCTAATACATATACATTCTGCATATTGGAAGACCTATGATCAACCTGAAGATATAGATCAATTTGACATTGTCATCTTCAGGGTTTGATCATCAAGTTTCTCATTCCTGGTTATTAGGATTTGGTATCGATCATATGCTTTCCAAAAGTATATATCATACCTTCAAATTCTTGTCATGCTTCTGAAGCACGACGACCATGCATGGAATTTGGTCCCAATACCTCATGAGTGAGCTCATGTCTTTCCGGTTCATAAGTGAACATGCATGATCCCTTTGAGAGATCGTATTACTCATATGCCTTAGCATGCACACCAACATGTCGATGTATAGACCTTGGTTAGGTCATCAACATATTAGTCTTTTAGATGTACATACTCAGACATATAGTAACACATCTGTCTCCGATCAGAGGATGTGTGCCCATATCGTGACAGTTTACGATATAGAACTTTGGTTGTCTTGATCTCATTAAGTTAACTCTTTGGCCTAACTAATATGAGACCACCGAATCTCTATTCTCATGCAGAGGACCTGCATCAAGAGGTCGGTCAGATATCAGCCTAATGAGAAAGGATTGCCATCTCCTACTCATGTTGGAGATCATCTCTTAACAATCATTTGACGACGCTTGATGAGTCCTCAATCTAACTCATTATATATTCAATCAAACACCAGCCTTTATGATTCTAATATTGAATCAGCAATCGTATGATTATTAAGATGGCCATGGTACATAACTCTAATTGTACAGAGGGACCTTATAATGTGTTCATTCATTAATCTCAGAAAGGGAGTGAAAAGGAATCAATTACTTTTATTGATAAATCAAACATTATAATAACATTTATTGTTGGAATGGTTCACCTTGGGCTCACATGGCTAACAATCTCCCACTAGACCTCAGAACCATTCAGGTACAATCCTTAAACCCATACTCATTTTATGATGGTCGAAAACCTTCTGTGTCAAAGTTTTGGTAAGAGGATTAGCAACGTTGTCGGCAGAGGCCACCTTGGTGATGATGATGTCGCCACGCTTTTAAATCTCCCTAATGACGTGGTATTTCCTTTCCACGTGATTGATCTTTTGATGCCATCTAGGTTCCTTCACCTGGGAAATGGCTCCCGCGTTATCGTAGAGTAACAGGATGGGAGTATCATAGGAAACTACGCTAAGTTCCAGAATGAACTTGCGCAACCACACCGCCTCCTTTGCAGCATCTGATGCGGCAATATAGTCAGCTTCTTTTGTTGAATCTACAGTAGTATCATGCTTCTTGCTTATCTAGCTCACAGCACCACCATTCAACAGGAACACAAATCCTAAAGTCGACTTTCGATCATCTATATTCGACTGGAAATCCGAATTTGTATATCCTAAGACTTGGAGATCACCATATCCATAGACCAAGACATAATCTTGTGTCCGTCTTAGATACTTGAAAATGTTCTTCATTACATTCCAGTATTGTTCTCTATAGCAGGATTGGTAATGACTTACCACTCCTACTGCATGGCAGATGTTTGGCTTAGTACACATCATGGCGTACATTAAGCTTCCTACATCTGATGCATATGGGCATCCAGCCATGACTTTTTTTCCTCAACGGTTGGAGGAGTCATCCCTTTAGACAGGTGGATACCATGTCTTAAGGGGAGGAAACCTTTCTTGGAACTATCCATACGGAATCGTTAAGAATCTTCTTAATGTACTCATGTTGCGATAATCCCAGTATCCTCTTTTCTCAATTTCTGAACTGCTTCAGACCCAAGATGTAGGATGCTTCTCCAAGATCTTTCATCTCGAAGGTATGAGATAGCCAAATCTTAACACTGGTCATCATCCATGTATCATTTCCAATGATAAGTATGTCATCTACGTAAAGTATGACAAACACAGCGGCGCTCCTACTAAGCTTCTTGTACACACAAGGTTCATCAGGATTCTGCACAAAATCATAACTCTTTATGGTTTTGTCAAATTCTATGTTCCAACTACGAGAAGCTTGTTTGAGCCCATAGATGGATCTCTTCAGCTTGCATACTTTACCTTCCTTGATTATGAAGCCCTAGGGTCGTTCCATATAGATATCCTCTTCAAGGTATCCATTGAGGAAGGATGTCTTGACGTCCATCTGCCAGATATCATAGTCAAGAGATGCAGCTATAACTAGCAGTGTCTTGATGGACTTAAGCATAGCCACAGGGGAGAATGTCTCATTGTAGTCGATGCCTTCTCTCTGTGTGTAGCCTTTGGCCATGAGTCGTGCCTTGAAAGTCTCCACTTTCCCATCAGGCCCCCTCTTTCTCTTGAAGATCCATTTACACCCAATAGGTTTTACCCCTTCAGGTGGATCCTCCAGGGTCCACACACCATTCTTATACATGGAGTCAATCTCTGACTTCATTGCTAGCATCCATCTATCCATATCATGATCCACGAGTGCTTCATCAAATGAAGCGGGATCATTGTCAGTCTCACCTGACACATGGAATCCATACCTTTCAGGTGGTGCAACCACCCTCGAACTCCTTCGAAGAGGTATGGGTGTTCTATTATTATTTATCTCTTCAGTTTCTGGTTCAGGAAGCTCAGAATCCTCAGGGGATTCAATGAGTTCCTCTACTTAATTTTTATCTTAACCCTTAAGGAAGCCATTCTCTAGAAATTTTACATATCTAGAGACGAAAACCTTCTGAGTCTCAGGGTCATAAAGCTAGTATCCAATACCATCTTTAACATACCCAATGAAGTAACACTCACGAGAGCGAGATTCTAGCTTACTTGCATCCACGTTCTTCGCATAGACTAACAATCCCAAACCCTCAAGTGATTAACACAAGGTTTGGTTCCATACCATAGCTCATGAGGAGTCTTAGGTATAGACTTGATAGGAATCTCATTTTGGATACATATTGCAGTCTCTACTGCATATCTTCAGAAATTAAGTGGTAAATGTGCTTTGATCATCATTGAACGAACCATATCCATGATGGTCATGTTGCGTCTTTCAACAACACCATTAAGTTGGGGGGTTCCAGGAGGAGTGAGATTGGAGATAATTCCATTCTCTTTAAGGTATTCCTTGAATTCATCTGAGAGGTACTCGCCACCTCGGTCAGATCAAATTCGTTTAATCTTCCTATCGGTTTGGTTCTCAACCAAAGCCTTGAACTTTTTTGAACTTTTCAAAGGTTTCAGATTTATGATGTAGCAGGAAGATAAACGCGTATCGTGAATGGTCATCAATAAATGTCAAATAATATAGATATCCATTTCGAGTCATAGTACTGAAGGGACCACATACATCATTATGTATTAGGTCAAGAATACCTTCGCATCTTGTAACCTTGTTACAAAAAGAAGTCGTAGTCATTTTACCTCGAATACAATGTTTGCAGGTATGCAAAGATTGAATCTGTAGAAAATCTAAGGGTCCATCCTTTATCAATCTATTGATCCTATCAACAGATAAATGACCAAGCCTGTGATGCCAAACTCATGTTTGAATGATTTCCATCCTCCCTGGATCTTTTAGGGTTTTATTAGTGGTAGTAACATTCATTACATGTTCATCAATGCATAATTCATAGAGTCCAATAGAAGTCAAAACACCATCTGCAATATGCTTATCATAACGATTTATGACTAGTTTATTACAGAAAAGGAATGAATATCCACTTCTAACAAGTTTAGATACATATATTAAATTCCTTCTGACTTCAGGTACATAAAGACACTCTCTAAGTACTAGGACTCTTCCACTAGATAATGATAGTCGGCAGGTCCCGATGGCGACCATTGCAACACTTACATCAGATTTCATCTTGGATGACTATCTCCCCTTCATCAAGACTCTTAGTTTTCCGAAAAAGATGCAACAAATTGCAAACATGAACAGAAGCACTAGAATCAACAACCCAACTTCCTTCTCATCCAACGAGAAAACTAGTTTCAATGATGAAAGTAGATTTCATACTTGATGGGGATTTACCTTTGTCGATCGACTTCAGGTAATCCGGACAATTATGCTTCCAGTGCCCCAGCTTCTTGCAGTGATGACAGACATCATTCTTCTTCGATGCTATCAAAGTGGATGCATTGGTAGATGAGCCAACTCCTTGACTCTTCTTCTTTATCTTCCGGGATGGGTCCTTCCGAGAACTTTGCTTCCGACCACGCTTTCATTTGACCTGTACAACCATTGCACTACCAGAGGAGCTATCTTTCTTCATTACGTCCTCAGCAGACTTTATTATAGACAATAGCCCAGCGTTAGTAAAATCAACTTTGCTCATGTGGAACGTGACAATAAATTTGTTGAAAGACTTAGGGAGTGACAGTAGAATGAAATCAGCTTGCATGTCTGCGTCCATGTCAGGTCCTAGGGTTTCCAACTCAGAAAGGTACCCAAACATTTTGAGCACATGTTCTCTGATAGAGGTCCCCTCCTGTATTTTGCAGCAAACAAGTTCTTTCATTATATTATAACATTGTGTGTGGTTTACACCACCGAACATTTCCCTCAGATTTGTCATAATCATGACAAGTGGCCATTTCCACATGTTGCTTCTGCAGCACAATGGACAATGAACAAAGAATGTAACATCTTTCCAGATTATGATCTTCTTCATATTTTTCATTATATTAGATTTCCTCTGGAGTCTTCGAGTCTGTATATAATTTCTTTGACAACACATATCATATGCGTTCAGCTGAAAGAACAAGATCCAAATTTTGGATCCAATCCGAATAATTTGATCCGGTCAGTTGATTGACCTCCAGAAGCCTGTTAAGTGGGTTCATAAACTTCATTTTCTGAAATTAAGAATGCACTATATTAGAATATATAAATAATTATATATTCAATTTAAATTATTTGATTAAGGAATTTTTAATCAAATTAGTCTTGCTTTATCAACTTTGAAAGTCCATTCCCTTAATCACTTTCAAAGCAAGAGATATACTTATCGTTATATCTCAAGCAAGAACTGGGATCTCCTCTTTACCTTTAACACATCCCGATAATATGAGAAACTGTAACTCCAATAAAGAGAAGCGAGAACACATTCCTCTTTGCAAGTCCAACTTGCATTTTCCAATTCGGTCTTTAACATCCGGACCCACTACTCCTAAGGTGATGTTGCTCGTCGTTAATTGAACCAACCGTCAACAGGATTAGAACTCGCTATGCGCAATCTAATATCGCCCCAATAATATGAGGAATTGATATTGGGGTCACTACGCATACGACCTTACTCTTTCGAGAAGTAAAGAGACCGATCCAGATGTGCTTGTATGCAGGAGTTGTAACTTCGGACAGGCGTCTACTACATACAATCCCGAGCGACGGAACCCTTCACCTTAACGGGAGATCATGGATTTTACTTATGTGATCCTCCAGTTCATATTCAAATTATAATTAATTATCAAGAATTACATTCACATAATTAATTCTTCTAAAGGAAATACACATCTATTCGTAATATAGTGTTTACAATTGGATATAATTAACTTAATCATATTAAATCAAATATCAATCCAATTTAATCAACAAACTTGATTTTTACTTGAAAATATGGTACTATCTCAAAGTACGTATTAATTAAATTTTAATAATTAGAAAATACATCATGATTTCTACAATATTATCCCTTCCCTACCTGTTATCATGTCCAGTACCGACGGGAGTGAAACAAACCGCACAGGTGCAACCTGCTACCCCAACGCTCCCCGACCAGACACCATATCTGCCTCGAGTTAGGATAATGTGAAATTGATCATCATGTACTTGAGTTAATAATCAGTTTTTAAACCGAAGTTATACCATATAGTAATAATCAAAACCATTTTAATTATAAAGAAATTTACTAAGCAAATTCCCAAACCTATTCAAGCAACAAGTTTGTTGGAAAAAGTATGATGTAACCAATTTGTAATCTAGATCATATCTAATCAATTATTGGTTAAGGCAATGTCATTTAAGGGAATAATTATCATTCAAATATTTCATAAATATTTATCTATAATTATTCCATGAAATTAACCATTAATTTCACAAGTTTTTTAAATGAAAATCACAAGGTTGTGGATAAAGATTGCAATTCCCAGTAGCGATCCTCACTAATTAAAATTGGCATATCTCATTCATTTTAAATCCAAATCATGCAAAATCAATCACCAGAGTTTGATGATTTGAGTTAAAATAGAAATCATGTGATTAGAATACATTTTCAGACGTTTCAAAAAAGTAATTAACTCTTAATTACATCATGATTCGCTACCCCCGAAACAGTGGATATATGGTCATTAAAAAGATCATAACTAGAGTTATCGGATTTCAAATCACACATACTCAAATCTCACGGTTTCCTCGATTAATGGGGAACATTATCCAAATAGTTTCGTATTTAAACATTTTAAACATGGTCAAAATTTATCACAAAATAGGTCTGCAAAAATTGAAATGCGATAAAACTTTCACGAACCCTAACGAGCCCAAATCTTCTTCGGTTTATGGATCAAATCCAAAACCTCCAACTTAGCTTTGATACCACTTGAAGGATTATGGAAGAATCCTCAAGCATATCACATAAGCGTGATGATCGTATCGAATACGATCAAGAGTGACTAGTCGTACTAGTTGCTTGGTGCAGCGGAATTTAAAAAAAATGATGAAACCACATGATCCAAGAACATTTCTTGGATTGTTTCATCTAACTAAATCAAAGATATAGGAATACCTCTTGGAGTGTTGTTGCGATCGAGCCTCTAAGGGAAGAGACCTCCTGTCTCAAGTCCGATCCATCAGAGGAGACGCTTGCGAGCACAGGGATGAATCGCGTGCTTCTCGCAATTCAAGTTGATGATCCAAGCAATGGATCTCCTGATCTCATCCCACAAGATCGAACGCCTTCTTCACGAGCGACACGTACCAAAGAAGACGGAGAGCCAATAGTCATCGAAGCGGAGCACAATGACAAGGCGACGACGGAGACGAACTTCTCTCTGTGGGAGTGCACGACCACTCAAAGAGAGAAGGAAGAAAGTATGCACGAGTATGAGAGAGAGATGATTTCATGATTGCGTAACTTGTGTAACTCGAAGAGCACAGTACGCCTCTTCTAATATAGAGATTTGGGAGTCCATGGATCCCAATCCATGGACAACATACCATCAATGTATGAGATTGAATTGTGTTTCTTTCAATGGCTAAGATGTTATTGTAAAAAAAACAACATCAAATGATTTAATTTAAATTAATTTGCATTGATAAATCAATAAAATTAATTTGAATTCAAATCACTTTTGACTAGAGAAGAGATAATGAGGAGACCAAACTAATGCTCTAAGAGGGGGGGACGGCTACTCATCTCCACATGGAGATAAGTGGTCGTCCACTGAGTGGATTGGTCAATCTCCTCTAATTATCATGAGATCTCATTATCTCATGATATCTCTTTAATTTACAACAACTCTTGTTGTAAATATTTTTCACAAAATTAATTCATAATTATCTTGTGAAAAATTTCAACCAAGCCATTGAAATGATGTGAATCTCATTCACAACCCAAAACTGAATGTAATTATATTTTCAATTAATCATTCATGTGAATCCAATTCACATTAACAATTAATCAACAGATATAAATCATAAAAGATTCTCTCTCTCTTATATTATAAATCGTATTTATAAGATATATGGATAACTGGATAGTGATATCCACATTATTCATATCCACAATAATTAAATCACATTTAATTACATCGGATAACCATTCTCATGCATTCAGATAATGTGAATCAAATTTATATTTATGATAATTAAATCCACTTAATTATTCATTTCTCAATGCTTAGATATAAGGGATTTTTACACCTATAACCCTGAGTAATTTCGCAATAACATTCATAACCCTCCATAATCGCGAATTACATGAGAAACCTCGGATAGTCACTACGTCTCACACTCATAACCCTCCGTTAGTTTAATATATAAACTCAACCATATGAGTGAGTTAATCTAACCAATCTATGATCTAACGGCTAGGATTAACCAAAATAAAAAAAGAAAGGAAAAAAATAAGACTTACAGGAGGGTTACAGGCGCAGGATTCTTGATGGTGGATATGGGGATAGTGGGAGATGAGAAGGTGGAGACAGGCTTGCAGGCGACGATCAGGATTGTTGTTGGCTGATGCGGACGATGGAAGGACAACTCGTGGGTCGGTGGGGGGAGGGGGGCTCACTGGCGGAGGCAGGCAGGGGCTCGTGGGTGCAGGCGGGCGGGGGGGGAGGGGGTAGGGGCTCGTGGGTGCAAGCTAGCAGGGCACGAACCGCCGGGGTTGCGGGGGAGGGGGGAAACGGGAGGAGGGGGCAGAGGAGAAGCTCGGGAAGGATCGCCTAGGGGGAGGGGGGTTCAATCAGCGGTGGGCTTCGAGAGAGGGGGAGCTTTGATTTCGAGCAGGGGAAGGATTGGCGATGGCGGGGGGGCAGGGCTTTGAGCAGGGGAAGGATTGTCGCGGGGTGGGGATCGTCGGGGAGAGGGGGGCTTGGATCGGCAGTACCATCCCATCTCTATCCAATTTAACTTCCCTTAAACACCTCGATCTCTCAAATAACAGCTTCAATGGGAGTCTCCCTGACGGGCTCGGCTCGTTGTTGCGTCTACAACAACTTAACCTCGGCTGGAATGCTCTTAGTGGCTATATTCATGAAATCTTGACTTTGAGCTGTAACAAGCTTGAGGTTTTAAATCTGGAGCATAACATTCCAAATCTTGTTAGTCTCCTCATGAGCGGCAACCAACTAGAAGGAGCCATCCCCGCGGGGATATCCCGCGTAAAAAATCTTGAATTGATGGACCTTAGCAACAATAAATTTAAGAACTGGGAACCGTACAGCATATGTGGCTCGAGCAAACTCAAGAAATTGAATCAGTGGAAATCAGCTAGTATGTAACGGGACCTCTAGTTGGGATTTCGTTGCTTCTTTGGCCGGCTGCAAGAACTTACAAGAACTGGACCTCTCCAACAACGGGCTCAGAGGACCTTTCCACGCATCCATCGGCAACCTCTCAGCTAAGCTAGACAAGTTAATATTGAGGGATAATAAGATGATTGGAAGCGTATCTAAAGAGATTTGGAATCTCTCAAGTTTGAGTGTCATTGACATTGGAAACACCTCTGTCTCGGGGATAATTCCACCCCCGGCGAAAAATCTTACAAAACTAAAGGAGGTCGGCAGCGCCGGCCATGGGTTTGGGCCTGGGTTCAGCGGGTGGAGGCGGGGGTTCGGGCCTGGGTTCGACGTCGGGGGAGGAGCGGTGGGAGGAGCGGAAGGGCTCATCCAAGAACCTATTGGGAATATAGCTTTAGTGGCATATTTTATAAATGTGACATGGTTGTAAGGGTAAAACTGACAACATGTAACTTTTTCCGTGAGAGTTAACAGATATAATAGATGGCAACTAACACAGGATTATGCCATGTAAGAGTTAAGCATTTTTCGAGGTCCTGGACGTAATTCGCAATTATGCAGGGTTATGAATATTATTGCAAAATTACTCAGGGTTATGGGTGTAAAAATCCCTAGATATAATTCGACTTTGGAATTATTCTTGAACTCTTTCAAGAATAACGCGCTTTCTCCACAGATACTTGGAGATAAGGACAGGGCAATTGTATTGTACCATGTATAGTGACTTGGATATTGAGATTATATCTCAATTCCAGATCTCATGGACCTCTCATAGATGCTTGAATTGATCAAGGCCGTAAATCTAATTCTCTCATTGTATCTGAATCTCATATCAATGTCCAACACTTGGACTAAGATCAGATTACTTCTCTACTGAGAAGAGTCACTAAAATCAAAACTTGTTTCATCACTCCCTCGGAATGGAAGCGTCATAGTTATATAATCGTTTATGATCACATCACCCGCAGATATTCCTAATACATGTACATCCTGCATATTGGAAGGCCTATGATCAACCCGGAGATATAGATCAATTTTACACTGTTATCTTCAGGGTTTGATCATCAAGTTTCTCATTCTTGGTCATTGGGATTTGGTATTGATCATATGCTTTCCAAAAGTATATATCATACTTTCAAATTCTTGTCATGCTTCTGAAGCACGACGACCATGCATGGAATTTGGTCCCAATACCTCATGAGTGAGCTCATGTCTTTCCAGTTCATAAGTGAACGTGCATGATCCCTTTGAGAGATCGTATTACTCATATGCCCTTGCATGCGCACTAGCACGTCGGTGTATAGACCTTGGTTAGGTCATCAACATATTGGTCTTTCAGATGTACATACTCAGACATATAGTAACATATATGTCTCATGTCATAGGATGCGTGCCCATATCGTGACAGTTTACGATATAGGACTTTGGTTGTCTCGATCTCATTAAGTCAACCCTTTGACCTAACTAATCTGACACCTCTAAATCTTTATTCTCATGCAGAGGACCTGCATAAAGAGATCGGTCAGTTATCAGCCTAATGAGAAAGGATTGCCATCTCTTACTCATGTTGGAGATCATCTCTTAACAATCATTTGATGGCGCTTGATGAGTCCTCAATCTAACTCCTTAAATATTCACTCAAACACCAGCCTTTATGATTCTATTACTGAATCAACAGCTGTATGATTATTAAGATGGCCATGGTACATAACCATAATTGTACAGAGGGGCCTTATAGTGCATTCATTCATTTAATCTCAGAAAGGAAGTGAAAAAGAATCAATTGAAGGATATGGAATAATCCTCAAGCGCGTCACAGAAGAGTGAGCCTCGTATCGAATACGATGAAGAATGACTAGTCGTACTAGTTGTTCTATGCAAATATAGTGGGATGATCGTAATGCCTTCAAGCATAGCAGCAAATGCATGTAATATAATAATATAATGATATGAAGGTGAGATGTAATTACTCCCAAAATAGCACACATCTTTGATGCTTTTTATAATAGCAGGAAGGGTGTGAAGCAATAGCATGAATAAAAGGCATGGCAACATCACTCTAAAAAACAACACAATTCCATCGATAATGAAAAATATTAAAATAAGATGGCTAGCGAAGAACACAACAATGAAAGAAGACAATAATGGAAGTATGTACAAATATGATACCTCACACTATCTTCCATTCTGCCCTACGAACATCACCCTCTCGACATCCAAGCAATCCACTTCCTTCCAATCATGTCATAAGATAATCACTACTGTCACCACCACAGCCAAAAACATAACCTTCCAATGTCTCCTGCCGTTGTCCTCGGCCTAAGCCATCACCACCATCAAAGTCACCATCAAATCCACGACCAAAGCCATCACCAAGGCCAGCGCCCCTGCCATCAATGCCATCAGTGTCATCCCCCACTATAGCACTATGTTGTTGCCCTAGATCTCCGCGAGAACGATCACCACCTCCTTCGCTGCTAACAACATACCCTATCCCCTCCCTACGCCAGTTTCCTCGATTTTTGCCGCGATCAGAGTCACCACCATGAACACCGCTAGTGCCACCAACGCCGGCGACGGGACTAATAAGCGACCCAGTGATCCCTGCACCTTTCTTTGATTTTATGAGGAAGGAATCGAGATCAAAAAAGGGAGATGCATTGGTATGGAAAGAGGGAGCGTAATATTTGTCCACCGATGACATGTATCGTTTACATTGCATCCTATGAGCACGTTGTTCCTATCCATGAAGATACATTAGTAATGATCAGCACGTGGCATTTCTCATCAAGCTGCGTGACATCTCTCGGTGCCTTCGGTGAATGCAGGAAGCAATGACAGCCGTGTACCATCTCTCGTTGAGTTGTGTGGCATCTCGATGCCTCCAGTAGACACAAATTAAAGATTCATAAAACAATTCGTAATTTTAAAAATCGACGAACAGTGCCCATGGAGATAGGTGATGAACAGTGCCTACTCCACTGGCTTTCATATATTGTAAGATGAACATCTACGAATAAGAAATATAAAAATTAGCATACATATAATTTGTTAGGAAGCTCGCAAGTCAACTTGAACTCGATGAGTTTTGCAGTTTATCAAGTCCGAGCTCAAGCTTGAGTCCACGTCGGTGTTGACATGACTCCTTCAACCCGATAAGCATCCCTAAGCTCGACCTTTGAGATGGATGTTGGGATTTCAGTTGTTGACAAACAAATGCAGGAGCAAGGATATTTTATTGACGAGCCTCTATGGAAAATGGTAAATCAAACTCACTAATAGGCACTCACAGCCTTGGCGTGAGCATGGGGGTCTATACGAAACACAACTGACCAGAAGAAGAGAAGTAAATAGATGGCAGAGTTGGAGAGGGTCCAGAGATGGTGAGGGCACAACCGTGACAAGGGAAGATGTATTATGTGAAAGGGGCGTAAGAAGCTTTAGGCACCGGTTTACCAACTGATCAGAGAGGATCGTCTACTGTGAAATCTCATGGTATAAAGCAGGTAGTCGATCCCCAATCAGGGCCGTCCATCTCTCATCCAATGGATACCCTGCATTACAGCAAGGGAATTCACAGTAGAGGATCCGCTTCCACCAGTGGGTCGTGACAAGTGGGTCGGATTCTATGATGTACAGCAGAGTGCTGTAACAGCTAAGAGCCGACAAAAAAGGTCCAAAGTATCTTTGAAATGTTAAAAAACAAACAGAGAGAGGCGCTCTCACGTTTTAGAAACAGGCGGAGCACTATCCTTTCTCTCGACTACAAGAGAGGCTTCTTATAAAAGGGATGTACATGATGATCTCCCCAGCGTATCCTTCATCACGCCTCTGGGACGAGAACCCTTAACCGATAAGATGGCATTTGTTCCACGAGCAATTCTCACCTTCTCCCTCTTCCTCGCCCTTCTTGCTTCCACCGTCGTTTCTACCCATCACTCCCCACCTCCCCCAGCACCCACTAACGGCTCTGCTTCACCTGCCCCGAGCTCCATTGCAAGCCCTCCCAAAGGCGTCGAAGCTCCACCATATAAGTCAGGTGGACCCGCTTCTGCTCCGCCACCACACCATGATGCTGCTCCGCGCTTGGGGGTGAGTGTTGGGCTGGTGGTATTCGCCGGTGCAGCTGCACTCATAGTATAGAGAAGTTGCAGGTGCTCGCGGAGTTGGTTCATTGTGCCCGTCAGTTTATGGTGCTTGCATATTCAGTGATGCGGACCTTACTGCGTGCTTGTCATGTTCTGATCAATGCCTTTTTTTTTTGTTGCTTTTTTCTCCCGCTTTGATTCATCTGTGACTATGAAGGGTTTGTTCAATGCTTCTTAATTTCCTATGTTTCTTTCCAGTTGGCGGAGGAGAAGGTGGATGTGCACTTTTAGCTAATGTGGTGTTCGAATACAGCAATATATATGTTTCCAGACTTCTGTTTTGATTTTAATTAGGAAGTAATTTTGATTTTGAACAACCAGCGAAATAGTTGCGATTTTGATTTTGAATACGTGACTTGCCTGTTCAAGAGGACATGATCAGCGCAACTGGAAATCGACATCAAGAAAAACTGCAATCTGTCGACCAAGCTTGAGTTATCAAATCCGATTCCATTTAGCTACATATGTTCCGAAATTTTGTCCCAGGGATTTGTTGGGACATGACCCGTTATTGTCTTTGCTCGGATGCCATATACAAATGTAGATGCATGTGCGTAATGAACCAACACCATAAAAGCACGTATAGAAAAGAGAACTAGATATGACGATAGTCGGCCACCTCTTGTGTCCATCGGGAGAAGAAAAACACTAAGATGTACAACAAGTATACCTCTCATCATTCCCTCTCTCTCTCCCACTCTTTTTTCTCTTGTGGTATTCCTTCTTGTTATGGAGTAGAGGCAATGCCTCGATCCCCTCTATATGTAGTCCAATTATAACCCCATAGTCATATTCTCATCAGCACTATAAATAGAATACACTCAACTACTATTAGAATTATGAGTCACATCACATTAGAATTCCTAATCCTAATATGACACCGATCCTAACAAGTCCTCCCTTGAGTTGAATTCCATCACGATCTCTTCATCGTCTTGAGTCTACCATGTGTCATCATCATTATCATCTACATGTCTCGTTAGCAGGAACTCACTGCCTCTGAGTGAAGCATCTGTCACTGGGTACCCTCAATGTGAACCCTCCCGAGCACGCTCACACAACTTAGTATTGTGCCTCCTGACGTAACACCACATATCTCTCATGACTAGAGATTATGTCGTCATCTTCTTGTAAAGAGAATAGCGCTCGCTTATTCTTGTTGTGCATTTCTGCAACAATGATGCGAATAACTTGCCGCTCTCTCATCATACTACTCATCCTAGGAATAACTAGAGCTCTGTCGCCTATCACGACCCTTCCCTCGAATCTATAAACCTCATTTGACATCCTCATTCCACACATTACCACGTGTGCTCCCTTAATCGCTCTGAGAACTCTACTTTCAATGGTTAATCGATATCCTCGTAACTTGGTCATTCCCAGTGAAATCAGATTCTTCTTAATAGTGTGAGAATGTGTCTGACACCTGTCAGGGTTCGTACTGCTCTATCAAACATGCGAAATTATACTAATCCAATCCCCTTGAAGTGGTGAACATCTTCATCTCTCATCTTGACAGTGCCACATTACATGCCTGATATGTATCGAACTGCTCCCTAGATGATCACACATGATATGAACATGTCAAGTCCAGAAACCCTCTTAAATCTGCCTTCATCTCCCTAGAGAACGCTAGCAAGTCTCCCTCGTAGACTACAGTGGAATCCTCTTGGTCAGCTTTAGAATCATCAATTTTCTTCTTTTCTTTCTCCTTCTCACATTTCGTTCAATCGGCTATTTTGTGACCCTTCTTGTCACAATAGATGCATCTAATTGGAACTCATGACTTGAATCGACCTCTGAATCATGTCTCTCTTTATCTTGAACGTCTATCCTCAGTTGTCAGCACATAACCTTCATCACTCGTTGCCTCATCTGTCGACCTCCGTCCAGACTCATTCATAAGCAGTGAAGCAACTATCTCGTCCAATGTGATGGTCTCCTTGCCATAGAGTAATCTCCTCACAATATGATTGCAGGAAGATGGAAGAGAACTTAGCAAGATGAGTGCCTTATCCTCCTTCCTGAAGAGAGATTCTCCTTATTCTTCTCTTCAATTGTGAGCATGTCTATCAGAATCTTGTTGAATTCATCCAAGTGTACCTCGAGCTTTGTTCCGTCGGGCGTGATTAGACCATAAAGCTTATTCTTCGTCAATAATCGATTTGTCAGAGATTTGGACTCGTATCATCCCCGAGCTTCATCCAGAGCTCTATTAAATCCTCCAAGCCGATGACTTCACGAAGAATATTGTCAGACAAGAAGAGTTATATTGTATTGTTCGGAGATCCCTCATCTCTTTCCACTCTTCCTCTTTCATCTTCGCTGGCTTCTTTTCTTGATCCCGTAGAGCTTTCGCAAGTCCTTCTCCTATGAGTATAATCTTCACCCATTGTTGCTATAAAATATAGTCATTCTTTCTGTTTACGGATTTCATGGAGAATGATGCATCCCTCGATGTGAACTTTGTCATCCGATTTGTTATCGTACCTCCTTGTACGATCTTAAAAATTAGAGAACAACCCTTCTGATCCAAACCATCCAACTCATCCAGAGCATGCGAAAACCCCTATCTTGACTCATGGATCACCTCACTCGGACTCCGGATGCTCTCAATCTCAACATTTCAATATAACCATTGTGTTCTTCACAACGTCTGAAGAAGGTGCACATGTTGTGTGACGTCATCTCCTTGACATCAAACCATTATCCGATCCACCATGTCACATCCCTTAGTATCATCGAACCAGGCTTTGATATTGGTTGTTGGGACATGAGCTGGTATCATCTTCGCTCAGATACCGGTTGTTGGGAATCAAACACCATATGTACAGATGTGGATGCACAATCACCCACCACCACAAAAGCATGTGAAGAAATGAGAACTGGATGTGATGATGGTCGGTCACCTCTCCCGACCGTGGGAGAAGAAAATCACTAAGATGTAGAATGAGTACAACTCTCACTGCTCTCTCTCTCTCTTCTCACCCACTCTTTTTTCTATTATTTTTTGATGTGGTGTGGAGGCAATACCTCCATCCCCTCTATGTGTAGCCCTAGTACAACTTAATAGTCATATTTCCACCAAGATTATATAATAGAATACAACTCAATTGCTATTAGGATTAAAAGTCACATCCTATTAGGATTCCTACTCCTAATATGACCCTAGTCCTAGCAGGATTATCTATACATTTGTATAAATTATGTGTCGAGTTGTCGGCCTAAAATGATTGCTCTTGGAGACCCTGTGTATGCTATTGAGCATTAAGAATCAAAGTTCAGCTCCATCAATATTGATGCTACGAAGCCAGATCAACATACTATTATTCCAAGCTTTTAATAACTTTGCCTAGGTAATATTCGATTAAAAAATACTTTAATAAAATGGAGCTGTAATAATGACTAATTAGATAAATTAGTGTTATATCTTCCCATGATAAATTTATAGCAATGGATATTCGCTACAACAAAACCAGCCTATATATAATGACTTTTTTAAAAAAATTAAGTCACTATATAGTCTGTTGTTACCTATATATAGCGATGGTATTATTTGAAATTAGCGATGAATGTCATGTACATTGTTATATCATGAGCGATGATTCATACAACAATGTATATTCGTCATTATTTTTCAAAATTTTAGTCAATTCTCGTTTAATTAAAAAATTAGTAATGATTAACTAAAATTTTGAAAAATAACAACGGATAAGCTTTGTTATATGTACCGCCACTAATGATATAGAACCAGATATGACATTTATCATTAATTTCAAATATAAGATATACTTTAATGAATAATGATATAGCACCAGATATGACATTTATCATTAATTTCAAATATAAGATATACTTTAATGAATAATAGCATTTACAATGAATAATAGCACGTTGCTATATATCTAAGACGGACAGCATGACGACGGATTTTAAAAAAAATACAATAAAACATTTTGTTTCAATTAGTTGAACTCACAACAAAATTTCGTATTAATTGATCTAATTCTATCCACAAGTCATATAACATTGATTGCCTATCTTGCGAAATTAACTGATGATTAATACAAATTTTAGTACAAATGGATAGATAATAATAATAGGAACCTTGTGAAATGAATGTTAATAGATAGTAATTTTGTAATGAATAATGTTTGTTGTTATATACTTTATATTAAATTTTATATAATAAATTATTCGTTGCAGCAGACAAATTTTATTATTATGAAAACCAAACTTTTCGACCTGATCCACTATCCCCAAGTTATAGTCTTAAGGCTAGCATATAATTTTTGAAAATACTCAGCACTTAGATAAAAAGACAACATGGCAGCTTACAAAACTACAAGCAAATTGTCGGCCCAAAAAGAGGTGATATTTGACCCCAAAAAGAAAAATTTTGATGGAACTAACTCGGTGTGTATAATATAAATGCATATGCATATGTATATGTATAATATAAATGTATGTATTTATGTATAACATGTATATATAAAGGGTTTAATGAGGCTGCCCATTGGCTGCCCCCGCCTTTTATTTCAGCGGATTTTTTCGGTTTTTTCGGAAATAATTTCATCATTATATCCTTCTAAATTCCAACTTTATCAGAAACTTACTCATATGCCCTCCATCTAGAAAAGATAATTTTAGCGGTCTTACAATTATTGTAATCAACTTGTTCTGGATGGAGTATATAGGAGTCTCTATTTCTGACAAAATTGGAATGACATATTAGAAGGATACATTGATGAAAATACATGACAGTATTTTCCAAAAAATGAAAAATTTTGCAGAAATTAGGATTGAGGGCAGCCACAATAAACCCATATATATAGGGGTATACCTTTTATACATATATATGTAGATGTGAATCTATGTATAATATGTCACTACAACAACTTATATCTTTATTTTATATCCACCGTTGATTTCATTGCTAAATACATACAGTGACAATTATTATCCGCTAAATAAATTTTCCTATTAGAAATAAGTGACAAGAATGATAACCATTGCTATATCATTAGCAACATTCTATATAGCAACGCTTATCTATTGCTATTATTCAAAATTGACTTAATCTTTGCTAAGTTTTAAACTAAAAATTAGCGACGATTAGCTCAAATTTTGAAAAATAGCAACAGATAAACACTGGCAACATATAGAAACAGATTCGATTTTCTTCACTAATTTTTAATATAAAAAATAATTTAACAATAGATAAAATGCCTCACTACATATTTAACAACGGGTCATTTAGTGGCGAATTTAAAATTAATGTCATTATAGATCTTATTGAATCCAAAACTAAGCATGTACAATATAAGGGAAAATGTCCAAAATATTTTTAAGTCTAGAAGGAACCCACATTATTTCAACTTATGTATGTGAGCATGAGTGCCAGTGCATTGGAACATACTACAGCACCTAGGTGGTGAAGAGTCATGGAGGTGTCAAATTAACCTCCCCATGTGAACTCTCAGTTGGGGAAGATTAGTCTTCTATATTGTCAATCACTTTCATCAATTGAGGCCATTGGGTGTTTTCAATGGATGCAGATCGTCTGCAGTGATTTCCCCTGTTGTAACGCAGGGGGTCCGTCGGATGCGAGATGAGCGGTCCTGATAGGGGGTCAGGGATAGTGGGTCTCCTATCATGATCGCCCATCACGCATCCACAGATCCCCTACGTTACTGCAGGTGTAAATCACGGCAGATGATCCTCTGCAGTACTGCAAAGGCCGGTTGTAATGAGGTGCATGTTCCGAGCCGTTCGATCGAGATCGAGCCGAAATCCAGGGTTTTTTAGCCCTTAACGTGTGAACCGCTCGATCTCGATCTAGCGGCTCGGAACATGCACCTCATTACAGCCGGCCTCTGCAGTACCGAGGATCGGTGCTCCCGCTTTAGGGCCTTATAGCCAAGCTCCGTCAAGCCTGAGGAAGTATCTGCACGCCTCCATTGCCTTTTTTGGAAGGTCTAACATCTATATTGTCCCTTTATGTCTTGCCCCCCCCCCCCCCCCCAATATGTCTATTGCCTACATGGTCCCTTTGCATGGACCCTCATAAGTTGGGATTCAAAAGAACAAAAATTGAGGGGAAGACCTACTTCCATGAAGATAAGGACGCAGATCCTATGTAGTATTGCGAGTCTGCTGTACTTTGTGTACATCGTCGGAGTCGCTCGATCTTGATGGAGCGGTTGGCATAAATTTTCATGGTAGGGCTCACAAAAAAGGTGAAAATTCTTGCGAACCGCTCGATCAAGATCGAGCGGCTCCGGTGATCCACAAAAAGTGCAGTCATAAGAGCAGCCATGTACAGACGAATCCCCTTTTTAGAGAATTCTTGAGCTCATAAGTTGTGCCTCCACTCAAGCTCTGCGAAATTTGTTTTAATATAAGTATGCGATTAACATAAAAATTTGATAGACTCGTGTAACAAAATATATACTTTCAATCTATACGGCTGGATATACTTCACTGAGCTTTTATTCCAGATACTAAATTCGACAGACTTCCTTCCCGTGTAGAATATATGGTTAGCCAAAATGGCCCAGTCGTAAACTGTTCGGAAACCATCACCGAATTATCAAGAAAAAAGCCGAACTTCGAACAATAATTTTCGTTCATATGAACCCCCAGAAGAACAGAGAGAACTGAAACACCACCAATCTGACCACTACCATATGTTCAAACTGTCCGAACACCCACAAATATAAATTAATGATAAGCAGCCAACCATGTCCTTCAATTCTCTATACCCAACAGAATCCCCACAATTAAGCGAGCAACAGAAAATCTCAGCTGATCACCGGACAGCCATCGACGTGAACGGCCTCCTTGGACGTCGGGCACGACGCCAACGGGCAGCCGTCGGGCTCGTTACCCCACCAGGTGATCCCCACTCCCTTGCTCTGCAGCGTGAAGTAGAGAAGCACGCCCATGAACCCCACGCCGGCCTCCATCGCCCCGGAGAGCACGTAGTTGTGCCGCTTCCACCACTCCGGGTATCGGCGCAGCACTATGTAACCGGAGATGAAGGCCATCGCGAGCCATGTGGTGTAGTTCACAGCGGAGGCCGGGGGCATCATCGCTGTTGCACTGAGGAGGAGCGGCATGTTGATGAGGCGGATCCAGTTCTTGTGGGGGAAGAGGCGGTGGAAGAAGTAGACAATGCAGGGAGCGATGGCGCCGGCGAGGAAGTACCAGTTCACGGCGTTGTAGTTGCCGAGGTTGCCGAAGATGCGGCGGGGGCCAACGAGCCCCCAGATGACGGAGGCGTCGTAGAAGGTTCGGTCGGAGGGGCACGTCCACTGGTTCCCCGGTTTCAGCTCGCAGATGTCCGGCACGGTCTCCAGGAGCCACCACCCCGTCACTAGGTATACCAGCACCGCTATCACCGTTCCCACCATCTATGTCACATAAGCATGCAAGCACGCGTTGTTAATTTAACTTACGACTATAATTAAGTGCAATGATGTGTAATCGAGAAGCAATTTGGGAAATTTTCAAATACCTGAGCCGTGAACATTGCTCTTGGAGGGATCTTCATGTAGTGTCCAAGCTTGAAATCAGCAAGGAATGTCAGCGCCTGCACCATGCTAATGTACCCATACACTTTGAACAGTACATTCGCCACTGGTCGTCCGGGGTACATGTACCCTATGATGTACTCCGTTATGATATTCAAGCCAGGAGTCTGAAATCATATTACTGGCAACGATTACAAACGAATGATTATTACTGCATAAATCTTAATGAAGACGTCGTGATACCTGGTTAGTTGTTGCACTAATGATACCAATGGGAAGAGTGAAGAAGAGCGCGATGAGGCAAGCGAGGACGACGCCCCAGATAGGCAGCTGGAGGGTGTCCTTGTAGAAGTGGCACGCGAGGAACGCGACGGCGAGGTTGATGGCGAGGATGAGCAGGAACCACCATTCAGGAACCTGCTTGTACTTGCTCATGAGCTTGGTGTGGATATCGACCTTCTGCTTGGAGATGGCGGAGCGGGTCATGGCCATGATGTCGTGGCCGTGGAAGAGGGCGACATGGACGACGGTGGCGGTGAGAGTGGCGAAGCCGGTGCCGTAGGTCATGGCGAAGAAGGTGCTGAGATAGACGGGGCCCTTCTTCTCGTAAGTGGGGAGGTCGAGCTCGAACCTGTCGTTGACGATGGACTCGATCTTGTAGTGGGCGCCGGTGGAGTTGAAGAGAAGGGCGGAGTAGATGGGGAAGTTCTTGGCCTTGAAGATGTCGAGCCAGTAGGAGACGGGGACGATGAAGTACATGATGAGGACGTAGCCGGCGAGGATGTTGGCGGAGGCGAACCAGGGGCTGGCGAGGGGGCTGCCGAGGTAGGAGCTGGCGGTGGCCCAGTCGAGGGCGATGCTGCCGACGCCGAGGCCGCTGGCGCTGGAGCCGATCTGCTGGGCGAGGGTGGACTTGGGGAGGGCCCAGCAGACGAAGGAGAGGGAGGTGAGCATGGTGAAGAGGTAGCCCGGGAAGACGTAGTAGGCGAAGCTGGCCATGAGGACCACCAGGAAGAACTGGTTCCTGGAGAGGGAACCCTTTGGCCTCCTCGCCTTCTCGTGTAGGGCACTGCGCATTCACACCCATTTGTTTAATCATTCATCTTACTCTTCTGTTTTCTTTGCAAACACAACTGACAGGAATATATAATTCTCTCATGTGCATTTGTACAAAAATGGTAGAAGAGATGGGGCATGATCTTTGTCCTTCATCTCGACTTCCACGTTCTACATATCTATGATTATAGCTGTAAAAATGTCAAGATGGGATGTGATAATCACACCTTGATTGATGTAGGCAAGGTACAAAATATGGATATTGATATCGTATTGGTTTGCTCAGAAAATAATAACCACGGATATATTGGCGATAAATGCAGAAATCTCAAAAATGACTCAAATATGTACGAATGAGTTGTATTTAGCACACCAATATACATTATATCGCTCATATTGATGGTTGTCAATGCTAATAGTTAATTGTTGAGATATGTTATGGACATGTGATTGTAACTTGATCAACACTAGATTTATTTCATCTCTATTGTCAAAAGTGGTGAAGTCCACCAATTGAAGAACCATCGTATGTACTCCCTTGTCGCACAATATCGTACCATATGGGGATACTATCATTGATATATATATATATATATATATATATATCGATAAAATATCAACGATATCAATCGATATCCAAGAAATTTTGTACGAAAACCAATCATTTGCTAGAGATATGGTGATATGTTGCCAATATCTCGCGAGATATCCTGTAAAATGATGTGTGTGTGTGTGTGAATTTTGATATCCACATCTCGTCGATACCGTCGATATATCGTGATATCTTAAACCATGGTAGCAGATCTTTATGTGTCCTCTCTCTTTTCTTTTCTTTTTTTGAGAATCCGTGTGAAAAATCCAACCTTATAGATTCAATTCATGAATATTTTTCTACTCATCTACCAAATTATCATCGAAATCCGATATTTATAGCTTTTTATCTTAAAGGTCAACGATTTAGTCAATTTTGAAATGGCTTCTTTAAGCCCATGAGCACTTGATTTTCTTTGATCTTTAAGATAAAATAGATACAAATATTGGATATTGAAGCTGATGTTTTGACAGGGTTTAGCTTACGATGTGTTTGGAAGCCCATGGCTAAATGAGTATTTCACATAGAGCCGACAAAGGATTTCATTAATACCTGACCATTTTGATTCTTTGGAACAACCCGATGAATTTAGTAAATTCTCCATCTTGAACATTATCAATCATCCGTATATATAGATTATCCAATGGATTTGATAACATTTTGTTATCCAATGGATTTGATACCATTTTGTTGGAGTAGCTCTCGGTATAATGAACAAAATACGGAAACAATCGCAACGGGACAAAGACGTTTTCTTGAACAGCAACGTTTTTCTCCATAAAAGGTATGTCAGTCGTATATAATTCACAAATGGAAGTTGAAAGGAAAGAGAACATGAAATTTATTTGGGAATTCGAATAAATACGAGCCACCGGCATTAAATTATCACAGTTGCATTTGTTTATTTCCAACTAATTAATAAATGACGTACCTATTTGCAAAAGGTATGAAAAGTCAAAACATACTGTTGCAATGCCTGTCATATTTAGAAGAAGAAAAGCCCGTATACGACACAAAAAATAATTGCAACAGCGACATGGGTATATGAATTTAAAAGGACAAACTCAATCATACGTTTGCTTCCCTCACTGAAGAAAATTAAATCATTGGTTCCAAAAATATTAACCCTTGACCGGATTTGGTCGGTCCAAATGTCTAAATACCACTTATCATGTATAAGTCTGAATAGTGACATTATCACTAGTCAGACTAGTTTAAACCATGGTATCAGTATCGGCATCGATATTGGTACTGTGTCAATATGATATATCGATGATATATCGTCGATATTGAACCGATTTTATGAAGAAAATAGCCTGCCGAGACTAATTATCTACTATATTAGCGATATATCGATCACCTGTAGATACCAACATATCGTCGATATATATCGCAATATGGCCTTCCATGGTTTAAACCACCGATTAAGGGAGCGGGTTGTCTGTTGTAGTACATCAGATGCAGTAATGCGGAAGGTCGTCCGATAGGGATCAGACGGCCCTCATATGGGGCTGAGAATAGTTAGTCCCCTATGAGAGCTGTCCGATCCCCATCAGATGGCCTTCTGCATTACCGCACCTGCTGTGGTACAGCAAACGATCCACGCTCACCGATTAAACCTAATCGGACTAGGACCGATGAAATATCCATGAGATGTCGGAAGTATTTTCGAAATCTTCCTCGACGCGTTTAACAGTTGGAACGTGTTACATTCCTTCCAAATATGAGATCCACGAACCTAAAATTATCGATGCCCGGAATCTTTCCAACCGGGATCTGCACGTGATTGCACAGTTGCACTTGTGGAAATCACACCGAAGACATCGGTGCAAATCATAATAAATTCGAGGCAATTATACGCCGTAGTATTCGCGAGGACAGACGGGATTCCGATTGATTGCAAAATGGCACCAACCAAATTACAGATCCCACGACTAAAGTCCTCGAGTCAACGCAGTTGAAAGGTCATGAAGCATTTGAGCCCACACGGAAACACGGGGGGGGGGGGCGCTCTTGGAGTGTGTTAGTCAAAGTTAGGTCCAATCCTACCAATGCAAATGAATATGTGATGACAAGCAATATGATGTGCCAGTGAGCCTATAGGTCGCATGGTCAACATGGCAGGATGGACTGTCCACTTCCTTCTATTATTTATAATATAAACTTGTGCTTTATACCATGAACCAGTCCACCGTCCCATGGATAATTAGGAGGAACACGCAAGGAGACAAGAGGCAAAGATTTCAATCCATCTAGTACAGAAGATTGATGTTTGGAGATTCTCAAAAGGATACCATGTCACGATTTTCAAAATCCCCGGCCCTCGATCCCAAAAAATTTGAATATTTTTTGCAGGGAAGAAGAAAAGGACTGAATGTTGCTCAGTTTCTCTGTTTTGCATGCAAAAGATTTGGTGAAGAAATGCCTTAGAAATTCCAACGAGCAGAAAACAAAAGCAAGCACAGTACCACAGTGTTGAAAAATAACGTGAACCCATAAAAATCTGATGTTGATATGTTATAGAGAATGCAAACAGTAGAATAACAATGAAACCTTTGGCATACGATGGCAGGAAGAATTGTAGTATATACGTACCCAAACAGAGAGACCTGTACGAGGTTGCCCGGCCACCACATCTCCCCCGGCAGCACCAAGTACTTTCGGAAGATTCCGGCCCACCCGAACCCTAACACCTGCTCATGCATATGCGATGATTTTCACATATCTATCGACTCGTGAAATTCGAACAACCATGTATTTCGATCCTCACCTGCGTCGTGATCTGGATGATGAAGGAGACGAAGAAGCCAATCTCCTTCTTGTAGAAGGCCTTGACGGCAGTGACAATGTGCATGCCGTAGACGTTCCCGGCGCCGGAGTTGGCGAAGATGGTGATGAGGACGTGCTCCTTGATGTTGAAGGGACCCGGGTTGAGGGAGAACTCGAAGCGGGTGCCCTTGAGGAATTTGGTGGTTGGGAGGGTCCTCGCCATGAGGTGGCCGATGGGTACCACGGCGATCTGGGCGGCGATGGAGGAGATGGTGAGAGGGGAGCTGCGGTAGAAGAAGAACTGGTTGAGGAAGGAGAGGATGATGCAGGAGAGAGTCCCGAGGACCCACATCCGGAAGGTGTAGACGGGGAGGGAGGGGTCGTCGGTGGTGGGCACGGTCATGGCCACCTGAGGTACGGGAGAGATCTCCTCATCCTCCTCCATTGTTCCCTCCGGCGGAGGCGACATAGGTGGTCGCTCCGCCATGGACGACTGTTACTACTACTCCTTGGTGGTGGTGGTGGTGGAAATGGGAAAGGTAAATGTGGGCTTTAAGGATGGTGTGCTTGTGGTCATAAGGAGAAGGGGAGGAGCGGATATGGAAGGGAGCCGAGAAGAGTGGGGATGATGAGACGGCGCCAGTGTTATTATTAGTATTATGAAGGGCATTTTTTATTGGAATGGAGTTGTAATGCTAATATATGTACGCTTGAATTTCTCCTTCCACATCAACCACCACAAGCCAACGGGAATGGATCGTCTGCTACAATGGAGAGCCAGCAGTGCAGTACCCATTTGAGCCGCTCGATCTTGATCGAGCGATTCACGTGATTTTGTACTTTTTGTGGATCCGTACTATGCATAATCGCGTGAACCGCTCGATCAAGATCGAGTGGCTCAAATGGGTACTGCAAGGTCTGCTTTGCAGCAGACGATCCATTTCCTAAGCCAACTTGGACGAGCGAAAGGCCTTAAGCATGGCGAAAAGGTATCCAATTGCATTGATATCCAATGGATAGTGTAAAAGGAACGAATACTCTGCTGTAAATGGAGCCGATGTTGTCATTCAGGTGATCCTTCCGATGAGAATCGGATGACCTGCAGAGGGGGTTGGGGATAATGGGCTCGCATCTCGAGGTCGTCCATTCGTGATCGGACAACTCGACCATTTACAGCATGGTCTGCAGCACATAAGGGTGCAAACGGTTACGAATATATCTGTATCCGATCCGTCACCATATATGTTTTGTACAAATTTTGACATCTGTATCCGTATCTGTTTTAAATGGATACGGATATGGATATCGTTTTAATATCCACAAACATCTATATCTGTATCCGTATATCCGTTTTCGTATGTAAATATAGCCATAGATTTCTTTACAAACACATTTAGTAAATTTATATCATGTGTTTTCCATCCAATTCGTATATATTTAAGTCGAATCTATATAGTATTTCTAACATTACTCATATGCGATCAGTATCCGTTTTACATCCGTATCCGTTTTTTAAGGATATGGTAAGATAATTTTAATATCCATCAATATCTGCATTCGCATCCGTATTTGTATTCAAAAATAGATAAGGATACTGTAATACATATATCTGTATCCGTCCGTTTGCATCCCTAGTTGCACAGCAGATGGTCCTTTCTATAGTGTAAAAGGGCAATCACGAGTCGAAGAGCGAGATAATCCTCCTATTCCGGTAAGAGATCATATCAGTTTAATGCAACATTTAGCGAAAGAAATGCATTAGATCAGTGATTTCGTCATTGAGACTATATGCAACCCTAGATGGCAAAGTTCTATGCTAGTTATTTCGGGATCGTAGATTACCCATCTCATGTGGTTGCCTTTTTCTTCGAGGCTCACTAGCTTTAAGTGTTGGAGCAAGCTAGTTAGATGGATGGGGGCAAAAAGTTGATTATGTTTTCATCCCTAATATAAAATGTTTGTTCATGATAACTTGTGTACTAATCTTCAGGATCTCGTTCGCACCATGTTATGGATTTCCAAAATGGGAGTCACTCTTGAGTAAGAACGATTGATAGGTTTTGTTGATTGAACTAATTGATCAATTTCTATCTCAGTTTTTATTGATTGATCAATCAATTATATATAGTTTCTAACAATTAGCTTTTGTTACTATTCATTTGGTTTGATCATGTGTTTTGATCGGACCGATCACATTGCAAATTAAAGCCTCCAACTGTCAGCAACATTACAGATCACTATTATCAACCTAATTGATATGTACTATTCTGACTAGTTGACTTTTTAGATTGATCGATCAACTTCTGTTTTTCAACAATGATTTGAATATTGATGTTATTCAGAGTATTAATGGTTACATTGGACCCCAACAGCTACATTGACCCTATAATGTCTATGCTCTTTCTACATAAATCGTAAGACATGTTATTTTCTCAAAATGCATTTTAAGCATCGCTCATATTCACTATTGTTGATAAGATCATTTTGCATTCTACACTTTGAGAGTAGACTACTATACTTTCGAACCACCGCATCTTAGCTCTCCTCAAGCCTTAATTATCATTCAAGCATCAATCTCTCTATGACTCGTTAGAGAAATATTTCCCATGAAATTCAACTCCAACAGAAACCATTATCTCTATAAATCTTGTCATTACTTGAGTTTTGATCTATATTGCTACTATGCCCATTATTGTTGCATATGCATAGCATATAAGATGTGTGTCTTGCTTAGAAGAAAGATATTTGTATCCTTTTTTCTTTTAACATCTGTGTTGCGGAAAAATTGGTGTTTGATCCAAGTTGTGCAGATTGCATGGAGTTTGATCGGAGATTGCAAGCTGTTGGTGTTTGCTCTAAGAAAGCAACAACTTTGGTGTTTGATCCAAAGTTTAAGTTTTTGGTTGTTGATCCAGAGCAATGTATTACTTAACACAATTTTGGCGTGTGATCCAAACTTCTATAAGCCTTTGGTGTGTGATCCAAAGCATCTGTAAAAATAGTTAAGTTTCCATGGCAAATTATGTGATATAATGATTGGTTGATTGGCATAGCTTAACAAGAATCCTTAGTCAAGTATTTTGATCGTGATTTTCATCCAGTTGGGTTTCCACATACACATTGTTGTGCAAATAGTTTCTTATCTGGTTTAATTTTTGTCCATTTGTGCTTGTTATTTTAACTATTACTTTATACGATCATAAATTGCTAAAACTATTGTCCATTGTCTTGTAATACTATCATGATCATACATGTATTCATAGGGAAATCTTTTGTTAGTTTGTGTAAATGTGTGTCACTGCTGGAAACTTAACAAATTTAAACAAGAATCTTGTGATTTTCATTAAATTAATTCATAGAAATTAATGGTTAACCTTATAGAATAATTACTTGTTAAATATTTATGAAATTTTTAATAAAGATAATTATTTTGAATGACCATAACCAACATGATAAGATAATTGATCTTGATCGATTTGATTATGATGAACTTTCCAACAAACATTGGTACTTGAATACAATTGGGGATTTGTTTAGCAAATATCCTTATAATACTAATCAAAATGGTTTTGATAAATATATATGGTATAACTTTAGCTGAAATACCGAACATCATCTTAAATACAATATGATCAATTCACATTATCCTGACTTGAGACGGATATGGTATCTAGTCGGGGATCGTTGGGGTAGCAAGTTACTCCATGTGCGGTCTTTCCCACATTTGTGCATACAAGCCATGACAGCTAGTAAGGAAAGGATAATGCTTGAAATGATCATGAGGTATTTTCTCTAATTATTAAAATTTGAATAATATTGGCGAGCCACATTCAGGATGAGTTACCTTGGTGTATTTTATTTGTTGATGATATTGTGTTGATTGACGAGATTGGAGTGGAGTAAATGAGAAGCTTGAGGCCTGGAGATATGCATTGAAGACTAAAGGATTTCGTATAAGTATGGCTAAGACGGAATATATGGAGTGCACCTTTGATGGAAGCAATGGTGAAGGAATCGAGGTGAATATTGGTGGCGATAACATTTGGAAGAGAGATTCTTTTAGATATATGGGATCTATTTTGCGACGTGATGGGAAATTTGGTAGAGATGTTACTAATAGAATAAATGCAGGCTGGCTAAAGTGGAGAGGAGCCTCTATTGTTCTCTGCGACAATAAAATTCCTTTAAAAATTAAAGCAAAGTTTTACAAAGCAGTCGTGAGACCTGCTATGCTCTATGGATCTGAATGTTGGCATGTGAACCATAGACATGTGTAGAGAATGGTTGAAGCAGAAATGAAAATGCTAAGGTGGATGTGTGGACACACACGTAAAGATCGGATTCAGAATGATGCAATCAGAAAGAAAGTTGGTGTATCTTTGATCGAGGATAAGATGCGAGAAAACCGCTTAAGATGGTGTGGTCATTGCAAAGAAGATTGGTTGATGCACCAGTTAGGAGATGTGAGTGTTGGGATGTTGAGCCGGCTAAGAGAGGGCGAGGACGACCCAAGAAGTGTTGGAAAGAGACTACACAAAGGGATCTTAGTTTTTTGGATATAAGCTCGAGATTGAACCAAGATAGATCTGAATGGAGACGAAGAATCCATGTAGCCGACCCTACTTAATTGTGGGAAAAGACTTTGTTGTTTTTGTATTAAAATTTAAATAATATGTATTTTAAGATTATATCATCCTTCAAGTAACAATCAAGATTGTTTGTTAGATATTAATTGGATCATTGATTTAATATGATTAGATTAATTATCTAATAATTAACATAATATATATTTACATATAGATTAGAACTCCCTTGAAAGAATTAATTATAATGAATATGATTCATAATGATTAATATAAATTTGAATGGGATATGAAGGATCACATAAGTGACATATTGTCTCCTGTCAAGGCGAAGGGTTCCGTCGTCATGGATTGTATGTAGAGACGCATGTCCGAAGTGATAGCTCCTACATACAAGCGCACTTGGATCAAGCTCTTTGCTTCTCGAAAGAGTAAAGTCGTATGCGTAGTGACCCCAATATCGAGTCCTCGTATTATTGGGATGATATTGGATTGCGCATAACGAGTTCTATTCATGTTGATGGTTCATTCAATAAACAACGGATCAACATCACCTTAGGGGTGGTGGGCCCGGTTATTAAAGATCGAATTGGGAAATACAAGTTAGGCTTGCAAGGAGGAATGAGCTCTCATTTCTTTTTATCCGAGTTACAAGTTCTCGTATTATTAGGATCTAACAAAGGTTTGAAGGAGATCCCAGATCTTGCTTGAGATATAATGGTAACTATATCTCTTACTTTGAAAGTAAATAAGGGAATGAACTTTCAGAGTTGACAAGGCAAGACAACTTTGATATAAAAATCTTAAATCAAAGTAAAATATATATTTATGCAAATTATCTTATTTCAGATAACCAACATTAAACCCATTCAAAATTATACTCAATAAAAACCAGTAAATTTCCATGAATTGGATTCATGATCAAGATATTGTACTTGCAGTTGGACACATAATGTATGTGGTTGCAATGTGCAAGTTTCCTCATAATAATGAGGAATGACAATTAAATAAACAATAGGACAACAAGCTAGCATTTGTTTATCTCTATAGTCTTGACCTCTCATTATGTGTGCTTTGCAAGTATCATATATGATGATCGTAATTATTGTAAATACTTAAAAACTTAAGAAGATGGTCTGGCATACATATGTACTCTCGACATTTAATCATGAACGACATGGTTCACTGCATTATGCAGAATGTTGGCTCGATAAGAGATGATGCACTCAAAATGTTTGAGTACCTACCGGAACCAAAGTATTTAAGAGTTAAGATGGATGTAGATATGATGAGTGTCATCATTCTACTGTCTATACTCAAGTTATCCATAAAGCTTTATAATATTCATATTGTATGAATTAGTTGAAGCATATGTAGATGTTGAAATGCTCTTATATTGAAGTTTTTTGAGTTCAACTTAAGAGATCCTTTATCTTAAGAAATATTTGTTTATAGATAAAGAGAGCGCAGTGGAAGCATGGGTCTAACCCAAGTGAGAAAGAAAATTAAAGAATTGACTATACTTCTGTAATGTCCACACATATGACATCTAAAAAGTTGGATAATTGCCAATACTGCAATAAACTAATGTATTGATAGTATGACTATCTAGACTATCTAGGGTCCTTATAGAGGGACTCGGATAGTACATTGGAATAATCTACATATATAATCATTGAAATTGATTTGCTTATTATATAAGATCAAAGTCTAATAATTGTATCTTATTCTTCTAATAACACATGCAATTGGTTGCCTATGTTTTAGAATATTAGATCTTAAGGTTTAATAGTCATCTATATGAGAGTTGATACAGTTGTTGCAACAATCTCCATTGGATAGATGGGCATCATATTTTCAGTGGGAGAGCCCATAGTCTTAGAGAATGCCTCTATAACATAGATATTAGAATACATTCATTGTTTATTTCTAAATGCTAGAAATGAACATGTATTCTGGAATAGACCTAGTATAAAGAGTTATGATGATGTATTTCAGATAGTAATCTAATATCTAGAGGAGTCTACTAAATTAGAATACTAATGAATAGCTCATCAATATTTTTAAATACTAAAAATTAAATCTTAAAATATATATAGAATGTTGAAGATCATTTGACAATGATCTGGCATCGAATCTTGGACATATGTATATTAATAAGATTAATAGACTAGTAAGATATTGAACTTTAGATTGTCTAAAGGTTCAAAACTTACATACTTGTGAATAGAGATTCAAAGTAAAAAATATCCTATACACCCTTCTCTGTGAATGGAGTAAGATTGCAATGTATTCAAGCTCTCATACATATTGATGTGTGTGGGTCGCCTATATCATAATAAAAATTAATGGTATGTGATATCAATTGATGATTATTTGTCATATGAGATTTCTTCCCTTCACCTTAGAAACCTTTGAAATGTTCAAATATTTCACAATTTTGGTTGAGAACCAAAGTTAGAAGGAAGATGAAATGAATTTCATCTAACCAAGATAGCAAGTACCTATTAGATGAATTCATGGAATGCCTTATGGAGGAAGGACTATCATCTCACTTCTCTTAATGCACCTTAACTCA
Organism: Ottelia alismoides; assembly: GCA_037367405.1. Classification (NCBI taxonomy): domain Eukaryota; kingdom Viridiplantae; phylum Streptophyta; class Magnoliopsida; order Alismatales; family Hydrocharitaceae; genus Ottelia; species Ottelia alismoides. Next base: position 121,526 of record JAZKJV010011585.1, on the reverse strand, counting down.
ATAGAGTTGTAGGGAGATGTAATTGGATCATGTATGACATGATTTGATCAATGATGACTCTTTGTGTAATTACTCTTAGTTTCCATATGAGTGTGTGTGTGTGTGTATGTATGTATGTATGTATGTATGTATGTATGTATGTATGTATGTATGTATGTATGTATGTATGTATGTATGTATGTATGTATGTATGTATGTATGTATGTATGTATGTATGTATGTATGTATGTATGTATGTATGTATGTATGTATGTATGTATGTATGTATGTGTGTGTGTGTGTGTGTGTATGTATGTATGTAGAGACTACAATATATATCCTTAATAAGATTCCATGCAAATCTAAACCCAAAAGCCCCCATAAGCTATGGTTTGAAACCTATCCTAGTGTTGGACGCTTGAGGATTTAGGTTACTTGGTCCATAATCATGTCATGGATGCAAGTAAGCAGTAATATATCACTTGATAGTGCTACTTCATTAGGAAAACAAAGGATGGTATTGGATACCTACTTTATGACCTTGAGATTCTTAAACGATTTCATCTCTAAAGATATGATTCTTAGAAGATGACTATCTTGAGAATCAAGATGAGAATGAAGTGAAGAAATTCATTTAATCTTGAGAATATAATGAGGCTCCTGAATTGGAAACTAAAAGGACAGTTAAAGATGAAATGCCCATACCTCTTCAAATTTGTTTGAGAGTGGTAGTACCACCTGAAGGGTATGAATTCCATGTGTCGGATAAGTCTGACAATGATCTGACTTCATATGATGAAGTTTATGAGGATCATAACTTGGAAAGATGGATGTTAGCAATAAAGTCTAAAGAAGACTTCATACAAAAGTGTTGTGTATGGACCCTCGAGGATCCACCTAGAAAGTTAAAATCCGTTAGGTGTAAATGGATCTTCAAAAGAAAGAGGAAGCCTGATGAGAAGTAGAGACCTTCAATGCATGTCTCGTATCCACAAGATACACACGAAGAGAAGACATCGTTTGCGATGAGACTTGCTCCTCAGTGACATTGCTTAAACCCATCAGAATGTTGCTAACTGTAGTTACACAGCTTGACTATGACATCTACAAGATGGAAATCAAGATTGCATTCCTCAATGAATTTCTCACCGAGGATATTCATATGAAGTAGCCCTAGGCTTCATAGTTGAGGAATGAAAAGTGTGTACGAGAACTCCATCGATGGACTCAAATAAGCTTCTAGTAGTCGGAACATCAGATTTAATGAAATTATAAAGGTTATGATTTTATACAAAATCTTGATGAACAGTGTGAAGCTTAGTGGGGTGTCATTATGTTCATCATGCTAAATGAAGATAATATCCTAATCATTTGGAATGATATAAGGATGATAATGAGTGTTTTATAATCTGATTGTTAAAGAGAAGAGGGTGTTTGGACTGTCACATTAGTAGTACACCTTGGACATGTTCTATTTTTAGGAAAAATCCCAATAAAGGCTTCCTTTCCTTAAGATATGGTACTAAACTATCTGAAGGGATAGCACCTCAAGGAGTTAAGGAAATGTATGCTAGATGTGTATAAAAGTCAAATGTCTGCTATGCAGTTGGAGAGATAAATTACTACTAATCTTTTACTATGGGGATAAAACACTTGATTGAAGTAATAAAATACCTTCGAAGATGACAAGACTTTAGATATTATGATCTTTATATCTTCAAGAACTTAAGACCTTATAGATAGTGATCTAAATGGTCTTAACTGCAGATACCTTAGGAGAGAAATACTAGGAATGAGGGTATTCTGATAAAGATGATAGAAATTACATACTTGTTATAACGATTATTGAGTTGTAGTGTCAAATACAGTGTAACTGCTTTAACAAGATTGAGTATAGGTTCCATGCAATATTCGCATTGGATGCAAGCACTATTACTAGGAGATATGCAAGTACCGTAAAAGGACTTGGCGTAGTCTCTCAGGAATAGAGTGACTAGTCAGCTTACTAAGCTATTTTTCCAAATAGCTTATGATTTTTACATGAGTGTGAGGTTAAAGATTGGTTCATTAATGGCTCTTTGGGCTAGTTGGAGATTGTTGGACATGCGAGCCCACGACGAGCCATTATGCAATAAATGTTATTGTAAATATCATTCCCTGATCTAAAATGAAGAATAATTAGTTTGCATAATAGGTCTAATAGTACAATTACGGTTATGTACCATGGCCATCTTAATGATCATACAGTTGTTAATTCAATTGTTGAATCATAGAGGTTGATGCTTAGATGAATATCTAAAGAGTTAGATTGAGGACTCATCAGGCACCATCAAATAATTATTAAGAGATGATCTCCGGCCTGAGTAGGAGGTGGTAATCCTTTCTCTTTTGGTTGATATCTGACCGGTCTCTTGATGCAAGTCCTCTGCATAGGAATAGAGATTCGAAGGTGCCAGATAATTAGGTCAAAGAGTTGACTTAGCGAGATCGAGATAACCAAGTCCTAGGTCGTATGTTATCATGATATAGGCATGCATCCTCTGACCCTATAATGTATATGCTCTCTCTACATAAATCGTAAGACATGTTATTCTCTCAATATGCATTTTAAGCATCCTCATATTCACTATTGTTGATAAGATCATTTTGCATTCTACACTTTGAGAGTAGCCTACTATACTTTCAAACCACTGCATCTTAGCTCTCCTCAAGCCTTGATTACAATTCAAGCATCAATCTCTCTATGACTCGTTAGAGAAATATTTCTCATGAAATTCAACTCCAACATAAACCATTATCTCTATAAATCTTGTCATTATTTGAGTTTTGATCTATATTACTACTATGTTCATTATTGTTGCATATACATAGCATATAAGATATGTGTCTTGCTCAGAAGAAAGATATTTGTATCCTTTTTTCTTTTAACATCTGTGTTGCGGAAAAATTGGTGTTTGATCCAAGTTGTGCAGATTGTATGGAGTTTGATCGGAGAATGCAAGTTGTTGGTGTTTGCTCTAAGAAAGCAACAACTTTGGTGTTTGATCCAAAGTTTAAGTTTTTGGTGTTTGATCCAGAGCAATGTATTACTTTACAAAATTTTAGTGTGTGGTCCAAACTTGTATAAGCCTTTGGTGTGTGATCCAAAGCATCTGTAAAAGCAATTGAGTTTCCATGGCAAATTATGCAATATAGTGATTGGTTAATTGGCATAGCTTAACAAGAATCCTTAGTCGAGTATTTTGATCGTGGTTTTCATCCAGTTTGGTTTCCACGTACACATCATTGTGCAAATGGTTTCTTATCTGATTTAATTTTTGTCCATTTGTGCTTGTTATTTTAACTATTATTTTATACGATCATAAATTGCTAAAACTATTGTTCGTTGTTCTATAATAATATCATGATCATATATGTATTCATAGGGGAATTTTTTGTTAGTTTTAGTAAATGTGTGTCACTGCTGGAAACTTAACAAATTTAAACAAGAATCTTGTGATTTTCATTCAATTAATTCATAGAAATTAATGGTTAACCTTCTTGAATAATTACTTGTTAAATATTTATGAAATATGTAATAAAGATAATTATTTTGAATGACCATAACCAACATGATAAGATAATTGATCTTAATCGATTTGATTATGATGAACTTTCCAACAAACATTGGTACTTGAATACGATTGGGGATTTGTTTAGCAAATCTCCTTATAATACTAATCAAAATGGTTTTGATAAATATTATATGGTATAACTTCGGTTGAAATACCTAATATCATCTTAAATACAATATGATCAATTCACATTATCCTGACCTGAGACGGATATGGTATCTAGTCGAGGATTGTTGGGATAGCAAGTTGCTCCATGTGCGGTCTTTCCCACATTTGTGCATACAAGCCATGACAGCGGGTAAGGAACGGATAATGATTGAAATGATCATGAGGTATTTTCTCTCATTATTAAAATTTGAATAATATTGACGAGCCACATTCAAGATGACTTACCTTGGTTTATGTTATTTGCTGATGATATTGTGTTGATTGACAAGACTAGATATGGATTAAATGAGAAGCTTGAGGTCTGGAGACATGCATTGGAGACTAAAGGATTTCGTATAAGTAGGGCTAAGATGGAATATATGGAGTGCACCTTTGAAGGAAGCAATGGTGAAGGAATCGAGGTGAAGATTGGTGATGATAACATTCGGAAGAGAGATTCTTTTAGATATATGGGATCTATTTTGCAACATGATGGGGAAATTGATGGAGATGTTACTAATAGAATAAATGCAGGCTGGCTAAAGTGGAGAGGAGCCTCTACCATTCTCTGTGATAATAAAATTCCTTTAAAAATTAAAAGAAAGTTTTACAAAGCAGTTATGAGACCTGTTATGCTCTGTGGATCTGAATGTTGGCATGTGAGCCATAGACATGTGCAGAGAATGGTTGTAGTAGAAATGAAAATGCTAAAGTGGATGTGTGGATACACACGTAAAGATCGGATCCAGAATGATGCAATCAGAAAGAAAGTTGGTGTAGCTCCGATCGAGGATAAGATGCGAGAAAACTGCTTAAGATGGTTTGGTCATTTGCAAAGAAGACTAGCCGATGCACCAGTTAGGAGATGTGAGTGTTGGGATGTTGAGCCGGCTAAGAGAGGGCAAGGATGGCCCAAGAAGTATTGGAAAGAGACCATACGAAGGGATCTCAGTTTTTTGGATATAAGCCCGAGATTGAACCAAGATAGATCTGAATGGAGGTGAAGAATCCATGTAGCCGATCCTACTTAATTGTGGGAAAAGACTTTGTTGTTTTTGTATTAAAATTTAAATAATGTGTATCTAAGATTATATCATCCTTCAAGTAACAATCAAGATTAATTGTTGGATATTAATTGGATCATTGATTTAATATGATTTGATTAATTATCTCATAATTATCATAATATATATTTACATATAGATTAGAACCTCCTTAGAAGAATTAATCATAATGATTAATATAAATTTGAATGGGATATGGAGGATCACATAAGTGACATCCATTGTCTCCCGTCAAGGCGAAGGGTTCCGTCTTCATGGATTGTACGCATGTCCGAAGTGATAGCTCATACATACAAGCGCACTTGGATCAAGTTCTTTGCTTCTCGAAAGAGTATGGTCGTATGCATAGTGACCCCAATATCGAGTCCTCGTATTATTGGGGCGATATTGGATTGTGCATAACAAGTTCTATTCCTGTTGATGGTTGATTCAATCAACGGGTCAACATCACTTTAAGGGTGGTGGGCTCGGGTGTCAAAGATCGAATTGGGAAATGCAAGTTGGACTTGCAAAGCAGAATGAGTTCTCATTTCTTTTTATTCGATTTACAAATTCTCGTATTATTGAGATGTAACAAAGGTTTGAAGGAGATCCCAGATCTTACTTGAGATATAATGGTAAGTATATCTCTTACTTTAAAAGTGAATAAGGGAATGAACTTTCAGAGTTGACAAAGCAAGACAACTTTGATATAAAAATCTTAAATCAAAGTATTCATGCAAATTATCTTATTTCAAATAACCAATATTAAACCCACTCAAAATTATATTCAATAATAACCAGTAAATTCTCATGAATTGGATTCATGATCAAGATATTGTACTTGCAGTTAGACGTATAATGTATGTGGTTGCAATGTGCAAGTTTCCTCATAATACTGAGGAATGACAATTAAATAGACAATAGGGCAACAAGCTAGGGTTTGTTTATCTCTAAATTTTTGATCTCTCATCGAGTGTGCTTTGCAAGTATCATATATATGATGATCGTAATTATTGAAAATCCTTATAAAAACCTAAGAAGATGGTTTGGCATACATATGTGCTCTTGATATTTAATCATGAACGATATGGTTCATTGCATTATGCAGAATGGTGGCTCGATAAGAGATGATGCACTCGAAATATATGAGTACCTATCGGAACCAAAGTATTTAAGAGTTAGATGGATGTAGATACGATGAGTGTCGTCATTCTACTGTCTATACTCAAGTTATCCATAAAGCTTTATAATGTGCATATTGTATGAATTAGTTGAAGCATATGTAGATGTTGAAATGCTCTTATATTGAAGTTTTTTAAGTTCAACTTAAGAGATCCTTTGTCTTAAGAAATATTTTTTTATAGATAAAGAGAGCGCAGTGGAAGCATAAGAAAGAAATTTAAAGAATTGACTATACTTCTCTAATTTCCACACATATGACATCCAAAAAGTTGTATGAATGCCAATACTACAATAAACTGATGCACTGATAGTATGACTATCTAGACTATCTAGGATCCTTATAGAGGGACTCGGATAGTACATTGGAATAATCTACATATATATATAATCATTGAAATTGATTTTCTTATTATATAAGATCAAAGTCTAATAAGTGTATCTTATTCTTCTAATAACACATGCAATTGGTTGCCTGTGTTTTAGAAGATTGGATCTTACGGTTTAATAGTTATCTATATGAGAGTTGATACAATTGTTGCAACAATCTCCACTGGATAGATGGACATCATATTTTCAGTGGGAAAGCCCATAGTCTTAGAGAATGCTTCTATGACCTAGATATTGGAATACATTCGTTGTTTATTTCTAGATGCTAGAAATGAACATGAATTCTGGAATAGACCTATTATAAAGAGTTGTGATGGATATATTTCATATAGTAATCTAATATCTAGAGGACTCTACTAAATTAGAATACTAATGAATAGTTCATCAATATTTCTAAATACTAAAAATTAAACCTTAAAATATCTATAGGATGATGAAGATCATTTGACAATGATCTGGCATCGAATCTTGAACATATGTCTATTAATAAGATCAATAGACTAGTAAGATAATAAACCTTAGATTGTCTAAAGGTTCAAAACTTACATACTTGTGAATAGAGATTGATGATTACATTATATATGGGTATAACATGCTTAAATTATGTGAAATGCAATACTAATGTTTGATGTACAAACTCCAAATTAACATAATTTACATCCTACACACATAGCAGATAAAATCATCATAAAATCAACAAATCATCTGAAGAAAATATTCTCACAAATCTATATGCACATTTAAAGATCATATTCTAAACAGAGATTAATTATCATCTATAAAATTCAGATTTGTTGTTGTCAGAGAGAATGAAGAATTATTGGGTATACTTATAACATTAATCTAACAACATCCAACACATTTCACTTTACTTTTTGTTGGAAAGAAATGGGGAGGGGGTTAATGTAAAACTTCCATTCATTATTCCCATGTGCCATGAACCCCATCCCATGCACACTCTTAAATTTATCTCTCCCCTTCCCAAGCACAATAGACGTCCACACCTCATCCTTCCCAATGCAAAAAATAATTCTTCATGCATTAATAAGGATCTTTTGTCTTTATTTGCATGGGATGTCTACCTTTATTTGCAAAGCATATTCCATCTATAAAAGGAGGCACTCACTCACATACCTCTCCCTCCCATTCTCTCTCTGAACTCACGCACACTCTCCCCCTCACGCCATTCTCTTCTCACGCCATTCCCCTCTCTCTCGTTTTTCTCTCTTGTTTCCATCTCCCTCTCTCTCGTTTTTCTCATGCGGGTACAAGGACAGCATCAACAGTACGCTCTCAACGCACTCCCTCCTCTCCGTACGGCCAGCAACTCCAGTCGTGCTGCTGCAACGCCTCTCCTCCTCGACGGTCTCCTTCTGCACTCATGTGCGTGATCACCAACTCTAGCCACTCTACTGCGACGCATTTCCTCCTCGACGATCTTCTCTCCTCGGCTCCATACTCGTGTGTGCGATCAGCCCACACATCTTCCGCATACTCCGTCTCCGCCATCATCGTCGCCTTCACTCTGGAATCAAATAGAGAAGCATTTCTTTCCTATTTTATTTGTCGCGTGAAATTTTATTATCTTGGTTAGTTGGTTTAAGTTAAATTTGAAGGAACAACTCTTTTGGTGTAAGCTACTCTCAAATCTAATTTCTCTTGAAAGTATGTGCTTTGCAAGTTTTATGTTTCATTATTCTCTTTAAAAAATATATTGCAAGTAAATCTCATCTTTCCATTACGAATCAACCCCCAATTTTCTTACTTAGAGTCATTCACATCTATATTTAGTTAATCTAAGCTTTTGGAAAAAAATACTTTCTCCATAGATCGTATTTTTTCCATCATTTGTCTTACGTCGCAAAGGATCTAAAATTTGCATTGAGTTTTGAAAGAAGAATAAAGATTACAAGTTTGTTTAGTCCCTGTGGATTCGAACCTTTACTTGCACTATAAATCTTGTGTATTTTTATTATGCTTGTGGTTGTAATCTTATTTGTTTGATTGAGTTTTTCGTGGAACAACAACGACGCGGTAAAACCAACTTTTTAAACCACGTAAAATTGCATCAACATTTTAGCGTCGTTGCCGGGGACTAGGCAACATTTGCAATTTTTTCTTCATTCCTAGCTTATTTTCGATATTCTAATTCGTACAATTTTTTTATTTCAGGTACTTGAAATCTGAAAAAGAAAAAAATGAAGATCCGTGCATTTTTTTTTAGCAAACCTGTAATTTGTTTTAAGTAGAAAAATTTTGTAATCTTAATTTCTCCTCCCTTCTCGGAAAAGCTCGCCATCAACAGGACAAAACATTATGGATTTAGCGTCAGAAGTGCAGACACTGTGAGCTTCCTTTTTCACTTAGGCATTCTAAGATTTACATTTCTTGCATCTGTTTGCGTATCGAATTAAACTGAAAAAAAATAAAAAAGAGTTCTTGATTGCATCATCTATGTGTTCCTCTCCCTCTGATAATCTAATTCAAAGACCACCAAAATTGTGCTTGATCACATTAAAAAGATAAGCTTGAAAGATCACCGCAGTGATCCGAGCGAAAGCGGACAAAAAATTGAATGCTTGTTTGATGCACATGGTGAATGCCACAAAACTCACAAGCACATAGAACCCTAGGATAGAGACAAAAATCCCTGGTGCTACGTGGGATTGCAGAGAGAAATCGTAACTCCTCGACGTGTTGGGCACAGGTTCTTGTGGGAAGAAGCGGATCTTCGATCTGAGTACCGCACCCTGGATCCCCCAGCCGGATTAGGATATCGATTTATCACAATCTTCCACACCCACCTCTTCATTAAGGACTCTTAATTCTCTGATAACATTTGTTGAATCATTAAATTAAAATCGAAAAGATAACCACTTCTGCGGCAATTTATGTTGAGTTGGTGAATCAACAAATTGTTTTGTGTTAATCTGTTGTGTACTTGTCTATGCTTGATAATCTTTATTCATGGAAAAAAATTCAAGTTATGCTCAATGAGATGCACGAGAAAACGAGGCTGAATCGGGCTATTGCATTCAATTATTTGAAGGATATGAAACGATCTTCTCGACCCATTGATCCACCTATTTTATTACCGATTGAGCATGAGATTGATGAAATGATGCATCTAGTGCAAAAATATCAAGAAGATCAGGAACAAAAAGAACGAGTCATCCGATCAAATGTCAAAACCACCCCATGATGACCCTATATTAGATGAATTTCTTGCATTACCATCTCCCGCATGCCCTTCCTTTGTCTCTTCCAAGCCACTTTCACACGTAGAACACTCATCCATTTCAGATACTGGACTAATCTCCGATTTTTTAAGAAATCACTCATTCTCCTTACCCTTATCACTGATCCATGAGAGTGACTCTCAACATACTCTTCATGAATTAGCTATCCAAATCCAACAAAATCATGGAGCACTTATGGATGAGTGTAATAGGATGCATGAGAATGTCAGTAAATAACTTTTGGAAATTCGTGCTCACTTGATGAATAGGCCAAATAGTTTGACAGGTGAATGCAATATATCTTAACAATATTTTGAGAAACATCAAGAAAAGAAAATTGAGGATTTCAGACACTCAAGGGAAGAAGAAAAAGGGGTCCCAATATCAGTGAACCAAACAATGATACTTCCTTTTGATGAACTAGATGTGAGATGTATAGAAGAAGAATTTATTGATGATATAGTGCCATCTCCATGTCTCCTCAAATCCAGATTGGCGACATTTTATGATATCCCCATCTTCACTCCTCATGTGTCAGACCATGTATTAATTGAAATGCTCAATGATTTAATAGATGAATGCTGACTCTTGGAAAGACTCGAACACTTTGAACATGAAACTTCATTTTGTGATTTTGAGGGGCGTCTTATGGAATATGACTCCATGGATGAAATTGAGGAGGAATGTGATATAATTTCAGCTTTCATGAATCATGTTGATCAGAATGATTTTGGAGAGTATAATAAGGACATTTTTGAAATTGAGATCACACCCCTAATACAACTCGATCACGACACACTCTTGATGGATACATGTATTAAAGATGGCATCGATCTTTCCTTAGACTATTCTGAAGATTACGAACCTCAGTCTACTAATGATATCGATTGGTCTGAGATAATAGTTGAATTCGAGGATAGTATTGGTATTGACTCCAGCGAAGAAATCGAGGAAGATTTGATGTTTGATGTTAATTCTGGATGTGATATTACGATTAATGAAAAAAGTCCAAACTTAGAGTTTGAATATGAGGACATAGTAGACAATGAAATGACTTCTTTATGCACCAAGTCTCTCTTCCAACCAACACATGATTATATGTTGAAGATCTTTTATGATGATCCTTTCAAAGATGAGATTTCCAACTCCATTGCCTTCACCATTGAGAAAGAAGATCCACTCAATTCGGTTGATGACTATAAGAATACATCTTCTACTACTGAGTCAGAATCTGATCAGAATGATTTTTTATTCTCCGGTCTTTTTGGAATGAAACCGAGGAACTACGCAAAATATTCGAAGACAATCATCCAATCATTCATGCGATACAGCCTTTGCCAAATCTGACCTCTATTGTCATACCTTCTAATTCAATAGCCAACACTACCCTGCTCCTAATCTTTGAATACCCAAATCATATTTCTGGGAGAGAATCACCCTCGTGGCTCAAGCAGGAAACCGAAATGAAATTCACAATAGATGCCACCGAAAATATCCATGATGATTATTTGAGGGAAAATGATGATTTATCACAATATATGTTGGAGGATCACATGCTTATAACCACTCAACCTTCTTTGATGGAAGAATCAATTCTTGGTCACTTGGAGCTTGACTTCAACCCATCAAACCAACTTCCGGTCCATGAGCCCATCACCAATTCACCTATTCCCCTCCTACTACATCTAGTCCAAGATCAGACAGCTTCATCTCGCATTCCTGTTCACCAACCAATTACTTTCTTTACTATGTTAATGATATCACACATCTATCAAACCCATCAACCATACTCCCACATCTTGATCAGGATATTCATGTTGAACCAATGGTTTCATCGAGGTTTTCTGAATACAGTTTCTGCACTCATACGTAATACTGGATACTCTTGAAAAGCTGAATCGTCGAGTTGGGACGCTAAACCAACAGCATTTTGTGGGTCCACACCCATAGGTATGTTTCTTTTCTCTGCATTTTAAATTTATTTTTCTTCTTCTTAGCATTAAATAAGTATGGGGGTACCCCTCCACACTACTAAAAAACAGACACAGAAAAATACTTTTCACATCTCTCACCCCTTCTTTTGATCCTCCTATTACACCTTGTCTTCACCATGAGGACATGGTCTTCGATAATTATAGGGGGTGTGTCTGCATAGTTTTCAAAATTGCATTTTTAAAAAAAATCAAAACTTCCCCAAAAAAATATTTTCAAAAAATAAGAAAACCACCAAAAATACATCCTTCCTAGTTTTATCCTATCTCTTGAGAAATCAGCTCTTCATTGCATAGATCATATACTGAAGCTGAGTTGACCCTAATCCACTTAATTCCATCAGAATTTCACTAGGCATGAGCTTTTAAGCTTTCTTCAGGTCCATATGGACTTTATTCTCTCAGTTCCACTAACTCTACTGGTGAATGAACTTCTGTATCTAACTAGATCACCTGAGCAGCTAGTAGCACTCTTAAACTCTTCAGTGGATATTAAGCAATTGCACATTGCACTTAGCTTGATTGAGTTGATTTTACGAGATACAATTACAATATAGTTGAGGTGAGGAGTTGTCGTCTTGGTTGTGTCAATGCCTGAACCTTATCTATAGCTAATGAAGGAACTTGACTCAGGGGCAACATGATCTCTCTAGTCTAAGTATGTCAGCAAATAAGCCAGTATCGTGCCTCCAAAGTCAATATTAAGCCGATACTACCTCTTGATGCCAAACCCAAAATAAAAACACCATAAAAAGGTATATCACAATACAAATGCCAAAAACCACCAATCATGCAAGGATGTGCGAAGCAAAAGCAATTAAGAAGACCACCAAATAACCCTTCTCTACCAAAAAGTCGTGGTAGCAGCCCAATGATGCTACATAAATTCTTAAAAGAGGCCCAGGGTTATGCTCTGTAAAAGGGAAAAAATGAGAGCAACGGACCAAAGCGGTATACGGAAAACCCCAAAATTTAAGTCTCATTCTCCAATAAACTATGACCTATTTTTTCTATGCTGACATACTTGGGTGAAAGGAGAATATGCATGAATCCATGTGAGGACTGAGGCTATATGAGTAGGGAATCATTTGGTACCTCGATAGATAGTGTTGTTAGCTCGTTCTCTTGACTCATGAAAGCTAAACTATCACTAACATTGTTTATATCCATTCAAAGTCAAAGAAAATACTTGTTTCTTAGGGATGAACTGACCTGATCAACCTTCTGAAACTATGTCTGATTTTGTTGGAACTGAGAGGCTGTTGAAACTACAAAACTCAAGTTAAATTGGCAATTCGAACAAATCATTAATCCATGGATCGACTCTACTGAAGTTTGTGTATTTGTGTGGTTAGGATCTGAAAACTCAAGACTTTGTCGGTATGTCTGCTGTAAAACCTCACCCAAACTATCTTGTCTGTTTTCCTTCTCCTTCATTATTTCTTATATTATTCTTGCTCGGGACTAGCAAGACTTAAGTATAGGGGTGTGATGATTACATTATATATGGGTATAACATGCTTAAATTATGTGAAATGCAACATTAATCTTTGATGTGTAAACTTCAAATTAACATAACTTACATCCTACACACATACCAGATAAAATCACCATAAAATCAACAAATCATCTGAAGAAAATATTCTCACAAATCTATATGCACATTTAAAGATCATATTCTAAACTGAGATTAATTATCATCTATAAAATTCAGATTTGTTGTTATCAGAGAGAATGAAGAATTATTGGTTATACTTATAACATTAAATCTAAAAACATCCAACACATTTCACTTTACTTTTTGTTGGAAAGAAATGGGGAGGGGGGTTAATGTAAAACTTCCATTCATTATTCCCATGTGCCATGAACCCCATCCCATGTACACTCTTAAATTTACATCTCCCCTTCCCAAGCACACTAGGCGTCCACACCTCATCCTTCCCCATGCAAAAATTAATTCTTCACGCATTAATAAGGATCTTTTGTCTTTATTTGCATGGGATGTCTCCCTTTATTTGCAAAGCATATTCCATCTATAAAAGGAGGCACTCACGCACATACCTCTCCCTCCCATTTTCTCTCTGAACTCACGCACACTCTCCCCCTCACGCCATTCTCTTCTCATGCCATTCCCCTCTCTCTCATTTTTCTCTCTTGTTTCCATCTCCCTCTCTCTCATTTTTCTCATGCAGGTACAAGGATAGCATCAACAGTACGCTCTCAACGCACTCCCTCCTCTCCGCACGGCCAGCAACTCCAGTCATGCTGCTGCGACGTCTCTCCTCCTCGACGGCCTCCTTTTGCACTCATGTGCGTGATCACCAACTCTAGCCACTATACTGCGACGCATTTCCTCCTCGACGACCTTCTCTCCTCGGCTCCATACTCGTGTGTGCGATCAACCCACGCATCTTCTGCATACTCCCGTCTCCGCCATCATTGTCGCCTTCACTCTGGAATCAAATAGAGAAGCATTTCTTTCCTATTTTTATTGTCACGTGAAATTTTATTATCTTGGTTAGTTGGTTTAAGTTAAATTTGAAGGAACAACTCTTTTGGTGTAAGCTACTCTCAAATCTAATTTCTCTTGAAAGTATGTACTTTGCAAGTTTTATGTTTCATTATTCTCTCTAAAAAATATATTGCAAGTAAATCTCATCTTTCCATTACGAATCAACCCCCATTCTTCTTACTTAGTTGCATTCACATCCATATTTAGTTAATCTAAGCTTTTGGAAAAAATACTCTCAGTAGATCGTATTTTTTTCATCATTTGTCTTACGTCGCAAAGGATCTAAAATTTGCATCGAGATTGAAAGAAGAATAAAGATTACAAGTTTGTTTAGTCCCTGCAGATACGAATCTCTACTTGCACTATACATCTTGTGTATTTTTATTATGCTTGTGGTTGTAATCTTATTTGTTTGATTGCAGTTTTTCGTGGAACAGCAACGACGCGGTAAAACCAACTTTTTAAACCACGTAAAATCACATCAACAGAGATTCAAAGTAAAAAATATCCTACACCCTTCTCTGTGAATGGAGTAAGATGCCAATGTAATCAAGCTCTCATACATATTGATGTATGTGGGTCACCTATATCATAATAAACATTAATGGTATGTGATATCAATTAATGATTATTTGTCATATGAGATATCTTCCCTTCACCTTAGAAACCTTTGAAATGTTTAAAGATTTCACAATTTCGATTGATAACCAAAGTTAGAAGGAAGATGAAATAAATTTGATCTAACCAAGATAGCAAGTACCAATTGGATGAATTCATGGAATGCCTTATGGAGGAAGGAATATCATTCACTTCTCTTAGGGCTTGTTTGGTTGCAGGGTTGGGCAGGGTTGGGTTGGGTTGGGTTGGGATGGGTGAATAGTAATCTGTGAGGAGGAAGTACCCTTGTGAATAGTAACCAGGGTTGGGCCAACCCTGCCCAACCCTGCAACCAAACATGCCCTTAATGCACCTTAACTCAATAGAGTCGTATGGAGATGCAATTGGATCATGTATGACATGATTTGATCAATGATGACTCTTTACGTAATTACTCTTAGTTTCCATGTGTGTGTGTGCGCGCGCGTGTGTGTGTGTATGTAGTAGAGACTACAATATATATCATTAATAAGATTTCATGCAAATCTAAACCTGAAAGCCCCCATAAGCTATGGTTTGGAACATATCCTAGTGTTGAACACCTGAGAATTTAGGGTTACTTGGTCCATAACCATGTCATGGTTGCAAGTAAGCTGGAATATAGCACGTGATAGTGCTACTTCATTAGGAAAACAAAGGATGGTATTGGATACCTACTTTATGATCTTGAGATTCTTAAACAATTTCATCTCTAAGAATATGATTCTTAGAAGATGACTTTCTTGAGAATCAAGATGAAAATGAATTGAAGGAACTCATTTAATCTTGAGAAGATAATGAGGCTCCTGAATTGGAAACTAAAAGGACAGTTAAAGATGAAATGCTCATACCTCTTCAAATTTGTTTGAGGGTGGTAAGACCACCTGAAGGGTATGAATTCCATATGTTAGATAAGTCTGACAATGATCTGACTTCATATGATGAAGCTTCTGAGGATCATAACTTGGAAAGATGGATGTTAGCAATAAAGTCTAAAGAAGACTTCATACACAAGCGTTTTGTATGGACCCTCAAGGATCCACCTACAAAAGTAAAACCTATTAGGTGTAAATGGATCTTCAAAAGAAAGAGGGAACCTGATGAGAAGGTTGAGACCTTCAAAGCATGGCTCGTATTCACAAGATACACACAAAGAGAAGGCATTGCTTGCGATGAGACTTGCTCCTCAGTGACCTTGCTTAAACCCATCATAATATTGCTAACTGTAGTTACACAACTTGACTATGACATCTACAAAATGGAAGTCAAGATTGCATTCCTCAATGAATTCCTCACCGAGGATATTCATACGAAGTAGCCCAAGGCTTCATAGTTGAGGAATGAAAAGTGTGTACGGGAACTCCATCGATGGACTCAAATAAGCTTCTAGTAGTCGGAACATCAGATTAATGAAATTATAAAGGTTGTGATTTCATACAAAATATTTATGAACATTGTGAAGCTTAGTGGGAGTTCCATTATGTTCATCATGCTAAATGAAGGTAATATCCTAATAATTTGGATTGATCTAAGGATGATAATAAGTATTTTATAATCTGGTTGTTCCATACCTTGAGATGAAAGATCTCAAGAATACCTCTTAGATCTGAAGATGTTCAGAAACAAAGAGAAGAGGGTGTTGGGACCGTCACATTAGTAGTACACTTTAGACATGTTCTATTTTTAGGAAAAATACCAATAAAGGCTTCCTTCCCTTAAGATATGGTACTAAACTATCTGAAAGGATAGCACCTCAAAGAGTTGAGGAAGTGTGTGCTAGATGTGTACAAAAGTCAAATGTCTGCTATGCAATGGGAGTGATAAACTATTACTAATCTTTTACAGTGGGGATAAAACACTTGATTGCGATAATAAAATACCTTTGAAGATGACAAGACTTTAGATATTGTGATCTTTATATCTTCAAGAACTTAAGACCTTATAGATAGTGATCTAAATGGTCTTAACTGCAGATACCTTAGGAGATAGATACCAGGAATGAGGGCATTCCGATAAAGATAATAGAAATTACATAGTGGTTATAACGATAATTGAGTTGTAGTGTCAAAGGCATTGTAACTGCTTTAACAAGATTGAGTATTGGTTCCATGAGGTGCAACATTCGCATTGAATGCAAGCATTGTTACTAGGAGATATGCAAGTATCGTAAAGGACTTGGCATGGTCTCTTAGGAATAGATTGACTAATCAGCTTACTAAGCTATTTTTCTAAATAGCTTATGATTGTTACATGAGTGTGGGATTAAATATTAGCTCATTAATGGCTCTTTGGGCTAGTTGGAGATTGTTGGACATGCGAGCCCAAGATAAGCCATTATGCAATAAATGTTATTGCAAATATCATTCCTTGATCTAAAATGAAGAATAATTAATTTACATAACAGGTCCAATAGTACAATAGGGTTATGTACCATGGCCATCTTAATGATCATATAATTGTTGATTCAATTGTTGAATCATAGAGGCTAGTGCTTAGATGAATATCTAAAGAGTTAGATTAAGGACTCATCAAGCACTGTCAATTAATTAGTAAGAGATGATCTCCAGCCTGAGTAGGAGATGGTAATACTTTCTCTTTTGGTTGATATCTGACCGGCCTCTTGATGTAAGTCCTCTGCATAGCAATAGATATTCGTAGGTGTCAGGTAAGTTAGGTCAAAGAGTTGACTTAGCGAGATTGAGATAATCAAATCCTAGGTCGTATACTGTCATGATATAGGTATGCATACTCTGACCAGAGACAGATGTAATGATATATGTCTAAGTATGTATATTTGGCAGACCGATAGGTTGATGGTCTAATCAAGCTCTATACACCAGCGAGGTTGTGCGCATACATGGGCATATGAGTAATACAATCTTTCAAAGGGATCATACATGTTCATTAATGAACCGAAAGACATGAGCTCACTCATGAGATATTGGGAATCAGATTCTGTACACGGTCATCTCGCTTTGAAAGCTTGAGTGAATTTGTAGGTTTGATATATGCTTTTGAAAAGTATATGATCAATACTTAGGTATGATATATGCTTTTGAAAAGTATATGATCGATACCAACTTCCAATTAAATGAGAAACTTAATGATAAAACCCTAATGGAGATAGTCTCAATGAGATCTAAAACTTCGAGCTTATTCTAGGTCTTCCAGTATGCAGGATGTACAGATATTAGGAATACAAGAGGATGATGTGATCATAACGATTATATAACCACGACGCTTCCATTCCAAGGAGTGATGAAAAATGCCTGGATTTTTAGTGACACCTCTCACTAGAGAAGTAATCTAATCTTGGTCCAATGTTGGACAGTGGTCTGAATGTGATTCAGATGCAATGAGAAGATTAAATTTACAGCTTTGATTTAATCAAACATCTATGGGAGGTCCCCGAGATCTGAATTTGATATTTGATCTCAATATCCAAGTCACTATACGTGGAACGTACAATCGTCGTGTCCTTATCTTTAAGTAACTGCAGAGAAATTGCATTATTCTTGATAAAGTTCAAGGATAATTCCATTGATGAATGAATATCTTAGTATTGAGAAATTGATAAGTAAATGTTATTTAATTGTCATGAATATTGTGAATGTGATTCAATATTTAGTTACATGAGAATGATGATCACAGGTAATTAAATATGATTTAATTATCAAGTATATGAATAATATGGATAGCATTATCTATATTAATTTTATATTATAAATATTTTTTATAATATATTAGAGAGAACTTATTGTAAATAGCATCTACAAATTATTTGTTAATGTGAATTGGATTCACATTGGAAATTAATTGGAAATGCAATTTACATTTTATTTTGGATGCATGAATATGATTCACAATTATCTAATATCATGATTGAAATATTCACAAAATTAATGTAAAATTATTTTTTTGAAGTAATTTACAACAAAAGGTTGTTGTAAATATATAAAAGATTTTGTGAGATATAATATATTCAAATAATTGGAAAGGGAGCCACCTTCTTAATATGGAGGGTGGACGGCCATCCTTGACTTGTTCAAGGTGGTAAAAAATATGAAAACATATCATATATTTATGTAACGTCATTATATATGAGATTCGGATTAAGTGATATCTTCTTGAAATAAATATATTAAATATAATTATTTTATAATAATTATGTGAGATATGATTTGAAATAAATTTATAGCTATGTTAAAATTTTTAATCGTATATGCAAAAACTAAGGTAATATTGTTATATATTTCCATTTTAAAATGAATGCGTGCAATAACGTTTAGATATGGATTTATCTATATCCGTTTGCATAAGGAACTTCCACAATAAAGTTGTAGTTATTTTTTTTCCAATGGGAGCTGGGAACCTACATTCGGGGGTGTAGGTACTCCCTATACCCGACTTTTTTCCCAGTATTTGGGGGGGGTTGAAGGAAATCTTAGGAGGATTTTCTTAATATATCGAAAGGAGTATGTGTTTCAAGCTTCATGCAAAACAAATATTCCTAACACATTCATCAAGAAGTGATCAGTTTTAGCATATCTGAGATCGATAAAATTTGGCAAGGTTGATGGAGATTATAGAAGTCGCGAATTAAGTTGAATTTGGAATGACACCATAGTGATATATGGTGATCTAATTCTCCTAAGGTTACATTTCAAAAAAAATAAAAAAATAGGTGTAAATAGTTACCTACACCCCTTGGTGTAGGCTCCCTTTTTTCTTTTCCAATATTAAATTACAACTAAAAAAATCTCTATTTCAATCTAACTATTAGTACATCATATCTAATATTTCAGACAAGTGAAAAATGTGTCTAAGGTTTACAATTCTATTCTATAATTAACAAAATCAATAAAATTTTAATTTTGTTCCTTTGCTTCCTCTCATTAAATATAAAAAAGGAGCGAGTCCCTTAGGCTTGTTCAGTTGGAAAGGAATTATAATCGAATGGAATCATAAGAAGATTGGAATTAACAATGAATGGAAAGTGAAGATTATGGGAAAAACCTTAAGCCCATCACGGAAGCGTGAAGATCGCATCATATACGATCGAGAGAGACTAGTCATACTAGTAGCTCGGACAGCGTAATTTAAAAAATTTTAAAATAATGAAACCACATGATCCAAGAATACTTCTCAAATCATTTCATCTAAACCACAAACAAGATATAGGAATACCTTCTATCTCAAGTCCGACCTGACGGAGGAGACGCTTGCGAGCACATTGATGAAACATGTGCTCCTCGCAATCCAAGTTGATAATCTAAGCAGTGAATCTCCTGATTTCATCTCACGAGAATGACGTCTTCTTCACGAGTGAGGTGCACCGAAGGAGATGGAGATCCACGAGCAGTTGAAGCAGCGACACAATGGCGTGGCAACAGCGGCGTTCCTCTCTAAGGTTTAGAGTGGACGACCACTCTAGAGAGAGGGGTGGGAATGAGAGAGCAAGAGAAACTTGCAATAGTATTATCTAAAAGAAGAGCTAGGGTTGCATCTTCTTTTATAGTATTTTGGAGTTCATGGATCACAATCAATGTGAAACATAAAATCAATGGTTGAGATTGATTTGTGTTTCTATTCAATGGCCATGAATTTGTAGTATAAAAATACAACAATAATTAATTTAAATCAAATTAAATATATATAGAGATATTATCAATATAATTTAATTTGACTAAATCAACCTCCAATAAAAGATAAGGAAGGTGGTTAGCCATCTTTCATATATGGAGAGGTTTCATGAATAAGACATCCTATACAGTGAGTACACGTGGTTATTTAAGCTACTCTATGAATATTTTTGCTATTAACTATATCCAATCAAAATCCGTTTTAAATGTATTTGTTTTAAGAATAATTGCCAGTATTCATATATTCATATTTTAAAATGAATAAGGATATCATATCTGATTCTTTTATCATTGGTCAATATATTCATAACAAAGGTGGAGCAATTAACAAATGTCAAAAAAAGCACGTCCTCCCACTAAAACATTGGAGGAAATAATGTAAGGAGTGATATTGCATATCATATCCTAAAGGGGTACATGGAAATGCTAATTCCCTTGCATAGCGGAATTGAGTTTCCAATATTATTATTTTTCCTACCTTAATATACTCTAACAAACATATGAATGGAACTGATAGAGGAATAATAATTCCATTCTTCCATCTACTTTCGCATAACAACAGGTTCATATGGGCACAAAGTGTAATTGTAAAAAATGTTAAGGCTAATAGTGTTATTGGAAAAACATGAAAGGGTGAACTGTAAAAATCCTTCTCTTTTGTCTTAAGGTATATGTGGCTTTTGGGATTTTTATTTAACAAGAGGTAGGTAGGTTAGTCTAAGTTTTATGCGTTTTTTTTAAATTTGAAGTATAATTTTTAAGTTATTTATTTTTTGATGTATTATATTTTTTATTGAATTTTGAAAAGAATATATGCCTTTAGAAAAGGATTTTGAGTTCTCGATTCTTTTTAGATATTTTGATTTATTTAAAATATCCAGTATTTACAAAAATGCAGTAGCAAAAGATTTACGGTTTATGTACTTTTCAATGTTTTGATAGCTTTTGCTAAGTTAATACGGTCATTTTATTTTTTTTTGCTAATTATTGTAATGAAAACAAACCATAATAAGTAAAAAAACCAATGTATTAATAAACTAGCATTTAGCACATCGTAAAAAACATATACACTACTTTTACTGGATACTATTCATTATAAGAGGTTAAGATAAAGTATTATCTATATTTTTAAGATTTCAATTGAATTTTCATAACTTTTTAATATTTTCAAGTGTTTTTTGTTATAGTAAGTATTATCATAGTACCAAGTAAAAGTCCTCTACACTAATTTGTTCGTATTCTAAAAAGATTAATCATACTCATCTTCAGGTCACACCGCTTCGATTCCATAATTCAACCGAATTCAACCTTTCTGGTATAGTATCCGGTTCAATCCACAATCTGATTTCAAAATTATCGAGATTTTCCCAAAATATATTTGCGTACTCATGTTGCGTGTGGGCGCAAGCAAGCAGGATCAGTAAGAGTCTTGAAGATAAATGGCATTGTTTTGGCTGGAAAACCAAGGTCATATCTGTGATCAGGGTTGTTAATACTGGTGCACTTTCTATACTTAGGCTGCTGGACCTAAATCAGTCAATATTCTGTAAAGCACATTAGCAGGATGTATGATAATTTCTTTTCCAGTTGATATACCTCCCAAAGGATGCCCCAATTCCAGGCATGTTTGTGTTCCTCCTGGGAAGCCCCAATTCCATCCCCTACTAGAACCAATCACTCACTTCGTCTACGAATACAGAGACCATTTCTTCCTTGCTTATTCTCAGTGCAATTGCAAGGGGGCTGCTTACTCGCGCACCTGCTCATCAATATTAGCATAAAAAGAACAAAAATGTGATACCATGCTGCTGCACGATTTCTGCATCAAATATATTTAGACTAAGCTCACTAGAGATCTAACTAATCACACCTGGAAATTTTGTGGTTATGCAGTGCATCCAGCTAACATGTGTATAATGTGACAGAGAAAAGTGTCACGATATAGCCTCGATTACTCAAACATCTAAATGCACTGCCCCGATCTAGTCAAACACAGGTACAAAGCCAAATTCCTTTCTGTGAGTTTATGGCAGGAGTCTGAGCATTAATAGTCTGATGATTTAAACTCTTAGTTACTGCAAAAAAAATCCCTACAAGATGCACTCAAAAAAGTTGCATACAACCCAATGTTAATGTCACCGTAAATTACAAACCAACCATGCTGTGAATATAAAACACAAGCAAGGAATCAGTTTGTTACATTAGACATAAGGCAACAAGAACACTTCATCGTCGTCCACGGGGCCCGCCTGATCTTGGACCAGGGAAACGAGCGTATTGCAGCTTCAAATTGGGTGATTCTTGCTCATGTTCATCAAATTTATAACCTACAAATAGGTTTGATCAATTAGATATAGAATGAGGCCACTATTTAGTGGATAAGGTTGGTAGAACGGAATGGCTGAACAGAACAGATCTATCCATATTTTGCAGAAAATATAGAGAAATTTTTTACATTCACAAACTGTATATTTTCTTGAATAAAAAAACTGTATATTTTCAGTCAAAACTGTGCCCAACCTTTGACCATAATAATGACTTGCAACGAGCAATGCAAATGGTCAGATACAATAGGTGCTACTATATCTTTATCCGTTTACGAATATGAATGCCTATGCAGATACTGACAGATGAAAATTATGTTACTGTATCCTTAAAACACGGATACAAATGTAACATAAATAATGAGCATATATATATAATGGCAGCGCCTTCTCCTCACTTTAAGTAGGGCGGGTTACATCGATTCTTGCTCAAATCCATGTTGAAACATCAATCCATTTTTGAACTCTGGTCTTTTGGGTGGTAAGCATATTACACTACCACCAGACCATTGCATTAGTGTTCTGCTGATCAGATATAAATAACATCGAAAATACTGTATATCATGGCCTCAAATTTCAGCGAAATTCAGTCAAATTTCGCTCGAATATCAATATCCTATCGAAATCGAAATTCGGCCGAAATGACCGAAATGACCGAAATATGAGGGCCCTAGTAAAAAAAGACCGAAATGACCGAATTTTCGGTCAATTTTCGATCGAAATTCCACCGAAATTCCGTTTCAATATGTCACCGAAAAGGTGACCGAAACCGATATTTAGGTCCTTGCTGTATATCTCAGCTAAAATATATATTTCTAGGGTGTCTTGCACAAAATATAATTATACTATGTGTGTTTATTCCATAACAATTATATCAAATGTAATGAAGGCATAAAGTTATGTTACATATAGCTAAAAGAAAATCTACAAGTATATTCATATATATGAAAATGGATATACGGACTCAACAATGCCGAGATTCGCAGATACCAAAGTGATATCAATATCTGTGTTCATTTTAAAAACTGATTTAGATCGGATGTCAAGATCTATATAAAACGGAAATAGATAGTATACCAATATATCCATATCCGGTTGCATCCCTACTTGCACATTCTCAAAGTAGAAGTTATATCCACCCCAGTATTAAAAAATAAATTAAATTATTAAATTTGAAAATAGGACCATTCTAAGTCAGATAAAAAATGTGCACAAGCTCAGAAATTACACCCCCTCCCCCTTGTGCAGAATAAATAGTCTGGAAAGGAAGCTAAACAAACATATAGACGGGCCACATTACTGAATATGTAAGCCAGCATTTCCCCGCATGAGAAACCACTGCCAGGATCAAACCCAAAAAATGGGACTTAAAATGAATAAATATGAAAATATGATAACCACATTTTATACATATAATATGCACTTAATTCTTAAATAAATCATAACAAGAGCAAAGCTCACACAAGCGCTCTAGCATTCCCACATTATTCTCGGCATAAACACGTCCCCAGACCATTGGCATCATAATCTGAAATGAGTAAAAGACCCTATTCCCACAATTGCCGTAGACAACAACTCAAGTTTGTACACTGCTCCGCTAAAGTAAAAGCATGACAAGTACCTGCTATAAATATACACCCAATAAAACATGGAGCTGCAATCTGATGACTAACTCAACAATATATATCTACAAACTCCCCAAATATATGACAAGTATCACGGAAGGAACATGTTTTTGGAAGCACAAGGATGTCTACTAGAGGTTAGTGGTTATCCAAATCCAAGTCGGATTTGTTGCATCAACTGCCCACGTTTTGGACATAAGGACATGGTTATCTGAAATTTTTCGGAGATGTATACTAGAGGTAGGAATTGTTTGAAAATAAAATCAGCCCGTGGAAAAGAAAAGGAGAACCAGGTATTTATAGAGTTAAGTTAATGTAGGCAGAGGATGTGAGGAGGAGCTTCAGATTTTTTTGTGACAAGAAGATCCCTTAAATTCAAAGGAAAACACTTTAAAGTTGCAGCTAGATCTGCAACATGGTAGCAAGTGTACGGCAGTTAACTTCAGACATGTGCATCATATTTTTGTCTGATTTCAACCAGGGATGAGCCACATTCCATTCATTTGTAAGCAAAGAATCCACGTAGTCGATCTAATGTGGAGTGGGAAAAGGCTTGGTTGATGTTGTGAAGGGATGACAGGACCATTTCCCAACTTCGAACTAGAGCAGCAAAAGCTCATATTTCCACATGTCCAAACCACCTTAGCCAAATTTCTCTAACTTTATCCGATCTTCCATTAGAATGAGAAAGATTCACCCGTCCAGATGTTTTTCAGGATTTCTTCTTCAAAGAATTCTAAGATGTGGTTGAGGATGATGGCATGGGTATGCGTAATGAGTCCAAGAATGGGAATCAGTGTTTAGAGTGATTAAATTGTTCTCATATTTTTTGGTGCCCAAGAGGGAAATGGCCCTAAAGGTGGAGGATTCTCAAGCGATTGCAATGTCCAACACTATTTATCTCATTGGCAAAGATGTTGGCTGTTCCCCTTAGAAAGGTTGTGAACTCGCATTTCCCCGGTTCAATCAACTTTCATTTTTGGTCGACGTCCAATGAATAGTGATTATGGCAACAGAGATAATATCTAGTTGAAAGAGATGCAAGATCAAAGGGATGTTTGGATTCCGAAAGGTATATGATTGCATAAATTAGAGAGATTCATTTGGGCTTCTCTCCATGATCGTGGTTTCTGAAGGATTGGATAACAAGGATAAACAAGCAGCAGGACGGCGGTTTATTCCAATCAAAGAGGGGGATTAGGTAGGACTGCCCTATTATGCCTCGTCTTATGACCAATACCTTATCTATGATGGCCGATATGGATATGCATTACTAGTTTTGGGTGAGTTACAGACAATATGGATATGCATTATCCAATGTTAATTAACTCGTTGGCAAAGTTGTTGGCAATTACCCTTGGAGCATTTGTGGACTCTCATTTCTTATGACCAATACTTTCATTCTTGGTCGGGGTCTGATGAACAATATCGTTATGGCAACGGAGATAATAACTAGTTGAAAGAGATGCAAGATCAAAGGGAAGTTTTGAAAGGTGTATAATTTTGTGGATTAGATATACTCGTTTGTGCTTCTCTATGTAATAATGGGTTCTGAAAGTTTGGATTACAGGGATAAATAGGCAACCTGAGGGGGGTATTTTGCAATCATAGAGAGAGATTAGGTAGGATTGCCCTCTTATGCCTCTCCTTCTCATTCTTAGGAATTAGGATCGATACCTTATTTGTAATGGTCAATATGGATATGCTTGACGAGTTTTGTGGGTTATAGTCACGATGAGTTCTTTAACCTAGTACTCCAATATGTGGATGATACAATTTTTCTTTATGGGGGTGAGATCCCAAAATGCAAAGGGGCTCTTGATAATACCGAATATTTGGTGACATATTTGGGATTCAGGTCAATGACAGAAGGTTGTTCCTTTCTCATATGTCATCAAACATGATGACTGCTTGTTGACATCATTCTATGAACCCCAAAGGCAAGTTTATCGCTTACCTAATTTGGCCTTCCTTCGTTATGTGGTAGGGCTCAACATTCACCACTACCACTGGAGGAAAAATCTTAAGAAACTCACTGGTTGGAAGGCAACATGTCTTCTTAGGATGATATGGGTGATACGCACTTTTGAAAGGTGACTATCTCATATTCTAATTTTTATCTCATCTCAACTTCTCTCAGTGGGGTGTAGAGTCGTCTCGAGTCGCTGACGAAGCACTTCTTCCGGTCCTTCTCAATGAATTCATAACGTGTCCCTCTAGTAGTGTGGAGAGTGGCGATGCAACATATGGATGCTGATGGTCAAGTTTTGTTGAGCCTAAATGAAATGTAGAAGGCACGGCTTGCTACGTGGATCCTGGGTATATAATGGCATAGGCACACTTTGTAGGTTAGTGCAATGGATTACCGAAGTCACTTTTAGCTTGTTCGTTACGCTTGGTTGGGGAGAACATATATATCATAGGGCTGCCATGGCCCCTCCTTGATTATTACATTTCACTTGCTTAATGCTCTTGATTTTTTGATATAGCCCCTGCTTGACTTAAAAAGATAACATTTTATAAATGATAGCAATAAATGATCAATGGTTTACTGGTTAAGGAGAGAATCTGTGATGTTATCATCCAAGGTTCGAAACCTCTGCCCATTATTTTCCAGCTTTAAAAAATTAATTCTACTCAATTTTAAAATATTAAAATTATAAATATCATTTTATATATAATGATATTTGAGCTCATTTATCTGTCCATTATTTCTAATTCTCTTTGTAAATGAAACAATTTTTCTGATTTCTTTCAACTATGAAATTTTCATCTAACACTATCAAAAATAATAAAAAATCTACTTGAAAATTCAATTTTATTGTAGATTTAAATAACATTAACATTGTAGATCACATAAAAACAAAATTGACTACGATAGAAGACAGACGGGGTTTTGAGGAGAGCGAAGGGGGGATCGAGGGGGGTTGAGGAGAGAGAAGGGAGGATCGAAGGGGTTGGGAATAACGAAGAGTAGAGGGCCACCGAGAGAGAGGAGCGACGATTAGAGTCGAGATGTTGATGTCGACGGCTCTGTTAGTGTCACGATAGAGGAGATGATCAGGGACAGGACCTGGAGCTTGCAACGAAAGAAGAAGCGTGAATCAAAGGCATACGAAGAAAAGAAATCCGAGTGCTTCTGTTGCAGAGCACTGGATCATATTTCAAAAACTTGCAAGGCAGAGGCATAGTTGTGTTTCCTGTGTGGCTTGCCGAGACATCAAAGGCATGATTGCGCAAAGAAAGGAAAGTGGGAGAAGGAGGCGGAGGACTTTCTCTCTGACAAATCCTTGTGTGCTTTGTTACTCCGACTTTCGAAGGAGGAAGGGGTGGTGCACTAGTGCGTCTGCTAGATGGAGTCGTAGTGGGAGAAGGAGAAGTAGAGGCGTTGAGGCTTTTGTGGGAAAGACTGCGAAATGCGAGGGAGGGTATTGGAGTTGACGTTATCGGGTTGCCAGGGGTGCTCTATTTGAGGGGCCTCTCGGCAAGAGGCGTGTGTGAAGTTCTTCGAGGCACGTTGAAGGAGTGTCTCCCGTTGGAGTCTAGGGAGGTTGTACGATGGCGCAAACCCCAATTTTTAGGTGGTTCTTCATCGTTCGATAGAACCCTGACATAGAGAATGAGGGTGGTAGGAGTCCCTTTGCAATGCCACAATTTGGAATTCCTACGAGAAGCACTGGCATCTTACGGGGATGTGGTAAAGCTCCGCTGCTCTGGCCTCAGGGTGGGAGAGGGAGCTCGTATGGAGATATTGTCGTGAGGGGTTCAAACTCCGCCGACGTCGAAGGTAGAGGGTAGTTTCGATTTGGATGGACCTTTTGGAGGGGATCTCAAAAGTAAGGGGTGATGCTAGTGTCCGAGCCACGACAGGGAGTGAGTCGAGTAACGATGTCAGTGAAGTCATGGCGATGAGGAAGTCAAGCTTCGATGGTGCAACCGAGGAAGCGGAACGGCCTATAGTTAATGCGGAATTGAAGGGGGCATTGATTGCGCCAAAAATTATAGGAGGCAGCATTCCACATTCATATTTTGGATGAAGCCCTAGCGTCGCTAGGAGTCAAGGCCTTAAATGTCGGTTTCGGTTACCATTTCGGTATCGACCAAAACAGAATTTCGATGGAATTTCGGTGGAATTTCGACCAAAATTTCGGTCATTTCGATCATTTTTTGAACTAGCACCCTCATATTTCGGTCATTTCGGTCGAATTTCGATTTCGACTGGATATCGATATTCGACAGAAATTCGACCGAATTTCGCTGAAATTTGAGGCCATGCTAGGAGTTTCCTAGAGGTGGCGATGCAGAAGTCTTCTTATTACGCGTCGACTTCGGGTTCAAAGACTAACATGATTACGGATTCGTGTACTTCTTCGAATCCGGGTGTCTGGATTTCGAGCTCGAACCCATTGTTGGATGATGAAGCAGTATACAACTTCCAACCGATTATAGAACCAGGTGTGATTATAGATCCTCGGACCTGATTTCGAGGGTCATCTTTACAAAACCGAGTGTGATTTTTGCTGCTTCGAGTTCGATTTCCTTTTTCAACATGAACCCTTTGGATATCTTGACATCTATGGGGGTGACGACTGAGCAGAATGCAAAGCCAAGTGCCATGTTTGCCTCCGCCCGAGATTGGAGCTCCATGATGGTACTCGGAGCACATCCTTTGGTGCGTGGAGATCTCGGACCGAAGGGGGTGACATCCCAGGTAGTCGATGGTAGCGATGGTGGTGACGAGGATGGAAGAGAAGGACTCGGTGTGGGAGCCAAGGAAACTAAGAAGGGTTTGGGGGTTGGTGGGTTGTAGAGGACGACAGGGGATTCTCGTCGACCAAAAGGGAAGGTAGGGGACGGGCTTCATGAGAAACATTCTCAAGGGGGGTCTGGGGGGAATGATCTTACCGGTGTGACATGACAGGAACTCGTGTTTTCCTTCTCAAAAGCGACAACAGGAAAAAGGGAATGTTTGGGAGACAGACCAGCTTGAGTGGAGTCAGGAGGTGGATAATTTTGGTAGCTTGAATGATGGTAGGAGTGGGCTCGAGGAGGGAGTCTTCCCCACACATGAGGTTGGCATGACACATGAGGAGGAGGCCTTTGTTCCCAACTAAGAATTATGTGCAGGAAGGGAATAAGAATGATATGACGTTTGAGCTCATGGTCGCACAGAGAGATGGGGTTCAGGTGGCGAGGGGCTCCTCACGGTTTCCAAATGAAATGCTTGACATAGAACATACGTGGCTTGGTCCAACCAAAGAAGAGGATGGCATTCAATTCCATGCTCGCAGAGTGGAAGGTGGATGTAGCATGGCTGCAGGAAACGAAGATTGCATCTTGGGAATCGGTGAGATTGAGCTCCAATTATAATCCTTATCCTCACGGATTTCAAGACGGTTTCAGCTAATGGCAGTTCTAGAGGTATCTTGGTGTCCTGGAATGGTGCTTTGTTCAACCAGGTTGACGAGGCGATCCCAGTGCACTCCATTTATGTGGTTTTGATCAACAAAAGGGATGGCTCACAACTATTGGCGACATCGAATTATGACATTGCATGAGCATCTACAAACACACTTTTGTGGGCAGAATTGCAGGACGTGAGGGCCGTATTCCCGAAGATAGGATGGATTGTTGCTGATAATTTCAATGTTACATTGTACGCTGAAGACATACCGCGGGGGCGAGGCGTGCAGGCTCCTGGCTATGAGCTGTTAGCTGAGGTAGTGGAGGAGTTGGGTTTGGAGGTCGTCGATGCGGAAAATTGCAAGTACAATTGGAGGAACTCTTCCTCTAGATCATGTCTTAACATATTCATGATATCAGTGGATTCTTTGGAGATGTTTAATCTCACTTGTGTTACGTCGCTACCCCGATCCATGTCGGATCATGCGCCCATTATATTTAGATATGTGTAATGGCAGAGGTTGCTCTTCTTATTTCAGATTTGAGAAGTATAGGATGATGGAAGAGGTATTTAGGGATATGGTGGTCTCGTTCTGGGACAATTTGGAGGTGGAAGGCTTTGCTATAGTTAGGTTTCTTCTCAAGTTGGTTGCCTTGTGGAGTAGGTTAATTACCGTCAAAAGGGAGTCACGGGCTACATGAGAGCATAGGAGTCAGGATGTGGAAGAAATGGTAAGGTTAGACTCTTTGGCGGATTACAGGGAGCTTGAGGAGTTGGAGAGCCGCATGATAGTCTAGAAAATCCTAGAGGACAAGGATAGGAAGCGGGAGTGGGTATGGAGTGGAGGCAGAGATCACGACAGAAGTGGCTAAAGAAGGGTGATGTGAATACCAAATTCTTCCATGATGTGGTTAATGGGAGAAGGTGAAATTTGATTCATTCCCTCCAAGTAGGGGAGAAGGCCTTTGCGTAAGGACGAGGTCGCGAGGGCGATCACAAGATACTTCAAACACATAAGCAAACGAGCACTGCATAGTGGCTCCATGTAGCTTGGGGGTGAGTCACATAGCTGAAGTAGAGAAGGAAGAATTGATGTGATCTTTCATTATGCAGGAGGTCCATGAGGCGACCTCCACTCTGAATCTGGACAATTATCCATGTCCAAATGATTTTCCAGTGTTTTTCTTCATGGAGTTCCGGGATGTGGTTGATGAGGAGGTAATGGAGAAGATTTCGGAGTTTGCTGCTAGAAATCAAGAATTGATCGCCTGAACCGCTCAACGGCATTTTTGTTACCCAAGAAGGAGGTTGCAACTAGGGTGGGAGATTGATGCCCTATTGCGCTTTGTAATGCACTTTATTTGATCATAGCAAGGGTTTTGACTAACCGTTTAAGGGGAGTCCTGCGGAATGTGCTCATTTCTCCGGTTCGGAGTGCCTTTATACTAGATAGACATCTCATGGACATTGTGGTTATGGCTTCTAAGACTGTGACAAATTAAAGAAAAGTTAGGGTGTATGTGGAAGGTAGATTTCTCGAAGGCTTATGATAGTGTTGACTCTGGGCATTGTTACATAGAAGGGGCTTTCCGGATTAGTGGATTGTTTGGATGAAGAGGTGTGTAACAACCGCATCCTGTGTATTTCTGATGAATCGACAGCCGAGGGGTGGTTATTTTCAACCACAACGATGAGGGATGCCCTCTGGCTCTCATGTTGTTCGTTCTTGCGACGGATGCATTATCGATCATGGCGGATCAAGCGGTATCTACTGGTTTCTGCAGAGGCTACAATATAGAGGCGATTTCAGCACCTATTCTTCAGTATGTTGATGACACTATCTTTTTTGTGAAAGGTGAGCCAGAGAGTTGTAGGGGCTTGTCTACAATCCTTAACATATTTGGCGTGGTATCTAGTCTGAGACTCAACAGGGAAATCAGAGTTTGTGCAATATGGTTTGGCAGAGGAGGAAGTTGTTGAGTGTACTGGTTGGCTAAAATCATGGATCGTTGCCAACGAGGTATATGGATGTGCCTTTGGCTGGTGGGAGGATGCAACAGGCAAATTGGCATTGGTTATCAGTGATTGAGAAATTGAAGCAGAGATTTGCGGGCAAGAAGTCGATGTGTTTATCCAGTAGTGGTAGACTGGTGTTGTTAAAGTCAATCCTTTCAGCGATTCCTTTTTCCTCTTATCCTCTAGTCTCATCGCTATTGGAGTCAAGAAGAGGCTTGAGGGCATCATGAGACGGATTTTCTAGTCATTTTCTGGGCAATCGAATGGACTACCTTTGGTCGATTGGGGTCAAGGCCCTAAATGTCGATTTCGGTCACCATTTCGATGATGACTGAAACAGAATTTCGATTGAATTTCGATCAAATTTCGACCGAAATTTCGGTCATTTCGGCCATTTCGGTCGAATTTTGATTTTGACAGAATTTCAACCGAATTTCGATGAAATTTGAGGCCATGATTGGGGTACGATTTCCTCTTCGAAGAATGATGGTCGCCTTGGGGAGCATAGTCTGAAGGAGATGAATAAGGCCTTGCTCAATAAATGGATTACACAGATCTGGTGGGAGTGTGAAAATTTGGTCTGCAAGTTGTTGCAAAAGCTTTACAACGTGGGATGTTCTCTACCGGGTCCTGAGGTGGTCGAACCCTCTCCCTCATACTTTTAGAGGTAGATTTGTCGTGTAATGCAACATATTCGTCCTTTTTTGAGGTCGATAGTGGGTGATGGCACTGGATTCCGGTTCTGGACTGATTATTCGAGTGAGGGAGGGGTGCTTAGGTTGAAGTACCCTCGTCCGATGGCATTAGCGATAGACTCGAATTGTTATGTTGCTAACAATTGGGATGGACCCTCTTTCTTCCCTCACTTCAAGTCAGATATGTCGCCTCAGAGGATGGGTGAGCTCTAGGAGATGTTGCAGGAACTGAAGATCGTGGAGGGGCCACGGAGAGGCATGACTACTAGAGTTGGTATGATGGTACCTTTTCTTTGGATAAGACATACCGAATACTAAAAGGACCGACGACCTTTGACCCTAACGGATGCGTGGCAGACTGCAAAAGAATATGGAGATAGAAAAACATTGTGTGAGTGAATGTCTTCATGTGAATGTTCCGGAGGGGGAGATTGTTGATGGGAGATAGATTTGCAAAGTTCATTGAGGCAGCGGATCCAGTTTGTTGATGGTGTCTGGAGAACATGGAGATTGCATTTCTTTAGGTGTGGGAACTCCGTAGTGGCGTGGGAACTTCTCGAGGACCCCACGATGCAAACTGATGGAGTTTCAGGATATTGGGAGTCCATTGTAGATGATCGGCATGGCTCTGAGAAGGACCAAATCACATGTGTGGCAATGATTTGGGTTGTTTGGTTAGCTAGAAATGGTGTGTTTTTTCGTCAGGAGTGTTTCTATGGTGAAAATGTTGTGGCTCATGCAAAGGCAATAGTAGAAACTTCGAGTATCTAGTTATGTATCCCCCCCCCAACTTGTATTTTTTTTGATTAAATGATGAAGTTTTTGGGCATACACCTATACGGTGGAGGCCCTTTTGCTTTCAAAAAAACATTAATTTAAAAATCTCATTTGAAATTATCAGCTCTATATAAAAAAATATCATTTGAAAATGCATTAGTTTTTCCTCATTTTTTGACTATTCATGATAGTGTGTACTTGGCCCCTCCTTGATAAAACTTCTTGATCCCATCCTGGGCTTGGTGTTGTCAACTAGTCTTCTACTTTATGGAAGGGTATTTGTTATATTCTACCTGAGGACTCATCCTCTTTGCAGAATATTGTGGGAGATGACACTAATGTCAGCTTTTGATATGATGAATGGAATAAAGATGGGCATCTTTTTGATCAGTTCCCACAATTGAGCGTTCTATTATATAATCAGGGAATGTGAATTACAGATACTTTGTCGAATGGTGCTTTGATCACATTGCTCCGCTCCGGGCTTTTAAATAAAGGATGGAGGAGTTCATGGAGATGTCAATTTCTGCCTAATGTTGAGGGGTCATCAAGGGGGCGCTATTGATAGACTTGGTGTAATAGGAGATTCTTCCTAAAGGTTTATAAAGTCATGCAAGCATCATCTTTGTTCAATTCAAAGATATATACTCTGGACTGCAAGAAGATTTAGGGTAAAAAGGCCCTTTAACGAATCAAGACATTTCTTCAGTTTTGGGACAAGGACATATGACTATACTTTTGGAGATCAAAAGAATCTTTTAAGGAGGTGATAACTCTAACTCACGATCTTTTGACATTTGAAAGGATATGGAGCACACATTCTTTACTTGTGCCAACTTAAGAGAAATTTGGGATGTGGCTTACATCAGCAGAGTAAATTCCAGTAGTATTTCAGCTTTCTGGGACTTAGCAACAGAAATTGAAGTGTCTATGAGAGCGACAGAATCTAAGTTATGGTTGTAGTTAGCAATTTGATTGGCAAAAGGCAATGTAGTGTTCCTCGATGAGAAATTTTATGTCACGAATGTAGTCGAGCATGTCCAAAACTCTGTTTGAGTCATAATCTGTGTACATGTTCTTTATGTTTTGAATAAACAAATTAAATTGTGCACCTTTTGGTCACCCACTACTTATTCCCTAAAAAATACCCAAAAATTATCCCAACCCCCTTTATGCATTGACAATGTTCGACAATGGGATCTTCCTGCAAGATTGCAAGATTCGGGGTTGGAAAAGCCTTCTACAAGTCAAGATGTTTCTTTGGTTTCTGAGACACAAAGACGTAAGATGGCTAGTGGTCAAAGGACCACAATCTTTCAGGGAGTAGATGGCACTTGCCCACGATGCTTTGATAAATTTGAGCATGTGGCAAACATGTGCCTTACTTGTCTCAACCCAAGAGAAATTTGGTATTACCACATATCAACAGAGCAAACTCAAATAGTGTTTCAACATTTTTGGGAGTATATTGGCATAATTTAAGTGATTATGAGAGTATAAAGATTTAGTTTTGGCAATGGTGTAGGGAATTTGGAGACGTTCTTCCAAGAGAGATTTTATGGCAAGAATGTTACCGAGCACAATGCCCAAGGCTTTATCCGAATATTGGTTTTATAAGTCTTCTTTTGTTTGTGTAAACATAAGCAATGGCATGCACCTTTCGGGTGCCCTAACCTTTTCCCCTCCAAAATGGTGGAAATTGTCTCAACTCGCTTTTAATTATCTTCTTTCATTACTTCATTGCATGACTCTTCAATTTGATACCCATCTAATTACACAACTTCGGATGTATTCATTCTTGTATAAAGGTCGCGCAATGATTTTTCTCCATTCATTTGGTACCTTTTTACTTCGTCAAATAATCTTACTAACATTTTAAGTCACCAAGAACCTTTCTCAACGTCTCGAAACACCCACGAAAATGCAACTAATCGCATTGTTATCCCAAACTTTCATCATTTTCAAAGCTTCTTTCATCATTTTCAAAGCTTCTCTCACCTTATTTCTTTGAATCTACTGAAGCTCAACTTGAAGTGTAACCAAAATTTGCAAGCTCCCCAAAGATGATATTCTTGATATCACCATCCTCATTAAGAGGCCTACATTAATAATTCTTCCATCTTGACTTTGTAACATTGGTAGTCATAATCAAGGTTGCAAAAATCAATAGTCGGTACTCGATCGGCATGGTCATTGACTAAAGAATAATCATCAATCAGGCGACTGCTCGGATTTAGTCGACTATTAATTATTTTAAATATATAAATTATTTTTATACTCCTTATATATTTGCATAGATTTGTACATTTTCTATACTAGCATAATGAAACAAAAGAAGTAATTGACTTTAAATATAACATCAAACATATTATAACAAGTCTGCTCTAAAAAAACAAAAAAAAAATAAAAAAAACTGTGTAAAAATCGGTCAAGTAGTCGAGTCAACCGACTAATGGCCGGCTAAGCCTAGTCGAGTCGGCTAACACCCCCCTCCCACTAGTCGGTCGACTTTTGCACCTAACTTGTATAATGATCATTGGTCCTCTCTCTAGCACAAGCCTTTTTGAAAACATAGCATGCATATTCATTCTAGCCATGTTTCTCGTACATATGCCCAAATCATTCATCTTCGCTTCATTAATTGTCATCTTTACTTCTTCGGTTACCTTTTTTACTCTAAAAGTTTTAAAAGTTGTCACATGTTCTAGGAGAAAAGTGTGAAGCAACTTCTTTCCATCTTTAGTTTCTGTTGTACTAATTCACACCACCACTAAACTTTTTTTTGTGGCATCAAACCCCTCGGGCATGCCTAAATCTAGGGGTGTTCAAATATTTCTGGGTCAGCAGGTACCCACCCATCTTGACCCGCTCATTTTGGCCTTAAACTCACAGATACCCATTTAAAAATGATGGGTCAGGTACCCGTTATATCATGACCCGTAAACCATCGAAAACCCCGTTTGAATTAACGGATACCCACATGTACCCGTTTAGAAGCTTCTACTACCTAATTTATGTTAAACGACGCAAATGGTTAGTTACAAATATCGATATAAACATCATTCTTTATCTCTTTTAAAATATAAAGATGGATGAAGATACATATATGAAAATATATTTACCAAATTGTTAAAAGAAGATACAGATATGAAATGGATAAAAATCATGATAAAAAACAACAAAATCAACATGAAATAGATTAAATTTGCATGCATTTGATGGCTGCTCTCACACGACATATCCATGCATTTATCCATTTTGAATGGTGTAAATATGGCCAAAACAAAATCATAACTCGAATTTTTTTGCCAAATTTCAGTATCGTCAAAATATTGATCTCGTCGATGTGGCAAAATGTCACCGAAATGGTATATTTTGCCATATGCCTTTTTTGATGCACACCATTAATTTAGTGTCGGATTTGGCAAAATGTTGGCAATATTTCCTTTATGGACACTGTTCATATGCATATTAGACCATATCACGATATATCGATATCGATTGGGAGGGGATATCGATATCAAGCTATATATCTTTTTACCCGGTATCATCGATATTTCACCAATATATCAATGATATATCACGTGTCGAGGATACATCGCTGATATGAGGAATATGCCATCGTGAAAATCCACTGATATAGATCCCATATCGTCTGATATCAATCTAGATCTCTCATTTCGATTGTTTCTTCCTCCAAGCTTTTTTTCAAAGGTCTTCCTTCCTCGAACATCTAGATCTACTTCGAGTTCTTTGTTAAAATTGTGAAATTTGTTATGACTTTTGTTCATAGTTATTAGGTAATACATATTCTTGTTTTTTTGGTAAGATTTGAAGTATTTAGTAAGATATTTGAAGAACTAGTTTGGGATTTTTGAGTTATGTTGTGAAATTAAGTTAAAGTATGGAAGTATAAAGTTGGATCTCATATATTAGACATAGAAAATAAGGTTTTATGGTATTTTATGTTAATTAAAAATTAGTAATCAATTAAATCTGTGAACTAAAAATTAGATCTATGATATAGTGAGATATTTGGGGAACTAATTTGGGACTTTTGAGTTATGTTGTGAAATTAAGTTAAATTATGAAAGAATAAAGTAAAATCTCATGTTCTAGACATAGAAAACAAGATTCTATGGTGATTTATGTTAACGAAAAATTA
Organism: Ottelia alismoides; assembly: GCA_037367405.1. NCBI lineage: Eukaryota > Viridiplantae > Streptophyta > Magnoliopsida > Alismatales > Hydrocharitaceae > Ottelia > Ottelia alismoides. The sequence goes on along the minus strand of JAZKJV010011585.1, from coordinate 84,145 downwards.
GTGATTAATTAAATCCATGAACTAAAAATTAAATCTATAATATGGTGAGATACTTGGAGAACTAATATGGGATTTTTTAGTTATGTTATGAAATGAAATTAAGTTATGAAAGAATAAAATCATGCCTCATGTTCTAGACAAAGAAAATAAGAATCAATTGTGATTTTTGTTAACTAAAAATTAACAATTAATTAAATTCGAAAATTAAAACTAAAAATAATAGGAAAATAATTGATTATTCTCCCCCATATGCATCACAAATGTTTGTAGTGTAATTTCTTTGTATATTTCAGGCTTCCGTAATCAACATCATGGGTTCACACTCCAGTTCAGAATCTGATTGTTTTGTACATTAGTTGGACAGTGAAGAGATTGGTTGGAGGCATGTCACCGCTCTATATGACAACAAATCGAAACCACGATGCAACTTCTGTGGGAGGAAGTTGGGAGGAAGGGGATTATGAGATTGAAGTACCATCGGTTGGCAACAACAAGAATGCTGCCAAGTGCACTCGTTGTCCAAGAGATGTGAGGGAGTTGGTGAAGGACAACTTGGAGGGGAAGAAAGACAAGGATGTGGAGAGGTCCATAAGGGATGAGAAGTTCAAAGAATTCATGCTCGGGAAGGAGTTCAATGTCCTAATTCAGACGATGACAAATTTGTCTACCCCACTGACATTCAGACGACGGCAAAGAGGAGGGCATACAAGAGGGCGACAAAAGACTCTATGAGGAGCGAGTTCGAGATGAGAGAACTCAATGGTGCATGCAAGCTTGCAAAAGTCGGACGACTAGGCCGACTAGTCGAGTCGGGGGGGTAGCCGACTCGACTAGGCCTAGTCGGCCCTTAGTCGGTCCATCCGACTAGTCAGGCCGACTAGTCGGCCTAGTCGGCCGACTAATCGGCCGACTTTTACAACAACCTTTTTTATTTTTTTTGTTTTTCACTTTTTTTAAAGCAAACATATTCTAATATGCTTAATGTTATATTTAAAGTCAATTACTTCTTTTGTTTCATCATGATGTCATATAAAATGTACAAATATATGTATATACATACGAATATATGTATAAAAAACTGATTTATATATTTAAAATAATTAAAAATTCAAAACCGGCTAATGACCAACTAATTCTGACTAGTCGCCCGACTGCCGACTAATCCTTAGTAGGTGACCCCGCCGACTGCATACCGACTACCGCTTTCTGCAACCTTGGGTGCACGTAGTTGCTTCCATGGTGTCAGTGGTAGTGGGAGTGGTTCTTGAGGCATACCAGTACCACCACCCACCAAAAAACACAAAGCAAAGGGATCGGTACTTCTTGACGAAGAGCGGGTCCATGCAGTACATGCCAAGCAAGGATCCGAGGCAAAAGACGATGAAGGGGATATGCACTAATACACGGGAGAGAGTGGGAAGGCCAACAGCAAGCTCTTCTTTGGAGAAAGCATTCTAGCCAACGTCGCTAGAGCGCCTTTTTGCAGCATGCCATTGATGAGATCGTCGCAGCGGGAATGGGAGTGAAGGCTCCCACATCCAAGGAGGTAATGAACAAGTATCTCGAGGTGGAGAAGGAGATGAATGAGTACATCTCCAAGCTGAAGAGGAGATGGCCAGAGTACATGGTGATTCTGATGTGTGATGGATTGACGAGCTATACAAGAAAGCAGACAGTGTTGCAGAAGTCGATATTCGGTATTCAATCGGAAGGGTCACTGAATAAAGAATAATTGGTATTCGAACGGCTACTCAGAATTATTCATTTTTGTATTTTTTTAATTATTTTTAATATAAAAATGATTTTTAATACATATATTCTTGTATATTTATACGTATATTATCATCAATCAAAAAGAATCCATCATAAAGTATCCATTAATAACATATGTATACAAAGCTTTGACATTTTTGGTAATATCACGATAAATGGTAATACTTGAGAATTAAAAAATAAATAAATAAATAAGTTCCAGCAGTCAACTACCAGTCGATCAAATAGTTGGCCAGTCGGGTCGATTATTCGGTTAGGCCGACTAGAGGTTGTTCAGTCGGGGACTCCCCCCTTACCTCATAGTTGGACCGAATAGTCGGCCTAGTCGGTTGACTATTGCAACACTGGAAGCAGATCATCAACTTCCCCATTTATTGCGATGGAAAGACCACTTTTTGAAATCTGGTGATGCATCTGAACATGAAAAGGACTACAAGTACTTGCTGAAGCTTTTTTGAAAGAAGTGCATGATGAAGTTGATGAAGGACGTCATCAAGGATGTTGAGAAAGAGAATATTGTCCAGATAGTCACAAATAATGACAGCAACTTCAAGAAAAGAGGTGAAACAATAATGAGTCTAACAACTACAGTATTTTTTGGACTTCGTGTAGCACACATTGTATAGAATTAATTTTAAAGGACTTCATCCAGACAGAAGAAGCTCGTCTCAAGGGTGGTAGAGCAAGCACAGACGATCACCGCATTCATTTACAATCATTTAAAGTGATGGCATTGATGAGGCGAACGTGTAATGACGAGCTGGTGAGGCCTGGCATCACAAGCTTTGCAACCAATTTTATAGCGTTGCAAAGCCTCAAACAACACAAGATATGGTTGAAGACCATGTGTTGCCAAGGTGAATAGTTTGAGATACATGAAGCTCGGATTGAAGGACGGAAAGTGGAGTCAATCATCAATGATCTCCACTTCTGGGATGGCATGACTCAAGTCACGAAGATAATGGATCCAAATGTTTCTGCATTGCGGATCGTAGACGACGTCATGACGACAAGAAGCCCACCATGAGAGTGATCTACGAGGTAATCCGTTGCATGAGAGAGAAGGTCAAAGAAGCAATTGGAAGAGGATTCAAGGCATGGTTGGACATCATAAACGAGCGTTAGTCTAAGATGCTGTCACATCCTCTTCATAAGGATGGTATGTAAGAATATTTTTTCTATTTTTGAAAGCACTTTAGAGTTTAGAATATGGATTAAATCTGAGAATTGTCCATGTTTGTGTCCAACTTATTACTCCAATCCCAAGTACCAATACAAGAATAGTCTTGGTACAAATGTTGACCTTCTAGCAGTTGTACAACTTGAGGTGGAGAAGCTCGTCAAGGACGAGAAGACACAGACCTCGTACATGAATAAGGTAATTTTGATTATGTAATCTAGAGTAGGAGTAACAAAATATTCATAAATAACAATTTACGACTTCAAACAATGTGCAAGTCAAGCAAGGACTTCAGGGATGCCTTGGGTTCTTTCGATAAATTATTGTGGTTAATGGATGGAACAATACTCTTCCTGGTAACGACTAAACGAATAAGTCTATTGACTGTGTGTGATACATTACGGTTATTGTTATATCCTCCTTTTGGATTTTCAGCAGCTTAACGGTGGTTACTGTATGGGATGGAAGCTCCCAACCTACGAAAAGTATCGGTGAAAGCATTGTCCCAAACCGCATCTGCTGGTGGTTGTGAGAGGAACTGCAGCACATTCAACTTGATGCATTCAAAGAAATGGAATAAGTTGGGAGGACAGAGGCCCCATGATCTTGTCTTCGTGCACTACAACTTGAGGCTAAAGATGAAACATACAAGGGAGTAGCAGGATAAAGACGACTACACAGACCCTATCGATCTTGCATACATTTTCAAGATACATGATGACGATGCTGATGAAGATGTTCTGCAGAGGTGGATGGATTCCAATGGTGCTCGGTACTTGATCAACCGGGAGGCAAGCCAAAACAAAATATAAGCCAGCAAATAGGAGCAGTTGTTGGTGATACATGGTCAGATCCAGGTGAATCATGGACCCTCTTGGAGGGGTGGAGCTTGATGCAATTGTTGACGACATTCTCCCCAATGGTTCAAAAACGAAAAAGGAGCTCAACTGGATCCTATTTCCATGCATTTAATTTACATTTTTTTCCATTTATTTTTATCAATAGATAAATCTATGTACCAAAGAAACATTATCTCATTAGTCATTAATCATTATGTACATTTTTGAAATCAAATAGCTCATCTCAATGTCATTCACTATGTGCACGATATGACTGATATGTGCAATATAAGGATCATAGATAGTCTATATGTGTCATCTAAGTGTATATTCCTAAGTTATTTAATGTTATAAGAACTTGAATGAAATTCATTTCCAATATCTATAAGTCAAGAATAAACATTACGAGTGATACATTTGATATGACCGATATGTGCGATATATGGGGTAGAGGGATATGTGTGATATAAGTGTGTATTTGTAGCTTATTTGTTGTTTTAATATCTTGGATGATCTTAATTTGTAAAAACAACAAAAAATGACTTTTTCGAGTCATTTCTGACATTTCCATCGATATCGTCGATATATCTGCGATACATCCCGATATATAATTTTTCGAACAGACCGACACGATATCGATATTTCCTACCATGTTCATATGCTACAAACCCAACATATAACCAAGGTATGTATGGAGATGGCATCATATATAAAATGACATGCAAGTCAAAAATAGGTGACGAGGGTATTACTATCCTAAAATCACTAGCACTCGGACAGATTTCACAGGCGGTGACTCCAAATTCTCAGCTCCCATCCTTGTTTTCAATGAGGAACACCACATCCAACCCTCATGTTAGGTGCATGTCAAGGTGGCAGTGCATCACCCAAGCCCGGGGGTTGTCCGTCACGAATTTGATGGTCGCCCACCTCTTCGGCACTGTCGTGTTCCTCCTTGGCGGATCAACCAGGTTGAACTTGCATGTGTACACTGCTGAATTATAATTGCATGTCCCAAATGCCAACACATAGAAATCGTAGCTGTGGATATGCACAATATGTTAAATTTTGATGCAAATCGTAGATTTGAAACTGTAAAAATAAATAAATTTTGACAGTGAAAGAAATTGGAGGGAGGGAGAAGAGACGGCTCGCCGAATGCGAGGGATTTGGGGAAGAGAATCGCGGAGATCACGTGGATGGAGGAGAAAGAAGGGGAGGAGATGAGACGAATCTCAAATTAATTTCAACTTAAATTGTCTTAAAAACAAAAAATTACCATCCTTTTATTTACGAGGGATGGGATTACAAAAATAGAAATAAAATCAAAATTCAAATCTAACTTATCCTAATTGACTCTACTTAATTTAACCGACTAATTAATTAAATCAAGATCCCATGCGATCTCGCTATTTTAAATAAAAATGCAACGAACTAAATAAATTACTTAACCAAAATGTAATTAACTGACTAAAAATAAAACCATATGTATTTGTAGTTACTGCATCAACTCTCTTCCGTTTGAAAAATTCATTTCCCGACGAATTGCCTGATCTTCCAACTTGTTAAGGGAGAATCCCATCTGGATTGGTTGATCAACTTTCCCCAATTTCATTCTTTTTCCATGTTACATTTATGATTTCTTTCCACCAAGGGCTATGCACGCAAAAGTTCTACCCCTTCATTTCTTCTAAAGTTACCATCAACTTTAACCTTTAAATAAAAGGTTTTGGGTGGAGGCAGTTTTCTGCAAAATTCCCAAATAATATCCCAATCCCTACTCTCGTGGGATTCGACTCTTCTTGAGGAGGAACCTCACGCTAATGATAAAGCAATGACGGCGTGACGAGAAGAGCGGTCACAAGTGGTGACAGCGACGGGATGGCGGCAACTGAGTCAAGGGTGACGCATCTTCTTGGTGTGCGTAAGGCGGTAGCTTCCTTGGCGCAAGAGATGGCGGCTAGATGGTCTCCACCTGGGTGGTATGGTCGCATGGTGGCGGATGGCAGCAACTATCGAGGTCGAGGGTGGGAGCAACAGTAGTGAAGAAAGGTCGAGGAGTTAATGGGCGGAACAGCGAAGGATAGGGAAGGAGATGCAGGGGGTAAGGGAGTAGGCAGCGGTGGTGTCAGCGTGGGTGGGGAAACAGTGATGTCACAGGGGAGAGGTGGGAGGCTGTGTTGGATAGAGGGGAAGGGTGTAGGTGAGGGGGGGAAATGTGGCAGTGATGGGGCTGGATTGGATGTTGGGGAGGCAGAGAGGGGATGCGAGGGAGGTGGTGTGTCGGCGGTGCACGAATATGATGGGTGATTGTTGGGGCTGTTGAGGGTCGCGGCCGGCAAAGTGGGGGTGGTCGACACGCTGGTTGCGGTACAAAGGGATGCGGGGGTTGTGGCAAGAGAGCCGGCGGGCAAGGTGAGGGGAGAGGCAAAGATTGGGATGAAGATCGAGGAAGGTTGCGAGGAAGGCAGGAGGAGTACCTGGCAAGGCATGGGCGGTGCCGGGACGGCCGAAGGCGGTGAAATAGTTGATTCCGAAGGTAGTGTTTGATCGAACATGGCATGTACAGCAAACCTAGTTGGGTTTTTTCTGCTTTTTCCTCATTTTTGTTTCCATTGTGATCTTCTACTTGTATCATAAAAATATCTATGTTGAACCATAAATCTATCCACTGGTGTACCTTGATGTTTGATTGGAGACGACATTTTTACCACTCTTGTCGTGAACGTGGTCCATAGCAACAACCCAAGTTGAGTGAGATGCTCCAAAAATCAACAGGTCCTTCGGCTTGCTAGAAATCGCTTTCTCTGGATGGATCTTCATATCGTGAGGACGATCTAGATGCCATGCTCTAATATCAATTTATGCAAATCGAAAATTAGCTATTGTAAAAATTAAATAATTTTTGACGGTGGAAGAAATTGGAGGGAGGGAAAAGAGACGGCTCACTGGATGCTGGGGAAAAGAATCGTGGAGATCGCGTGGAGGGAGGAGAGAGAAGGGAAGGAGATGAGATAAATCTCAAATTAATTTCAACTTGAATTATCTTTCAAACAAGATACTATCACCCCTTTATATAGGAGGGATGTGATTACAAAAATAGAAACAAAATCAAAATTCAAACCTAAGTTATCATAATTGAATATAATTTAATCGACTAATTAATTAAATCAAGATCACATGTGATCTTGCTATTTTAAATAAAATGCAATGGACTAAATAAATTACTTGACCAAATATTAAAATAACAGACTAAAAATAAAACCCTATTTATTTGTAGCGCATCGCATCAAATTTTGTCCCTTGATTAATATTTATCCAATAAATATGTAATTCATATTAATAAAGGTAGTGCTTCCACGGGTACCTGTGGGTACCAATTACCCATTAATATTAATCGAGTACCCTTTACTATTGGGCACCCATTTAAATGGGGCAAGTCGACCCATGACTCGTAAAAAATGGGTCGGGACGGGTCAAAATCAAATGGGTTGGGTACACATCCCATGAGCACCCCTTCTAAAATATTTTTGCAACTTATCTAGTACAACTTCATTAAATGTCATTATTCTTCGCGTTTCCAATAAAATCTCAAAAGGCTTCACGTACATCTTCTCCTTGAAACTTGCTTTTCCTTATGAGGATTACATCATCTAGGTCAAGTGTGATGTGTCCATGTACCTCATTGTGTTCTTTTGTAACTTCCTTATATGTGCATTCAAAATTAAGGTGTCGGGAAGTTATCCTCACTTCGAATGACCTTGCAATCTTAAAACCATAATCAATCTCTTCTCCTTCGAGCAAAATAATCCATTTGTATCTTTTAAAGGGCCATTCATAAGTGTTTAAATGTTCGTCTATTTCTTTAAATAAACCCTTACTATGATAAGATCATAAGATCTTGCAAAATCAAGAAATCTTTCCCTTCTTAGTGTATATCAGCATATTCAATGCCATCATGTAAAAATGAGAACTCCAAAGCATTTTTTCCTGACATGTCTATTCAGATCCCCATCAAACAAACTATTTCTCCATGTAGGATTCTTCAAAAAAAACCTTGCTCAACTACTCCAACGACTCTTTTTATTCCTTCATCTACGCCCATGACATCTTAAAAGTAACCAAATGTCCTCCTTTGTACACGATGGCAATCCCATAATAACGGCAATCCCTTTACATTTCCAGATTACCATAGTGTAATTCTTTCACATTGATACCAACCCCAAAACAATACACAATAATATTAACACTACAACAACAGCCATCCATTTCAAAAAAATGCCAATATCAAAAACCATCTATACTACATCGTAGGTGAAATATGCTAGACCAGATCAAACGTTCTCATTTCTTTCACAAAAACAAACTCTTTTTGTTCTTTCATCCAGCTCATAGAATCTTAAGAGTGATCAAATGTTCTTCTATTTTCTTAAAATAAACATTGCTATAATAAGATCATAAGATCATGCAAAATCAAGAAAATCTCCCGCTTCTAAATTTCTATGACTATACTCAGGGCCATCACGTACAAATGAAAACTTCAAAGCATTTTTCTGACATGTTTATTCAAATCCCCATGAATAAAATAAATTATTTCTCTTTGTGAGAATTTTTGGAAAACCTAGTTCAACTCCTCCCAAACACTCAAAAATTCTGTCACCTGTCCCAACTTGAGGTCTATATGCACAAAAGAAATTTCCAAATGCATTTTAATCGTCAAAATTCAACCTACAAACCCTTTTATGTCTACCACACTTTCCATTAAGTCTTTATCCACAAAAAGACCCAATTTCTAACCCCTTACCAATGGACATCTCTTCACATTTCAAAAATAAAAGTTGCCAACATCAAAACAAGGATGGTCTATACTATATTGCAAGTGAAATATGCAAGACCAGATCACTAAAACAAAATCAACTTTCTACTGATCTGTTGTTATTATCAAAAGACATGACCAATCAGGGAGTGCCTATAATAAAAGAACAAAACCAATCACACAATACAAAGATATTCAAGATATTAGTATTCATCATCTAATGGCAAACCTCAAAACCAAGTATACAACATCATCCTCTCCCACTTTCTATTAAAATATAGGTGCCATAATGCATAAAATTTGTGTCAATTCATGCCCTATCGCCACACCAAACCAGAGCATATATAGTGTTCAAGGCAGTAGTCCCGTTAAGAGCAAAAAAACAGAGCCATTGGCTGAAGTTGAGTGCTGATAATATAGGTCCAAGAAACGATATGGAAACCTCATCAACATATATATAACAAATTGGTCAAATACAAGCATACTCAGTCACATAATATTAAATAACTCCCAGAATGGTGTTTTGTTACCTTGCAGAGCATCCAGTGCAATCGCAGCCTGGGCAGGAGTGGAAAAATCAACAAAGGCTAATACAAGTGGATCGCCACCGGGCTGTGGAGTTAAAATACTAGTCACAATTACAAATAACAATTGGTTAAAAGAAAGTGATTGTGCATAAAAAAGTTATGTTATCATACAACTCTTGAACCCTTGTTGACAAGTCTCACTTCACGAAATCCTACAAATGGACGGAAAATGTCTGCAAACAAGCCTAAGGAAACCAAACCAAGAATATAGAAAAATGGTATAATGAAACAAGCTGCATGTATGTATTAGTAAAGGGATACGAGAAACTTCACGGCGGGTACTATTGGCAGGCAGACCCTCAACATACAGAGTGTTGGAGGCATCTGGAGGAAGAGGAACTTCAGGTCCCCGTGGTAATTCAGACCTGCTGCCTCCAAATCCAACATGGCCATCCCCATGCCCTACCCCCATTAATCGATCTTCAACAGGGTGATGAGGCAGTCCCCCAGACATTGGCCTACCAGGTTCAGCTGCCACACCAGCATAAGGGGCACCACCATAGGGAACCTTGAGAGGATTGAAATATTTAGATTTCAATAGCAACAATTAAAATATTTATAAAATATAGCAGAAAAATGAGGTGCAAAATACTGTATAATAAACATACCCCATTGCGCAAGTAATGCTCATATGAGGCTTCAAGACTTTCTGTATCTCTAAAGGGAGCTTGTCCAACCCCTTGGTCAATTCGAGGTGGGTATCCAGGATGACCTGAAACATCTTAATTGACAAAAGCGTAGTTAACAGATTGATGCAAAATGGAATTGGAGAATAAGGGGAAGAAGGAGAAAAATGCGTGCATGTAGCATGCGATTTATAAGGGATAAGTGCAGAGATGCATAAGAAAAGAAAAAAGCGAGAGATGAAGAAAACTCCAAATTTTCTATTACTCAAATTCATCCCTGAACAATTTCCTAATAACCCATTTATATAGACCAGGACGTATTTACTAAATATTACAAAAACCATAACAAACCCTAAGTGACCTCTAAAACCATTCAACTTGCATATTTAAATAATCTATAATATTTTTAGACACAATCTCAATTTATTTAAATGGAACAAAATTACAGTGAACGCGAAAATGCAAAGCCAACAAATCCTTAGTTTGCTCTAATCCTGAATTTCGCACCCTCCAGTTCTCAGCTGCTTCAAAGAATTCATATCCTAACGAGTCATTTGATCATAGGTGTGACGCTAGAGGGCTTGATCTAGTGCATTTGATCCATGGTCGAAAAATAAATGTGACATATAAGGAGCGGTCCAAGTTGATGACATGATCCTCCCCGAATTTCCATCGACATTCATTCAATGGCCTTTGAAGAAATAGTGTGGTGCATGCAACAGATATTTCATGATGTTCGCTGTAGCCAGCATAAAAGCCATAAGATCTTGATGATGGAAGTGTGAAGAACATTCTTTAACCTTAGCGCCCTTTATAAGATGATTCAAACCTCGAATCCTAATAGGAATAGGTTGATGTCCATTATCCCTTTTCTCAACATTCTTCTCATAATTTTTTTGCACCAAGGCAGGTGACTGCAATTTTTCTACCCATTCACTTATGTATTGTCTTCTCTTTATATACTTCATAACTTTACATTAGATAAAGTACCTTTGGGTGAAGGCTTTTTAATTTGTTCATGCCAACTTCTTGAAGCATTTGACTCTACTTTTACGGAAGTTTATTCTTGATAGAAAATTATCCCCAACCCTCATTAGGGTTTGGGTTTTTCCCCTCCAACATCAACAACAATATTGACTCTTCGTGGTCGGGTGCCGGCAGCACCAATCGTTGAGATTTGGGCAGCAATGACACTGATCATTAGTGCTTGGGCGACGACAACACGTAATCATGTTTTTTGATGGTGCTCCCAGATGAACGATGCATGTGGCAACCTTAGATGTTTGAGCAAGGACAGTTAGGTTGGAGACTACCGCAATGCCAATGAGATATTCGAGGAACATCGATCAAGGCCAGCAATATCCTCCTACACAAGGCAAAGGTGGAGCGGTGCAGTAGAGGAAAGGGAAACAGCGACGCCGAAAATGGCAATTCTTCTCTTCTTATCTTTTTTCAATGATCAAACTTTTCTTCATGAAAATGCCGTCTTCCACAATCCACAAATATGGCCATTGTTTTACCCTCAAACATGATCTTAAAAGAATCTTTTTTATCCAAGATCTTAAAAGAATCATGACTTTCCGTTAATATGAAAGCAAATAAGAATTGCATCCAGATAGCCAGTATCAAACTTTTCTTGTTGATACTCAATGAGATCGGTGAGTCAGAGGGACGACTCAAACGACATGATATGATATCAATTGATGCATATTGGAATTGGGGAATAAGGGCAAGAAGGAGAAGAGGTGCATGTAGTGTGCGATATTGGATGCAGAAGTGCAGGGCGGTGCAGGAGAAAAAGAAATGAGGAGAGAGATGAGAAGTCTATATTTTCTATTACTCAAATCCATCCCCAAACGATGCCTTTTTTGTAAATGAACAATGCATTTTTTAAGGAAACAGTGGGAATACAAAATATAAAAAATGAAATAAAATAAAAACTAGCAGGTCCTAATTGACTCTTAAAAGTACTCAAGTTAAATAACTAAAGATAATACTCTTAGAAATCGCACAAGATTTCAAAGAAATGAAATAGAACAAAATTGCAATTGGCTCAAAAATGAAAAGCCAAAAAATCCTAATTTAACCTTAATGCAGTCACAATCCCTAATTTCACATTGCATCAGTTAAATGTGAGAACCGAAAAGCACTCTATTACATCAGAAAACCGTAGGCATTTTTAAATAGCATCAAAGTACTGGGCTGAATTCGAAGCTTCTAGAAGACTAGAAGTACAAAATTAGATGAGCAAAAAATATCCTTAAGAACAGACTGGGCAATATCCTTACATCAGAAAACTGTAGACATTTTTAAATAGCATCAAAGTACTGGGCTGAAATCGAAGCTTCTAGAAGTACAAAAGTAAATGAGCAAAAAAATATCCTTAAGAACAGACTGCGCAATATTACTTGATAATGCAAATCCTCTAGCCAACTCAACTTAATTGAATTGACAATATTTTAACTATACAATAGGCATGTTGTTATAAAGACCTACAAAAAATGGGCAAAAGATTACCGATTACTCAAAATTGTGACTATCACTAATGACATCATAGAATGACATCATAAAAATGTCGATAAATACCGTGCCACAAGGACTTCATTTTAGGAAAATGTGAGTGAGCACCCAAGACAGGTGCACACCTAGCCCAAATAGTTATTTATTTGTCAGAAATAAATTGATTACATACAGGCCGACCAGTCTTTAAATTGTCATAAACAGCTTCATTTTAGGAACATGTGCTATGACATTTTCCAAGTGGAACCGGTCATTTCAGAAAATCATCACCATTCTAGCTAGCAAAAATGACAATATGAGTGCCAAAGGTTTCGATCATTCCAATCTAGACCGATATCACACCTCTCCGAAGCTACAACAACAACAAAGCCTTTTCCCGCATTAAGTAGGGTCGGCTACACATCTCCGAAGCTACACCAAAAAATTGTTGTCAAAAGCATCCATCGATTCCCACATTATTCCGGATATCTTTTATGGACTCACATTTGAAGAAGAGGTGGGGAATGTCTTCATTGTCCTTTATACAGATTGAATGTTCATCGAAAACGTAATGTCACAAGGACAAGTTGAAGGTTTATCCAACATACCATCTGTGAGTGAAGGGGAGCATATATAGGTGTTCTATGTACTAAGCAAGATAAGGCTGTGCGTAATAAGACCCGGTGTGGCAGTGGTTCAACTCTTCCAAGGATCCCAGAGAGGGGAGTCAACAAAACAAGCTACCCCGTTGTGCAACATGCCACTCTTTACGTAAGGTCCATTTGTTTTAGCGTTATATGTAGAGTCCGTTTATTTCAGAATTTAGACATGCCACTCACTTTGATATTGACTTATTTTCTATCGTGCATTTACATAGCATTGAATATGAAACACTTGACCAATCTAAACGCTAAAAAAACATGCATGTTCGACGTGCTAAAATGCACATCCATGGGTTAACTTCTTGCTTTCTATTGCTACGTTGTGTCTTTTCTGTCCCTTCGAGAATTTTTGTTCTCATAATCTCATCTTGCAAGGATTAGATGGATATTTTCTCCTAATGAAATAAATTATGCCAACATTTCTAGATCTAAACCCCCAATGTCTCCAACTTAACTTCTTCCACTAGATCAATTGGTATTATTTTACATAAACCATAGTGGTTATCCTCTAGCATCTCTTGATTTAGTTTATTTAAAATCTAACATATTCTTAGGTGGAATAATGGGAGGCAAGAGCAGGAGCTGGGAGAGAGGGAGAGGAGGTGAGAAATGTAGCATGGGATTTGACAGAGGAGGTAAGGAGGCAAGGGTGAAACCACCATGTTTTATGGGGTGGCTATGGCCAATGCTGCGTTTTCACAGCATTCACCTAATACTAGTTACGTTACGTAGAATGGTCGACCCCTCCTACATGTATGTTCTTTGATGCATAAGCACAAGTCCATAAAAGTACGAATTCATGGAAATGGTGAGAGTAATTTTTGGCATATACTGAATTCTCATATAATCACATTATTCTTTAAAAGCCATCGATTTCGTATTTTTTTGCGATGGAATGGATTATGTATTCATGCATTCAATATTTGATCAAGATATCTCAAATTTATTATTACATAGCATGTAAAACTTTAAAATCCAAATTATGTGATTTTGCACAAAATATTATGGTATATTTATATTACATTTTCGTCATCATTTCCCTTAGGGTGTGTTTGGATAGTAGGTTTAGGTGGGTTAAACTGGTAGCAGGTAACTCATTTTTGGGTTTTGGTGTTTGGATAGAGGGTTAAACTGGGGGTGGGTTAGAAGTGGGTTTATTGCGATATGATTGTATTGGAGTTTGAAAAAGTGAGTAGTTATTGTGATGTCATTGTATTGGAGTTTGAAAAAGTGAGTAGAAGTGGAGTAGTTTATAATTTTTATATGATATGATGGTATAGTATATTATTTTTTGATGGAATTGATGATGGAGAATTGATTTTTTTTTAATTTTTTTTAAAAAAGATAAAAAAGTGGGACCCACGTGGAGGGAGAAAATATGGGGTAGGGGAGTTAAAACACCCAAGGGTGGTTTAACCCGATACACGAACGGCACCTTAGATATCAAAAATAAACTTATCTTATGATAAAATATGACAATATATATTATTTCATGATATTCAAAGTGACTAGACAGTAAAAAAATGAGCTAAGATGATGCATCTATTACCCAATACCAAATCGATAGAGAAGAAAATAATAACATAAATTCAAACTTTTGAGATGTAACCATCTATATACATGAATATATGTGAAAGGATTCTTATTGACATTAGAAGTTGAAACCAAAATGACTACCATCATTTTACTCATATGCATGTAAACTCTCTACTGGCCCCTCCTTGTCGTAGTTCACGATTCCACCCATATAAGGAGGGTGTCAATGGGGATGGCAGGGAGCAAATAGTTATACATCATTCCCAATGGGTGCCCGAAGTCGAAGACATTCCACGATATGAAATCAAGTGACACTTACCGAGCATGATTATAAAATGAAGTGTTTCCATAGAGGACATTATCAGTCAAGACCTATAGTTTGTTTTATAAGAAAGGGTATGGGTAATCGTCAACGAAGTTGCAAGTGAAGGGATGTTTGGGTGCAGAAACCCATGACCACCACAATCTAGGATATTTCCACAATAGTTATTGACAGGGAAATATCAGGTTTGCAACTTGTGATGAGGCAAACCTTGTTGGTATTACGTTGAATTGGGGGGTGAGTTCTACATGGGCATAATCCATATCTCTTCATCTGTGTACTGGTGCGAGGACTGCATCCTCTAAAGTTACTTGTCTTCTAGAGACAGCGATAAGTTAGTCTTTTTTTTTTTGGAAAACAAAGCGATAAGGTTGTCCTTGGAGGAGTCTGTATCATGGCGACATCCACATATCAAGGACAGGTTCAACTAGGGACTTGTGGTTTGGTGTTGTATAGTAGCAACAGGATTGTTTCAAGGCCAAGACTGGAAATTTGAGATTCACTCATTGAAGAGCACATTGTAGCAATATTCGGCCGAATGAACTGAACATTCGACCGAATGGACCGAATATTCGGCTGAATATTCTTATTTTGAGGGATGGTCGAATAGAATATTGTAATTCAATCAAAATATTCAATCCAACCTAGATATTCGACTGGAATATTCGGGTATTCATCCGACTATTGCAACAGGTTGTTGATTTTTTTTTATTTTCTAAAGATACTCATTTATCACGATATCACCACAAATGTTAAAGCTCCATATATCTATCGTATTAATTGTGGTACTTTTATCTTGGTCTCTTTTTGATTGATGACCATATATGTATAAATATATAAAAATATATGTTAAACATAATTTTTATATTTAAAATAAGTAAAAAATGCATAACCAAATAATTCCGAATATTCTCCCGAATACTGGATATTATTTTTTCAATGACACCTCCAACTGAATACCGAATACCAACCTGCAACACTGGGATAGAAGACTCATCAAGGTGCCATTCTTAGTTCTCCATGTCTACCGGAGGAGGTCTCCATCGCTCTTGATGCGATAGGCTTCTGTGTTATGTCAAGGGGTTCACCTTTAAAGCACTATTGATGAGTTCATTCGCAGGGATGTCAACCTCTCCATTGGCACCATAGTTTCAAGTGTTGCCACTTGTCATGGCAAAGACTGGAGACAAGGTTCCAGTAATGAGAGTGCACTCTTCAGCGATCACACAAGTTTCCAACACCAGTAATGGCCAAAACATTTACATTGTTGCCAATGGCACCTTTTGTGGTAATCCTGATGTGGTTGTAGATATTCTGAAGGTTAAGCAAGATTTGGATCCCATATTCGGACTGGACTAATAAGAGGGATTCTTGAACCTCAATTCGGATCTAGGCTCTAACAGATCGTCATAGAAAATGTGTCCTAGTGTTGCCCTGAGGATCCAGTGTGAATCGAAGATTGTCCGTTCAACCATCACAATATGCAATTTCAAGTCGAAATGGAGAAAACTTAGGGTCATGGATCATCTTGTTGTCCCTAATCATTCAATCTGAGGATTCTAATTTAAAATCCTAAATGCATGGTGGTTGAGCTCAGCACTATATGGTGATAGGTAAGGAACCATCAACCTCTGAATAAATGTCTAGGTTTAACCACTTAACTACTTTAATCTCCATTCTCCAAAAGGTAGGTTGGTCAATTGACATTGACACTCACAATTCCACTCGAATCTCATCAAAATGCTTGTCTTAAATGAATGGTAGGTCCAATCGAGAAGCCAATGGCATGAGAGCAACATGAAGTAAAGTATGGATCGTGGATTTTGCATGGATCGTGGATTTTGCATGCAAGCCCCTGCTATGGTGGAGCGATTCTTTCAATATTTTCACTTCAACACATATGCTTGGTTCTCACCAGAGAAAGTAGGGAATGTGTTTTCCTAAAGATTGATGGATTGCCAAAATACCTTGTTCACCATGGATTTTTGGTGTTGCGGATGTAGATGTCACTGAAGCACTAGAGGGTGTATCTTCCTTCACTTTTTGAGAAGAGGTAGGCCCTCATCGTTGTTGTAGATAGTCTAATCATAGGCATAAAATTCAAGATTCATTGTCTCTAAGTGGGATGATGACCTACCACAAGCGTGTTTTATCTCTCGAGCAGAAGCAAGAGCAAGAACCATGAACAACTTAATCAGCACACGTGACTCTCATTTGGTGGAGAAGAGAGACGAATATGTTTTGAACATTGCGAAGGTGTCACCATAACTTAGGAGATTCCATATTTTACAATGAAGATATTGACACGGAACGTAAGAGCAATAAGGATTGAGGAGAAGATACATACTTTAGGAAGATATTTACCTGGGTGGAAAATTGAATTTCTAATTTTCTATTACTATCAATAAACAAAATGGCTTTTTCAAAAAAAATAAACAAAGATGGGACGACGGGGTAAAATATGTTTTTCTTCCCAAGATATGGATGTGATTAGAATGTCGGAAAGAAAAGTCATAGCTTAGAAGGTTTTGGGTAATATCAAAAAGACTTCCAGGGTGATTGCACGATGTTGGCCACCTTACAAACACTCGATTAACAATTTACACTTTTTGCTTAAGCTTTTTTATTTGTGACCCAAGAGACTTCATGGTTGGATCGCGTTAACGATTTACACTTTTTGCTTTATGCTTCTAATTGTGACCCAAGAAATTACATGATTGGATAAGTTACACTTTTTTATCATGCTTTTAATTCTAATCCAAAAAAATTCAATGCTTGGATCGAGTCACAGCAGATACTGATGCTAATAAGAACTTGCAACGGTAATAAATTAAAATTTTAACGGTAGAAAAATATTTGGTGGAAGAAATCAGAGGGGAAAGGAGACAAGACTTTCAAGATGCAAAAGATTAGGAGAAAAAAGCGTGAAGATCACGTGGAGGGAGAAGAGAGAAGAGGAGAGATATGAGATAAATCTCAAATTTTAATTAACGCTTGAATGAATCAAACATTAGACTTCCATCCCCTTTATATTGAAGGAGCAAGATTACAAAAATAGAAAGAGAAATAAAATACAATCCCAACTTACCCTAAACAAGGCCTTAAATGTCGGTTTCGGTCACCATTTCGGTATCGACCAAAACAGAATTTCGATGGAATTTCGGTGGAATTTCGACCGAAATTTCGGTCATTTCGGTCAATTTTTGTACTAGGACCCCCATATTTCGGTCATTTCGGTTATTTCGGTTGAATTTCGATTTCGACTGGATATCGATATTCGACAGAAATTCGACCAAATTTCGCTGAAATTTGAGGCCATGACCCTAAATGGACTCTAAATATCTTTATCTGACTAACTACTTAATAACTGACTAACTAATTGATTCGAGATCGCATGTAATCTCTTTATGTAAAAATAAAATTGCAATGAACTCAATAAAATTAACTCGACCTTAGTTTAATTAAACTCCAATCAACGAACTGAAAAAAAAATCTAATCGACAAAATTGGAACGGGCGAACATTCTAATTTTGCCCTAATTTGATGTTTCATGATGCATCAGATATGATATATGTTTCTACCTACGTTGAAGGGTGGTCATTACTTTTTGGTAATAATTTCAATGACGTGATATCCATTATTGACAAGCAAAATAAATGTCCAGTTTGGACGACTAGAGTTTCTGAGTTCTCTAATATTTTGGAGTTGGCTTGATTGATTTCCATGTTCCCAATTGTCATTTTACTTGATGGGGCAAGGAGTCGAATTGCTTCTAGATCAAAACCTGATCTCTTTCTTGCTTCCTTAACAATGGCAAAATCATTTCTAATAGCCATTATAAGGGCCATGCAAGTTTCTTTCATATCACAAGTGTTTATTTCAAATTTGACATCGAAAAAGCACTTGGGAAGTGAAAAGTGCATATCAAAAAACAATAATAAATGATAAGCAATTATCAACCACATATAGTAAGGACATAAAAACAACTATGATATATAAAGATTTATACCAGTTCACCCTATTTAAAGATTGTATCTCATGTCTAAGCGTGGCCTACTTAGAGCTTACTAACTTCACTAAAAGGAACTTCTTTTTTTTTGAAAGTCTGCTGGTCAGGGGGCAGTGCTCGGTGGCACCCTCCCCATCAAAAATTTATTGCTAAAAAACGAAAAGAAGGAAAGTACAGAGTTAAAAAGCAGATTAACCCATCCTTACAAAAAGCCAGCAAACCCACCCCAACAAAGCAAAGGTGCTACAACATCCACTCCTCGACCAGCCTTTTCGCAAGGAAAGCCACGTTCTCCTCATAAAATCTTTGCCCTCATAAAAGGAACTTCTATGTAGTCCAATCTATATTACAAAGCCCTAAGATGAGCATAGTTTATCATCTACTAAAGACGAAGGCATTCACCAAAAACTACTTCAAGGTGCAAAACCTCGCCTTGGTTTTTATCTTATACTTTGGAAGAAAAACCTTCACAAAAATTGATTATAGTATACATTCATTATGCACACTTTGGGGAACTAGTAGAAACTTTATTATTTTGAAACTAATTGATTTTATTTAGTTTTAACATGATTACAGTATTTAGTCAGCATGTGTTTTTTGATATTGGTGAAACGGCATTGATATCAGAACTTAAAACCCAAGGGGCGAGGGGAAGCATAAATATGTGACTGCATACCAATATAAAAATAGTCTTATTAAGCGGAAAAAGTTGTTTAGCAGTGTGCAGGTATAGAAAGGAAAGTATTGTTATATGGGACATGAAAAGGGGGAATGTGCATAGACCAAGGATAAACAGCCTTATGTAATACATATGATATATGCATGAATTTAGGCTTTTTAGATGCCCTATATACTTAGTACACGAATTACATATAGAGTAGAAGTCAAAAAGCATTCTTTCATCTTCAAAATGCTTGAAGCATTTTTTCGACCTTTATTTTAATTAAATCATTTGCTCTTCCAAAATGATCGTTGCAATTTTTAATCTTTTGTACAAATATTTTGAGTTATAATCTCATAATATTATCAAACTCCATCTTTACCAATTATCAACCTTGGTTATATATAATTAAGCATTTACGACATAAATAGTTAGTCCTTGCAGATAACCATTTGCATCGTTTTCCCGTCAAAATTGAGTATGAGGCTATGTAGGTGATGTACAAGATATGTGGCGGGGTATCAGTATAACAATGGTTTTGTTGAGAAGAAAAGGTTGCCTTCTGCCAGTGTTGTAAAAGTCGCCCGACTGGCCTGACTAGTCTAGTCAGTGGGGTGGCCGACTGAGTACCGACTAATTCCGACTAGGTACACTAATCAACCAGTTTTTGCTTGGAGATACCATATTTTTTAATATTTTGATTTTTTTATAAGCAAGCTTATTGTAATATGCTTAATATTTTATTTAAACTAGATTACTTCTTTTATTTTATTATAGTAGTATAAAAATGTACAAAATCTATGAATAAAAATGAGTTATATATTTAAAATAATCATAAAAATCAAAGCCGATTAAAGTCCGACTAAATCCGATTAGTCGACCGACTGCCGATTAATCCTTAGTCAGTGATCCAACCAACCGAGTACCAACTACCGACTTTTGCAACCTTGAAAGTACCTACATAGAAGGGTGTGTATTGTTATATATAAGGGACATAAGAAAGTGCAAGTGTGTTCATAAACCAATAAGTCAACGGCAAATAGACCTATGCAGTTCATACGGTACATGCATGATTTTGAGAACCCTTTTATATGTGCCACATACTCATGACAAGAATTGCAAATTGAGCAAAAAAATGAGAAATTATTTTTGATCTTTGAAATGCTTGAGCCCTTTGGATGTTGCAATTATTCACGTGATCTTCAGTTGCAATTACATCAAAGTTTTAAGATCACAATATACCATATTCCATCTTTACCCATTATCAACCTTGTCATATATACTGTTAAGCATTCATGGCCTAAAGGTAAGTCTGACTCTTGCATAGAACCATTTACATCATTTTTATCATCAAAATTGAGTTCAAGGTGAGTTGCACCAAGAGATATTCATGGTTACACGAGTTTGCATTTAGATAATCAATGCAACAAAGTCTTTGAAGCGTGACAGATAAGGTCTCAAATACTGCAATCTTTTTTGTTTCCTACTTCCAAAGAATGCAACAGCAGACTGCGTCTAGAACTTCAAACATTTGATCGTGTCCGATTCTCTTTACCTGATTGTGGCAAAAATGTAATTTATTCAACTGAGGTGATCATTTCAGAGGTCATTTCACCAGTACAATCAACTTTCACTAAAGAAAGTTCAATTATGGAGAGTCATGTAGTCGCAACATAGATAATCGCTATGTGATAAAGTTAGTGAACCAGATAGATCATGTGGAGGTGGATTTCAGAGAGGCTTATGTCATGCTTTGGTCATCCCTTATCTAGAAGAATCTCAAGCAAAACGATTATCCTAACAAGTGGACAGATTAGAAGCATTGTGACATGACAACTCCATACTCCATTCTTTGTAAAGTGAACTAGCAATGAGAGTAAATTCAGCTAGAACACGGGGTCTAAGAAGTTTGTCATTCGGCTCCCTAACAGTTTGTTTTGGATGCAAGATGCTTTTTGTCAATGAGAGCTTTGGGCGTTTATGCAACTTGATTTATAGGCTTTCAAAGAGGTCAAAATTTAGAAAACCTCTTCATGTTGTTACAAAATACAGATGCTTCACTTTTCTTTATACAAGTTGGTCATGATGAGGTGCAAACAACTAAAGTATTTTGGCATTCAAGGCTTTAGTGTAGAGGGTCACAAGAAGTTGGTTCCATTCCATTCCATATAAATGTATTTATTATCAAGGTTTGAAAAAATGAAAGGCGGAACGAGGCGTTTTCCTCGGAATCAAGGCAAAGCATAGCCTCAGGGCGGTCAAGGCGTAAACCTCAGTTTATAGAGAAAAATATTAAAAAAAAAGGTTCAGTGGTCATTTTGACACCCTCTCCCTCATCCTCTTCTTCCTCCTCTTCCCCCATCCTCTTCCTCCTCCCGGGCCTCCCCTCCTCCTGTCCTGCACCGCCACGTGCTCCCCTCTCCCCCGCGCCGCCCCCTCCCAGACGGAAAAGAGGTTCACCTCTCCAGACATCATATCAAGGGCCTCAATGTACGAGATAGTCTCCTGTGAGAAGATCACAGGTGCGTACTCATCTTGATCAGGTCAAGGTTTCTTTGTCATGGTCTTGATTACCCATCCATGTTGTTTCTCAAACCTCTCTCTATCCTCACGCATCACTCTCTGGGCATATGCCACTCCATTAAGCAGATGTCGTTCGAATGCAGTCCTTACAGTGTAACCCACGAAAAAAATCATCATAAAACAACTGACCAACATCATCCAAATAAACGAAAAAGAAGAGAAAAAAAGAGCAAACATCGTTCGAAAATCCAAAATCTTTACATGATTGATGGCACAGAGGTCCTTCCCGTAGTGGAAGGTGGAAACAAGGATGGCCAAGGCGAGGACATGGTTGACGCTCACAGCAAACTGATCCTGGAATATCCTCACCCGCTCCTCGCACATGTTTTCCAGCAACCTCTCGGCAGTCCTTACGCCGCCCAGCTCCGCCCTGAGCTCCCCGCGCCTCCTCCCAGCCCGCCGCCCACGCCCCTGCCTCGTGCCGCCCAGCTCCGCCCCGAGCTCCCCGCACCTCCTCCCAGCCCACCGCCCCAGCCCCTGCCCCGCGCCGCCTAACCCCGCACCCCCTCCCAACCCCGCACCTCCTCCCAGCCCGCCGCCCCCGCCCTTGCCCCTGCCCCCTCCCCTCCTCGGCGTCGTGCTCCCTCCCTTGGGCCGCCCCCTCCCCGGCGCCGCCCCCTGCTCCCCCTCCCCCTGGGCCTCCCCCTCCTTTCGTCGCGGTCCGCCCCGAGCTCCTCCTCCGCCCCCGATTTTGTTTTGACCATAATACCCTTCTTAACCACACCGTCGTTTGAATAAACCATGTTTATTTTAATTTTTTGACGGTCAATCTGACGGAAGGGCACAACTGACGACGGATAAAGAAGTGAGGGGCACAACTGATATTACCAAAAAGATAGGGGCATAACTGATATTACGATATCTCAGAGGGGCACAAGTGATAAAAACCCTTATATATATGGCAATGTAATTATTTGTCAAATATATAATACTTAGCACTATAGAATATGATGAAATAATAGATATAAAACACCAGAATAGAAGATAACGCAACAGCATATCCCCTTCTACACATTTTCATCCAATCAAAGAGGAATTCATTGTCTATAAATGTTGTGAAAGAACGAAACAATACATATCTATCTTTGAAATATTGTTGTAATAAAAAGTACGACTAAATATACATCGAAGAAATTTATATTATGTCTAATATATGGCTACACAAGGAACTGTGAATCCTATCCATTTCAAGCAAACCTTTGAAACATTGTTCTAATTAAAAGTACGATTAAATATACGTCGAAGAAATTTACGTTATATGTCAAACATATAATATATGGCAACATGATAAATCGTGAACCCTATGTATTTCGTTTTGCATGATATATTGCAAAGCTCATTAAGTTTACCAGTATTGTTGGATTTTATATTTATGAATTCACTCATTAAAAGAGAAATAGTAAGAGTTTGTGAAATAGTTGGACACAATTAATAGTAAATGTGAAGTTATGGGCACAAAAGAAACATCATATTCAAGCAGTTATCTCGTATAATCATTATCCTAAAGAAGCATATATTTATAAGCTTCTCAAACTACCAAGTAAACAATTGAAATCATAAAAAATACCTCAAAAAAAGCAAAACCACATCGTAAAATGCCTCGATCGCCTCAAGGTGAAACACCTCGACCGCCTCAAGGTGAAACGCCTCACTGGACTGGACCAAGGCGCACGCCTCGAGGCTAAAACGGACCGCCTCACCTCGAGGCGTACGCCTCGACCGCCTCACCTCGAGGCGTACGCCTCGACCGCCTCACCTCGAGGCGTGTTTTTCCGTACCATGTCTATTATTTTAACATAATTTACGGAGCCTCTATTCCAATTGCAAGTCACCAGTCACTTCCTAGGGTCTTTCATTAATAAGCATTACTGCCAAAAAAGTGAACTAGGGGGCAAGTTAGAGAAAATGGAGAGATGGTTAGAAGTTTAGACTCCTAAGCATATTAAGGGAGGCTTCGTAACTACAGTCAATCACTTACGCAAGCTAAATGCAAGGTTGCCCCTTTCCATATGGATGAGTGCAGCTTTGGTGTGCCTTATGGTGTTATCTACTCCCATTGTGGCCACCACTTACTTAATTGAGCCTTCCATTCATGACATAATACCAAATAACAAACAAGTGTCAATTCTAAAGAAGTGGAGCGACAATTAGAATGCTATCTTCCAAAGGTATTGAACAAGGGAGGAAAATGTTACTTTTTGTATTTATTCTATATTCACTACCCATATATTTTATTTCCTTTTTCTCTCTACCAATGGCATGGTGGTAGAGTAGTGTGACTAAAACCCAGAAGATCAAGGTTCAAATCCCCCGTTGAAGAGGGTTGCGTTAGGTAGTCAATAGCCAGCATAAAAAACAATCAGACCTTTCAACATGGATTTGATAAGAGTCCATGTAGTGGGAGAAGGCTTCGCTATTTTTTTCTCCCTATCAATGGCGATAGCAATAATAAAATGGACAGATTGTGCAGTTGATGTAAAATTAAAGAAATGGATGAAGAATGTCATTGGTTAAATGGAGAGGTTTGAAAATATATGGAGGAAAAGGGATGACATGGAACTACTCACTTCAAAGCAAGCAGATATTTGCATCTCCTCTGAAATATTGATGGTTTCTGTAAAATAGTCATGATCACTTGATAACCAGCCCCACTAGTGTGTTCCTTATTCGCATGTAGCACGCCTCCAACAATCCAACCTCCCTCGTGGGGCATCTCTTCTCTACCTATGCACTGCAAGTGCCAAGTGCCTACATCCGTATATCGAAACCTTGTTCATGTGTTCCCTTCTCGTCTACAAGCCTAGGAAACTACCAACCTCCCCGATGGCAGTGCCATCTCTGCTCCTTGCATTCTACCAACCCGGGTTGCCTTGATCTAAAGTAAGCATCCCATCTTGCATTATTAAATAAGATTGTTGTAGGTACACTATTGCATTTAAGATAATAAATTTCTTGAAGTTTTTCCTTTGTATATCTTGTTCAAAGTCATGGGAACATGCATTGGATTTACGAAGCTACCTTTATAGGTTAGTCATGGGAACATGCATTGGATTTACGAAGCTACCTTTATAGGTTTTATTGGTGAACGAGGAATTGGAGTATTCAAGTCAAAGTCCGTCTCCACTGATTACAAAATTATTACAGATTTATTTATCCAGGTGTGGATTATGTTAATGATTTCAGTCAACGCCAGCAAGCTGTGAATTAATTCCTAGTTACAATGGATTATTATTTTGAAAAAATGGTTGTTTGTATTGCTCAAAGGATTTAGCTTGGATCAACGTGCGGGAATCAAGAATGAATGGGAAACGTATTATTCATGTCAACATGGTGCACTCTTTATGTAAAATTTGTTTATAGTCTTAGACTAGTACTCTTTTCCAATAAATTAGTCATGCATCCCACACATTAAAACATATAAGTGGTAGTATAAAGTGGTTCTCATAGGATGGTGATGAAATTTAATATTTTGGTATTTTGCTAATCAATGGACTTATAATTTGAAGCTTTTATCTTTCAGCAATTAGATTATGTGTGTTTATGCATATTAATAATCATGAATATTTACATTTGTTGCAGATATCTTCATTGTATATAATTTATTTTGGAGATGTAAGCTGAAAATGTTGGTGGACTACCACCAAAAAAGATAGATAAGACGCCAAGAATAAATGAGACGTCTCTTTGCTCTGATCATGTCGAATCATGAAGAATTACAATGAGACAAATAAAAGGCAAATCTGAAGTACAAAATCATTTTGTCAAATTGGTATGATAGAGACAGATAAAGTTGAAAAGATGGTATGTAATTATTGCAAGATACGGTTGGGAGGCTAGATCAAAGAACAGGACAAAACATACGCAATAATCTTGTCAATTGTCCTAAAAGGAAGATTAACAATAACAAGAAGCCAAATAATGCCATTAACAATTAATATTTTGATCAAGAGAAATCACGAAAAGATCTTCCAAAAATCATCATGCATGAAAATGGTTGAATATCATCGAACAGGTGGGACTTTAAAAATTTATCGCATGTCTTCAACCACTTTCAAGACTATCTTTCAGAATATAGTTGATATACCCCGTATGCACAAGAAAAAGATAAAATGGCTGACTATGGGATTCATCTCCTTTATTCTTTCATTTTATCTAAAATTATATGCTGTAAATACTCATTAAATCCAATTTCTTAACAAATATATCTCATGAATAAAATTGTATTTTTAACAATTGATAAGGAAAAAAAGAATAAAAAAAGGAAAAGGAAGAAAAGAATAAAGACCGTAAATATGTACAGACTTGACCTCTAACCCAGCAACTGAGACAATATTGCATCGGTCGACTAACAATAAAGTCGGGAGAAAAAAGAAGTGTACCGAGCAAATCACGAAAATAGCTGGTTTTTTCTATAAAAATAATACTCAGATCACTTGTTACACACTAAACGAATTTCACTAATGTATTCAGATGTCACATGTAAATATTTTTAGTATTCATTTACCATTTTGTACACAATAACTATAAATACAAATAAAAATTCTACCAATAAAAACCGGATTGAAATCAGGGGAGAAAAACACTATATCAAAATTTCATAATGGCAACTTCAATGGCTTTAACTATTTATTAAAAACCCCTGAAGTAACTAAACCCGCCTTTAAACTTCATCTTGTACTTAATAATATTACTAAAATATCACAAAAATCATGTGGTAAAAAGTGCAAGTTTTTAATTTTGAACTGGGTTGACAACATGAATAAAAACTTAATAAAAATTCCTGATATTTGTCGAATTTATATTAACTTCTTTTAATTTAATTCTTCACGTAATATGTGAATAAAAATGCAAAGAAAATATAAAATATAAATAAAATTCATAATGAATAAATATGTATAGAACTCGAACCGAGAAACCGTAGAGAATAACTTCCCGACTTAGAACCCCTCTAATGGTCTAGTGGTAGAAGCAATGGGTCCAACACTAAAACACCAAGGATTGAATCCCCCCCAACCCCCGTTCTAGTATTAAAAAAACCCAACTTATTTACCACTCCATATGAACTTGAAATTTGGCGAACGCTCCTTTAAAGTTCAAGTCATGAAGTTTTCTATTCAATGAAAGTGGTTCCATTGAAAATTAAGCTCATATGCAATAGAATTGTGTTTATCAATTTATATATGTATATAAGGTGATTTTTTGGGATGTGTATTTTTTATTTATTATACATATTTTATACCGTATATACAACAATAACAAAGTCTTTTTCCCACATTAAGTAGGGTCAGGTATATGGATTTTTTGCCTCCATTCAGATCTATCTTGGGCCAATCTCTGGCTTAGGTCCAAAAAACTAAGATCCCTTCGTAGTCTTATTCTAACACTTCTTTGGCCTTCATCGCTCTTTCTTAGTTGGTTCAACATCACAAAACTCGCAACTCCTAATTGATGCATCAGCAAACCTTTGCAAATGGCCAGACCACCTTATGTGGTTTTCTCGCATCTTATCCCCGATCGGAGCTACACCAACTTTCCTTCAGATTGCATCATTCCTAATCCAATCTTTACGTGTGTGTGTGTGTCCACACATCGACCTTAGCATTTCCATTCAAGCTATTGCCATTCTATTCACAAGTCTATGGTTCACAGGCCAACATTCAGATTCGTAGAGCATAGCAGGTTCGTGGCTGCTTTGAAAACTTTCCGTTGAATCTCAAAGGAATTTTCTTATCACAGAGAACAGTGGAGGCTCCTCTCCACTTTAGCCAACCTACATTTATTCTATGGGTAACATCTCCGTCAATTTCTTTATTATGTTGCAAAATAGATCCCAGGTATTTAAAAAACCCTTCTTCTGAATGTTGTTGTCACCAATCTTCACCCTGATTCCTTCACTATTGCTTTCATCAAAAGTGCACTCCATATATTCAATCTTAGCCCTACTTATACGAAATCCTTTCGTCTCAAAAACATGTCCCCAAACATCAAGCTTCTCATTTACTCCATCTCTAGTCTCATCAATCAACACAATATCATCAGCAAATAACATACACCGAGGTATCTCATCCTGAATGTCACTTGTCAAGCATCCATAACCAAAGTAAAAAGGAACAGACTCAAAGTTGAACCTTGATGAAAATCAATGTTGATGTCAAAATAGTCAGTCTTCCCACGCTGGATCATTACACAAGCCCTACCACACATATCCTTTATGAGGTTAATGTACAGGACGGGCACTTGTCTCTTCTTAAAAACTCCCCATAATATCTCCCGTGGGACAGAATCATACGCCATCTCCAAGTCAATAAAAATCACATGGATAATCTTCCTTTTAGCTCTATAAATCTCCATTGTTCTCAGCAAGAAGACGGCTTCAATAGTTGAGTAACCTGACATGAATTTGAATCGATTTTCTTTTACCCTGGAAACTTGCCTCAAACTTCTTTCGATCACATGTTCCCGGATATTCAGTGTGACTCATCAGTTTGATACCTTTGTAATTTGAACAACTTTAAATGTCTCCTTTGTTCTTATAAAGAAGCATCACGATGCTTCTCCTCCAATCTCCAGGCATTTTCATGCTTCGCCAAATAACATTGAAAAAAATTGTAAGCCAAGTCAAACCACACTCATCTAAAACTCTCCATACTTCAACAAGAATGTCATCAGGTCCTACACCTTTTCTATGTCTCATAACCTTCAAAACCTCCTCTACTTCCTTTGTATCCGTTATAGCTTGCAAAATTCAAGTAACTTTCATTACTAGCTAGATCTCCCAAAGTGATCTCTCTACTTTATTCCCCAATGAAAAACTTATGGAAATATTGCTTCCATCTAGTCACTATATCCTCCTGAGTAACAAGCATGTGGCCTTCCTCATCCTTAATGCATCTCACTTGAGAAAGGCCTTTGGTCTTTCTTTCTCTTGTTTTGGTCAACCTAAATATATCCTTTTAGCCCTCCTTAGATTCGAGATTTTTGTACAAAACCTTATAAGTTTTTTAACTTAGCTTCACTTACATCCTTCTTTGCTACCTTCTTCGCTATTTTGTAGTTTGTGGCAGTTTCCTCTATTCTATCCTTAGACATTGCTTTAAAGCATGCACTTTTAATTTTGAACTTCTCTTGCACCCCTCCACTTCATTACCAAGCATTTTTCAGTCATGGAGCTCATCCCTTTAACTCACTTAGCATCTCTTTGGCTACCCTTCGGATATAAAATGCTACCGCCTCCCACATCTCGTTTGCACTTCTGTTACAATCCCAAGATAAGTCTCCTAAAACCTTCTCCCTAAAGATTGATTGCTTCAATTGAAGATTCGACAATCTAGTTCTCGTGATCTTGAATTTCTCGTGATCTTGAAAACTCTCCTTTTCTTTACCATACCTTTTATTTGCACATCCATGGCTAACAAGTAATGTTGAGTTGTCAAACTCTCTATTGGGATTACTTTGCAATCTTTGCAACACAACTGATCGCTTCTCTGCAATGTAAAGTAGTTTATCTGTGTTCTAGTCGGGCCACTCTTATAAGTAATTAAATGCCCATCCCTCTTCTTGAAAGAGTATTTGCTATGAAAAGATCATAACCCGTTACAAAATCCAGAATGAATTTTCCCTCTTTATTCTATCCCAGAAGCCATGGCCTCCATGAACACTAGCACACCCTGAAGCATCCTTTCTTACATGTCGATTAAGTTCTCCACCTATGCAAATCATCTCTCTTTGTGGGATTCCTTGTATAATCTTATCCAAATCCTCGCAAAAAGATTGTTTAATCCTTTCATATAAATCAATTTATGGTGCATGAACTGAGATGATATTCAAAATTTCTTCTCCGAGCACCAATTTTAGCAATTACACAATCATTCAAAACCTTATGAACAACCACTGCAACACCAATTTTGCCTTTATCTTTACCTGAATACCAATTTTAAAGCTCCTCTTCCTGATCTCCCTTTTTTCTCTCCAACCCAGTTTGTCTCTCGGAGACATGGTATCTGAATCTTTCTTCTTTTTGTCGCATATGATATCTCCATCGACTTACCAGTCAAAGTGTCAATATTCCAACTACATATCCACAACTTCCTTGATTTGGACTAGCTTATTTACTCGCATGCGTCCATCATACGAGAACTTTTGCAAATTTTGAAATGCGTCTGGATGATAAAGCGGAACAAGCTCATTTACTCGCATGTGTACCTCATGCAAGAACTCTTACAGATTTTGAACTACATCCATGCAGCAATGTAGCGTCCCTTACCAACTTATCATTGCATTCAAGTGATGTAATGGGTCGCTAGTAGAGTGCGCCCCAACGAATTCTAAATGTTTGCTTAAATCCATGATGAAAAGATCCGAAATGTTTTAAACAAATTCCTAAATAGTGTTCTTAAAAGAATACTACTTAAGAATTTATCTCTCTTGTGTTGGTTGCATGGAAAGAAATATCACGTATATCGACGAGATATCGAGATGAGACCGATATCGGTATCAATATGTCGATATATCCTCCTTTTCAGACACTTCCTTCACAAAAGTGCATCGATATGGGCGATATTTCAACGATATATCGCCGATATATCGTATCGACACGATATCAATATGGCCTTCCATGGTTGGCTGTAGGCTACCTAATGCGCAACTCTCCTCAATTTAGTCGGGCTTTTGACCGGCCATGGCTGAGTTATTTTTATACCTTATATATAAATTAAATCCAAAAATAAAATGCTACGAAAATTAAAATTAAATCAAAAGAAAAAGTATAATATATCTATATTATACATAATTTATTTATTTGTAGCTATAAATAAACTCCTAAAAATAATAAAAATATATTTATATACTTGATGATGTATCCTTTAAATTAATAAAATATAAAATAGTGTGGGCGGATGAGAGTAAAGAAGTTAGTCCAAAAGATGTTGCAAAGGAAGTTGCAGATAGGTAGTTGGAATATTGGCACTTTAACCGGAAGACTGATGGAGATAGTGGATACGATGGAAAGAAAAAAGATTCAAATATTATGTCTTCAAGAGACTAAATGGATTGGAGAGAAAGCAAGGGAGATCGAGAAGACATGCTTTAAACTTTGGTATTCATGTAAACATAAGGGAAGAAACGGTGTTGGAATGGTTGTCCATAAGGATTTGAATGATTGTATAATTGAGGTGCAAAGATTCGAGGATCGGATTATTTTGCAAAATTTGGTGCTTGAAGAAATTCTGAATATCATCTCAGTTTATGCACCACAAATTGGTTTAAATGAAATGACTAAAGAAGTTTTTTGGGAGGATCTAGATAAGATTTTGCAAGGAACCAGACAAAGAGAGATGTTTTGCATGGACAAAGATCTTAAAGGACATGTGGGAAAGGATGCTTCAAGGTATGCTAGTGTTAATGAAGGCCATGGTTTCGGGGATAGAAATGAAGAGGGAAAATCATTTTGGATTATGTAACGACATATAATCTCTTCATAGCAAATACTCTCTTCAAGAAGAGAGAGGAGCATTTAATTACCTATAAGAGTGGTCCGACTAGAACATGGATAGATTACTTTGCATTGAGAAGAAGAGATCGATTGTGTTGCGAAGACTGCAAAGTAATCCCAAAAGAAAGTTTGACAACCCAACATCGCTCGTTAGTCATGGATGTGCAAACAAAAAGGCTGGTAAAGAAAAAGAGTGTTCCCAAGATCACTAGAATTGGATGGTGGAATCTTTAACTGAAGCAATCAAGCTTCAAGGAGAACGTTTTAGAAGACGTATTTTGAGATTGTAATAGAAGTGCAAACGAGATGAGAGAGGTGGTGGCATCTTGTATCCGAAAGGTGGCCAAAGAGATGCTAGGTGAGTCAAAGGGAGGAGCTGCAGACCCAAAAAAGGCTAGCTGGTGGAGTGGAGGGGTGCAAGAGAAGCTCAAAATGAAAAGAGCATGCTTTAAAGCTATGTTTAAGGATAGAACGGAGGAAATTGTCACAAAATACAAAATAACGAAAAAGGAAGGAAAGAAGGCTATAAGTGAAGCTAAATCAAAAGCTTTCGAAGTTTTATACAAAAATATCAACTCTTAGGAGTGGAGGGGTGCAAGAGAAGCTCAAAATGAAAAGAGCATGCTTTAAAGCTATGTTTAAGGATAGAACGGAGGAAATTGTCACAAAATACAAAATAACGAAAAAGGAAGGAAAGAAGGCTATAAGTGAAGCTAAATCAAAAGCTTTCGAAGTTTTATACAAAAATATCAACTCTTAGGAGGGTCAGAAGGATATAATCAGGTTGGCCAAAGGAAGAGAAAGAAAGATCAAAGACCTTTCTCAAAGGAGACATTAAGGATGAGGAAGGTCGCGTGCTTGTTACTCGGAAAGATATAGAGACTGGATGGAAGCAGTATTTCCATAAACTTTTCATTGGGGAAGGAAGTAGAGGGATCACTTTGGGTGATCTAGCTAGTAGTGAAAGTTACTTGAATCGTGCAAGCTATAGACGAATACAAAGAAAGGAAGTAGAGGAGGCTTTGAAGGTTATGAGACCTGGGAAAGGTGTAGGCCCGGATGACATCCATGTAGAAGTATGGAGAGTTTTAGGTAAGCGTGGTTTGACTTGGCATACAAATTTATTCAATGTTATTTCGCGCAACAAGAAAATGCCTGAAAAGTGGAGGAGAAGTATCGTGGTGCCTCTTTATAAGAATAAAGGAGACATTCAAATTTGTTCAAATTGCAGTGGTATCAAACTGATGAGTCACGCTATGAAAATTTGGGAATGTGTGATTGAAAGAAGGTTGAGGCAAGATTCTAAAATAAAAGAAAATCAATTCGAATTCATGCCATGCCGCTCAATTATTGAAGTCATCCATTTGCTGAGGAGAACAATGGATTTATATAGCTAAAAGGAAGAACCACCATATGATTTTATTGATTTGGAGAAAGCTTATGATTTTGTCCCACGGGAGATATTGTGGAGAGTTTTTGGAGAAGAGACAAGTACATGCCTTATACATTAATCACATAAAGGATATATATGATGAGGCTTTGTCTTGTGTAAGGATCCAGTCTGGGAAGACGGACAATTTTGACATCAGTATTGATTTACATCAAGATTCAGCTTTGAGTCCATTTATGTATGAGTTGACAAGTCACAATCATGATGAGATACCTTGGTGTATGTTATTTGGTGATGATATCGTGTTGATTGATGAGACTATATATGAAGTAAATGAGAAGCTTGAGATTTGGAGACATGCATTGGAGACTAAAGGATTCCGTATAAGCAGGGTTAAGATTGGATATATGTAGTGCAACTTTGATGGCAACAATGATGAAGGAATCGATGTGAAGATTGGTGACAATCCATTCGGAAGAGAGATTATTTTAGATACGTGAGATCTATTTTGCAACATGATGGGGAAATTAACGGAGATGTTACTAATAGAATAAATGCATGCTGGCTAAAGTGAATAGGAGTCCCTGATGTTCTCTGTGATAAAAAAATTCCTTTAAAAATCAAAGGAAAGTTTTACAAAGCAGTTGTGAGACATGTTATGCTCTATGGATCTTAATGTTCGCATGTGAACCATAGACATGTGCAGAGAATGGCAGTAGTAAAAAATGAAAGTGCTAAGGTGGATGTATGGACACTCGCGTAACGATCAGATTCAGAATGATGCATTCAGAAATAAAGTTGGTGTGGCTCCAATCAAGGATAAAATGCGAGAAAAGTACTTAAGATGGTTTGGTCATTTGCAAAGAAAGTCAGCCGATGCACCATGAGGTGTTGATTCGGCTAAGAGAGGGCAAGGACGGTCCAAGAAATGTTGGAATGAGACTATACAAAGGGATCTTAAATTTTTGGATATAAGCATGGAATTGACCCAAGAAAGATTTTAATGGAGGCATAGAATCCATGTAGCCAACCCTACTTAATTGTGGAAAAGGCTTTGTTGTTATTGTTATAAAATAGTGTAGTTATTCTACTCAAAAAATATCGTAATTATTTGTCGAGCCCATGGACGAGTCCCCTTGGAGAGATGACCCAACACACCAACTTCCCCATCAACCTTCTTTGTCTACTAATAGACCTGCAACCAAACCCAAACAACCTCCGACCCATCACTTATTTGATATCAACATCTAATTGAACCAACCCTGTCTCAACTCAAGACTCCTTCTAACAACTTCGGTGCCCAAATTTTCATAGTCTTCACAATCTTTTATCCCCTATTATAAAGGATCTCAAGGTGCTCGATACCAAGTTGATCCGCCATATTCTGCCCTTACTAAGCTCATGCTTTATCTCCCTTTGAGTGAAAGCCAAAGTATACACGTTCAATCAAGTGAACAATCTAGGCTGATGAGATCCGATAAGAGCATCTCTAGCGCAACTCCTCAAACCTTCTCTCCTTTAGGCCGAAGCAATCGAGGTTGAGATCACTTAAGGCACTTCTACTCTTCATCCTTTCCATCTAGGTATATGTTCTACTATTTTACTCATTTTGATTGACTGCATCAACCTCATATCACTCGTGCATGACATCTTCTCTACACTTCTCTCGATGATTTACTTACCTCAAGTCTAACTGTTCTGAGCTTTAGATCGCATCGTTACTCCTTCGCCGTAGAATCTACCTTCACTCTGCATTCCTGGTCATTGTTGATTCCTTAGTAGTAGAGTGCTTTGTTGGTTCTAACTTGGAATTAAGCATTCTAAAGAACTTCGATTAACACAAAAGACAAATATTGGATCAAAACTAGAAGATGGCATGTGTTAAAGCTATATGGACTTTGATGATGTTTATATGATTTGAATAGGAATTAATTGGGATAACATCTGATGTTTTGTAAATCAATGCAAATGAAGTCTCATAA
The DNA here is from genome assembly GCA_037367405.1 of Ottelia alismoides. Lineage (NCBI taxonomy): Eukaryota > Viridiplantae > Streptophyta > Magnoliopsida > Alismatales > Hydrocharitaceae > Ottelia > Ottelia alismoides. The sequence continues at coordinate 49,190 of JAZKJV010011585.1, read as the reverse complement.
AGGTTCAGAAATGCGGTATATGGTATTCATTCAGTCAAACGATCTAAAGTGAGTAAGCGAGTATGTGTAGGAATATACGGGGTTACATTCAAATTATTAGAATTGTAGTAATTTAATTAAAATATTAAAAATACGATAATATAACATGGTAATAAAGATTAATTATGTAGTGGATGATTTCATACAAACTAAAATAAAAATACTCAGTGGTTCTGTTTTCCTTGATGTAAGATCTAAATGACCTAAGATAGATCTGAATGGAGGCAAAGAATCCATGTAACCGACCCTACTTAATGTGGGAAAAGGCTTTGTTGTTGTGCCGTGGTGTATTGGTTCCATTATCCAAGATCAGGAAGCTTCTCAATTTAAGATAATATAATAATCCCATCATTGTTTTCCAATATCAGGAAGTGTTTCAATTTAAGATAATATAATGATCCCATCATCCATGAACCACCGGTAAAGTAGCCCTAGACAATCATAATAATGAACTAAATGTCACGTTTCAAAGATAATATCCCTCATGTTTAATATATCAACTTCTTTTTAAAGGGGGTTGATATTTCAAATATCTCATATCCGGATCCCTTTAACAATCCGTAGAAGTTATATGTCATGCACATGTATACAACCATATACATCACATATACCATATATATAGTTCAATGGTTGCATATGTACCCCCACTGCATAGGTGTCAATGGTGTATATGCTTATAAAGACAATTGTGGCTATGGATGAGGGAAGTAGGCTATATTAGCTTCCAATTTGTTTTCCGCAATACCCCAATCATCAAATGGTCTACCAACCTCCTAACGCTCTTCACAAATTAGAATAACATTATCATCAAGACAGACCACTCTACTCAAGGCTAAGGAGAAATATCGGCAACAACAATAGAAATCATCTTGATATGATTATCAGTATCAATGGTCAAAAATATATGCAATATGTCAAGGTTACAAAGCTATCTACGCATATGGGACAGAACAAATATATGGCACGTCCATGTGAACAACACATGAAAGATGGGAATTCATTATAGCAATTAATTGGGTATCCTATTATATTTGTATATTGATATACTACTTTTGACTGTTGTACAGTTTATTGCAGTCTGAACAATGCAATATTTAGATAATTTACGAGTTCTCTAATCAGTTATATTATGACCTAACAATTTCATATTTAAAGTAATCTTGATGCATTTAACATGTGTATTTCAGAATGAGAAATCCCCCATAATTTAACTATTGACAATGTATTCATTATTTGTGCAGTTAAAAAATGTTGTTTTGAGCCACTGACATGTTTCTTGAAAAAAAATAAATTTTCCAGTATCCGAAACGTCATCAAGGGTCACACTTAAGACCATGTGCCAACCTATAACAAGGGTCAAACTTTCTTTAGATGGTGTTGAATCCACAAATTGGACAACCCTAATAATCAATAGTTACTTGTGTTTTTTCTTCATCTAAAAAGCAATATTAGCAAAACTTGGCCATAGAACTTCTCCAAAAGCAACCATCTCAAGAAAGAAATTCTAATTAGTCCAAACTAAACTAATTAGTCCGATGCATATTAGTTCTATAATATATGTAATACATGGACACACACAAGTGAGCATACATATAAAACATACACAATAGACACACTTAAATATATATATATATATATATATCCATTGCATACACCTACATATTTTGGTTCTAAAATCTGCACACACACATATAAATACAAATAACGATATTAGTTCCAAGCACTGTACACATACACACATAATATACATACAAATGGACATACATACATGCATTATACATGTATGTATGTGCAGAGAGCGTGAGAGAGAGAGGTCATACCAATTTTAAGCATGTATATTCAGTACAGATTTTGAGATTTATGCCCGGTCGCTCAACTAGTGAAATCTATCCACATGTTGAAGAGAACGATGAAGATTTGTAATGCTAAAAAGAAGAATCTCAATGTGATTTTATTGCCTTGGAGAAGGATTACGATTCTATCCCGTGGAAGATATTGTGGAGAGTTTTGGAGAATAGACAAGTACATGTCAAATACATTAACTTTATAAAGGATATGAACGATGGGGCTTCATCTTGTGTAAGGATCCACTATGGGAAAATTGATTATTTTAACATCAACGTTGGCATGCATCAAGATTCATCTTTGAGTCCATTCCTTCTTACTTTAATTATGGACGAGTTGACTAGTCACGTTCAGGATAAGATACATTGATGTGTGTTATTCGTTGATTGATGAAACCGTAGGAGGTGAGAAGCTTGAGGTTTGGAGGCATGCCTTAAAGACTAAAAGGATTTTGTATAAATATGTTAAAACTGAATATATGTCGTGCACATTTGATGGAAGCAATGGTGAAGGAATCGAGGTGAAGATTGATAATAATAATGAGAAGAAAGATTCTTTTAGATGCTTGAGAATTATTTTGCAACATGATGAGGAAATCGATGTAGATGTTACCTTATGTTGACTAAAGTGGAGAGGAGCCTCAACTATTCTATCATTCTATGTGATAAGTAAATTCCTTTGAAAATCAAAGGAAAGTTTTACAAAGCAGTCGTGAGACATGATACGCTCTATGGATCTGAATATTGATATGTGAACCATAGACATATGCACAAAATGAGAATAGCAGAAATAAAAATGCCACGGTTGCATTCGTACACGTAAAGTTTGATTCAAAAGGATGTGATCGGAAGAAGAGTCTTTGTGTAGCTTTAATAGAGAATAAAATGAAAGAAAATTGCTTATTGACCATTTGCAAGAGAAGTCGACTAATGCATCGGTTAAAGATGCGAGTTTTGGGATATTGAGCTGGCTAAGAGAGAATGAGAAAAGCCCAAGAAATGTTGAAATGAGACTATAGGAAGGGATCTTAATTTTTTATATCTAAGCCTGAAAATGACCCTAGATAGATGTGAATGGAGGCAAATAATCTATGTAGCTGGTACTACTTAATATGAGGCTTTGTTGTTAGCGTTATTGTTCATTAGAAGAACTCCATATACATGCACTAACATATATGGATACAATGTATATATGGACACTCATTCAAAAGTGTTATTGTATCTTGATACACATAAATACAAACATGTGAAAGTACACCTAAGTCCTAATACAAGCGCACACGCAATATATATATATATACACACACTGAAGGATATTGGATAAATCCTCAAGCGCATCACGGAAGCATGAACATCGTATCGAATATGATGAAGAACGACTAGTCGGACTACTTGTTCTATGCAGCGGAAATTAAAATTTTTCATGTGACGAAATCACATGATCCAAGAACACTTCTCGGATCGTTTCGTCTAAACCACAAACAAGTAATGGGATTACCTCTTGAAGCGTGGTTGCGATCGAGTCTCTAAACAAAGAGACAACCTGTCTCAAGTCCGATCCGACGGAGGAGACGCTTGCGAGCGTGTTGATGAAACACGTACTTTTCGCAATCCATGTTGATGATCCAAGCAGCGGATCTCCTGATCTCGACACACGAGATCCGACGTCTTCTTCATGAACGAGGCGCACCAAAGGAGACGGAGATCCACGAGCAAACGATCGGGTATCATAACGACGACGTTGTGGCGATGGAGACTCTCTCTAGGGCATCCATGATGGACGGTCATGAGAGAGGAAGAGAGAGGGCTGACGTATAGAGAGAAATATAGAGAGAGAGAGACTTATGTTCTCTTGTGTGTTGAGAAGAGCAAAGGGGTGCCCTTCTATTTATAATATTTTAGGATCCATGGATCTCAATCCATGGGCAACACAAATCCAATGGCTCTCATTGATTTGTGTTTCTTTTAATGGCCAAGATTTGTGTTGGTAAAAACCAACAACAATTAATTTAATTTAGATTAAATATATATTGATTAATCAATATAATTCAATCACCAAATTAAATCAAGATCTCATGGAAATCATAGGAGAGAGAATGTCTCCTTCCATGTTGGAAGGAGGGGACGGTCACACATTCCTAATAGAAGTGGTGGTCGTCTACTCCATATATATGGGTGGCTCTCATCTCCATAATGCAATCTCCAAGATTATGCAACTTTTGTTGCAAATTATTCTACAAAAATAATTCACAATTATTTTGTAGACATTGCAATCTTGCCATTGAAAAAAATGTTAAATCATAGTCACAACCCAAAATAAAATGTAAATTACATTTTCAATTTAATGTCCAATGTGAATCCAATTCAAATCAACATTTAATTAACAAATATAAATTACAAATAGCTAACTCTTATATATTATAAATCACATTTATAATATATGTGATTAATGTTGATAGTGCTATCCGCATTATTCAATATCCATGATAATTAAATTACATTTAATCATCTTGGATCTCTATTCTCATGTGCCAAATAATATGAATCTCATTCACATTAATTACATCTTTAATAATTAAATCACATTTAACTATCTAAGGTAACTCTCCTTATAATATGAATCAAATTCATATTATTAATGATAATTAAATCACATTTAATTATCCATTTTCTCAATGCTCGGATACTTATATCAACAATGAAATTATCCTAAACTCTTTCAAGGATAATGCGCTTTCCCTGCGAATACTTGGAGATAAGGACAGGACGATCGTATTGTTCCACGTATAGTGACTTAGATATTGAGATCACATCTCAAATCCAGATCTCGGGCCTCCCATAGATGCTTGATTAAATCAAGACCGCAAATCTAATCTTCTCATTGAATCTGAATCACATTCAGATCAATGTCCAATATTTGGACTAAGATTAGATTACTTCTCTACTAAGAGGAGTCACTAAAATCCAGACCAGTTTCATAACTCCCTAGGAATGGAAGCGTCATGATTATACAACTGTTTATGATCACATCACCCTCAGGTATTCCCAACACCTGTACATCATGTATACTGAAGACTCAAAATAAACCTGAACTATAAGATCAATTTTACACTGTCTACTTCAGAGTTTTATCATTAAGTTTCGCATTCGATTATTGAGGGTCGATATCGATCATATACTTTCCAAAAGCATATATCATACCTAGGTCTTGATCATATACTTTCCAAAAGTATATATCAAAACTACAAATTCAATCAAGCTTCCAAAGCAAGACGACCGTGCACGGAATTTGATTTTCCCAATATCTCATTAGTGAGCTCATGTCTTCCGGTTCGGTAACTGAACATGTATGATCCCTTTGAGAGATCGTATTACTCACATGCCCTTGCATGCACACCAGCGCGCCGGTGTATAAACCTTGATTAGGTCATCAACTTATTGGTCTGCCAAATGTACATACTCAGACATATAGTAACACATCTGTATCCGGCTAGAGGATGCATGCCTATATTATGACAGCATACGATATAGGACTTTGGTTATCTCGATCTCATTAAGTCAACTCTTTGACCTAACTAATCCGACACCTCTAAATCTCTATTACTATGCAGAGGACATGCATCAAGAGGTCGGTCAGATATCAGCCTAACTGAGAAAGGATTGTCATCTCCTACTCAGGCTGGAGATCATCTCTTAACAATCATTTGATGGTGCTTGATGAGTCCTCAATCTAACTCTTTAGATGTTCATCCAAGCACCAGCCTCTATGATTCAATATTTGAATCAACAACTGTATGATCATCAAGATGGCCATGGTACATAACCCTAATTGTACTAAGGGACCTATTATGCAAATTATGTATTCTTCATTTCAGATTAGGTAATGATATTTGCAATAACATTTATTGCATAATGGCTCGTCGTGGGCTCACATGTCCAGCACAATCAGCTGAAGACGCTCCTAATATATAAATGCATAGCATCTAGATTTTCTCAAACAACCTCAGGGGTTTTGGACTCTTGGCACATTGGAAGTGAAATACCACTTTTTTTAAGAACCGGTCCTATGCATCAAGCAGTATTTCAGGTACCGAGCAGTTCGAAATATGTTCCCGTGCCAACCATATAAAAAGGTCATGGGTGTCATTTTTCCGTGTTGTCATCTTCAATGTCAGTGGCTTAGCTATCATGGAAGTTGGTATTTCTTTCCCCTTATGATGTTCGAGCATCAAAAATAAAAGAACGTCCACCGAGCACCATGTATGATAAGTTTAGAAATCAACTCCATTGGAACGTGAAAAAGTTCCCGCCATAAATTAGGCTATTTTTTCATGATAAGATATAATGGCTTTAACTAGGACCACTAAATTTTCCTAAGTTGAATCACCAGCTTGAATATCAATCAAGCAATTAAAATATTTTTCTTAGAGAATCTCGATCCTACGAGACTTTGAAGCATCGGGAATAAAATGGCATCTCATTTTTATTAAAGCGGTCATTGATAAGAACAAAGAAGGCTATATCAATATCGATATCGTTTCGATTTGCCCAGAAATGGATATATCATGATATATCGCATATATATCGACGATATCGGTGAAAATGTCGGAAATGACTCAAAAAAAAACCATTTTTGTCATTTTTCAGAAATTAAGAGCATCCAAGATATTTAAAACAACTAATAACTTATAAATACACACTTATGTCACACATATCAGTCGTTTATAGCACATATATCGCACATATCAGTCATATCGAACATATCGTTGTTACTATTTATTCCTGGTCTAAAGATATTGGAAATGGATTCCATTCAAGCTCTTATAACATTAAATAACTTACAAGTATACACTTAGATGACACATATAGATCATTTGTGAAGATTATGATCCTTATATATCGAATATATCGATGGTATTGTTAGTTGTTGACCTATATATATTGAAAATGGAGTTCATCCAAGTTTGTTAATCAGTAAATAAGTTACAAATATACTCTTAGATCATACATATCGATCATCTATGAAGCTTATATCGCATATATCGATCATTTCGAACATATCAATATTAATGTTGATTCTTGACTTATAAATATTTTTTGAATAATTGACTTTAAAATATTGAATTCAAGTCTTACAACATGAAATAACTTGCAAATATACTCCAAGTTGAAGAACTATTGTATGCACTCTCCTGACGCATCATATCCAACCCGAAACAAAATATATATAAATCATTGTGTGTTTAAATACTAGATGTAGCTAGATATGTGTTTTAATACTGGGTGTAGCTAGATAAGTAGTGGAATCAATCTTGCATGAATAATAGCATTGATATATAGAGATATCGATCGAATGTCGGCGATATCGATCGATATCCAGGATTTTTTATACTGAATCCAATCATTTTTGACTAATATGAGATGTTGATATCCCTGTAAAAAGATATACTATGTGATTTCGATATCCCTACCCTATCGAAACCGATATATCGACGATATATCGCCGATATATCGACAATACGACCTTCTATGGATAAGAATGCTAAGTCCCTAAGAATGGCATGAGTTGTTGAGAAAACTATACTCGCCCGGGTGACTTTCTTAATGTATCAAAATAACCCTCCCATAAAATTAACCGAAAAGGATAATTGCAACCTGCCCAAGGGAAGAAGAGGACGGAAAGTAAAGACTACAGACCATCCAAATGCATCGCCCTTCCACGCTATAAATTAAACAGCAGAAAGGTCCGAATAAGAACCCCCAATATTTTTTCACTATATGGCTAAATCCTCCAAAAAATCGAATGGTATGAACACGGTGCCTAAATAAACGCAAAAGGTCACTACACAAGGCAAAGATAATAATTCATAACGAGCCCCCTCATACCAGTATATGGCATTTTAACTTGCATAGGCCATGTAATTTGCAAGTGACGTCCTTCTATAGCAATCCGTGTTTGTCCTAACCCTTTCGAGTTTACTTACCAACCCCCCTCCTTTCACTTACAAACACTGAGCCGTCTTTACAGCAACCTTTTTACCGGCTATGGAACAATTGGAACCCGGACTTGTTTTGAAGTTCCCACTCGTAATGGTGTGTGAGGAAAACATAAAAATCGACTTTTTCCTGTTTGTAGTACGGTTGCGTGCAATACTCCACTACAGAGGAGGCAAAAACATAAAGACGCGAAAACAGAGATGAAGACGAGTAACTCGGACGGCATGCAATAAATTTTCAGGCGTAGAACGAACTAAGGCAACTAAAACAAACACCGGAGCGAGATCTCAATTGTTGAGACTACGGAGAGCAGTGAGATTCCGAAGTCGAGGAGAGATCCCTAAATAGAGAGAACGGGTGGAGGAAACCCTAGACGTGAGGAACCCTACCGGGGAAGTCGGGGCGGGGGCGCTTGACGGGAGGGAGCTGAGGGGCGGCAGGAGGCTGCTGGTGAAGGGTGACGGTGGCGGCGGTGCGGCCGTCGGCGTATCTCCAGTAAGCATCGGCCATCACTGGTTGCTCGCACAGTCACACTGGGGAATAGCGCAAGTAGACGGGTGAGGGCGAGGGTTTTTTGGCTCGGGACGTATACTTATATAGCAGTTGTGAGGAGAAGACGGGGAGGGTTTTGGATTTTGCCCTTTGGGAGAGCGGAAATGTGGGCTGGGCGCGACTATACTGGTGCGCGCGTAGAAATTTTTAGGACAAAAACCTAGCGGGTCCACCACACAAGCACTACTAGTCTTAGGTCCGAGTAAGATCTTTTCGATGGTTAGTAAAAGGGATTTTTAAATTCATAACTTTGAGTAGTTTCATAATAACATTCATAACACTGTATAATTACGAATTATGCTCATGATCCTAAATAATTTTACCGTCTTACATCCATAACCTTCCATTACTTTACTCCATTAACTAACCAGATGATCGGGTTAATCGAACCAATAGACTATTTACTGGTTGGGATTAACCTAGATAAAAAAATCTCACTCTTTTCTCTTGAGCCAGCACCTGCAACCAACGTGAGAATGTTGCATGTTGAACGATGGTGGAAGGTTGCGGCGAGGATGAGGTTGTCGACGGGGGCTTGCAGGGAGCAAGGCGTTGTTGGAGTTTGACGACAGTGGAGGGCAACGCGGGTCTGCAAACGGGAGGGTGCAGAGGAGCGGTGGCAGCAGGACGGGGCAGGCTTAAGGAGCTTGCACATGGGAGGGGGGCTTGAGAGGTGCGGTCTGCGATGTGTGAGTGTGGGGGGGGGGGGAGGAGGGGCTTGCAAAGAGGGTCGACCTTGCAGATGAGGTGGCGACCGGGGGGGTTGCGGTCCGCGACGGGTGGGGTTTGCTTGCAAAGGTGCGGTCGGGTGGGGTTCGACCGGGGACTGGGGGGACTTGTGGAGGAGGCTGCGATCGGGGTACTTGTAGAGGAGGTGGCAACTCGGGGGGGGGGGGGTCTTGTAGAGGTCCGACCAGGGGGTGGGACTTGCAAAGGTTCGACCAGGGGGTATGCAGAGGAGATGGTGACCGGGAGGGGTCTTGTAGAGGAGATGGCGACCGGTGGGGTGGGAGGAGGGGGGCTCGTAGAGGTTCGACCGACGAGGGCTTGTAGAGGAGGTCGACGGTGACGGGGGGATGGGCTGCAGAGCTCGACGACAGGGGGTAGAGGTCGATAAAGGATCCCATGGAGCTTGCAGGTAGGGAACACGATGGCATGATTTGCAAATAGGAATGACTATTAAGGATAATTTTGTCTTTTTTTAAAGGAAACCATCAAATATAACAGTCATCTCGAATGGAACATAACACAGGGTTATGTCATGTAAGAGTTAAGCATTACTTGGGATTTCCCATGTAATTCGCGATTATGCGGGATTATGAATGTTATTACGAAATTACTCAGGGTTATGGGTGTAAAAATCCCTTTGTAGAAAAAGTTTTTTTATCGCTTGCTTGTTCTTTTTTAACTTCTTCTTATATCCCTTCATTTTTATAAACATCAATTGTGTCATTAACTTCTTGCTCTGCTATAACGTGTGCCCTTCTGTCAGATTGACCATCAAGAGATGAACTAAGCAATGATTTACTCAAACCATATTGTGGTTAAGAGAGGCATAATCATTGAACCCAAATCCGCCCCTTCCTCTACCCCCAACCCTTCAAACCCGACCTCCTTCAAGCGGTGATTCTTGCGGACGGTGGAGCTTCTAACGATTCTGCTCGTGTAAAGGCAATGGTCGATGTCGTTCCTCGTCAAAGATGGTTGGCATTCAGACTTCGAGACAAAGATGGTTACAAGTTGTTCTTGCTCAAACGTTGGGTGAAGTCGATGTCTACTCAAATGGATGATATGATCGCTACTTCTCGACGGTTGTCTTCGAGGCAAAAGAAGCCTCCCCCTTCCTTTTCTCACATGAAGATGGAGTTGGTTGGTGTTTTAAGATACTCCTTGCACTTGTGGAGGTTGAAGCTGATTTGTGCTCGGGTTCTTGCGTTGTCGCTTGATGCTCTTGTTGAACATGTTGTTTAGGCATTTAAAGATGGTGTGGAACCTGATATTCTTGCGATGAAGCTCCAAATCATGTAGGTTGGACTCAAGATGGGTTGGGTGGCGTTCTTGCATGGGTGGTTGTGGACTTGGGGATATTGTATTCCTCACAATTGCATGTGTGATGAATGACTCATATGTGATCTTCTTCTTGATGCAAATGCTTGGGGAGGTCCAACGAACTACTTCTCCAAGTGACGATTGAATAGATGCTCGACTTCCGTAATCGGGTTATGCTTCAGGCAAGCGAGTGAAACAGGCCTCAAATTATCAACCTTAACTCGATTTAAAGAATCGATTTGGGGTTGAAGATTCTGAATTTGATCTATTCAATAATAGGGTATTGATTTTAGAAATAAGAACCGAATTGAGAGGTGCAACGGTTCATTTTAAACAAATGTGGAGGAAAGATGAACAAGATTGATTTGAGAATTGCAAGTGAACTAAAATGAAAACAGGAATGGAAACGAAATGGTGAGGGAACTTACTTGGGATTTGGGTTTGCATGAACCTTGTGTTGTTGATTAAGAAGTTGACAAATGTTTGAGATGGAGATGGCCGGTAGAGGGAAGGCGGAGTTTGGAGGTCTCAAGGCAGAGGAGGAGAGGCAACTAAGGAGGGGATGGTAGGGGGAGAGAGCTCGTGGTAGAGGGATTTATAAAATTAAATATCTACATGTGACAACCTCGTCCCTGGAGATCCCGGTTACTCAACAAACAGATTCCACGCACATGCATTTCCACATTCAAAACATGTAATATGATATAAGCAGGAGAAAATTGCATAAAAGACTGGAATTTAAATTTCTTGCCATTCACATCATATCCATTATTTATTTACATATCGTGTGTCCACGAAAGTTTCCAATGCATCATGTATGCTTTAAAAGATTGTGTCCATACATACACAATATATTGCATGTCTCTCGAACGATAAGGTATGTGAAGGCAATAAAAGCTACAAGTGTAAACCGTCAAAGTAACTACTATGTTGTACCACAAAAGCCGTGGATGTCCCAAAAAGAAGCACCGACTAAAACTAGACGTTCACTATTACGGCTGTGCCTAGGAACCTACGGATCCAACGCAAAGTTAGGTTATGAGAAAAGTTGCCCAGTGCGGTGCTAAAACTACAACAAGTAAGATGCTAAAAAAGTGTGCAAAAGAAAATAATTGGGTACATGTAAATACCATATTTATCAACATTATTTTTTATTATTATCTCTCTTGTTTAAGTAATTCATCAACATTAATTGACATGGACTCTACTTAACATTTACCCTGTTGTAAATAATTAACCCTAATTATTGTATACGAATAATTATACTACGATGCCTTTGTTTTATATGTTTTTTATTGTTAAAAATCAAATAAAAATTATCATAATATTGTGCGTAATAAATTTAACATGAAATATAAATTAAATTTCAAAAAATCACAAAATAATAAAAAACACACATTTTTAATACTTTTAAAATACTTGTAAAATCATTTTATTTCTATTTGCAGTGTTTTCTCTCTTTGAGTTCTACAGGATATTTGTAGATCTCATCGAGATCTACAGCTTTCATGTTCATCATTTTTCAAATTCTTCCTCTAAAAAATTGCCTTTTATTCTACATTATTTTTATCTTTTTGGAATTATTTCGTTGGGCCATGTGGCTCACTCTCAGTGAGACGCATAGCCAACCTTTTGTCCTTACCCACCTCAAGCCACAAGCATCAAATCATCGACCAGATCTAATCCTGGTCGTTAACTTGCATCCAAATCTTGATCATTTGATCTTTGATCATACAGTCTGATCATCATCCCATACCTCCCATCGCCACTCCTCTGAAGGGTTGCGATGAGGTCAACCGTCGACTCCCCTAAATTATCTCATCCTCCTCAGCCATCCCTCTGACCAACTGCCACCTCCATCATCTTCCTCTAACCTCCCTTATCAATGCGTCAACCCTAACTTCACCTAAATCTATCCCTCATGGTAACTGACGGTGGTTGAAACCACTGCCTGAGCCCAACTTCCCCTAACCTTCTTCTTCAAATATCCCCCAACCGACCGCTGTCGCAAGTCGTCCACTATTACAAGGGCCATCCCCTTCTTCCTTCTCTCAGGATAGGATAAGAGGAATCGAGGTGGCAACGACAACCTCCGGCCTGGTGTGACCCATGGCATAGATGCCATGCTACAACATCTTCGAGATGGTTGTTCGAGGTTTCTCTCTTGGCCGAGGAGATCAAGCTTCAACCAGAGCTTCTTAGAAGATCAAGCTTAGGCTATATCCTTCATCTTCAAGCATCTTCTTCAATCGTATAGGCTGGCTAAGTTAGGTTTTACCGATTTTCCGGATTTCTCTATTGATGTCTCTGTACCTTAATCCATATCCAATCATTCTCCAACCTTTGTCATGCGTCGCAGAGGCACGCCGAAGATTCCATTCATCATATCTCTTCTCCATAACCTCATACTACATCGCCCCCTTTCTCCATCCTAGAGGTGAAGGAACCCACCTGATTGACCACCGTCTTCATATCCATGGCCTTCAGTTCTCTTCACATACACACAAAAGAACTTGTTTGGTTTACTGCTAATGTTTTGCATGTATGAATGTCTTCAATGGTCAGAACTACTACTATGTCTCCGTTGTAAAGGAGTTATGCCAGCGAGCCTTCATCGACCCAAGGTTTCAGCCATCCCCGATCGTTCGCCAGACTTCTTTTGCCTTTACGAGCTTCTCACGAAGGTTCCCTAACCTTCTATGGAACTATTGGAGCAAGGAGGAGCACCATGTCCCCTGGTCGGAGCCCAAGCTCTTCCACCGCAACACAAAGGAGGAAGAGGAGGTATACACGTAGAGGTTCCGTCGGATCAGTTTATCCAACGGACCAGGAGATGCCACATCGACGCATCCCTACCTGCATCTTTGTTTCCACCGATCCTCTAGCCGAAACACTTAGACGCTCCCACGTGTCCCGAGCCACGAACCTCGCACCGAGCTTGGACCGCGCGTGCATCACGCGTGTAGTATGGGCAATTCGCAACGTCAACCCGCATTTTCTTCAGAATTGCAAGTGTGTGTGAGGTGCGTGCCTCACGTGTGTGCCTTGAAATATTTTTACATTAGCCCTGTCATGTTATCTATATTGCATTTTAGTCCCTCCATGGACTTGTTTGTTATATTTTGTGTTATTCTTATTGTTTTTTTACATTTATGCCATGGGCCCTTGATTGAATAACTTCCGCAATATATCTCTTATTCAAGTGATTTCAGTTTTGATGTGGAGCTTGTGTTCATTATCTATGTGATTGCCTTAACTGATTTCTAAATTGACATGTAATTGATGAATGATTTAAATAGATCATATAGGTGTTATCATTCATATTCAATGTATATTGGCTTCTGATTATTCCATTAAATTGAATCCTAGTTGACAAGTAAATCAAGAGCATAAATTCAGTACATGTATATAAGTATTTATTTAATTCACCGTGTTCATTTTGTCATTCATTTGACTTGCATGAAAATGTATAAAACAATTATCATTCATCTGACTTGCATGAAAATGTAAAAAAAAATTGCATTCTATCTCATTCATGCATTATCATCATGTGTTATGTATAACTCTGCATTGTTGCTCATCTGACCTAGATGGTATATGCAACACTTAGCATATATATTAAACTATGATTACTTGTATTAACAGCTCATGTCCTTGTGTTCACCTCCGGACTTGCCCGTGTATAAAATTAAAAATATAGTCCTCTTCACAAAAACATTCGATCCGGTTATGATAAATAGCTAATATGCCATATTGCAATAGTAATTAATTAACACTGTCGATTAACGAGTCATCAGTACAACGTCTTCATAAAGATGAGCAACACTCCGAGCATTCTCATTTTCCTTGGAGAACCAAGCTTCGTGAATAGTTTGTGATCTTGGTCTACACGGGCCCTCACGGTATGACTCTAAGGCACTGAGAAAACCTTAGGGTTAGGACTACCTCGTGCGATGCTATGGGATCCGGGTTATCTGTTTACACAACATTCGTGAGTTTAATTCATGATAGTTCGCATCGAATACAAAAATATAGGGATTTCTTCTCGCAGGTTGAACGACTTTCACAATGATGGAATAAACCACATACAATTACATGTCACCCATAAGAAGAAATGCATTCCATAAGATAAATATTGCCAAGAAAATGTTCAAAACAAGCAATAAAGTCATGTATAGTATAACATGTATCAGAAGACAACTAAGTAATTAATACATGTATCTAAAAAATCTGGTAAAATGGAGGGCAAGCACAACAAGGACAATTGTAAAAGATGTTATCATGTATACTGTCAAAAAGATTTCTTTGCCCGTCTATTAAAAAACCCCAGGAATCTCGCCCACCAAGCTACTCCGCTAGAGGCGTCGTCCCTGTCATCTATGTCAGGGACAAGAAGACGTCAACAATTGGTAAATACAAGTATCTTATATTGAAATTAAACATGAATTTAAGTGGATACAATATAAGAGAAGCAAGTATACATGTAATGATAACATACATAAAATTAATTACTTGCATGAGAATAAGGTTATCCGACAACACATGACTCGATGACTTGTCCAAGTTCTAACACCAACACTAAGCACTCAGCACACTAACCCACTCTCTCACTCACCATACCCCTAACCCCAACACTTAACAATTTCATCTGTTGATTATGAGATGTTATATCCTTCCATTGATTTCATTTGTAGGATGTAGTGATGGATCTCATTGAGATATAAATGATTGATGGTGATTTCCATGTTGATTTTTTTCCTCGCCAAAGCCTAATGGGAAAATAGTAACCAAACTCAAAGTGACGAAGAAGCCCCCTAAGAGACTCATCCATCCCCCCGGTGGAAGGGCGGTCTAGGAGGGAGCTAGGCCAAACTCCAACTACGACCCCTGAGACGGGTGGGAGAGATTCTCTGGTCTGAGTCAACTCCACTCTGGCCCGAACCGGTGTAGGAACGGAACCAAAGAAGCTCGAAGAAAAATGAAGAGTCATCGTGTATATGAATACTAACGGAAACTCAGGGTCAGCGGGGCAAGTCAAGTGAAGGCAC
This sequence comes from Ottelia alismoides, assembly GCA_037367405.1. Taxonomy (NCBI): domain Eukaryota; kingdom Viridiplantae; phylum Streptophyta; class Magnoliopsida; order Alismatales; family Hydrocharitaceae; genus Ottelia; species Ottelia alismoides. Next base: position 33,661 of record JAZKJV010011585.1, on the reverse strand, counting down.
ATGATTCCCAACGAAGTGGAAAAAACTGCGAGCTTGCGATAAAAATCGGAGAAAGAGACTAGGATCCTAGACCCATGCACAAGGAGACCACTGTTCAACATGGGTGTCCTAGCTCTAGCCAATTGAGGGTCATTGCACCCTCGCACGATCAGGTGTAAGGGGCACCTCGATCGACACAAATATTTGTCACTGCCGACTCTCATCAAACCAATTATCCGATTCAACATCCATCAGTTACAATTTCCAGCTTAAGTCTTTACCTGTCCTTTAAAATGATTCTCGGTCCAATATGAACCAAGAAGACTCGCTACACAGAAAGACACCTCTTCATATAGCCGATACTATTATCATTCAAGTCAAGTACATTCAGTAATTAAAAAAAAGTAAGACAGTAACATTTAAGTTAACATGTAAGTTGAGTACCTTCATAACACTTAAGTTGTGTAACTTCAATTAGTCGTTCAAATATTCCAACCAAAAAATTACCCAAACTTGACATAACAGTCTTCATAAAATTGATTGGGATAAACTACCAGAGAAATGTTGACAAATGCCACCGTAATGGAATCACCCAACTGCATTGGGAACCATCAATTTAATGCAACATTCTTATAGACTGAAAAATTTTCTTCGGGCACTAATATGTACTTCACTACTTTAACATTTAAGGAATAACCATGAATATCAAGGAAATAGAAAGCTTATACCAAGACTGGAGATACGAAATCTCATATATTCGTTAGAACTAAAACTTCAGCATGACAATGCTAAGTCTACCATCCAGTTATTATAGATATACTTTTCTTCAACTTTTCATAGTGGGTCCTATATTCAAATTGCTTCCATCATCATGAAAACAGCCAACCAAAGAACAAGATGCCCAAGAGATCTTGAGGCTATATCTTGAAACACTACGAAGATTGCACCTTTAACTTGAACATACAGTGTGTTTAATAAAATATGAAGAATTATGTAAGCGATCTCTCATTCTTGGTGTGACCCTTTCACATTCACCTCCAAACAACATATAAGGATGTTTACGTCCTTCCCCGTCTAAACTTGCCATTCACATAAAAACATGCCAAACAAATAAACTGTCATCCAATAAAATTTAAGCTTCATGATAAAACATCACCGGAATTACACAAATTTCTTCAAACAACACCATCCACTTGTACACTGAAAGTAATAAGTTGGATAAGCTGCCAAGGATCCTTAGGCTTCTCCCTTTATTGAAGGATCTTATCATTCATGTCCAAATAATAGATTAAATTACCTACCAGATTAACCTTCTAGGCACTACATACTATGCTATAGAAATATTCCTTTATTATCAATATTTTAAATAAAAGAACACTTCACATATCAATCCCTCATTATAGATGTGGAGAACTGAAAGCATAGATTCTGCATGAGTTATATCAAATCCACAAGTACATACAACTATAACATATCTTTTAGAGACTACAACCTAATATTTACACACCTATATGCACTCATAAGACTCTCCCCCAAGCCTTAACACAAGCAAGTAACATGCAACCTCAAGGCGTTTCATTGAATGCATGGTGTGTATTATCACAACAATCGAGAGCTGTGTATCAACCTCTCACCAAGCCATCACTCTAGAGTCTAGACCATCTAAATATTTGTTTTAACATCTATAAGGGATAAAAAAATACGTGTAAAATACATGAATGGCAGCAATAGGGTGGGGTTAACTTGATACCTTTGTACCCTAAAAATATGGTGATGGTAAACATAAGAGAGGAGGATGGAGGGCGCCACCACCCGACGTCCACCGCTACTACTCCAGAGTCGTTGCTGCTTCACCGTCACGCTCGCCAAAGCACAAGGGAGGAGGAGGAAGGAAGGACAACATTGGAGAAATGGAGAGGGGAGGGGGTCGGGTTGCTAGGGAGAATGGGAAATGGGATGGGAGTCGTATGTATTTTTTTTTATTTCCATTTCCACCTCAAAGAAACACTCAAATCATCACAACTGACACCTCGGGTCCCCGATTCGAGCGTGTAACAGTCTGTTTCGATCATATCGGATGATGATAAATACGAGTCCAATATCCATATTTTCTGACATTGGATGAGTCTCGAAATCGAGAGACTATGGTTTTGATTTCTTCATTAAATTTTACAATTGTAACCAGCCAAATAACCTCCGATTGACAAACAATCGATCCCATTGATCTGGTTTATTAAGACGGAGATAGTGATGGTCTCCATATTCCTTCGTTGTCCGGATCACGTCACAGACTTTTTCAACGAAATGAAGTACAATGGACTTTGGACAATCACCCTGGGGCGGGACCCGATCTGCGATCTGCAGATCAATCTGAGCTCACTCGACGTTAATCGAATTTTTAACGGATCACGAGGACCCGAGTCAGGTCGGATTCGGGTTCAGAATCAGGTGGTTTGTACCCGAGTGTTCCACTATGTAGGCATGCGGTGGGGTATAATGCATCCTAACTAAGTTCTCAATACGTAATTTTAGCTTCACTTACCAAACTGTAACTCCATGTTAAACACTCAGGTTTCTATTGGATTCACCGTAATCATGATTCCTTGATCAATTTTCAACATGTGGATCATCATGAACCATGCAAGTCCACTACCTACGTGTAAGAGTCTACGGTGATGTAGGGTACGTGTCAAGGCACCGATCACTAAGATCATCCATACCATAGCCGGAATCCTCACAACTATCCAAATCTTCCTTATACACGAGAGGCTTGATTCGTTTTCCAACTTCAATACCCATTATTCCCCGGAACTTCCCTCCTGGTGCTCCCACCTGGAATACCAACCAATGTGGCCTACACCAGGCAGTACACGAGTGTTAATCCAAAGCGAAAAAGCGAAGCAATAGATTGCCTATTGTGACTATCTCGCTTGCACTCTAAGCATTGAGCTGAAAGGCACGCAAGTACTGAGGTTGAACACCGCATGGCGACTCCTCGGTGTGTCAAGCAACATGTCCTCCAACCGTCACAACTACTAAGTAGCAGATGGGATCGCACTCGTATAAACTCCTACCCGGGGCCCCAAGGGTGCATGCTCCTCCCTTGGGGCAATTACTCCACTACCTACATGCCACTTAAGATTCAATCACCGCAGCATGGATAAGAACACGGAGGGAAAAGCTTCTGCTAGCACGAGATTAGAAATTACATATTTGAACATCCCCCACAGATATTCGATTTGATGCTCAAGATGCTCTCAATTTGCCGAGGCTCACAAGATCTAGATCATAGTAATTCAACTCACAATAGGCCCATTTCCATTTTTTTCAACTCATTCATTATTCTACGCATTTAACATATAATACAAGGCCTTATATAATTCTACGTCTTTTTATGATCCATTTTCATAAAATTTTCGATCCACAACCATGGAATGATCGATCAGCCAGTAGGCATGGGTCGATCATTTTGGGCTGGCACGATCGATCAACCGTCGGGGCATGACCGATTAGCCTGTGGCATCATCTATCATCTACCTGGACAATAGCCAGATTCATTTCTGAAGACGTCCATGAAGATCCTCCAATTGTGAAACAAATTATTCCCACTTGATCCTGTTGCAACCACATCACAACCACATGTTCATTATCCCCATGCATTCATCCATTCAACGGGAAACCACGATAATGTGATGTGATAAAATATGGCTTTTGGCGTAAAACTCGCCCAAATGTGAAAATCGACAAGGCATACGTGTTCTAGGTACTATACACGACTCAAGATGTGAAAACCTCGGAGATCCGACGACAAAAGGAGGGTGAAATTTGTACCTATGGGAACATCCTCCTACCAGTTTCCTTTGCTCGAAATGAGAGTTTTGCGACGTTTCATGGAACACGAGTGTGTCCACGATGATCCTCGTTCAATGCTCTTCGAAATTGTGTGCTCGGGAATCTGATTGGTGGTCGGAATTTGCTCCGATTGCGGAACTCCGATGAGGAGGTGGTGGTGGTGCAAGAGAAACCAAGTGGCTTGACCCATTGGCTCGACCACCCCATATATATGGGTTGGGTTAAACGGATCCGGTTCAGATCCATCCAATTAGCTAGATCATGTTGTATTTTGCATGTAACTCTTACATATGAACTCTGATTTTGGTGTTCTTGAACTCGTTGGAAAGGCCTTGACAAGCACCAGAATATGCTATGTTTTTGTATGATTCGGTGATTGGATCATAGCTAAATATGGGGAAAAAAGTTGGGTCCAAATACAAGGGATCTTACCTTGCCCTAAATAATCATTCTAATTACCCTTGTGTCCCAAAAGTTAACATTTGTTTGGGACATGAATGAATGACAACTAACCCAAGGGGCATAAGTTATAACAAACAAGAAGTCAGGGGCACAATTAATATTCCAAAAATGGGGGAGGCATAACTGATATTGCAACATCTCAAAGGAGCACACATGCTAAAATCCCTAAAAAATATAACCCTTTTGCAAATAACACGGGCATGTATATTGGGTTACCCTTCGATTTGAGAAGGTACTTCGGTAAAACTCATTAGATACCCATTGGGTCTATGATCCAAGCCTGGTCTCATTTTGTTGTCCTCTCGCAGATTAACTTGATGCCATGTCACTAAGATGCCTCGGAGGACGGACACCCCTTTCGACTATTTCCATTGACCTCCTTTAGCACCAAAGCCCTCTTTTGAGCTTCCTTCTCCTTATTTTTTGTTTCCATAGCTTACCCACCCGTAGCCTCGAGCTTGGTCTGTCGATCATGTCGTGGTATCAACACATCATCCAACTAGCCTTCTTCCTCTAAATCTCATTACTCTCGTGTATGCGGCACTCATAGGAAGATGAGAAGCATATAACTCGGTTCATATATAACAAACTCCTTGATTGAGCATGGTAGGAAGAATAAGAAGACTTAGGTCCATCCTTTGAAATGAGGTGACCAATATCAATTTCATTCGATCGCATATGACGTTGTCATGTTATCTGAATTTTTATTATATGTCTTTGCGTGGAGATTAGGGTGTTAATATTTGTGGTGTTTCCATTAAGTATGACATGTCTTGCTTACTAACATGGAGATGACATGGGGTTCGTATTCTTGCCATGATTATCGACTCGGAAGTGATGGGCATAGCTTATTGGCATGGAATGAGATTGTCTTGCCTGCTTAATAAAGTTTGGGAGAATAAGATAGTTCTTATCCTTCTTTGTGCATGCATGTTGTTTGCTCCCATCATGGGATGGTTGAGCCCTAATGTGGATTGTCTGGGATATCGATCTAGATCATATACATGAATTGTGATATCTAGATATATTCACTAATAAAGGGTCCTTCAATATGTGTATTTGAGTTGGATATTGTGATATATTTGAGCATCATCGGTTGGTGTACATCAACCGGGAAAGTGTAGAATCTTTGACCTAGTGTGGGAATTTTACGTGGCGCGTTAGGGAGCCCTTGATTACGTAATGTAAACATTGTTCTCCATGGTGATGTTCACATTTTAGAATGTGACCATGTGTGTGATTCTATGTTACATTAATTCACTTTATAAATATCAAGTGATGTACGGAGATTCAAGTAATATACTTATTTTATGCTATGACAAAGTGCATCATCGATGTCGGTCATTTGCTATTTTTATCTTAAATTGATTTGGGCTATGATTGTGAGATTATCCTTGAACATGGTTTACTTTGATGGGAATCGATATGCATACGTCGAATGCATATTGTTTGAATCGTGAATGTGAAATACCCCCTAATACATGGATGTTTTTTGAACAGTTGAGCATATGCAACCAACTACATGGCTTCTTTAGAGTAGTTGATGCATTGCATGCACTTGCCATTTATGACAAAAAAATATGTTCCCAACTATATTTACAAGTGCCATTCGATGATCACGTGTAATAAGGCGTAACTGAAACGTGCAATGATGTTTTCTTAATCATGTGTCTTTCATATATGACGTTCAATTGGTCAGTTGACTCAAGAGACTTGTGGAGTACGGTTGAAGATATCGACCATGGTGTTGTAATGACAAATTCTTTTAAATGAGTGGAAATTACCCATGTATACGAACACCCTCAATGATGCATATTGATAGATTTATGCACATTTCTTTGAGGAGTTTATGTTACTTTGGAACCTATCTCGTGCGAGGATGTTTAAAATGAGAATGCATGATGACGACATAATGACATGTTGAAGACGCATGATGATGCCATTCAAAGTTTCGGATTGATATATTGCTGACATTGTATTATTAACATTGGATTTGCTTGTAAAGCCAATCAGTATTTTCTATATCGTCTAACATAACTAATACGATCTCCTCGGATGTTGTCAAACATCTTCTTTGATAAATTTATGAATTTTCTTTCACTGAAATAAACATGTTGCCCTGTGGTAAGGGATGTTGGGTTTCCTTGCAAATATACAACCCCAACTTGGGGGTTTTGCAGCTACAGCAATTTGTGGCTATTGCAGGGGCACACTTGCAAGTTTTCCAGCCATTTCCTTTCCCATTCCAGGGATTCACGACAGTGAAAAGCAGCCCCATTCGTTCCACCCATTTGGCATGCCGTTTCGAGAGAGAACGAAGCCCTAGCTTGGGTGTTCTCCTCTCCCATTTCCAGTGACTGCAGCAGCAAGGGGTTTTGGACCCCCTTCTACATCTTCCTCCACGCGATTGGGAGTGCGAGAGAGAAGCCATGCATCAGTGCTCGAGGGCAGCAACAGCTGGGTGTGTTGGGAGCCGCGGTTTGGGTTTGGAGGGTGAAGGTACTGGGTGAGCTCGAGAGGAGGAGCGAGGAGGTCGTTGCGGACGACCTCAAGAAGTCAAGTTTGGGTCTCCATCTGGGAGCCCACAGGGGGGGTTACTTTGTCCTCCTTGTTTTGGAGCACATATTGGTATTTTGGATACCTAGGGATAGTTTGTTCCTTGTTGAAGAACTATTCATTGTGTGTGGCTTGTACCTCGGTTTTGTGGGCAACAAAATCGGGAAGAACATTGGCTCCATTTGACCGTAGTCGTTGCCGGTCTTGCCCCGTGGGTTTTCCCTTACTCACATCAAGTAAGGGTTTCCACGTAAAATTTTTTGTCTCGTGTGGTTGCTTGCTTGCTTGTGATTGTGCTTGTCATTGTTGCCATTAGAGTTCCCGTGTAGGGAACATATATTTTGTGTTGTGCCATCTTTGCTGCAGGACAGTTTCAGGGGATATTATCCTGATTGATTGATTGTTTCCGCATCTCCTTATATCCCCAACAAGTGGTATCAGAGCTCATGTTTGAGCAATGGGCAAAGATGAGGAAGGCACAATGATCAAACTCACAAGTAGCAATTGGCAGATTTGGAAGGCGAAGATGGAAGACATCTTGTATTGCAAGGACCTCCACGATCCCGTGGAGGGGGAGAGCGCCAAGCCGGAGAACATGTCTGCAGGAGAATAGACAAAGTTGAACCGAAAGGCCATTGGTACCATTCGGAAGTGGCTTGACATGTCGGTGTTCCATCACATGGCCGAGGAGACGAATGCGAAGGAGCTATGGGACAAGTTGTCCGAGCTCTATGACCAGAAGACTGCTACCAACAAGGCTTTCTTGATTAGAAAGCTTGTGAATTTGAAGTACAAAGATGGGACCAAGGTGGCGGAGCACTTGAATGACTTCCAAAGCATAATCAACCAGTTGACATCTATGGGTTTGACACTTGATGACGAGTTGCAGTCACTTCTTCTTTTGGGCTCACTGCCAGACAGTTGGGAGACTTTAGTTGTCACAGTGAGCAACTCTGCGAAGGATAGCAAGCTGACCATGGCTATGGTCAAGGATAGTCTCCTCAATGAGGAGATTAGACGCTGCTCATCCGAGAGGCATCCTCCTCTTCACATGTGTATGCAGTTGAGAGGAGAGGGAGATCCAGTAGCAGAGGAGCGTCACAGGAGAGGCAGAAATCCAGAGATAAGTCCAAGGGCAGAGGAAAGTGTCACCATTGCCAGAAGCCCGGTCATTGGAAGAGAGATTGCAGAGTTTGGAAGAGAGAGCAAGCTGAAGCCAAGAAAGACCAGAAAAAGGAAGATGGGAATGTAGCTGCAGTTGTGGCAGATGAAAGTGCAGATGAGGTGATTCTCACCATCCAGGACCAGTGCTTGCACGCAGGGAGTGATGTGGAGTGGGTCGTTGACACGACTGCCTCCTATCACGTGACTCCACACAGGGAGTTCTTCACCACCTACACTAGGGGTGATTATGGGAGAGTCTTGATGGGTAACGAGAGTTACTCTAAGATCGTTGGCATGGGCACCATCTCAATTCAGACGGATATTGGGTGCTCAATGACTCTTCAGAATGTGAGGCATGTTCCTGATGTACGGCTTAGCCTTATATCTGGCTCACAGCTAGATAGTGAAGGCTACCATCTGAAGTTCGGCGACAGCCGATGCAAGATTAGCAAGGGTTCTCTCAACATGGCCAGGGGCAGCTTGCGTCACACACTCTATATGACTAGAGTGAAGGTCATGGATGGCAGTTTGCATGCTAGTGAAGCAGATAACTCAGATTTGTGGCACCGTCGGCTTGGCCACATGAGCCAAAAGGGCTTACAGCTTTTGAGCAAGAGAGAGTTGATCCCCTACTACAATAACATCACTTTGTCTCCTTGTGATGCATGTGAGGTTGGGAAGAGCAGAAGTGCGCCATACAGAGCCAGATCTAAGGTGAAGGGAGACCTTCTACAGTTGGTTCATTCTGATGTTTGTGGTCCTATGGACACGGCCTCTTTGGGAGGCAACAAGTATTTTGTCACCTTCATTGATGATGCATCTAGGAAGGTGTGTGTGTATGTGCTGAGATCGAAGGATCAAGTGTTTGATTGCTTCAAGAAATTCCATGCCATGGTTGAGCGCGAGGCAGGGAAATTGTTGAAGTGTCTACGCACAAACAATGGGGGAGAGTACACCTCCCATAGCTTTCAGGGTTATTGTGTAGAGCACAGCATCAGGCATGAGAGGACAGAGCCAGGCACACCCCAGCACAATGGTCTAGCTGAGAGGATGAACATGACCATTGTTGAGAGAGTCCGCTGTATGTTGAAGACAACGAAGTTGCCCAAGACCTTTTGGGCTGAGGCGGTTCGCACCACATGTTACTTGGTAAACCGATCTCCATCAGTTCCTTTGGGTTTCCAGATTCCAGAGCGCGTTTGGACAGGGAAAGACCCCTCATATGCTCATTTGAGGGTGTTTGGATGCAAGGCTTGTGCATTGGTACCCAAGGAGCAGCGGAAGAAGCTAGATGACAAGGCGTTGCCTTGTATTTTTCTTGGCTATGGAGATCAGGAGTTTGTATACCGTCTTTGGGATCCAAGGAAGAAGACCGTCACCAGACATAGGGATGTGATTTTCTATGAGAACCAGACATTGGCTGAGGACACCACTGAGAGTGGTGATGGATATGAGATCTCCATGGATGATGACAGTGATGAGGACACAGATCCTTCTCCAGTACAGGGTACAAGTGGAGAGGATGGGCAGCTAGAGCAGCATGAGCCAGATGCAGACCCCCTTGATGCAGGTCTAGGGGACCTAGGGCAGGGGGAGCAACCTCATCCAGTTGCAGACACAGCAGAGCCTCAGGTCAGGCGATCTGAGAGGACACGCCAGCCATCATCTCGTTACCCCACTTCCAGGTACGTGATGCTCACAGATGCAGGTGAGCCATACACCTTTGAGGAGGCACATGTGCACAAGGACAAGGGTCATTGGCAGAATGCAATGAATAAAGAGATGTTATCTTTCAAGAAAAACCACACGTATGACCTTGTTGAGCTTCCTAAAGGGAAGAGAGCCTTGAAGAACAAGTGTGTACAAGCTGAAGTCAGATGACAGTGGCAAGCATGTGAAGCACAATGCCAGATTGGTAGTGAAAGGGTTCAACCAGAAGGAAGGAGTGGACTATGATGAGATCTTCTCCCCAATGGTGAAGATGAATTCAGTGAGGATGGTGCTAGGACTTGTTGCTAGCATGGACCTTGAGCTGGAGCAGATGGATGTGAAGACGATGTTTCTTCACGATGATTTGAAGGAAGAGATCTACATGGAGCAGCCACATGGTTTTCAAGAGAGAGGGAAAGAGCATATGGTATGCAGGTTGAGGAAGAGTCTCTATGGCTTGAAGCAAGCCCCGAGACAGTGGTACTTGAAGTTTGATGCTTTCATGGGAAAGCATGGCTTCAAGAGGACTGCAGCCGACCCATGCGTATATGTTCGTTGTCTTCCCAATGACAGGTTCGTCATTCTTTTGATATATGTGGATGACATGTTGATTGTAGGTCATGATTCCAACTTGATTGCAAAGCTCAAGAGAGAACTCTCCAAAGAGTTTGAGATGAAAGATTTGGGCAAGGCTAGTCACATCCTTGGGATGCAGATTACAAGGGACATGAAGAAGCGCATGTTGTAGTTGTCACAGGAGAGCTATGTTGAACGTGTGTTGGAGCGGTTCAACATGAAGAATGCCAAGCCTGTCAGTACGCCCTTAGCCTCTCATTTCAAGCTGAACAAAGAGTCATGTCCTTCTACTTCTGAGGAGAAAGCAGAGATGGCCAAGATCCCATACCTGTCAGCAGTTGGGAGCCTCATGTATGCCATGGTTTGCACTAGACCCGACATAGCCCATGTAGTGGGCGTGGTGAGCAGATTCATGTCCAATCCGGGGAAGGACCATTGGGAGGCAGTGAAGTGGATCTTGAGATACTTGAGAGGGACCTCAAGTATGTGTCTTGCTTTTGGGAGGTTAGATCCCAAACTTTGTGGTTACACTGATGCAGATATGGCAGGTGACATGGACCAGAGAAAGTCCACCTCAGGCTATATTTTCACTTTTGCAGGGGGAGCCATATCATGGCAATCCAAACTACAGAAATGTATTGCTCTCTCTACTACTGAGGCAGAATACATTGCAGCAGCAGAGGCTGGGAAAGAAGTGTTGTGGCTACAACGCTTCCTTGGTGAGTTTGGATTTGAAGACAGTGAGCCGGTTGTGTTTTGTGATAGCTAGAGCGCTATAGACTTGAGCAAGAGTACCATGCACCATGCCTGCACAAAGCACATTGATGTGAGATACCATTGTCTGAGGGATGCAATTGAACAGAAGCAGCTCATGTTGAAGAAGATCTACACAGATGAGAACCCCTTAGACATGTTGACAAAGGCAGTCACTCGTGACAAGCTTCAGCTCTGTAGAGAGATGAGCGGTATCACCTCTTGTTGAAGGGGGAGGTTGTTGGGTTTCCTTGCAAATATCCAGCCCCAACTTGGGGGTTTTGCAGCTATAGAAATTTATGGCTATTGCAGGGGCACACTTGCAAGTTTTCCAGCCCTTTCCTTTCCTATTCCAGGGATTCACGACAGTGAAAAGCAGCCCCATTCGTTCCACCCATTTGGCATGCCGTTTCGAGAGAGAACGAAGCCTTAGCTTGGATGTTCTCCTCTCCCATTTCCAATGACTGCAGCAGCAAGGGGTTTCAGACCCCCTTCTCCGTCTTCCTCCACGCGATTGGGAGTGCGAGAGAGAAGCCGAGCATCAGTGCTCGAGGGCAGCAACAGCTGGGTGTGTTGGGAGCCGCGGTTTGGGTTTGGAGGGTGAAGGTGTTGGGCGAGCTCGAGAGGAGGAGCGAGGAGGTCGTTGCGGACGACCTCAAGAAGCCAAGTTTGGGTCTCCATCCGGGAGCCCACAAGGGGAGTTACTTTGTCCTCCTTGTTTTAGAGCACATATTGGTATTTTGGATACCTAGGGATAGTTTGATCCTTGTTGAAGAACTATCCATTGTATGTGGCTTGTACCTCGGTTTTGTGGGCAACAAAACCGGGAAGAACATTGGCTCCATTTGACCGTAGTGGAATCGTTGCCGGTCTTGCCCCGTGGTTTTTCCCTTACTCACATCGAGTGAGGGTTTCCACGTAAAATTCTTTGTCTTGTGTGGTTGCTTGCTTGCTTGTGATTGTGCTTGTCATTGTTGCCATTAGAGTTCCCGTGTGGGGAACATATATTTTGTGTTGTGCCATCTTTGCTGCAGGACAGTTTCAGGGGATATTATCCTGGTTGATTGATTGTTTCCACATCTCCTTATATCCCCAACAAGGGAGAACATTGCAAGGCAATTCAAGTGAACACACGACTTCTGCAAGGGCCATCAATTAGACCTTGGACCAAGATCATGCTCTTATCAAATGTGTGATGGAGGCACGTGAGAATAACAACAGGAATAAAAAACTATACCAATGCTGGATGGAATTCGATATTGTTGAGGTTCAACGAGAAAGTTAGTGTTGTACTTCATAAGTATCATATATTGTCGCAATGGAACATCTACAAGAAGAAACATGTCGTGTACTTGCACAACACGTTTGTTTGGGGTTGGGACAACACCCACATAATCCTATTATAGGAGGACGAAGCATGCGGGCAGGTGGATATAACAATGCATGCCCAATTCTTTCATGTTGTCATCCATTAAAACATAATTTTAACACGATGATGACTCGTATCAGAAATATAAAAATCGAATCGAGGAGATTCTATATATCCTCAAGAAGGGATCTACCACTCATAAGTATGCAAGCTTCTCAAGATGCACATTTGGAACCCAAATGATCATAGAAGAGCGCGATTGACAGAACATCAACCTCTTTGACAACAATGTGGAGGAGGTTCCTACCCATTCCATGTTCACAGCAGGATATCTTGATCGAAGCAACAACATAGCAGAGAAGGTCATCGTGATTGACGAATATACGATTCATCTACTCTAAATGCTTTATCTTATCTCTTATACTCGAGTAATTAACCCAATAAAACCTCTAATTAACATCTCTTGTAATATAAATAAAATATACTAATTAATATTCTTTCGTAAAAAGCCACAAAAAACTTATAGTTTGTTTCTGAAAATATTCATTTGTAAATAAGTCATTCTTCACTAATTTTTTAATTAATGCACATGAACTCCAAATTCAATAAAATAAACTTTATTGTATAGATATCACCGGCATTAATCAAGAAAAAATACCCAAAAATACTAACATGTATATGTAACCAATAAAGTGAAACCCTAGTTGTGGAAACAGAAAACCGTAAAGCTTGATATCTCATCCATACAATCTCCTACGAAACTCTACTCACATTTGATTTAATGTACTCTTAATCATCTGCAAAAAAGTACCAAAATCAAGAGAATCAGAATTAGTACGTGAAACTTGAATTTTAGGACTAAATTGCGAATTATACAAATAATCGATCCAGAGCTTATCATTTTATGTACAACTTTTAACATTTTTAATTAATTTATTTTTTATTTATTTTAGTTGTTGTGTTTTAATAACCATGAAAAATAAAAAATAAAAACCTATGGAAAATGAGGTATTGTAATATTGTATATAACGTACATACATTTTCCTTCTTTATTTTATGTTATCTTTTTCTCAATGAATTAAAATACAAATAAAATAAATTAATATTTAATTTTATTTCTATTAGTTTATTAAATTTTCTTTGCATATAGTTTTTATCAAAACTTAAAGAAAAATTACAAACGTCGAAAATGAGGTATTTTATTCGTATAAAATACCTTCCAAATATTGTATCGAGTACATGAGCCATCTTTTGGTTTTGAATCATTCATGGAAAATGTAGATCTCATCGAGATAGATATTTTTCATGAAGACCAATTTTTTATTTGACTTCTCCTTCTATTTCATTTTCAATTTTATTCCCTTTTTTAGTTTGGTCAATGATCAAACACCAAGTGGCATCCATCTACTTGTCCACCTCACTTCATTTATACAACTCACTAACACCTCTCCAATTCTCTCCCCTCTCGCTCCAGACAATCAAAAGCCATCAACTGTTGACCCCCTAGTCAACTCATCCTTCCCACGATCGTTACACTGGAACCCACCTCAGATCCGCTTCTTCCTCCTCCATTATGACACCCAACCATCTTACACGCAACCCTAAATGCCTTCACATCAACCACCACCTGCCATTGCTCTCTCTCCACTAATAAAACCCTCCTTTCCACCGCTTGAACACACATTTGCCAACTATCATGACAACTATAGCCACCGGCTTCGAGTCCTCGGCTGTTGACAACATCATTGAAACTCTTGTAGACGACGACATCTTGATATCTCCTACGAGCGAGATCTAGAGGGTGATACCTCTGTAGTAGACTATGAGCGAGGCTGTCAGGTTTCATGCCCTAACCATGCGCTCAAGGCCATAATAAGAGTCGCTCGTGCAGCTGCTCCAGTTCTAGGTGAAACTCAACACCCTAGGTAATCCTCTATGTACCCTATTTATCTTCATCCCCGCACTTCTTCTTATTCTTCTTTTTCTTCATTGTCTCTTATCTACTATTAAAATATCGAAAAATCCTGAAATGGACTCCAAATTCGAATCGACGACCATCACCTCAATAATACTACTCGTTGCTTTCCCTCTGCCTCTTTACCAATTCCATCTCTGATCGAAATGCGATCGGAGCGTAGGCTCTAGATCCATTGCCCTCACGTAGGAGCTCCACCTCCCACTTTCGTTGGCGTTCATGCAAGAGTCGAGCAAAAGCTCGAGCCAACCTATTTCTACAGGTTCATCTCCCGAAGCTCTTACATCATGTCTAGAAGAGCTCAACCACAGTGCCTAAGATCTTCCCCACTGAGATCGATCTCCATCTTCGTTGTGGGTTGAAAGGAGAAAGAAGAAGTTGGTCTTTCCTATCAGCTTACAAATGTTGTTGGATAGTGTGGACAAAGCCTCGATCGAACGACATGCATACCCCGAAGCTCATGACCGATTTATCTTTCAAGAGGTTCAACATCCACTGTTGAATCACACCTATCCTCAACCAAATGATTGATTTCCATCGCACGTTCCAGACACGTCCATGTCAAGCCCCTGGATCTGTCACCATTAGACATTTCATATTGATCTACGTAGCAACTCCATAGTCGCACGACCAAGATTTGGGGAGGCATTACTATCGTCAAATACAAAGGCATCCGAGCCTTCTACTTCAGGTGCCAAACCAAGAGGAGAAGCCACATGGAAGGTCGTTTCTCATACCGCATCTCAAACCAGCAATGGGTCATGTACCTTGCTCGTAACCAGTAGATTTACAGTCAACATCCTCTATAGTTCCAGATATTGTAGAAATGCCCGTGCTTGTTCATACTACAGAGACCTGCTACCGACTTTGTTGAATAATAGATAAGCCTATCCCTGGATCCATCTGAAAATAAAAACTTTACAATTTTGTTGTCGGTGGCGGTGGATTTTAAGTATAAGCCCTGGTCTAGGATTGTTATTATGATGTCATGCGGAGAAGAGAATGAAATATTGTCTTAATCCATGAGTCTATAGTCTCTTATATAGAGAGAACACCCTAGAGAGCAAAAAGGGGGAAAGTACATGAATGACCCCGAAGGGTTACATGACTCGAGTCGAGTAGAAATAACAACAACTCCAATAGATTTGATAACAATTGAGTTGTGGTCCTTGTGGATATGAGTATGAAAGGCAACCAAACTAACCAAATAGGCACTTGTGTACTACGCAACTTTGGTCTGAAATAAGGTGACCATCGACTAATAAACACCCATTCATTACCATACTTGAAGTCATCCAATGCATAGTTCTTGAGAAAGTCCTCTTTTAATAGAAATTTGACCATGATACACTCTGAACCTATAGCTCCAAGGGATATTTCCCCCTAATGTTAAATCTTCCATTGTTAAACCTTCTAAAATTCGAACGATCTGCTCCATATAATATTCAAAAATCAAGTAGTGAGGCTTAAAACAAATGGTTTTGTAATTGGTTAACTTCTTCATCTGAGAATTCCAAAATATAGTCTTCATCTATTAAAGATGCCTCACGAACACGAATTGGCTCCCCAAAACTTGGGGCAAAACGGATTTTTTTATGGCTGCAACAAAAGTAAAATTCTTAGAATCCTTCTCCATGTCCACCTTTCCCTCCACAGTCAATTTCTTGAGCTCCCCTTTTTTCCCAAAAGGAAAGTCTGATTCCTTCAATCCATAATACATTCTCTCGGGTATTATATCAAATAGCTTGGGTGCATCAGGCATTCTGCAAATACCTAGCTAGATCCAAGAAAACCTTCCCCCACCTAACCAAGCACCGAATCAACCTGCAATAGAGGGATGGAGTATGCTAGAACAAAACTCAAGAGCAAATGTCTCACATCCACGAGCTACTTCTTCTAGCAGTAGGGATGTGCCTTGAAGATAATTAAGATACACCCAAGATTCGACATTCTTCGACGTGAAGAGTACGTAGATGGCACCATAGCAACTGATGAAGGGGATTTATTGTGCGGGGCCAAAAATTATCCTCACGGAGTGTGAAGACAAAGTGTCACTGAGGTGACCCGCAAGAAATCCTAAGTCAAGCAACAAGTACCCACAACATATGCTCGAGAACGATGATGAACGCTATTGAGCACAAGGAGCTTGAGTAGTCAGAGAGCTTTGGATTGAAGAGAAACCATGAGCACAAAATCACAAATAGAGCTTGAATACACACACAATAGCACTCTCTTATTTCATTAGATAGTAGAAGATGTTTCTCTTTATTGTGCGTCTCAACAATGAACCACTAGAGTTTTATTTATAGGGTTGGCACTCAAAGAGGAGTTAGTGATAAAAAAGAAGATTCTAATATTATTGTATTTGAAAAATATGAACTGTTCGATCATAACAGATAAATTGACTGATCATGTCAATAGTACGCGTCCATCGTATAGTGAATGTTTAGATGATCGTTGAGCCCCGACTTGAAAAGTGATCGATCATGGTCAAAAGTAGGTCCAACGAGGGTGATCCATCATGTTTAAAAGCTAGATCAATCAGTTCAAAATCATTAGCCAAATGACCAATCAAAGTTAGATATTGATTAATCAATCAACAAATTATCGATCTAGGGCGATCGATCAAGGTGTCAAGATGAGTGATCATATGTCCAAAAACTGATTTTATGATCTTGATGATTCTAGCTTTTTTTGCTTGCTGCTCAAGAATATACAAAACTGTAAGATTGTTCTTCAGCACAAATAAAAACTACGTAAATCGTCCAACTCAACAAACCGACATAAGTGCCCATGAGTCTTCTTTACTTGTCTTTGACCTCAAAATTCTTCATATCTCATTTACAGATCATTTGAGCTTTCGGAATTGAGTCTTGAGCTATTTGGTATCTGCTTCTAAGTCTTGAGTTTTTATAGGTTAGATTATTTAAGCTGTGACTTTCAAAAACATGCTTTATGATTTCATTCAGTTTCATAGTTTTCTCTTCACTTTTCATCACTGAGCTTGTACCTGAAAATCATCAAGCTACAGAACAAATAGACAACAAACTCATTAGCAAATAAGTCATTAACATTGTCTAGCGGTTATAGGAGAAGGCGAATGTAGTGGGTTCCATAACTTCCACTACCCTTATTTCTATCAAATACAAGTTTCTGTAAGCTTCCACTATCCTTTTATTTTTTACATTAAATCTTGGATTTGAAAGTATAGTGATCTTTTTGTACATTTAAAGTTTGATGCTTGTGATTGATAATCCAGACAGTTGGCACTCTTTTTGTAGTTTACCCAAAAATCATTTATGAAGTTCCTAAAAATGATGTGTAAGAGACTAGATATTGTTGGAGGATGGAATCGACAATGAGGCATCCTATAGGTGCACAACCACCCATGTATCATTATTTCCCTTGCAAACGTCATTTAGCCGACAACAAAATATACAAGAGTACAAATATATTGCAAATGCAAAACCTTGCAAATTCCTTTTCCTCCACTAGAAGACATTTGAGGAATATATATAGGGAAAAGGGAGTATGCTCCCTGTTTGTAGCCAACTTATATGCTCCCAACTCTTTTCCCCTGTATTTTTTTTATTTTTCTGAAATAAAACATATTGGAATTTAGATCACAATATGTCACCATAGTGTCATTCAAGATTCAACTTAATTCGAGACTTCTATCTCCTCCATCAAGACTGTCAAACTTTAACGGTCTCAGAATTGCTGAAATTGACCCCCTTCATATGGAGGGCATATGAATCTCTGTTTCTGACGAAATTTGAATGGCATGTTAGGGGGGATATAGTGATGAATATACATATTTTTTATTTCCAAAAAAAATAAAAAAATAGAGGGAAAATAGGGGTGGGAGTAGCCAATTGGCTACTCCCAGGGAGTAGCCTCATTTAACCCATATATATGGGGGGGGAGGGTACAACACCGAGCATATAATATATACATACATGTAGTGGTTCGAGTACCTGACGAGTCGCTAGATACGGTATTTAATTCGGCTTCGTTGTAGCACGTGTACTTAGCGATTCGGTCAGAACCGAGAGAAGATCTCCGTGAAGAGTGTCTCGGCTTTAATTTATATCCCGGGCAAGTCCGGGGTTGAACACAGGGAGGCAAAGGAACAACTTGGGTTTAATTTACAAATTTAAGATCTAGATATCCAAACGGTATTTTTTTTAGATTTTTTTATGCAAAAACCAAAGCAAATGCAAATGCGGCGGAATTAATACACTAAGAGAGCATACAACTTAGCCAAATTAATTTGAATAGAAAATAAGTCCCATTTAGCCAAATTATATTTTTCTTAGAGTCTTAATCCAGAGATGAACACAAAACACATTTTTTTAAAGAATTTTAGGGTTAAAATGCAATAAATAAAAATGCACACTTTTTATGGGTTTTTTCGCAATTTCTCACACAAGCAGTAAGCAAAAAATATGAAAAATTTACTGGAACTAAAACATGATGCAAGGAAGCTACAGTAATATTTTTGGATTTTTTTGACAAAATATGAATTTTTTTATGAATTTTTTAGTGAAAACAGAGTGATAGTGAGTAATTAATTTCTATTAAATCCACGTTATCAAATTAATCAACTTGCGAATTATCTCAAGTAGATATTTAGATGAGCAATCCAGGAGACTTGAAATTTCGCAAAAAAGATATACATGGATTTAATTAAAAATCAAATACTAATTTCACTCTATGATTTATTTCAGGCACAAGACAACTCCATTTTAGATGAAATTTGGAAAGAAAATTAACCACATATCAAGGCATCACATATAATTTTTGTGGAATTTTTAGAGCAACTCTATGTGAGATATAATTTTAAGAGCACGGAATGGGTAAAATATCAAGAATTTCAGTTATATAATTTTCATTAATTACCCTAATGTCATAAAAATACAAGAAAATAGTCAGATGGTAGACAATTAGTTGCTCAACACCATAAATTTTTCTTTAAATAAAATGATGCAATAAAAGTGTCCAAATTAACACATAAACATGGGGGTATCGATGCAAATACAGAAACTGAAATTACAATGCAAAATATGTACACGGACTAGTATGCAATTACTGAAACATGAAAAGATATATATATGCAATTTTTACAAATAAAAAAAATAAAGGAAAAAACACCTTCTTCTTCCTTTCTTCCTCTGGATACCATAGAGATGAACCCAAAGGTGGGGGAAGGTCGACGGCGGCGTGGCTGCACGCGGAGGCGCGCAAGGGCGTCGGCGGCCGCGGGGAGGTGGTGGGGCGGCCGCGCGTGGGCGCGGGTGAGAGAGGGGCGGCGCGGTTGGGCGGGAACGGCGGAGGGGAAGGGGCGGCTGGACTTGGAGCTGGGGGCGGCGGTGAGGTGAGGGCGGAGGTCGGCGCGGCCGCGCGCGGCGAGCCACGTGTCGGCGATGGCGGCGGGGAGGCCGCGAGAGAGGGCGGAGCCGCCGGCTGGTAGTGGTGGATAGCGGCGGCGGTGGGGTGCTCCCACCCATCGTTGCTGCTGCTGTCTCTTTTTTTTATTTTTTTTATTTTTTTATTGTTTTTTTTGTTGCTGTAATAAAAGAAATCCCTTTTTTGTTTTAATTTTTATATTTTTTGTTTTGTTAAACAGGAAATAAATATGGTTATATACAAAAGGGGAAGAGGATGAGTTGGTGGTAAAAAAAATGGTGGAATGAAACAACAAAGAAACAAAATATTAGATAAGATAAAAAAACAAGAGAATGATGATGAATATTTACATGATTCTTCGCCGGATTGGCGGAGCAGCTACGCTGAACTCCTGTCGTCGCTTCGATCCGATTGGCGAAACAAAAATCGGAGAAGCTATGCGAGCTCGATGGGGAACTCGTGACGCGGAGCGGAGCTCCGCGGATCTCACCTGAAGGAGGTCGTCGCTTGAGGATGATGCTTCGCCGCTGTCACCAACAAAACACTCCAAGCTCTCTCCTTATTCTATAAGAATGGTGGATGGGGAAAAAATGTGGATGTGGAGATGATTATAAAGAGATGAATAATGGGAGTTAGAGAGGTGGTGGTGTTGAATGAGAAGTTAGATTATTGGTGGAGTTGAATGGGAGGTTATATGAAGAATATGGAGTGGAATGGAGGTTGAAAGAAGACTTGGAGGTTAATGGAGAAAGGGAAGTTATTGTAGAGAATGTGATTAAATAAAAGAAAATAAAAATAGGCTACTTCAAATACAATAAAATAAAAAGAGAAGACCAATGGTGGAGAATTTACAAAAGAAGACAAAACACCATGTACAATTTTTGTTTACTTTTCTAATTTGTAATTTTTTTGTCTTTTTAATAGTAGCTATGTACAATAGGAGAATACAATAATAAAAATACAACACAATCATAATTTTTTTGTATTTTTAGTAATTGAGAAAGATAAAATAAAAATTGACTAAAGAATGAATATATACATAATGTACAATGTACATCTAGGTCCCAAAATCCAACTTTTGCAAATGAGCTCCGATTTTAATGAACTCACTTCCGTTGGATAGATAATTTTCTAACTTGAACTTTAAAAGTGAGTTTGGTGAATTTGGAGTTCATACGGAGTGGGAATTTAGCTTGGAAGTTGGACTTTATGGCTTTTTCTCTTTGGGATCTAGGAGCATTTATTTGAGGTAAAATTTGTTTTGTATTTTTGTATTTTTGTATACATTTTTATAAACAAGTTAGAGAAAGAATTAGGCAAAAAGGAGTTGAAATGAAATTATTAAAAATCCATGAAGTTTTGGGCTATTTACAAGTATAAAACTCCTTTATTTTTGCGGCTTTTTATGTGTAATTTATTTTGTACAATCTAATATACAATAATTAGTGTGTTTTATTTACAAGAGTAATTTTGTTAATTTATGTATTTTATGGACATTTATTAGGGAATTTACTCATGGATTTTGCTAAGATCAAGATATTGAGATGATGAATCGTGGATTCATCAGTACCCCCTTAATTAATCAAAACAGTTTTCATTTTCACGAGGGTGTAATGATATATGACGGTTCGACACACGAGGACACTCATCCTAGGACATGCATCGCTCAACAAAATAAATACAACTCATATGTTGTCATCATGATGTCTTCATTAGACAACGCTCCTTTCTTGGATCAGGTTTAGCCATTGTGTGAGGTCTGCCAGATCACTGATTAATACAATTTCTACCTCTCTTAGAAAAGTCAAATTGTTATAGTATAGTGGTAGAAAACAACTTAAACAAATGCCACAAATCAAATCAATTTAAGTGTGGGTTGTTTTTCTTATTTGGTATGTATGCTAAGGTCAAACTCAGAGAACGACGAATCTCTAGTCATGTGGTTTTAGTCAATTCATATTTTTAATTATTCACAATAATAGTTCAAGTGTCAGAAAGGAATGCAGTAATGAACTATGTGAGGTAAATATAAGTTTAGTGCTTTTTCAGGGGTTTTGTAATTTTTATTTTATTATTTTTTAAAGAGACGAAGAATAGTTATGGAGAAAATAAATGATGCAAAGCATGTTAATATGAATAAACTCTCTAATTTTAAGTCATGCAAAAAGATCAACAATCCTCAAAATTAGCCGCGATCAAATCCACAATATCGTTTAGTATGATTTTATCAATTAACAACCGATTGCAACTCTAAATCAAATCCCTGCAATAATAGACATCTCGACTTTTATTTGAACACTGGAGTCGATAAAACATTCTAAGATTCGTGCTCACAATTATCATAGAATATATCCATGTAGTAAAATACTTCACGTCTAATTCTCTCGAAAATACTTCATTCCTCAAATCAATTCCTAGACACCAGTATCAACAATAAATCTCCTAAAAATTATGCTTAAAAATTATATTCTAATATCCCTGCAAAAAAGTCTTCATTTATAATTTCTCAAAAATAAATATTGGCAATAAAAATAGATAAATTGGCCCACAATAATATTTTGATAAAAAATGAATATTTAGTTCCAATGAGTTGAGATCACGTCCCAATATGTCTCAAAAGAGATAGAATTAATATGTTTTTGAAGTGACACCAAGTTTGCTATTTTTGGAAATGCAAGGACTAAAATGCAACAAAGTATAAAATTTTTATTTTAGATGGATCGGGGAAGGGCTTATCTTTGATTGAACAAAGTCAGCATCATGTCTCTGTAATATGCCTCGACGGGGGCGTTTATGCAATATCTGGAACTCTGGAGGAGCTTGGCCGCAAATCTACCTATCATGAGCAGTCACGTGACCAATTGATGGTTTGGGAGGTGACATGGGAAATGACCTTCCATGTGTCTTCTCCTCTTGGTTTGACCACACGAAGCAGAAGGCTTGAATGCCTTTGAATCTAACGATAGTGTTGTCTCCCTATATCAAATCGTATGGCTGTGGAGTTGCTACATGGATAAATCTGAAGCATCTAACAATGGCAGATCCAAGGGCTCATGCTACGCCACGTTGACTCATCTAGAGAATGCGATGGAAGTCAATCTTTTGGTCGAGGATAGGTGTGTTTCAACGGTGGATGTCGAGCCTCTTGAAAGATCAGCCGGTCCTAAGATTCGGGGTATGCGGGCCATTAGATCGAGGCTTTATCCTCTCAATCCAAGGACATTTGGAAGCTACTGGGAAAGGCTAGCTTCACCTTTCAACCCATGGCGGAGGTGGAGATCGATCTTGGTAGAGAAGATCTTGGGCATGACAGTCAAGATCTTTTAGACCTGACGTAAGAGCTTTGGGAGAAGAACCTATAAAAGAAGGTGGGCTCGAGCTTTTGATCTGCCCTTACGTGAACATCGAAGAAAGGGAGAGGCAGAGCTCTTTCATGAGGGCAGTGGATCTGAAGCTTACGCTTCGGCTATGATTCTGCTGGAGATGGGAGGGGTAAAGGGGTAGAAGTGAAGCGACAAGGAAGAGGGGTGAGGTGATGGGAATTTGGAGGTGATTTCAGGATTTTATGAAGCTTAAGCGGTCAAGATCTTCTAGAGGTGATTTCATGATTTTATGGGTGATAGAAATGTTCCCATACTGGCTTAAGGTGCCGACACTTAGTTTTCATGAAGCCTTCATCGATTTTATCCCATCCTCAAGTATTCTAAAATCGAATCTATACTCAACTCCTCAAGTGAAACCTCAACTCATCTCATCACAAATACAGTTGTGCATGTGAGGTACGAGTTATATTCTTTAAAGGGGAGACTAAGTATGCAATATAAAACACATATCATTCAAACTAGGAAAGTGTGAATATTCAAGTCTGAAATCCTAGTGACTAAGGCTGGTTAACTCTGAACCGTAAGACCTCATAAACTGAGTATTCTTTATTCTTCAAGTCTCGATTGATTGTGAAAGTGTCAGGGATACATCCAACTTATTAGGACAATGTTCTTGTGATTTTTCATTTTTTTCAATGTTTATATTATTTTTGAATAGGGTTAGGATTATTTACACAACACAAGTTAGTCTCATCTACACCCTCATTTTGAAAAGATCCTTTGAAGATTATTTTACAAACCATGTCGCATAAATATATATTTTCAAAAAAAAATTCCAAATTATCAAAACAACTTAAATCCCCATTTTTCAAACCATTGTAAAACATTTTTCAAGGACAATGTCACATAGTTGGATTTTTCAAATCATTTTATAAACATTTTTACACAAATCAGTTCAAAGATTTTACCCTAGCCCCAAAAGGTAGGGAAAGATAACACTTCATAACCAGAAAAATCAAGAAAAACATTCTTTTTATGTATATTCATCATATGCATTCATCACTATTTTGTATATATCTCTTACTCTATTTTATTTATCATCAAATTCTTCTCAAATAAAAATATTTTCTTCTTGGAATAATTGCAAGAAGATTTATTGTATATATAAAAAACAACAACACTTTGAAAAAGCCGCAAAGCTCAACTTGTTAGATCGATATCTTCTCTACAAGAACTCAAAACAAATAAAACTCACTTTTACTATACTTAGAAATAAATAAGCTTTAGAATGAAAATGGTTTCATTAAAATCGAAGCCAAGATGTGAAATGTGACTTTTTGGAATGTTATTGTATAGTGTGCATGTATTGTACTCTATTTTATTTATTGTTCTATCTATTTTCTTTTATCTTTGTGCATATTATATTTTTAAATATTTGTATATATTGTATTTGATCCATATAAAATACAAATAATAATTACAAAAATCAATAATACACAAATAAAAAATCTTGTATATATTGTATATG
The DNA here is from genome assembly GCA_037367405.1 of Ottelia alismoides. Classification (NCBI taxonomy): domain Eukaryota; kingdom Viridiplantae; phylum Streptophyta; class Magnoliopsida; order Alismatales; family Hydrocharitaceae; genus Ottelia; species Ottelia alismoides. The sequence continues at coordinate 9,005 of JAZKJV010011585.1, read as the reverse complement.
CACCACCTATCTATTTTCAAAATACCTCTATTTATTTAATTTAGGGTTTTTATCAGTTGTGCCCCTCCGAGATATCGCAATATCAGTTATGCCCCTATCTTTTTGGTAATATCAGTTGTGCCCCCGACTTCTTGCCAATATTTCACTTGTGCCCCTCAGAGGGGCATAACTGATAAAAAACTTTTATCAGTTATGCCCCTCTGAGGGGCACAAGTGAAATATTGGCAAGAAGTCGGGGGCACAACTGATATTACCAAAAAGATAGGGGCATAACTGATATTGCGATATCTCAAAGGGGCACAACTGATAAAATCCCTTTAATTTAATAAAAAATTCCATAAAAAAATAAAAATGTCTTTAAAATCCTTTAATAATGTTGTAAATTAATAAGTTATTAAATTATATCTTTATTTGTAAAAATAAATTTTGAAAAATAAATTTGTTGTATATATTGGTATATAAACATGTGAATAAAGGTAAATATTTTATTTTATCCTAATTTTTTAATTTATTTAAATTATTAAAAATCACCATAAATAAGTTTAATTATTTATTAACATTTTTATTTATAAAATTTTTTTATTTAAATTTATTTTATATCTATTTAGCAATTTTCTTTACATTTATTCACTCTTTTATCCTCATATGCTTGTTTTTTAGCGGGTTCCTCCTCATTGGTCGGACCCGGGTCTGTTGACCTGGGTCAACTTCTCATTTCCTTCAACCTGCCCGAATAAATTCTTGGTTGTCCATTCTTCTCCTGTCTTTCCCAACCAATCCGTATACCTATCGTACTCGATTCCTCTTAGTTTGTCTTGCTTGAATAACAACTCCGCTCGCCCGGATAATATTTTGATTTTTCATGCCTTGGTTTGCACGCATCACTTCGTTCAAATTTTGCCCAACTCACTGCTCTATATATACCCCTCTCCAGATTCCATCCATTCCTAATCCGTTTTCCACCTTCGTATTGCCCAAAATCGGTTTATGGAAGAGCGAGGTTGTGACAGAGCTCCGTCTCCACGATGGGGAGAGCAAATTGAGCTTTGGAGATTGTGATCCACATACGCTGTCGAAGCTCCATCACCAGTGTTTAGTTTATTCACCTCACACAATGAATCGAGACTGTGATCTGCCTTCTTCCATCGTAGGTTAAGTATAGGTAATTCTCCTTATCCGTCTTTAGTTTTCATCAATTGTGTTTTAATTTGTTTAGATAAGATCCTTTTCCGACAAACCTCTGATCATCTCAATCATAGGTCCATCTATGTTGTTTTCCATCTCCAACACCTGCATCACCTTCACCCGACATTTTTTCTCCTTCCTCCCGCATCTAACTAACCCGATCCGATCCATATATGTGAATCCATCTCCCCTCCAATTACCCTCACCGGAGACATTTGTTCACCTCCATATTTCTGTTGTTTTGCGCTAATATTGTTGGTCGAATCTTCATTTCCAAGCATGGGACATATCTGCAGGGCTTTGGACTCTACTAGAGCAGGGAATCGAGATCTATGACGTGAATTTCTGCTCCAGGACTTCTTGAACACCAAATCGTAGATCGACCAACTTTGAGCCTCATCGAGATATCCAGACAACACAGGAGTGTAGCAGGGAGCCAGGGACAAGCAATAACCTTCTAGTGAAGCTTTGGATGAAGATCGATTAAGTTCTCAGTGATTAAAGTTCATCGCTACACTCATTCATCCAAGTTCTTCCTCCATCGTTCCTCAACATCCGATCAAGAAAAATGTTTCCAGATCGCATCAAGGTCGTAGATCAAGCCCCAAAGCCTGACTGTTGATCCAGATCCAAGCTACAACGTCAGATCCATTGGATCCGCATGAGGAACACACGTGCCCAGTGAAAACTTGCTCCCGAGCCCCCGCCATTTTCTTATTTTGTAATTAAAGCCCTTTATCAGATATGTGTCTTGTCGTTGTGAGTTGATTAATTGCATAAAAGGTCATGGAGTTTTATTAACTACACATGTGTCCTGATAAGACTACATCGCGTGCCTAGCACGTGACTTTCTTGTGCTTTTGCAATAAATAACTCGTATTTTGTTGTTACTTTTCAACTCTTGGAAATAAAATAGTCACATAAAAGTCCGTGTCAGCATGACTTATGTACGTTGACACACACTTTTTAGTGGGAAAATTATTATCGTTGTATTTTTATACTTTTTATTATTTCAGTCATGTTAATAACTTTTCATTGCACTTTAGTCCCTGTACATCTGATAAATCACTTGCTTGTTAATTAGGCTTAATAATTCATTAATTGCCTTAATAAATTCCACAACAATTCACTTAAGCTCATGTTAAGTAGATTTATGATCACTGAATTTATTTTACAAATTTTTTGTTTTATTATTTTTAAAAATTCCAAAATTACTTAAATTTCCCCTATTTGTACTATTAATTCAATAAAAAATAAAAAAATGTTTGAAAATTTACAAAAAAACTTGTGTATGTTTTGAGTTATTTTAATTTATATATAAATTTTGTTTTGAAATTCTTCATAAAAACCAAAAAATAATAAAATATATAAAACACTAAAATTTTGATATAAAATCACAAAAAAAATACAAAATACATAAAATAGCTTTCTTAAGCTTGAAAAATCTTCTTCCTATTTGTATATTTTTCCTTATTTTTATTTTATTTTCCACTAAAAAACCCAAGAACAATTCATTGATTTTTTATTTTCTGTGTTTCCTATTTTTAATTGTTTTAAAAATCACAAAAAATAAAAAAATCTTCAAAAAATGATAAAAACAATAAAAAATATCAAAAACACAAAAATATTTTTACTTGGATTTTTTGCATATTTTTAGCATATTTGAAAAATCTAAAAAGAGTGTGTTGTTTCCTTTATTTCATACTCATTTTATTGTTTTGTTTTAAAAATAAAAATTATAAAAGCATGCAAAATTAAAAATCATTGAAAAAAATTCAAAATCAGAAAACCATAAAAATATAAAAATAAAAATTCATAAAAAAATAAAAAAAGATAAAAAATCCATAAAACACCAAAAGAAGAAAAAGAACCTTTTTTAATTCATTGTTTTTCTATTGATTAATAACCCTCGGGAATTGTAGCCTCCTTGAGTTCGATCATGTACGTTGTACATGTAAATAAATAACATTCTTTCTTCTATCTCTTTGCATTTCTTTCTTGCTTGGATTGTTTTTCTTATTAATAAAAATATTTTTTTGATTTGCGAATTTCCAAAATCACGATGACACTTTGGCTATTAACTAAATAATCCCTTAAATTTCTCAATCAACAAACATGCAATAGGATTCCATGACATGCAAACAGATACACGTGCACAAAAGACCCCTAGGTGATAAATAAATTGAGGAAGAATTGCATGATTCAATTTCAAGAACATTCGATGCATAAAAATAGATCCAATTTCATTTTATGGCAAGTAAAGAGTCAAGCATCGTGATACTGTATATCTCAAATTGAGCATACTGATTTAAGTGTCAAAATAGGAAATAAATAATGCCATTAACCAAAAAATGAAATTGAATTAATTAAAATCAGAGTTCTCATGCTCAAGATATAAGCAAAAGAGTTCATGGGCATAAACAAGAGAAACCAATAAAATGAATAAAGAAATCATCACAAACATGCCCTTGGAGGGGCATGGATGTAAATATGTAAAGCTGAAGAGGCTTCCCTGCAATATGTTGAGGTACGCCATGTGAGGCGCATGCTGTCTGGACATGTCTGCAAATATAGAGGAGCTGAAGGACATAGCTGCAAATAACCCACATCCCACGTGCAAGGCACACACACGTAGAGTCAGATTTTGGTTCAGTCGGTACAGGTGGCTCGGGCCACGTAGGTGGCTCGAGTAGCTTTGAAGCGCGCTCGGTTCCATCGAGCCAAGAGTTCGTAAATGAGGTTGGGGCATCATCTGGGCCATACGATCAGGGCGATCGAACAATATCTGTAGCTTGCGTACGCCTCCTCCTCCGCCTTCGCGCGACGGTGATGGTTGTGCTGCTGTGAACACTCCTTTCCTCCTTCATGCTTCATAGAGTCATCTAAAGTGTGAGACATCTCCGCTAGAGGTTGTCAAAGCTAATGAGATGCTAGAGAAAGCGAGACGATGCCCAAATAGGGGGTTATGAACGTTCACCAGAGTTCATGATCTAGAACGGAGCAGCTGGCGAAGCTCCGACCAATGAAGAACTAGACCTGCAAAAGGTTAGCAAAGCATAACCGAAGCATAAGCATGTGAAATGGGGGTGAGATGAGGTCCTAGGAAGCGAAGAAGGGGGATGCCTAATGGGTTCCTCTATTGTGGTGGCAGATGAAAGGGGACGGTGTGTAGAGGGTTATGGAGGAAGGAGGATGGTTGGAGGGGTGTGCATGGATGACTGATGTTCGACGAAGGTGTAGGGGTGCTCAATTGAAGGTGAGGGTGATGGTATGGACCTAAATAGTTGGTAGAAAAATATCAAAAAATGACATGAGGTCTTACATGAGATGGAAGGAGGTCACGACAGAGCGGGGCTTGGATTGAGATTCAATGGAAGCTCCGATCTCCGCTCTATAAGGCCAGCCATGCCTTAGAGCTCGAGCAGCCACCTGGGAGATGCTGCAGCATGGTCGAAGGCCATGGGTCACATCAGAGGTAGATCTCCATGGTCGGACCTTTCGTGTTATGGGGAAGGGAAGAGGCCTAGGAGGAACCTCACACGAAGGATGGACCATGAGTCAGTGGTCAGAGAATGTAGCTTTGAAGGGATGGCCGACGGTTACAAGAGGTATAACATCAGGATTTCAACTGTTGTGCGTAAGCCTTAGAAAATATGACTTGATGGTTGGAAGGCTATGTCGCAACCCCGATTCCCAGGTCATCGGATCCTCCCATATCCGGATCTGGTTACTCAGCAATAATTTATTCAGCAATCACAACTAAAATTCAGAAACAAAATAAGGTTCACATAATACATTGTTCCACTATAACCATTTACATGTACATCATCTTGAAAGGAAAATACGCAAAGATTACTAACTACCTTACAGAGAAAAGCTACAATGGCTGGTTGGATGACTATGTTAACTGGTTGGATTAATAAAGTCCTTGTGATTGCTCACCGACACCTGTTGGGTTTTCCATAAATCATAGGATAAAAGTTAGCGAATGCTAAGCAACGAAGAAGAGAAAGCAAACAAATTGTGTAATTTTTTCAAAACTAGTTATCACAAAAGGTTTCATTTCCTTCTTGTTAATTTAAGTCATATTCCTTTCTATTCCATGTCAGGGATTAGTCAGGGGAACCCCTCCATTCTTGGATTCTGAAGCTGTGGACACTTGGGGATTGGGAGATTGTGTTGATCTTAGTAAAGCTTTTGCCATCGCACGTCGCCTCAACCAATCCTTCAATACTACCCCGACAATTTTCTTTTCTTTTATTAATCAGGGTTTCAAACCCTCAGCCTGAACATAAAGGAGCACACCCTCCTCGAGGACCCGGTTGCTTAAAACCTCAGGTTAACCTTTAATCACATAACCTAGCGTCTTTAAATACATGTTATCGTGACCCAACCGCTATTGAACCACCCGTGCCTCCACATGGTACGACCACATCTTCCATCGTTCAACCCGAATATATGGCACCCGGTACCACGCGTTGCAACTCATTCATTTCGTGCGCACTTATCAAAACAAGTCAACCGTGTACCACCTAGACAGGGTCACACCAATACAGGTTCCTTCCGACAAACCTACAGGTTCCATGCCCGACCTGTAGTTCTACTCCCAGTCATTTCTTAACGTAACACATGATCTTATTCATGATCCAAACCAACAAATATCAATCCCCATGATGTTATTCCTCAATACATCCTTATATTTGCATAACCATAAAATACTGAGTATAGCCTTACACATATATTAATTCATATATTTATATACTCATAATTATGCTCATTTTAACTTCCAAAACCTAACTTTCCAAGCCACTGCATCAATTCGATGCTTAGATCTTATTTTAGTTGGAAATCACAAAGCAACTTTTCACATTTTCTCAAAAATAGCCAAATTAGGGTTCTTTGTAGCAACGAACATAAAATCAGAAATTTCAACGATCTCATATGAAAACCCAACGGCAAAAGGAAGTATTTCGTTACCTAATCGAGCTCTCTCTCGTGTATGCAATGCTTTATCGTGTTTCGTTTTCGGAAAGGATGTTTTAAGGCTCATGGAAAGATCAAATTTCATTTTCATATCAAAAATGCTAAGAACGTGTCAAGAATGCGAAGAATGAACGAAGAACGCGAAGAACGCGAAGAACACGAAGAACAAGAAGAACGCCAAGAACATATTTTCTCTTGAAAATTTCAGCAAAGCTTCCCCTTATGCGGGATGATATTTCTAGGAACATTTCAGCAGAGTTTCCCCATATATCGGGACATATTTCAAAATAAAAACGAAAAGAGTTTCCTATATAAAATCAATTGAGAGGAAAACAATAACGAAACTGAAAGAATATAATCAAACTGCAAGCGACGGAGAATCGGTAGACACCACGCGTCTTATGTGAGTGAATGTGTGACGAATCACAGGGTTCACTAACATGCATAGCCGTCCGCACCTAAGTAGGGTGTTATACAGATTTCTCCTCAAATCATAACAGGAAACGAATTAGAAAGAAAGATGAATCAAGAACAAAACTTGGAAGAAAAGAGGATGAATTGAAAGTCTAGCTTACTGACGGACCGCAGACCTACCCTTTGGACGTTGTCGGATTGACTATTTCGTTGTAGTCGGGTAAATCCATCGATAAAAAATAACCGCACGTATCGATGAATCGTTGAATGAAGTTAATATACGGTTTTATGTCTGTTTTAGCCTGGGCAAGCCCCAGGGTCGACTCAAGGAGGCAAAGGAACAACTCGGGATCAAGTTAGAGGTATTAGATTGCGGTTTTCCAAGTAGGAATTTTTTTGTAATTTTTATGCAAATAAAAATGTAGATGCACTGATGCGAATGAACTAGGTTATTAAGAAAATCAACAACTTAGCCAAATTTAATTTTAATTCGAAATCAATCCAAATTAATCAAGTTATATTTTTCCTAAGAACCTAATCCAACAATGAATGCAAAATGTATTTTTTTGGAATTTTTGGCTTTAAAATGCACAAATGAAAAATACATTTTTTTGGGGTGTTTATGTAATTTTGCATGTAATTGAGATGCAAAAATTATGAAAAATTCACTGGAAGATAAACATGATGAAATTAAGTTAAACTAATATTTTTGGAATTTTCTGACATTTTATGATTTTTTTATGAATTTTTTTACTAAAAATAAGGCAACTGTGAGTATTTAATTCCTAATTAATATACGAAATCAAATTATCCAGATAACTATTTATCTCTAATAGATATTTTAATTAGCAATCCAGAGACTTTAAATTTCTCAAAAATCTTATTTGTAGATTTAATTAAAATCATTTACAGCAATCACCCTAGAATTTATTTATGCAAACGACAACTCCTAATTGGACAAAATTTGGATTGTTAATTAAAGAACACTTAGAGACATCATTCACAATTTCTTCGCAATTTTTGGAGCAATAAATGAATATGTGCGAATTTCAGAGCTTAAATGGGTAAAATATCTTGAATTTTCATTTCTGAATTTTAATAAATTATCCAAGGCACCTAAAAATGCAAATAAATAGTTACAAGATAAAGAATTGGTTGGTCACGAACATGCTATTTTTCATTAGATAAAATGATGCTATTTGACTGTCCAAATTACCATACGAAGTCAGGAGTATCAATGCAATACTAAAATTGAAATAAAATAAACAAACATGCACAGGGATGTCTTTGAAAATAAAGAAAACTGAAAGGATACAATTGTAATTTTTCCAAATAATAAAAATAACCTATCTCTTATCTCCCACCCCGCTAGGGTTTGCGGTGTGCAGGGGCTACGGCGCGGGCAGAGGTCGCGGAGGGCGGCAGGCGGTGCTACGGATGGCGGTGCGGGGACGGCAGTGGAGAACGGCGAGGGCAGCGCGGACCGCCACTAGAGGGCATAGCTAGAGCCTGCAGGGGAGGAGGTGTTAATGGCGACCGGCGGTGACTGCCATTGGTGGAGAGGTGCGAGGCCGCCGACATGGAAGCAGGGGGCGGCTGAGCTGCTCCCTATTTCCTTTATTTATTTATTTTTTTCTTTGTGTATTTTTTATATATTTTTTGTAAACTAGGAATGAATATGCAAAAAAATGCAGGGAAGTGGTGTAGTATGATGTAGTGTAATGATGATGTGTTGATGCAATGAAGATTGATGAAGTACAAAAATACGATGATAATGATGAAGGATGTTGGTGAATGAAAATGTTTTGATGGTGATAAAAATGAGGTGATTGTGGTGTGGTGATTGTGATGATGGTGGTGGTGTGATTTTTATGTGATGATGATAAAACAATAAGGAAGAAAATTTGTCAGATAAAAATGAAATGACAAGATGAAGATAGAGTACTTACCTGTGGTTCACCGGATTGTAGAGCCACGGTGTGCGGCTTCTGTCGTCGTGGCCTCGATCCGATTTGGCGATTGAAAATCGAAGAAGCTCCGTGAGCTTGGCTGGCAGCTCACTACGCGGAGATTAACCGCGGATCTCGCCTTGAGGTTGTCGTCGCTCGACTCGTCTCCTACAGCTGTCACCTGAAGGTTAAAGGGGGCTCGACCTCACTTCTCTAAAAAACGACGGAAATGGTAGGGAAAGGTGGCGTGGCTGGAGATGGGCCACGACGGAGGCGAGAGGGCGGCATGGTCGACGGGCGACCGTGCTCGGCCGCTATGTGGGCGGCGTGGCCAGCGACGCTGGGGGGGCGCATCAAGGGAGGCGATGTCGAGCGGAGGGCGACTGTGCGCCTGGGGGGCTCGCAAGCCGCGTAGGGGCAACGCACGCGGGGGGCCAAGGCAGGAGGGCGGCGAGCGTGCCGGGCAGCGCGTCT